>OW121855.1:12416374-13622061 GCA_933228895.1 Platycnemis pennipes
ATGGGAAAAAAGCTGAGAAATGTATCTCTTTATTTTCATTTTAGCTGCAATGAAAAGTTTCATCTCGTTTCATGACACCTATTGCACAACCTGCAAAACACCAGCCTGAGTGAGCGTAACTGCATTTTCCACACCCTCTCAAAAAATAGCACGGGGAAGCACAGCCCATGAGTTGGGATTTAGTTGGTACTATACATAGTTGAATTCAGTCAAATATGCTTAGAGATGTAGAGCGAGAATTATCAAAATGTGTATGCTGTAGAAATTTATTTTGGCTTGTTTTGTTCATTTTAGTATAAATATTGAGTAGCGACTTAATTTATTTTATATTCAATGAAACTTTTTTTTCTTGGAAAACAGGTTGTTGAGAGTTTTTGATACTAGGTAATTCATTTCACCATTGTTTATTGGCAATATAATGCACCTGAGAATATACCTGTATACAGTGAAACCTGTCTAAATGGCCACCTACTTAACACGTTCACTGCGGGGCTGATTAAAGCCCTACCCCTCACAGCGTGGCGTGGCCCACCAGCGGGTCACACTCAGCCTTTTGCATGGGCGGTGTGACCCACCAGTGGGTCACAGTCCTTCCGAGCTTCTGGCCGCTGCCGAGGGATGGTGTTGGAAGCGGCAACACTCAGCTGTTTCCTGAGATTAGAGGAAGGCTGGGGGAGGTGACTCCCAACCTTGCACCCAGCCTGCCCCTCCACTGGCCACATCGGGCATGCTATCGGTTAGACCCTGGCGTGGGATGGGGGAAGAGAGGGGCAACAATGCAATGTATGTTTGTAAAGATTTGCTGACGCTCGGAAAACCCAGGAAACTCTCACCCATCTGTTTATTGCCCCTGCCTTCGTTCGTGCCCATCTGTAAGACGTAGACACCAGTCTGTGTGTCACCGATTCCCCAGCCCTGCGCACTCTATGAGAAAAGGGAAGAGGGATCCTTTGGAAAGAGTAGTATTTGGTCTCAGAAAAAAGTAGTGTCTGCATTTCGGAAGACATTCGCCTGGCAAGGGCACGTTCGCTCATCCACCTGCTCAGGGATTGGCTCAAAAACACTACCGGGTTCCAAGTCCGAGAACGATGACGATGGGAGGGTGGACTCCCTGGCTCCAGCTGGTCGCAGCAAGAAGGGTCACTGCCTAGGTACTTATCCTAAGGATACCAAGAACCAGTACAATGCAAGCGCTGCCTCCCATGCTATGCCAGGCAAAGAAAGAAAAGCAGTGCAATCTGCCTAACCAAAAATGCACCAGTTTTGCTTGGACTGCAAGGAAATCCTGCCATGTACCTGTCCTGCTCCAATGCCCACAATTAAATTTAGGATTTCAGATGAAAGGCAAATGTTTCATTAAAACATGTTTGAAATATTATTAAATCTTTAAACGTTATGTTCCATAAGCTTATTAGTCAATGATCTCATTTTTGTATGTTTGTTATCTCAATTCTATGGGCCATATAGTTGTACCTAAACATTCTCATTATTTTTTACAAAGTTGATACATACATGTTTTACTGTATTGAATATTGCTCATCCTTTTGTATAAAATTCGTAAAAACGTGAAAAAACAAAAGATAAACATTATATTTTGGATATAATATGCAAATATGTAAATTTGTTCATGACCCACCCATGGGCCACACCACTCACGCTGAAAAAAGTTTCAGGATGGGTGGCGTGGCCCACCGGTGCAAGAATACCAAGAACCGGTACCAACGCAAGCGCTGCCTCCCATGCTATGCCAGGCAAAGAAAGGAAAGCAGTGCAATCTGCCACACCAAAAGTGCACCAGTTTTGCTTGGACTGCAAGGAAATTCCTGCCATGTGCCTGTCCTGCTACTAAGTCACACTAAGTGGCACATAGTAGTCTATTATTTGAACTGTGATTAACCTCTCGGTGAAGTCACTCGAGAAGTTCTCGATTCCTACTCTCACAATACTCCTTGCAAGTTACGATAATTCAAAGAATTTTATGGCGGCGGCACTAGATGCATTTGCGTGACCCACTGGTGGGCCACGCCGCAGTGAACGTGTTAAGAAGCCACTTTTACCTGGAACCAAATATATTTCCCATATAACCAATGTAAGTATACCCTCTTCAGTGGCCACCTCCCTCAATGGCCAGCGGTCACACTGTTTCCGTCCAGTGTTCAATCCTTACGCGGCTAGTTGGGAACAATTCCTTTCACAAACATATTTCAGGATATACTTGGGGAATTATTCTCTTCTATTCCTAAAACTGTATGTTCTATGAAGCACATAGTTATTACTAGAGCCTTGCTAGCAGACCATCTACTCCTGCTTGACAGATAATTACTGCTTGATTTTCCAGAGGCAGCCACTACTCTGTGGCCAGTGCACTGACCATACAAATCTAATCCTAGGAGTGATCATCATCTGGGTTTTTAAGTCCATAGCCTAACTTAAAGGTGTCTCAAACCGGAAGGAAAGGTACAAGTTAGGGAATTGAAGGGTAAGAAGGAAGGGTGGAGAGAAACCCCATGTCGACATATGCCTACTCTTACAAGGGGAGACCACGAACCTTGCTACGCCTTTTTGAATGACATATTTTTTATGATGTTCGGAATGCCGAAGGCTGCTAGGAACACGTCGTAGTTTGGTTGAATAGGCTTTAGTTTGGCTGTAATAAATTATTTAAAATTCATTATTTTCAGCGCGCTGATGATAAACTCTACACAACGATTTCATATGGCTGTATTCACATTCATGCTTGCGGTCTTAAGGCAGTGAACACCAGCATGCGTAAATTAGATAAAGAAGATTGCGTAAAGAATAATAATTACCTTATTATCAACCGCTCTCATTATAATATAACCGAAAAAGAAATAAAATTACTTGGTATGTAAGTAGTAAAATAAATGGAAATCTTATATATCTTATCCACAAAAAAGTTATCACACGCCAGTGTCTGAAGGAATAAAAATGACATTTATTTGGGAAGATTCCGGCGATTTTGTGTGTCATTTGAACATATGGAAAAGAAACAACATTTGAAAATTACCTTTCCTTGATATTAACGAAATACACGCTCTAGATACAGCCATATGAAATCGTTGTGTTCCATGGTGATTAGGAAGTTAATCAGTATAATCAATGGACACGTAAATTAGTGAGCGAACCCCAGGGTTGCTACTATATGTCACGCTTCCGCGTTCGGAATAAGACGTCAAGAAAATATGTCGAAGATAAGGGTCAAAAAATGTTCCTTCGTCCGGTGAGACCTGCTGCAATAGAAAAAATGAAAATTAATGAAATCGAGACGAAAAAAAAACTTCCGTCAGTAGGAATCGATCCTATGACCTTTGACACGGGAGTCGACGACCGTAACGACTGCACCAATTGGGCTCATTGTTGTGGACGCGTTGTCTAGAGTTTATCATCAGCGCGCTGAAAATAATGAATTTTAAATAATTTATTACAGCCAAACTAAAGCCTATTCAACCAAACTACGACGTGTTCCTAGCAGCCTTCGGCATTCCGAACATCATAAAAAATATGTCATTCAAAAAGGCGTAGCAAGGTTCGTGGTCTCCCCTTGTTAGTGTAAGTCGCCAAGGGAATCATGGCTTAATGTTCCATCCGAAGAATGAAAGATGGACACTAGAATCCTAGAAAAGGACCGTTTGGTAGGCTGATATGGTAATCAGCATATGAAATCGACAGACATGTTGTATGAAACTAAATTCTTGAGAGTGCCATGAATGCATCTTAAGGAGTAGTATAAAACTTAACTACATAAAGCAATTGAGAAATATTTTTTACAGTACATATAACACATCCAGTCTTTCTTCTAACAACATATGATGCTTAATGATCATTTAATGGAATCATACCCTTCTATAATTCATGGCAATCTTTTTTTCATCGGCTAATGGCATTCCGTAAACCCCTGAATTAGGTCTGTGAACTACACAATGATCTCAAGTGAGGACAGAAACTTGATTTACCTTAGGCAGAATTGAAAGAAAAGAGGTCTTAAGGAATTTCTTCTATCCTGCAAAAATTATTATGCTGTCAAAAGGTGTGTTCAACCCAAACGTGGGTTTTTGATAGGTGAGGGTAGAGCTCACCCCATACTAAGCCGTCGTGGGTGAAATTCACACATTCAGGGTAGGGGGGCCAGTTCCTTTCCCTGGGCCACCTGCGATTTCCTATGAAGTTCTGACATGCAGAAACCTGAACCGCGAGGTGGGGGTGTCCAGAAAGCCTCTTACCCGGGATTTGAACCCGGGACCCACCGGTCAGCAGCTCAGCACTCTACCCACTAGGCTACCATCACCCCCTATCGATAATTATCTGTCAAAATAATTTTATCCCATACTAAAGTTATCAGTAAAATATAATTTTGTCAGTTAAGGAATGTACAGGGGGAATTTAAATTTAGGAATTGAAAACAGTGATAAGGAGCTCATAATGGGAAAATATTTAGTGATGTAAAATATCAGCGAGAAAAATTAAAGATGTCAGATAAATAAGATGGAAAACAACATTGAAAAATATAATAACCAAAGTGAAACACCAATATTTAGCATGAACCAGGAGACAAAACAATCATGGCAGGAACTACAAGTAGCCACTTAGTAACTACAAACCTTGGCAGCTGCAATTATTTGTTGAGCTACTTTTCTTGGCATGTGGTCAATAGATTGCACCAGCTGCTGAGGTGTGCTATTCGCGACATCACGAAGAGTTTTGAATCCAGCATTGTATAACTGCCTTGCTCTTCCCTTGAAACAAACAAACAGGACACTATAAATAAATATACATAAGTGTGGCAAAATTATATTTCAATGTTCAAATAAAATAAATTAGTCAGAATACATTTGCAAAAATAGTCATTTTCAACTATGGCAAACCATACAAGAGGACTGTGACCAGTACCTTTTTACCAGGGCAACAACCTGAAAAAAGTACATATGTATTTCTCAAAAAAAGCTCTTTGGCTCCTATTTTGTGTATGCATACAAAATGTGACTATCTACTTGTCATACCTAAATCTGATGACGACTATGCGTTTAACACTGGTATTACATGGTACACATTACATATGTTAGTATGTATTAACAATAAAGTTGTAATTTTGTTCATAATATTGTGGCACGACATGCAACCTAATATTAAGTATGTAATGACATGGAAAGTTGCAGATGCTTAAGCATTAACCTCAGTAGCAATGACTTAACTATAAACATTTGTCTTCAATTCACGACTAGTATTTTAATCCTTTAAGTGGCACCAAATTTTAGCTATCCATACTGGCAAGAAGTGCCATTAGGATTTTAACAAAAAGGCAACACCTCAGCAATGAAAATATTCTTTTAACTTTAATCTGGTAGATACATATTAATTTTAAATTTCCTGTAATATACAAACAACAAAGTATCATTAAAACTAAAACAGTTTAAAATCAAATATAGTCATAAATTAATAGGTTATTTAGTTGTAACTATAATAATTCTGGTCTACACAAGAGCCAATTTATTGGCCTCTTGTAGTCTCAGGAACAAAAGCTGCTGAGTCAACCTACATCACTAAGATGGTTAATGCCCACCTATTCAATCCCTAAGGCCAAGATAATGTTATCACACATCATGAGTTCATTCTTTCATTTGATTCTCTATTTCCTAAGACTGTCAGGTCGTAGGTTTTCCACTAGGGTTTAGATATCAAACTTTTTATAACCATCATGAAACTGAGTCAATGAGAGCACATTACATTAATTATAAGTTAACACTCATGAATGTAATCTCAAATCAATGAGCTTACTTGAAGTGAGCATAATGCATTACTTAGGATGTCAGTTCCCAACCTGGGTATGCAAGCCACAAGGGGATTGTGTTTGATGATTTAGGATTACAAAACAAATTTAATAATGGTGGAAATAACAGTAAGAACATTTTTCAAAAATTTTACATGAAGTATTGGATGAACAGCCAACACAGCATTATCGACAAGTAAACAATCTTACTGCTGGTGATTAAAATAAAGAGTCAACTGCAAATGGACCGAAACATTAAAAGCATGGTACATACATGGATAAAGGTTACAGTTTTGGGAGATGGACTCCAGAGGGGTGGGTACACAAGTGAAAAAAGATTAGAACCACTAGGTAACGGAAAAGATGAGGGAAATGGTGTTCAATAACAAATGTGCCCTAAGGATTGTGCTGATTGTCTAAAACATGCCTATAGGTGGCATTACTCCACTACAAGGAAACTGAAGATACTTCTTAATTTTCCCAGCAGCCATCTAAGAAGAGTACATACAATGTTAGGGGGAATGCAATAAAAAGTATGTCACCATAAATTATCTAGGAAGCCGAGTAACCAACGATGGATGGAAGAAATAGTAGAATAGCCCAGGAAAAGAGGGCATTCTATCAAAAGAAGAATCTACTTACAACTGGAAATACAATCGTAGAAGTAAGGAAACAATTCATCAGAACATACATTTGGAGCATGTTTCTTTATGGCAGTGAGGCATGGACGATAGCAGCAGCGGAGGAGAAAAGGGTGGAAGCATTTGAAATGTGGTACTACAGAAGAATGATGAAGATTAATAGGATCGACTGAGTAAGTAAAGAGGAAGTCCTAAGAAGAAGGGGAGAAAAGAGAAGCCTGCTGACAACTATAAAAAGAAGAAGGGACAACTTAATCAGCCATATCTTGAGATACTTTGGCCTGATGAAGACAATCATCGAGGAAAAAGTGAACGGGAAGATAGGAAAAGGCAGGTCTCATATGAGATACATGGGACAGGTTGTGAAGGATGTAAAAGAGAAGAATTACGTCAATATGAAAAGGTTGGCTGATAGAAGAATCAAGTGGAAAGCTGCGTCAAACCAATCCCAGGATTGTTGACCAATGATGATGATGTCACCATTAATCAAAGCTCAACCCAGTGTCCCACTGTGGATCACATTCCTGCTCTCTCACATATCACTTCAGGGCAGTGAAACCTTTTCATTGCATGCTAAACAAGTGGATGATAATGTATTCTAATACATATTTATGAAATTAAGTACTTATATAGGATTTAGTTCTTTCCCAGCAAACTAATGCTGTCAGCTTGAAACATCGGCAGCAGAATACCTGACCCAGTGGAAAACCCGCGAAGAATTTATAGAAGTACATATAGTTTGCCATTTAATTTTCCATAAAATATGAGTCTCACAGACCTAATGGTACCTACATGCAAAAATTAAACTAAGTAGCTTCACTAATGTGTGGAGTAATGTGACTGAAGATATATTTATGTTGTACTTCAACACTGGTCATAAATTACCTATCCAAGGTAATTCACAAGATATCAGTGATGAAATTATTTAATATGGGTACATTCTTAAACACAATCCCAAGTGATAAGAAAGTGCTCTGTTCATGTACCAGATAGTAAGAGTCCAGTGTGCTCAGTCAAGAGCTGAATGAGCATGTAAGCTTTATTGAGACATAAAATCAGTGTTTCAGATTTTACGTAGGAAATTAAAGCTTATTTCTTATTTAGATACAGTAGAAATGCTCACTACAGACAACTCCATGTAGCAAGCATTTCTTGTACCAAAAACTTAACCATAGTTTCCAAAACCATAGTTTCCACTGAAAGCCATGGCAAACAGCAGTCCATCAGGTTTCCAATAAGGCCAATATTTTTAAAATTTAGCATAATTACATCACCAAGCATATATATTTTTGATTGTGCATTACTTGTGAAAAACACACCAATCTATTTCTGCCAAACTCCACAGTTCAAGTGTATTTAACTCATAGTAGAGATAATGCACACTTAATTTAAAAAATCAGGTGCTAAGAGAGGTCCCCATCATTAAGCCTCACTCATTTTCAAAAAAATGGCAAAGAGAATAAATGATAAATCCAGTGTTTCCAATCCTCTGTTATGTGTCCTTCATAATTGGCCTTGTGCTGTTTTTGGACTATTTTTAATAAATAAATAAATGTTAACTCTTTCGTGTGGTTAATCTGTTTGAATTTTTTGATTCTCCTGAGTCTAATTCACCGGACTACTATGGAAGAAATCACCAATTTAAGATATAGGTGGCAGCTCAATGTTTCAAGGAAGTATTATGATAACATAAGGAACAAATCTAAGGACCGAGAACCTTAGCAGCATTACCTGTGGAAATTGCACGATAGCAGGAGTTCTGCAGCGAAAAATATCATTCGCCTTGACCAGGACTCGAACCCAGATAACCTATTGCCGGCCAGGTGCTTTAATCAATTAAGCTAATGAGGCATGATTTTTCCCTGTGGAATTTTAAAAACCTTAAAGGAACAAGATGTACTGGAACTGCTAGACATATCAAGTCACAAAGCAGTCAATGCCGTGCACATGGCTCCACCGTCCAAGAGGTTAAGGCTGAATTTTAAACACTTAAGGTGCTTACTATATCAGGGGATTCGGGTTCGAGTCCCAAGTCAAGTTCATCAGAATCATTCGAGTCAGGGCGAATGATTTTTTTCTCTGTGAAACATCTGCAATTGAAAATAAGGAACATTAAAAATTCCACATATTCCACGGTTTGCAACGCAAAATTTTTAAAAATATCTTCTTCAAGAGCGGTGATTAACATTATGTCATGGAGGTGAGAATATAAATGGTACGGAAAATTCACAAAGATTGAATAGTTTCGGACTTATGAACTGTAATTTTTTTCATAAAACTTTCTGAAGATTTTCAACGGAGAACAATGACGATCCCGAAACTGTTTCTATTTCTTCAAACAAAATACAATTTTGCCCGCAAGCTTCAGATTTCTTTTCCCAATTTCACCCTTACAAATAATATTTATTGTGAATTTTGACCACACAAAAATGAAATAGCAGTTTCACAATGTATAATATTAAATAATTCATAAAGTTTGTATACAGTTTGTTAGGCAGTTGTGTTTAACTCCAGCGAATTCAAAGAAAGAGTGAAATTCACTTTTCAGAGAACTCAGCAAGTAAAACGAACAACTATTCAATTTATAATTCACATGCCGATTAAACCACGGAGCCAGGCAGTTGGCCATGCACCGTCATGTAGAAACATTATCGTAACGACGGCCAATTATTTTCTTCTTCTATAATAGATAGTTCTCTAAAACGCAATTCTTCAGTAAGTAGTACAAGAAACTACTGCATACATTTATGATGTCACTTTGCAAATACCGTATAAAACAAAAGATATTTTTGTTCGATTAATCCTGCTTCTTGGTTACGACAAGAAAGGCACCTGAAAAAACGAAAGTATGCAACCCAGCACACCCTCCGATTAACGAACTCCCCGCTAACGAGCACTGGAAAATTAGGGTCCCTTGAATTTTGTTAATGGGAGGTTTTATTGTATTGCTGTTTTTCTGTATATTTTAAAAATCTAGGATCAGAAAATGAATGAAATTCAAAATCCAGTATATGAAACTAAGGATCCGAAACCAATGCAAGATCAAATAATTTAAACATATTAATTTCTGTTACTTTGTTTACACTGGAATTATTCTGCAACTTAAAGATAGCATATAAATTTGAAGACATTGCCGAGACGGATTACGACTAATTTACAGATCGGCCACTTTCAATGGCGCGCGCTTTTTTGATGGACCACTAGACGTAATTTTATAAAATTATTTGTTATCTGCTTATGTTTCTCCCAAATCATGTCTCAACTTTACAGTGGTGGCAACAGCAGAGGAATGAAGCATCAGTACAAAACGTTAATGATCACAGCAAAAGTGCAAGTAGTGAAAAAGCTTGCGGCTGTTGCATCAGTGAAGCGTTTGTCTGAAACATACTGCATGGAATCTTCGACAATATAAGACATCAAGAAGCAGAGAGAGAAAATCCTCAAAATCATACTGTTAAAGTGACACGAAGAAATTGATGACAGAGAGAAAAACCATGAAAGTGCTGATTTAGATCGCGTGGTTTCAATTGTGTCGAAGTGAAGGCCTTAGAATTTCTGGCCAAATGCTAATGGAGCAGGATAAACTATTTCAGAAACCGACGTGATGTGGGAAATTTCACGTGCATGGAATAGTATTTTTGTCAGTTCAAAAACTCGTGTGTTTTAAATTGTGGCCTGCTTTAAGGTTTGATGTAGACGAATTAAGTGGGGATTAAAAAAATTTCATGTTTCTGAGGATAAAAATATGTTGATGGAGTTTGCAAACAGCATCCATAACCCTGAATTAAAGGAAATGGAATTGGTAAATTTAGAGGAAAGCATAGTTAGCGGCCACGATACTGTCACCACTCAACATTTCACAGATGATGAAATCATTGAAATGGTAATTAATAACAATAAATCCAAGTGGGGATGAAGACAATGAGCCTGAAATCGTTGAAGGAAGACTACTATTGATAAATGTCTTTAAACAACCACCCAGTCCGACCTCTCACAATGAAGTGATGGGCGGCCATGTAGACGACACCCATGCATTCACATTGCGCTGAATCAGCTGATACCAAACCAAGCGTGGTAGGAAATATGTTGAGCGAATCAATGCATAAGAAATATTAAATTCTATATACCCTTTTCCAATAATATTACATATATATACTTTTAAATGTGCAGAAATATGATGCACACGATGCCTCCCTTATTTTCACTCACTGCGCAACTTCGATACGTTTAAGTAATAACTTTGCGAATTAAGAAACCATTTCTTTCCAGTTGCCATGCATGACCCATAGTCCGGCAAAATCCCTAATCTGGCATCACTTAGGTCCTGACTATGCCAGATTAAAGATGCTCAACTGTAATTCACATCCATTTCCCATTTCCAAGTAAAATAAAATTTACGTCCTGGAGTGATTAAGGATAACATAAACGAAACATGAAAATATAGAGCTGCCTTGCTCGTCAGCCAGCACAAGCAGTTATCCAGCAGCAAAAATTTCTCAAACAAATTAATTTATTTATTCAATGCGGTTTCCGCACGATAAAACAAGTTTAAATAAGTTTTGTGTTGTAGTAATGTGTAGTAAAGCTGTTGAATTGAATGATCCCCTGTTATCGTCCACCAATTCAGTTAATGTATTCTTAACATTTCATAATGCCTGGGTAAAAATTCATTTTCATTCTTCACAATTTGAACTTCGGTACATCTTAAATATACCCCTGCAGGTGTTCCTAAATTATACATTGTGTCCTATACGCATTCATTTCATAGAACAAATCTTTCCCGGCAAACAGATGGCGAGTGTAACTATCTCGTCTTTCTGTCACTAGTGGCACTGTGTACTGCCCCGCTATAATGAAATTCTACTGTAAAATGGAGGACATAACTGTTCTCTCTCGTGTTTTTTCCATGTATATACACAAACCGAGGTAAAACAGTGTTTTACGTAGACTGGTATGTACGGCTAAATAGAAGGGATTTTTTTTTTTTTTTTTTTTTATCTATAGCATTCTAACCTGCATCTAACGCAAACAGTGGGAAAACGGAAAAGTCGTGGTGTAAAGACAGGGTTCTACGTACATTTGGAGATATATGAAATTGGATGGGACCTGATTAAAACATTGTAAATTGAGGGAAAATGTAAATTCCAATAACACAAATACGAGGTTTTACCGTATTTGGAAACGACTGGGTGGGTGATATTGATTGAAAGTGATTGACAGATGGATTGCCATTATTTAATGCACTTCAAACTATAGCCCTGTATCACAAATTGGGCTCTTGGTAATACCCTATGCTTGCTGGTAAAGGATTTCTCTTCCATTTGGTTGAATGATTTTTCTGTTTAGGTTTTTCTATCATTTAAATAAGCCACCAAGAAAGGCCAAAAAGAATAACATTTAACATGCATTTTCTCCACTTGTGAGCTGCAGAGAAACAAATTTCCCTGGCAAAAAATAAGTTTGAAATTTCATTTTCATCGCAGAATAAGAACACATTTGTTATCAAACAGGCTGTGGATGTAGCACAATTTACAAAAAGAGCCCTTAAGATGATGAGCAAGTTGTTAGCTCAGATGGAAAGCCTAACTTGGATGAAAACTAGTGAAGAATTCATTCATAAGAGGTGAAACATATTGACTAGTGATGGCCGGATCAGATCCAAAGATCCGCGGATCTTCCATTATACTCGGTTCCGGATTCGGATCCAAAGACACGGAGTAAGATCGGATCAGGATCGTATATTTTAAATTTTCGCAGCTTACCGATCGAAGCGCCCCGTGAATGGAATGTAGGTGCGGTAGATATTGATAAGAAGAGGTTGTACAACTCAGGTCACGAAATTAGATGAAAATGTTCCCGTGCAACTAGAAGCAAAATAGAGAAATATGACTTTTCCCCATTACCCCGGTATCGAGAGAGAAAAAAAATACGTAGGATGTCACGCGGGTAGCCTACATTTGCCAGGATCAGGCGGACAGCGAGAGCTAGTGTACTGTGTGAAGTTCGATCCCTATCGCAGTTTATTTTGTCTTTCAGTCATTGCATCGAAAATTTTATCACCTTCAATTTCAAACCATTACATCTGAATATTCACTTCATAATACTTTTAGTGTTAAATTAAATTAAAATTATAAAAGTACCATTAATAAATCAAGGATGGTCGGGTTGGATCCACGGGTCTTTCAATTCATTCGCTACTGAAATCATATCCGAAGACAGTAAAAATTCAGATCCAGATCGGAGATTTTAAAATTTCACGGCTTAGTGATCGATGCGCCCTGCGAATGGAATGTACGTATGGTAGAAACTGACAAGGAGAGGTTGTCTAACTCGGTCACTAAATGAGAAGATGATTTTTTCCGTGCTACAAAACAAAATACTCGTTTTAATTTTTTTCCATAGGCCCGAATGCGCGAGAAAAAAAATAAAGCAGAATGTCATGCAGGTCGCCTACATTCGCCAGATTCCCGTGAACCTGTGATAGCGTAGTTGTTAAAAATGAGGGCTAGTGCACTGCCGGTCGCGAGTTCAATCCTTAACACTGCCTAGGAATACAGACCATAATGTATTCCTGGGGTAATGCGAGTAGGCAGTTAAAAACAGAAGATTATCAGAAATTTCATGTCCATTTATGAGCCAAAAAAATAATAAAATTTGGTGTTAGTGAAATTATTGGAAAAATTTTTTATTGCAGAATTAAATCGTGAAATCATTACATTAACTTTACCATGCATTTTTGAGTGACGCATTTGTAAATCTAGTTTAAACGATAGAAGTACAAAAAAGGCAGTATCCAGACACAAAGGTTGGGAATGAAGGATGATAAAGTTTTTGATTCAATGGCTGAAAGAAAAATTTTAAACAGCGATAAGAATCGAACTTCATTACCTGCAGTCCACTACCCCACTCTGCTATTATCAGCTTACTTGAGTTTGGAGAATGCATGCTCCCCACATGTCATTCTACTTTTTTCTTGCAAACCCAGGCCAATGGAGAAAAAATCCGAGAATTTTTTAAATTTTGCTTCTAGTAGCATGGAAAAAGGCTAATCTCATTTCAAGATCAGAGTTACACATCCTCTCCTTAGGAGTATAAAATTCTCAAATTTCACTTTAAAGGTTATTATTAATAAGACGTTGCAAAATTACTAGTTTAGCAGCTTGAAATATTCTATGATAATTTTTTTCATCTTAAAAATGGAATCCCCAAATATTCCATAAATGGGATCTGTTGGACACATTAAAATTTTTTTGTGTTTCTAAAAAAGAATTTGAAAGCATTCAAGGATTTGATTAAATATTGGAAAATAATTCCTTTATTAATGAAAATGAATTTATAATATTTCTATTAACTGCAAGGTAAAGAATAGTTGTACAGGTTTCAAAAATTTATTGCTTGATGAGTATGTGATAAGGAAGGTGATCTTTATATTAGAAGTAATAAGATATAGTTATTGCATCCATAAATCTCAATCCAGGAAAATATTATCCACATAGATAATAGGAAGTTGATTTTTTCTACAATAAATTTACTTGTTTTTTGGTAATTCTACTTTTGCTGTATTTATATATTTATTAAAAATCTAGGATAAGAAAATGACTGAAATTCAGAATCGAGTATCGGAAACTAAGGATCCGAAACCAAGATAAAGATTCGAAACCCAGGCAAGGATCCGATTCCGGATCCGGATCAAACAAAAAACCTGGATCAGTCCATCACTAATATTGACGGTTGATTATTCTATCAACAATCAAAAGCAAACTTTGCCTTTTGTACAAGCACAAAAATAATTCATTTACCCTTTTGACAGCTGGCAAATCCATGAGTGGTAGCAATTCTGCATGGCAACAATGTGAGAGGCGCTTAGAAAAGTTTAGAAGCATATCTTGGAAAGCCCAGAATTCCTCAAACTCCTAGAAAATAAAAAAGAACAATAAACAAAGAACTAATTTTGTAAACACATCTTTTCCAAGGCAACTAACAAAAATTACCTGGCAGAAATGCAATACATTCGATGAAAACGCAGCAGCTTTAGTCATTAATGACTGCACAATGCCTCTACTAGTTTCAAACTTCTGGGAAACCTCCCAAATTGAGAGCTGGTTCCAGAGATCTCTAAGCATTAGTGTCACATAAAAACGGTTCAGGACAGACTTAGGAACACCCTGAAAAATTAACACAAATTAAGTCGTACACACAACTCAGAATATCAACATTCAGTAGGGATAAATTCATATCTGGATACTTATACCCAGCTAGGCAAAATGAACAAAACCTAAGGGCTTACTTATTCCAATTCACTGACCACGTAAAATTTTGAGCTAAAATAGGAGTACTCCACCCAACCACTCAGATCAGACCCATTTAATCTACTCAAGGTAGTTATTAGAATAAGGAACTTAAGTTTAATTTCTGCTGAAAACTCTAAGAAGTAGACAGGACATCCTAACTGGCCATATCCTAAGACACGATGGCCTGATGAAGAAAATCGTCGAGGGAAATGTGAACAAGAAGATCAGCAAAGGAATGTGTCATATGAGATATATGGAACAGGTCGTAAAGGATAGGAAAGAGAGGAATTATGTTAATATGAAGTGGTTGGCTGATAGAAGAATCGAGTGGAGGGCTGCATCAAACCAATCCTAGGATTGTTTACTGATGATGATGATGATGAGGTTTAACTTGAATTTTTTTAAACCTCAACCCAGGTTTAACTCTTTCCCCTGAGATTTTGTCATCCTCAAACAAGTGGCTCACTTAATTAATTAAATTATTAATGCCCTGGATTTAGGGATCAAGTGCCATAGGACACTTACTACTCTAGGCTGGCAAGTATCAATTGACACGAGTACAAAGGGTTAGACCTGTATTTAGCCATTTCCAAGTCAAAATATTTTATTTGAACTTTTATACCTGAAGGTAATGATTAAGTAGAACAAAGCACATCCATAGCAAATAAGAGCAAAGGAACTTGCCAATTTTCATTATTTGTGTATATTTCCAGTATGCAAGAAGCCAAAACTGCTCTTAGAATATGATTAATGAATAGCTGGTGGATTAAAATATATGACAGGATGTAAACCAGTTTACCCTGAATGCAGCAATCTCCATCCATGTGATGGACATCAACCAAATCCCTCTCATTTTTTCCCCACAACTGTGCATATGTTTTACTCATACCTTCGATAATATCATTTTCATCTTGTTTATTTTATGTTTTCTCTCTTTATCTGAAATGATATTAATATTTTTCAAATCGTAAAACTGTAAAACTATATTTATTTTTTTTTTCATAATCATCTTATTTTTCTTTTCTTTTATTGTAATTTTTATATTTTATATAGAGTGATGTGTGTGTGTGTGTATAGGTGAGTGGATGAAGATGTCCACACTGTGGTACAATAAATATCTTGGAGATAGACGGAGAGATGACAGGAACACACAAAAAAGAGATGAAACACACTTACTTTGGCTAATTTTCGGGTTTTTTGCGACCCGTCTTCTAGGTTGCTTAGATGAGACTTCCCAGTAAGAACGCCTTGGAGGTGCGGTTGTGAGGGCAGTGGCGGGGTGGATGGGGAAGTAGCGGGAGAAGAGATGATAGGGTAATCGTCTGTATCCACTATCTTATTGCCCACCACGGGAGTCTGGGACGGGTGCTCGGGGTTGGGAAAAAAGCTCAGGAGAGGGGGGAGATGGGTAAGGGATTAGGAGGAAGGGGAATGATGTTAATGATAATGATTATGGTTAATGAACAATATTAAGTCCGGGAATGCTCTCCAGATCCAGTTTGTTGACATTTCTATTGCGCATACTGCTATGCTAGGTGCTGTGGGTGGTAGTCTGTGAATTATTGAGACTGTGAAGCAATCGTCGAAATTTTTGCTGTGTCTGTGCGTGAGTTGGAACAGGAAAATTTGTGATGCCTGAGTTTGGTTTGCATAATGTACAGTGGTTGTTTATGCGGATTGATTTCTCCTATGTAGAAGGCAGGGCAGTGTTTACATTGTAAGAGGTATACAACATTAGTGGACATGCAGGTGCCGGAAGCTTCTGCTAGGTAGACAGTTTTGGTGTTGGGGCTGCAGAAACTGGTGATCGGGAGGAGAATGTTACAAGTTTTACATTTAGGTCTTCCGCATTTCTCGGGTGGTGGTCGGGGGTCTGGGTGGTGAGTGGTAGTAAGGGAAGGATTGTGGGATGCTTCTGAGGTTGGGTGGGCGTAGCATAGCAAAGGGACGGTACTTTTTGGAGGAAATCTGTGGTGGTGTTGGAGATGAGGATTGGGGAGAGCTTTTTAAGAATACTGTTAAGTTTTCAAATGCCTGAGAAAAATGTGGGGTACAGATTCACTGAGTTTTGGATTTTCACCCTTTTTCTAGGTGAGAATTTGATTGAGGAGGGCAGAATGCATTTTTTGAGGGGGGGCACTCGGATACTCTCTTTTGGAGAGAGAGAGAGGTGTGGAGATTGTTTAGATAGCTGTCTAGTTTCTCTTTTGTGCTGCAGATTCTGTGACCGTGGATGGAGAGAGAGAAGGGGATGGAGCGTTTGGTTTAGGTTAGATGGCAGCTTCCGTAGTGGAGGTATAGTTGTTTGTTGGTCGGTTTTATATGAACGGGGGTGTCTATTTTATTGCTGTATTACCCTTCATCCTAATCCCTCACCCCATCCCCCCTCTCCTGAGCTTTTCCCCCAACCCTCAATCACCCGTCCCGGACTCCCGTGGTGGACGATAAAATAGTGGATACAGATGATTACCCTATCATCTCTTCTCCCGCTATATCCCCATCCCCCTCGCCACTGCCCCCGCAACCACACCTCCAAGGCGTTCTTACTGGGCAGTCTGATCTCAGCGGCCTAGAAGACGGATTGCAAAAAACCTGAAAATTAGCCAAAGTAAGTGTGTTTCATCTCTTTTTTGTGTGTTCCTGTCATCTCTCCGTCTATCTCCAAGATATATATGAGTGTATGTATGCATGTATATTTATATATAAAATATTATATTTCATGTATTGATGAGGGGTTAGATGGAAGGGGGGATTTTTAGTCTCAATCTCGCCCCAATACAGACATTAATCTATCTGTCCACTGATATACTGATACATTTATTACTCATCTTACACTCACCTTCACATTCTTCCCAGTCATTACGCCCATCATACAGACCTCACTAATTCCCAAAACATAAGCAGTTTGTAGTTCCTCAGGTCTGAGCTCCATGTACTACAAGAAAAGAATTAACACCCATAAGTAAATGCATGACTACATGATAAAACCAAAATTATTTAAGAAAACGAATTGTTTCAGGGGTAACTTTGTGAAATTTTTCCATGGTGGAGAAAACAAACTTTGCAAATTTCACTTAATAGATTTATTCACGACCCGGGTTTCAACACATTGTATCATCATCAGGTGAAAAAACAGAGATGCAGTCCAATATATATATGCACAGGGTGTAGACCAAGGAGGGTGGGGAAGGTGGGAAGGAGGAAGGGGGGGGGGGGGGGGGGGGGGGGCGAAAAATGGTTTTGGCATGGTTTTAAGAATTATAACAATTGAAATTTTATGTTGTTTACAATTTGAATACAATGAAAATATTCAAAATTTTCAGGATCCAATCAGTCTTTTTCCACTTAGAAATAACTGTTGTGCTTTACTTAAGTGAATTCAATCGATTGATAAAGGAGTTTGAATTATTTTTTTATAGGTTCATCGCAGCTGTCCTCTTTGGAGCAGCAGCTAGAAGACTCGAGAAGCTCCACTGCCATCCTTCCGGCAGCAGAATCAATGTTACTCAGTCCAGTGACTCCTTCAATAGACACTAAAATCTCCTCCCCACTATCAAGACTTCAAACCTTCACTTTCACCACTAACAAGGAGAGGTCATGTAATTGGGGTCACAAAATTAAATGAACATTTTTCCAGCGCAACTAGAAGCAAAATAGAGAGATACGTGTCTCAGCATTTCCCCATAGGCCCAGGTCCACAAGAAAAATAATAAAATGAATTGCGTAAAATGTCACATGGGTTGCCTATATTTGCTGGCGTCCTGTAAGCCGACAAATGTGAAGTGGTCTTTGATAATGATAGCTATATAGTGAACACCACATTCTTTCCTAATCATGGTATAATTTTTTTCTTTCAGTCATTGTTATCAATTGTTATCAAAACACTAAAACTATAAACTATGACCTTAATGTAATTTATACGTACAACATTGTAATAGACATTAGGTATTGGCTTGATTGAAGAAGCAATATCATAGGGAGTGACCAGATAGAGAAGATGCAAAACACTGAGAAGAACCAATCCACACTGGGCTTGCCTCAAGTCTTTGTAGAGCTGCTCAGCTAGGGCTATATCAATGCATCCTGGAAATAGGAAAATCTACTCATAGAACACAATAAGTAAATACATGTGGAACACTGTCTTGCAAAGGAGTTGGTCCAAAAAACAGCTAGGTTTAACACTCTAGATCCAAGAATAGATTATTGGTGTGCTAATCACTAGGTTTGGTTGGATTTCTCTATCTATCCACTTTTTAACACATTTTCCAGGGCTATATCGCAATTGATTTCTATAAAAGCCCTACCCCCCCCCCCCTCATGTTCTGCCCTTTAAAATGGCCTTCAGCGAACCCTCACCAATTATTACTTGCTCCATTCACCGACCCTGCCTCCTCCAAATCACTCCCCATGACTACTCTCCCATCCAACCAAAATTCAGGGATAGGAACACCTAGGATGTACATGCAAAAATAGTAACCTCTTCTTTTAAAAAATAGTAACCAAACACCAACAAACTAAATACAAAGATTATGTAACCAAAATTTTAAGATGGTGGAATCTTGTAGCAATCTTCATGCAAAGTAGCAAATAAAAAAAATATTTAATCTCCATTTATATTAGATCATTAACTCTTTCCCATGCAAGGTATCATATAAAATGATAACAAAAATTCCAAACAGTTAAGGGGAGTAATTTTGAGCCCTTATTTACTGCCGTGAACTTCACCGTCTTAGGATTGTGAGGGAAAACCACAAAGAAAAATATAAAATAGTAATATTGCAACAAAAAGGAAAATACTAACGCTAACTACTACTACCAAACGTTACCACACATGAATAAAACAGCACGTTTCACACTCCCAACCATGAACATACAAATGTCAACAGTAAAAGTTCTATAAACAAGCCGGTAAACATTTGAGCAACACCTTTTGATTTCTTTCGTGGTGTAACAATGTTCGTCCCATGTAGCAGGCCGGTATATTGCGATGGCCTTGCTAAATATCAAAACTGTACTAGTACCAATACTTCCCGACATTAAATATGAGACAACTGCTTAGCATTAGCCTTGGGAAGGTCCAAGGTGAAAAGAAATTATTAATTGAATAGCTCAACCTACTTTGAAAAGAAGACAAAAATCCACGTATGAAGTGAGTTGAAATAGCGGCAACAATTGATGTTCTGCCATCAATACTGAACTCGAGATCGTTCTACTCAACGCATTCGTTGCTGTGTTTCCGCCTTCGCTCAGAACTCGCTTTCAAAACATAAAATTCAAATTAAGTATTGCAGCATCTTCAAGTGTTTTGACATTAATGGATTCTCATTAGAAAATTTAAATTGAGGACGAAGGTGTTCATGTGCTTCTAATGTTGTATACTTACGGAGAAAACCTGGTTTCATAAATTTGCTAGAATAACTTAAACTAATACAAGTAAATCATTTGAAACTAAAAGGACATCATGAAAAAAAGTACAATTCATATTCTATCAAAATTTCCTTTCCTTTGTGCATTTCATATTGTTATGACAAGTGCCAAAGTGATGCTACCCTTGCACCTTGAAAAAAAGTGCAATTTTTCATCCTTCATCATTTTTTACTGCAAAATGATGCCACAAAAGTAATTATTAAAAAAAAGTCTGTTACCTGAAATAACGAAAGACTGAATTATATACACGCTGATATTTTCTGTATGAATATTGCTTCTTCCATTTCTTAGACTTCAAGCCTTCAACTTGAGTCTTTTCACGTGAACAGTATACACAAAACATGCTCTTTGGTCATTATGGTCATCATAATTAATTACTGAGTTCACACCATCATAAGGCATTGCACATATTTTCTTGAGAAACGTAACAATTGCAAATGGAACTTTGTTACAATAAATGTACAGTGCTACAGTAAACAACAGCGATCTACAGTATGGTTTTCCCCTGGAAGTTATGCAACTCACAAACCCATCCCCCCCCCTTTCACTTATACAGATTTTTCAAGGAGTTAGCCCCCCCCACGATTCAGGGTGTTATTGCACCACTGTGCAAGGGCCTAGCCACTTTGACACACCCGTTCCAGTGAGATAACCAAAGCTAAGCAAAGTTGGGCATGTTAAAGGTGGGTTAGCACAATGGATCTAAAGAGTTCTAAGTGCCAGGGGGGCTCCAGAAGGCCCCCGTGTACTCCTCCAATTTAAATTTTACATATCATCTATACAGTGGCCTAATGTGGAACAAAAACTGGTGGAATGCTATTACTTTCTTGTTTCCGCTTTGAAATACTTTCATTGAATCCCTAAAACATATTTTACAGAAGCTCTTAAAAGTGCAGAATTCTCTGTCATAATTTGCATAGAAATGGTGAGATGTCATTGAAGAAGAAATACAGTAAAACCATTTATTTACACTTTTCTAGGGACTGCTAGAAAAAATTACAGGTAAAATGCAAAAGGCAGGAAAAGGACAATTTTCGGTTTCACATGCATACTTTAACAATATAGAGTAATTATACAAATAAGAACCACTGATAAACTGAATTAGAGCATTATTATTAATTATTTCTTAAAGTATAGAGCTGTCCTGGTTTATTTTTGAATGATATAATTCTACCATGGTTTCAACAAACTATTGTACATAATCAAGTCCATAATTCCCAAACTTATACATTGTGCAATGCCTATTCTCTTATGACGAAGCTATTCATGGCGATGTTTGATGGTCTTGAACTTTAAAACCACTTTTAAGTTGGTATTCCTTCATACCATGATTTCTTGACATCATCTTATTTCAACAGATGTCTGAACTTGCTAGCATGTTTCTGAATCACATTGTGATTTTTCAGAATTGTATCCATTGTACAGACCCGTAATCTTAGATGTTTCGCTATATCAAAGCGAGTTTCATCACGAGAATCCACAATTTTTATTTATGCCCTAATTAAAAATATTCCAGTTGCTGTGAAAGCTTTTGCAGTGTTTAGAAGATTACCCGAGGGTTTCCATTTTTTTTCCACGTTAGTTCATCCTACTGGACGACAGTTTCACTGGCACTCTATACAGCATCTTCAGGTCCAAAGTATAGGAAATTTGACATAGGAAATATACAGTACGAAGATATAGAAAGTATATAGACTGAAGATATAGAAAATTTGATGGAACACGATCTTCAGACCTGAAGATGGCATCTGGAATGACGATGAAACTGTCGTCCAAAGGGAAGAAAAACGAAAGCCCTCGAGTCATCTGAAAATATTGTAATTTGCATCTGTTTCCTATTTCCGAGTAAAATAAAATTTACGTTCTGGAGAATTTAAGGAAAACATAAACATCACATGAGAATATTGAGCTACCTAGCTGGTCGGCTTGCGCAAGCAGTTATCCAATGGCAAAAAATTTCTCAACAAAATAATTTAATTTATTTAATGCGGTTTTCCTCGGGGCTGAGCTTAAAGCCACCGAGTGAATACACCGGGTTGCAGATTTTGGGTCGACCTATAGATATAGAGATTAGCAGCGAGATAAGTGAGTTAACTTGTCGAATAAGCGGTCGTGAACAAAAAGCAGCGTAACTCCGAGGTGGTATTGGTATAGCATTGGGTAAGATAGGTCTTTAAATGATACAGAAACCTGTGAGGATGCCATGACTTGGCAACAGGAGGCCGCCAAAAACTATGCATCCCAACACCCGGAGGAGAGGGCAACAGCTTTCCTTCACATGAGTGAAGGTGGAGACCACAGTGGTCAGTACAGTGACACTCATTTCACTACTCGCGTGGTAACTTTTACTTTAACGACTGTAGTACTGCGATGTGGGAGGCAAGGGGAAACCACCACATTATTATCCCGAGGAGTCGCAGCGACTCCACTCTTTTCTTTCTTATCATGATGTGATGGAACCCTCTCGAGTAAAATATTCCAGAGGTAAAATAGTCCCCCATTCGGATCTCCGGGCGGGGACTACCCGAGAGAGTACATCAGTGAAGTGTGAATGTAAAAGAGAAGAATTACGTCACAATGAAAAGGTTGGCCGATAGAAGCCTCAAGAAACAACACAACAGTAAATCAGACACTCCGTTATCGCCTCTCCTTACCGCCCGCTTTCACTTTCCCTTCCCCAAGCCTCCTACTTCTTCCTCAAGCATACCGTTTTAGGATATAGGGTAGAGGGACCATGCCACTTTTTGAGTAGTGCAGTAGGCGGAGAATATGTGAACTGTTCAGTGATTTGCATGATGCCCTGGGTTGAAGTCATCAAAAAACATAAATTACTTTCCGAGTATCTCAAAAGCGTGCCTTATAATTAAAATCAATAATTTTCAAAGATTCAACATCCTGAGCTTGAAACTTGTATCCTATAATAATGAAAGTTAAAAAATGGCCCCTCTGTCTCCCAATATTTGAAACAAAATGGTCAATTTTTGCAAGAGATATATTTTAAACTAGGATTATTATTTAAAATTAAGGATTATAGGGTAATAGTTTGATGCTTTCTCTTTTAATTACTGAAAACCGCATTCCAAAATCTACATTCCTGTTGAAGCAATCTTCTACGAAAAATAGGTCTGAAATGTCCCACGGCCCCTTAAAAATTCACATTGTTGTGAAGGGTATGCAATGTATCTCTTGTGAAAAGTATTACTTTAAAAGGCCATAAAATTTTGTTTCGATGCATCATTTAATGGATAGGGGAGGCACGAAGTTCAAGGTAAGGACTCAATGGTTCATAGTTTGATCCGCTTACTCTGGGAGCGGATCCCAAAGAAATCGTGTAGGAATAAAGCTAATTGTGTTTAGCAAGATCTACATTTCTGAAATCCATGTCGGCTGTTCATGAATTCTCTGACTATCCAAATGCCTCATGATCGAACTGATGACTACAAGTTGAAATAACTTGCATGAAATTGATGCGAGTGAAATGGATCTGGAAGGAAAGTGATAGCTACGAGAAAGACTAGACACATATAGTGGTGCCTCTTGTGGTAAAACTACAATATTATAAAAACCAACAACACATCACTGAAATTCAAGAAATATTACAACAAACTGGAATCAATAATGAACATAGGATGACTCAACAAAGTACTACCCTCATTAATGTCAAAATCATCACTGGAATATCTGTCCACAAATTTTCCATTCAGAAAACTAAAAAATTTGGTGACTAATAACTGTAGCAAATGTAATTTCAAGAGTGGTTTCAATACTTGCCTTTTATAGCAGCCTTCCCCAGCTTGCTGACATTCAATTTTGTATTCTTTGCAATTACAATTTTTTTAGATTTTGGATCGACTGTTGAGTTTTGATCTGGAGCCAGCATTTTCACCTTCAAGAGCCGAGAAATAGCCTTGTCAACAACAACACAAGCTTCAACGCCAAGTCTTTTAGCCTGAACATGCAGCAAAGAGTGGTGGAAAAGGTTCTGCAAACTATTCCTAGAATTGGCTAGACCCAGTCCAATAGCACTGAGCACAAGATTTTCAGCAGCTTTGCCTTCTGCCTCACTCAGCCCACTGCTGGCTTGATCCATACTTGACTTCAACAAATCCTTCACCTGATAAAATGAAACAATTAACTCTATTACTGATGGCACCACACCACCAAAATGATCAGATTTAAATTCACTTTTACAACCAATATTTTAAAATCACAGTCCTCGTGAACAAAATATTAATAAGTTCAATTCAACACAGCAGATGTTAGTATGTTCACTGAATTTAGCCAGACTCAAATCTCAATCCTTCCAGTAAATTACAGCATTTTTAGTAGATAATGGGATGTTATCTATACAAAATGCATAAATTCATAAAATATGTGCTATATACATTAGAAAGGTATGACAGGTAAATCAAATTTTATAACAAAACTAAGGTATAAGGATGTGATAAAGTTTGGGGTGAGCATAATAAATCAGGAGCACATTTGTCAGCAAAAAATATGGTAATTATTTCACCAAATGTGAATGAACAAAAATGAATGCAAGTGATTTCCAAAAAATAGGAATGGTAAGTAACAATGCAAACTCCGAGTTGGGTGGGAAAAGAGTGAATTGGCTAGGACACAAAGAATGATGGCACAGCAGGTAAAACATGCATGATTTTGAAGTTATTACTTCAGAAATAATTTCTTACTATGTTCTCAATGTCATGATGTCATGATCAACCTCATATAATTTCATGACATTTGAAAAGGAAATAACAGAACATTTTCTAGGGTATATGCTTAACACACAAAAAACTATGAATCAATCACATCCACCACAACTAGAACAGAATATCACTAAAATTAAACGTAATTTAAAGCTGCAAGAGGCTATTCTATTTCATAAACCCATTATGGGCATGATTATTTCATTAACTACGTATAAACAAACTGTATTTTCCAAGCCATTGGTGAAGATGGTACACATTGAGGGTCTAGTAGTGTGGTAAGTTGTGATCGAATGTACAGGAATATCAACTGTATACTGAGCAAACCACCTCCAGATCACATCATCTTGTCACTCCAAATCTTAAAATGAGTGAACATGGACTCATGATTTCCATGGAGGCCGTCCACAAAATACCATGCTCTTGTTGGAAAATACGTAATTGTTAGGAAGAGGGAGTAATCTGTGGCTTGACAACTCAAATCACACAGACGAGCCTTATTACAAAAAGATTACAAAAGAGTGAAATCAACCATAGAATAACACTTTTACAAATAAAGGACATTACAACTCAATAAAAAAGATGCAGGTTTTACTCTGAAAAAAACTAAACCTTTAAGCATTTGAAAGGTTCAAGATCAATGTGCATAAAACTTAATAACAACTGACCAGTTAGTATAAAACTAGAGAACAACCCGAGTGTGTTTCAGAGAATAGTATTTTATTTTTTGGTTGATATGTGTTTTTACAGTATCAATAAATATTTTATGTTGCATGAAATTTAAACTGTACAATTAATTTTCTTTTCTTACTGCTTTGATGCATCCTACATATACACCTACACTTGGTACTTGGGTATTTTTGTACAGTGTCTTTTGGACAAATAAATATATTATTATTAACGCCTGATTGCTGACAAAGCGCACTACACAGCTGCTCACAAAAGCTTTTAACAATAAATTATCACAGTAGACAACACTAAAAACTTTTAAAAAAATAATAATCATAATAAAACCACCTCTACCATGGGAAATATGTCCCAAGCAATCCATAGACTAACCGAAATGCTGATTCATTAAGTATGTCATTAAGCAGAGGTCTCTCCTTTTCCACTAAATTTCCAATTGCTCCAAAACATCCATTTTTCCCTTAGTTATGTATGTGTTGCACTTGGTACTGAAAATAATTCTGGTAGCTGGCATTTGATGTGTGTTTGGTGATGATGGAAGTGGTGTTCCTGACAAGTATCATATTTTGTGCTTTTTTTATGTGAGTAGTCTCTTGCTACCAGCCCAACAGCAAAGGATGTTACCATAAGTGAAACAATGCCGGATATTATTGACAGCTCATATTTGGAATCTAAAACCTTATGATTGGAGGAAATAATTAGCGATAGGCTTGTGGATGACGTTTGTGAACAAGCCTTTCCCCAATTATGTATTTCCTTTCAGGGTCACTTTTCCACCTCGTTAACCACAATACATCACCCCACCCCTCAGGTTTCCTATTTCTTTGAGAGAGTATGTAAGACACAATCCAGGAATTATGTTATATTAGGAGAAGCTATGTAAAGCCCACTTTCAAAGCCATCGCAGGTGTATAACCAGAAAATTATGATTTCCTGATGATACACCCTCCAATAATCACAAAAAATCCAACATGCATTATATAGCAGCTTCTGAAAATGTTTAACAATGATGAAATCTTCATCTTAGTGGAAATATGCCTCTTCATTTCATCTGCCATGCTGTACCAATTCCACCATCAACCAAAATTTATTATCAGAGTGCATTACTCAGAACTGAAATCTCTCTTTTATGCTCAAAATTGTTAGATGGAAACTAAAAATGAATTTTAGTCAAAAAAAATTAACATTCTAACCAGAGTTATTTGCTCATAATTTAAAAATTAAAATAAGCAAAAGGTGACACCCACTGAATGAGCTGTGTTAAGGATATCTACATCATCTGCCTCCCCTCCCTCACTACTTTGAGGAAGACTGGAGGGGAGTGGAGGTGGGGACGGAAGGCCTGCCGGCACAGAACCTGTCGCATCCTGTAAGTAATTGAAAACAAGTGAACACAAAATATGTATTTTCATATACATTTTGGCGTGACTAACAATAAGAGTGTGCTGAGGTTTATTTACTTATTCACAAATTACGATGTAGTCGAATATGCAATCAGGGTGGCTACTGATAACTAATTTTCAAATTCCCTGACTTTTCCCTGATGACTTTACCAATTTCTCTGACCGATCACCAAAAGGTCTCCTATTATCGGAGTATTTTATTCCTGCTGTATTAAATTTTCGTCAAAACTCAGAAAATGTTAAAGCTGAAATCAATACATTAAAAGCTATAAGAATGAAAAAATATATTGAACCCCCACCCTATGAAAAAATATATTAAACCTTCACAAGTTAAGCCCTCACACGAATCGTACACACTTTTAATACATTTTTCGCGGCCGTGTATCGTATTTCCGGGGCTGTATATGTTTCCTTCGGTAAAATTACAAATTGACAATGTCTAATTCTTCAAGGAAGAGGTGGCGTGTTGTGGTAGTTCTGGGAAGTTGAAGATTACTGAAAAGGCATCGAAGGGAAAGTTAATGGCCAATTTATTGGCGGACTCTAGCACAGGTATCACTAAGTTACGCGAAAAATACAAACCAAAGCCAATTTCTTGGACTAGATCAAAATCGGATGGAACGAGTTTTAGAAGTGAATAACAATTTGATTAACGTGGTCATAACCCCTTGATTGTAAGAGGGAACAAAAAATGTAAAAATATTTGTATAAACAAACAAAACGTAATCGTGCCACTGCGAGCGAAAACAGGAGGCAATTAGCAACGTCATATTTAGGAATGTCAAATTTGAGGTGGTTTGTGATCTGACTAAATTGCTTCGAGAGGGAGCTAAGGGAGCCATTCAATAATTACATCGAGCGTGAAAGGTAGGGAGGGGAGGAGAACTCTTCTTATGGTCTCGAGAAGGAGGGTATGGAAATCGAAGATGATCTCACGTAAGATTTTGTTTACACGTGTGATCGAACTTGTATTACCGTTTTAATAATCATCGTCTCGTATTTTTGGAACTGAAAGCACGTATTTACTGCAAGCTAGTGTGCTACAACTACCTTTCGAACTGAGTCTTGGAAGTTAAAAAAAAACATTAGGTAAAATCTTCTGAAAAACATAGCCTCGGATTCCTTGTGATGAGCAGAATACACGGTGATCATGAATTTTAACACTACTAGGCAAATATCACACCAAGGATATACACAAGGGATAAATTGTATGACTGATTTCACAACTAAATAACTAAGATTCAAAACTGAATGTTCAATGAATTGACAGGGCTTATTCTATGCACTTTGGCGACGGACATTGGTTTCAGTTGATGAAATGTTTTGGTGAAATAAAGGGCGGGAAAGACCGGTAAAAGTAATGGTACAAAAATGACGAGAATTTGCTATCCCAGCTTCTCCCTGACTGTTACGAGAATTCCCTGACTTTTCCAGATTTCCCAAATTCCCTGGCAATTCCAGGTTTTCCCTGACGATTGCCACCCTGGCAATGTCCTTCAAAATAACCCAAAATGAGACTATCAACCACTTCCATTGTCAGAGTCAGCTGTGTCCCCCATTGTGATTAAGCGAAGGAGCTGTGAAGTCACAGTTGTGATTGGACGAAGTGGATGATGCACGAGTCCTTCGAACAACCACTTTTCTGAAAGGGTTAAACACATAACTGCTTATAACTCGAGTACTAACTGACGAATCGGAGAACGGAAAAATACCGGTCTTTTCATTTTACTACCAGCATCAGATTCAGCAATTTTAAAAAATATCGTAAAGAAAGAAGACACAAACAATATCACAAACAGGAGCCAACAATATCGCAAAAAAGGTTGAACACGACTTTTTCAAACAACCACTAAAAGATGATTCACATTAATCTGAAAATTTATAATCAATAATCACCTTATCCTTGTCATGGGATTGGCAAATAAGAATACTTTCTCCCTGGCTATCAAATCCAGCACGTCCAGCACGACCGACCATTTGCTTGTAACGGCTTAAGTTGATCATTTGGTTCCCAATATATGGTGACCTGAGAATAACCTGAAAATAAGCAAAATATAAAACTTGGAAAAATATTCAAAATGGGAAAATAGCTTTAAAAAAATAAAGATGCTCTCATCCCCAGATATCAAAATTTTCATTCCCCATTGAATCCCTACATTCCTGGATTGGATAGTTTTAGTCAATCATTAGAACTTTTTGTCTGTAAACACTTTCTTCCCAGCATAACCAATGTAATGGGGTATGGAAATTGGAGAACAACAGCACGGATCAGTGGAGAGGAGGACTTGTGGGTACAGGGAGATGGATTATATGGAAGTTTGATATTTATTTAAATCACTCTGTGAGAATTGGGTGGATCTACCATATTTACTCGTGTATGTCGCAACCTCATGTATCCCACGCACCCTTATTTTTGGGCAGGGTTGTGAGGAAAAAAATTATTTCTATCAAAAAAAATGTTTTTTGCCCTCAAGTCTGCATCATTTTGTCACAACATGAATGCACGTTCTTTAATAGAAATGCTGTGCCTAAATTACGTATACATCTATCTCATTAATTAATGAATTACGTGATTATATCGTCACAATCATCTGCGTCGTGCATCGATGCACGACCACTTTTACTGTGCATCTGTTTCTCATAACATTTCACAGTAATCACAGTTACAAACGATCACATCATCCAACTATCAGAATGGTATCTGTTCAAAATAAATCCAACTGAAATAATTGCAGAAATTCATACAATTTCAACCCATGATTACTCTATTTTTTGCAGAAATTCGTTGGCATATCAACAAATAAAAGCAGAAGGCCATCCATATCTGATAGCAGTGGTCTCGTCTGCTCTCTGCACAGTAGCTGTAGACTGGGACGATTTAACAACACCAGAAAGTCTTGGGAACACACGGAAAAACTAAGCTCAATGTAATAACAATTATAATGATTATAAAACTAAAGAAAAACACATTCCCGGAAATAGAATCATACATCAACAATGAATATTCATATCATAACAGTTCTCATTTTTAGTTTTTGACACTGCTAGATTCAGATACACCATATTTCCTTCCTGCAGCTCGATTTCCTATTTTTTCGGCATCGCTTATAATATGTAGTTTTGTACTCACAGGAAACGATCGCAATTTCACATCAGAATTCATTTTAGGGTAATAATAGCAAATTATTTTAACATGCTAAATCCTCAATTCAATCTTGTTTACTACTCTCATGCTCGGAGCGGAAGGCACGGATAGTAAGAAGGTATAATCTCTGAGCATACGACTATTGCCACTATGTAACATATTCTTTGTCGTGTCTTTGCAATGTAGCTTTACTGTGTATGCAAAAGGAGCTATCTACTGTGTAAAAATGTTGCTACAGATATGTGATACCAAAACAAACTCCGCTTACAATTTTGAAAAATCATAAAGACACCGCCCCCCTTGCGGCAGCTTATGAGATACAGTACATTTAAATACATATCAGTGCTACAATGTGTTGTCATACGTACAATTTATACACAATAAATCTATTGCTTTGTCAAGTGGTGTTACTGATCTAACGTTTCTTCATGTACCATTGTACACTGAGACTTTGTTAAACGCGGATTTTTATTATTAATTACTTTGAAATTTCAGAACACTTTACAATGTACAATTTACCACTAGACCATGCTTACTAATGACGTCGATATGTTCACAGAATGTGAAACTTAGGAGAAAAAACAACAGTAATTTGAGGAAAAATGGTGCGTGGCTTACACGAAAATTTGGAGGATTCATGTATGCCACGCACCCCCATTTTTGCACCGGCGTTTCGGGAAAAAAGGTGCACGGCTTACACAAGTAAATATGGTATGTTCAAAGGCTGGTCAAGATGGATGATCTTTTGTACGGATCACTAGCCATATCAGGAAACTCAAATAAGATTTTTCTCCATTAGTTCACAAACCTTGAATGTCTCTTCAACAGTTCATTTTCTCATAACCCAAGGCCTTGGAAATCATGTATTGAGCTTTCCCTACAACAAGGATTACCATTTTTCTGGTAAATAACACGAACCTACTAGATTGCACGCATTTCAAAAATATCTTCACTATAATTAACTCAATTGAAAAAAAACTCAGCGGAGTACGTATATAAGTTCTCAATGAGCGAGGATAATACACAAAATCAAAAATACAGGCACAAAATAAATAAAGGACACTCACAATTGCTTGGTACTGTTTCGGCACGTCAGGCACCTTCTTCAGCCACGAGACAACTGATGGTTTTGAGGCGTGCTATGGAAGGGGTCGAGAGTGGGGTGGGGAGAGGGGTAAAGGAAAATGGTGTAGGGCTGGTGAGAAATGTTAATTCCAGGGGATCTGAATGCTTTTAAAGACCAGATGTGTGCCATTTCTCTAGTTTTAACTTCTAGGGAAGATGCAGTTTCTGGGAGGGTTCCATGGATGATGAGTGAGCAGCAGTAGTCAAAAGAAAGGTTGTGGTTTGCTGAGTGGATGGAGACAGGAAAGTTACATCCAGATTTTGTAGAAGAGCGGTGATTATTAATTCGGATTGAGAGCTGAGTAGTGCAGTGTCCTACATTTAACAAATGTATAGATAACACGCATTGAAAAAATTTCTTCTCTATGATAAATGCGTTGGTAATGCGCATTTCAAAATTGTACTCTTTTTCATAATAAAGCACTATAAAAATTGTTATTTTGCACCAAACTGGAGCTACCAAAGAATGATGAAGATAAAATGGATCGACCGAGTGACAAACGAAGAAGTCTTAAGAAGAGTGGGGGAAAGGAGATGTCTACTGAAAACCTTAAAAAGAAGACGGGACAACTTAATAGGGTCCACATTTTAAGACATGATGGCCTGATGAAGACAATCGTTGAAGGAAAAGTGAACGGGAAAATTGGAAAAGGCAGGCCTCGTATGAGTTACATAGAACAGGTCATAAAGAACGTGAAAGAGAGGAACTACGTACAAATGAAGAGGTTGGCAGAAAGAAGAATCGAGTGGAGTGCTGCGTCAAACCAATCTTAGGATTGTTGACCGATAACGAATGAATGCCAGTAAGAGGATAAGGTGAATAAACCTTAATTGACCAAAACTCAAGACCCTTGATTTCATTCCTTAAAACGTAGTCAATATGGAGGAAAAATTAGCAATAAAAATATTTTTTCATTTAATTATATCTTGAGTGGGTTCCTACAGATTAAAAAAAGTTACAGAGAAAATTTCAGAAAAAACACTTATAAATTTCAATAGCAAATTTTCCTGAAGAAAATCTTGACCTGGATTTGAATCCGGATCCCAAAATTTCCAACAATGTGATTTAGCTAGTTAAGCTACCTAGCCTAGCTTTTCTGTGGCTAGTTTGCGATCTTTGAGCTTAAAAATTTCTTTAAATGTCAGGTAATTAAAAAAAACTTAAAATTTAGAGTATACTCATAACGAATCTTTGGTTCTAAACAGGGTTGATAAAAATCATTATTTTTATTTAAAAAATCGTAAGTGATGATTTTTTGATTTAAATCAAATTTTTTTTGTTTATGTCGGATTGTTTTTATTTCAATCAGATTTTGGAAATTGACAAAGCATTGAAAGATAATAACTCAGTGGATGTTATGCTCATATTCTCAATGTGCTTAGTCAAGATCTCCATATGAATAATATATCAGAACATGTAACATTTGATCTGGTGCTTTCCCGGCGAATAGTTTGAAGAAATGTTTCTCGGGCTTGGCACCGGTTAATAGCCTCCACTAGGCAGTAATGGAGCCTATAAACCAGTGCCAAGCCCAAGAAACATTTCTTCATGTAACATTTGTCTTTAAGGGGAACAATCACTTAGCATCATCACAATTTAAATAATAACCTGGGAAAGCAGCATCCTGTCTTGTAATTCTCACTGAATTTCGATTGAACACCAAGGATGATACTTTGGGGTGTTATGTAAAAAACAAGGCACTTTTGATAAAAATTTTTGAAGAAAAAAAGACTAAAATAGATAACCTAGTTCAAAAAAGGCATAATACCTAGGCATAAAACACAGCATGGAAGTTTTACTTTTAATAATGAAGCCTGTTGCCAAAGCATTGAACAAAGTGCAGTGAAATAGCTGCACAATAGATATATGTCACAATTTAGAAAGAATTCTTGTGTAGGCTTCCGCGGGTTGATTGTAGTGAAAATGCTGGTCATCTGGGTTTTCCTCCTCGTTGGTCCATTATTCCTGGGACCCAGTCCCAGAGGAAAACCTGGAAGACCTGCATCTTTAATTTAGAAAGAATTTCAAGACAATCTTCTCAAGCAGCACATTGATCCAAATGCAATGTTGAAACTGAATGAAAGATATCACCAGACTCATGCCTCAGCTCAGAAACTCTATGACTCCTGCACACTACTTGGCTTATCTTTTGGATCCTAAGCAGAAGTATTTTGACTTGACAGATGAGGAAAAGAATTCTGACATGGTTTTTGCTGAAGAGGCATATGCAAGAAAAGGATTTCTTCAAATAATTGTTAAATATTTGGGCAGAACTGATCCTTTTCGAAAATACATGTAAATATATACAATGGAAATACAAGTAGGTATTTATTTTATGATTTTTAACACATGCGATACAGTATACAAAGGTACCTTTTAAGAATGCTTTCACGAACAACGACCAAAAACTTATACAATGTCGCCGAAGACAACAAAAGTTAGAGAAAACGAAGATAAATTCTTTTTCACTTTTTTTTGAAAATGTTCGAAATTACGTAGTTTGAAATTACGAAGTGCCAATTTTCTGGTCCCGCTGACTTCGTATTATCGAGATTTTACAGTATGTACATGTATAGTCAATGTCTTTACAAATGAGTATTAATCAAAATAATATATGCATTGCTTACTATTTTTGACACTAAAAATGAACTAATATTTTGATCCGATTTCAATTTAAATCACTTGATTTTTATTAAAAAATTAGGTGATTTAAATCACTCAACCCTAGTTCTAAAGTACTAAATTGGTTTAGTACTGGAAGAGAGTCAATGAAAGACTTTGGACTACAGGTAAGCAACTGAAATTAACCCAAACCAATTTAGTTATGATACAAGTATATACGTCAGTCAAAATTTAGTACTGGGAAGGATGAGGTTGATTGCATACATGACCAGCCGGAGAAAATAATAAATGAGGTGCTGGGAAGTGAACCCATCACCAAGGGGCTTATCTGAGGGTCAGGGGAGGGGATTGATGTAGGGGAACACTGGTTGAGAGTGAGAAAAGATCAGTCAGAAAGTTTCTAAGCATGATTTCAGTTTCAAGCTTTTTAATTTTTTTTGGGCATAAAATGCCCAAGCACTCCACAAACTTACCCTTTTGGCAGGAAGATTGACACCAGCAGCCAATGTTGAAGTACAGCAAATGCAACACAGAGTACCAACTCTGTAAGCCTCCTCAATCAATCGCCTCTCATCGCCTGTCAGCCCAGAGTGATGGTAAGCCAATCCAAAAGGAAGAATCTTTTTGAGGACTGGGCAAATTGAACCATTCCCCTCATTCAATAATGCTTTATACAAACTAAGCTTTTCCTGAACCTTATGGTCCAACATTTCCCTGCAAATGTAGCAAAAGGAGGGAAAATTCATCGCCATGTCTTCCATTTCAACATGAATTTTGCAACAGATCTCCATAAACTGTCTACCTTAACTTTCGATTACCAATTATTATAAAAAGCAGAACTCCCGTATTCACTAATAGGCATAATTATGGGCATATTAACTTTATTCTACATAAAATTGATAAGAGAACCATTAAGCATAATAGCATAAATGAGCAAAGACAATTGTTAAAGCAAGAAGGAGAGCAGTGATGTAAGATACAGGCATTTGGGGTTGTAACGTCTGATATTTGTTTTGTTTGTTTGGGAGATGTTGGTGGGTTGATGGGGGAGTGAAGGGGGATTGTTGGGTTGCTTGGTTTTTTTGGGAAGAGGAAGAATAAAGGAGAGTCTGATATACAACGTTTTCTTTATTGAAATTAGTGTTCTCCGGTAATATTTGCCCGACGTTACAGGGTGGATGGGTGGCAAAATGGGTGGTGACCATAGGGACAGCCAAGTTGGACAACTAGCATGGACCACTGGATGCATAACGCAGCAGTAAGCAAGCATTTAGGAAATGTACCAAGCCTCTCTGTCAAACAATGCCATTAACCCTTTCGCTGTGGCACACACTCCGGGCACACACTCCGGAAACCTACTCCTCACATGTGGCGGAGAAGTGAAAGTGCTACGGTGAGAACGTAAAAGTATGTTTGTTCGATATCTTGTTAAACGCTCTTCTTTTTTTCTTCTTCTTCGATATGGTGGAGCTGCTATCGCCCTCCCCTCCTTCCCCTCTCTCGGAACCCAGGCGAAGGAGTCACTCTCTCTCTCTCGTGTGCAGTCGGCCGATGCAGTTCTCTCCCTCTCTCTCTCTCTCTCTGCCGTACAACGCCTGGACGTCTCTTCCCGTCGCATACCAGTGGTCGGACTTCCTTCGGCGTGGGCACGGCTGGTCCTTCGCATGGATTTTAATCGACCTCTCCAAAATTCTGTTAACCTTTACTGTTTCAATTTATTTATTGTGTTAAACTATTTTTATGTTGAAAATGTGGTTAATTTCCGCCACATTTCTTTTGGTCCTTCGGGCCGGATTCATTGTATCCAGTGCTTGGTAGATACAAGAAATTAGTATCGCTGCTAATTGTGGATCTGTTTTTGTTCTATTTTATGTTTTGTATCTCTGTACGTGGAATTGAGTTGTATGGACTCCTGACGGATGACGACACGTGCTCCTGACTCATCGCGGATTTGACGAGGTCACCGACAACCGTATGCTATACCACTCCTCTCTTTTCCCGTCCCATTCTCTACCTTGCGGCTGCCCACGGAAAAGTGGTAAGGACATTTATTATTATCTCTTTAGTGTGAGTGTGCCAGTGAAATGAATTCCACAACCTTTGCCCGGAAGTCAGATCTCCAGAAAAGGAGACTTGAAAAGATCCAAGGTCTTCGTTCGCAACGGAAGCCTCCGCAAAAGTTTCGTCCCTTTCCGACATCCAAATTAGACGTTTACGGTGTTGGAAGAATGAGCTTGATAGCAATATGAGTGAATTTAATGATTTAGTTAATCGTTTCACCGACGTAGAGGCGACCCCGGATCAAGATGATGATGAACTTGTCATGAGATTAAGGGAAGAAATGTTAGATCTCTATGTCGAAACAGCGTGTGTTATTTCTGCATTGCTACCGAATGCTAACAGTCAATCTGAAAGCCCCTGTGAAAATCCGCAACCGCGATCCTCTGTTCGCTTACCCAAGCTCGAGTTACCCCAATTTGCTGGCGAACCCACTAGATGGATGCCCTACTATAACGCATTTGATATGACAATCCATAAGAATCCAGTATTAGCCCCAGTCGAGAAATTCCAGTATTTGTTAAGTTCTCTTCGTGGCGAAGCTCTGCAACTAATTTCTGGACTGCCCATCACCGGTGAAAATTACGTTATTGCTTGGGATTTGCTACATAAGCGCTACCACAATGTGCGGAAACTAGTTTCTCTCCACGTAAGCAAGATTATGGACATGCCACTTGTAATTGACGGATCACTTTCAAGCATTCGCTCGTTTCTATCTACTTACTTTGAAAATACGCAAGCATTAACTGCTTTACACTATGATATTACCCAAGAAAACGCTTTGCTTCTCTCAATCCTCACTCGGAAATTAAATTTCGAAACTCGGAAGCGCTTTGAAGATACGCGAGACGTCAATCATGAACTTCCTGCGGTCTCCGATTTGATCAAGTTTTTGGAATCCGAATGCGTTCATTTTGAAGACGCAATAATCGATGGCCGATCAAAGGGAACAAAAAAAATTCTCAGAACAAAATTCATAAAACTGCTCTGATTACTACTACGGGGAATAGCTGTGCATTTTGTCAAAACCCAAGCCATGTCATTTATTCGTGCTCTGCCTTTAAAGAGAAATCGCCTCAACAAAGGCAAGAAATAGTGAGGGAGAAAAAGTGGTGTTACAACTGTCTTGGAACATCTCACACTGTATAATCGTGCGATTCCTCCCGGAGATGCATCAGTTGCGCTAAGAGACATCACTCCCTACTGCATTTAGACTTGAATTCTCGTTCATCGCCAAATAGTCGCCAGGATACCGCAACCGTTAGTGAACAATTGAACTCATTGTTAACTTCCGTTAACTCATCACCGGAATTATCTGCCGAAAAACACTTTGTCGGCATATCATCGGCCAAACCTAATATGTCAGTTTTGTTAGCAACGACTTTGATTCGTTTGACTACACCTGGTGGCTTCTCTCATGTCGTTAGAGGAATTCTAGACTCTGCCGCTCAATGCAGTTCCATTTCGGAACGCTGCGCTCAAGTCTTAAACGTCTCACGCCGAAGAATACCCAATGACATTAATGGGATATCGCAAACTCAAGTGAAATCTCATGGAGTAACCTGTCTTAGTTTATCATCAATCAACGGCAAGGTGCTCACTCATTCACATCCGATGGTTATTTTACAAAATATCACTTCCAATTTGCCTACCGCAACTATTTCGCCTGAAGTAAAGGAGAAAGTAAAATCATTTGTCTTGGCGGACCCGACCTTTGATGTACCCTCTCCTGTTGATGTTTTAATTGGAGCTGATCTTTTTCCTCACGTGTTCACGGGACTCCGCTGCATTCTTGGAGATAATTATCCAGTGGCTTTTGATACCATTTTTGGCTTCGTTCTAATGGGAACAACTGCAATTGTTCCAGCTTCTGACAGCAATTACCAGCACTCCGTCGCTTTAATTTCAACTCATGATTCTGATCTTCATGCTTCTATCCAACAGTTTTGGCAGCTGGAGGAAGTGCCTCATCTCTCTCTCTCCCCTCAAGACCGACTATGTGAAGAACATTTCCAATCTACCCATACCAGAGATGAAACGGGACGTTACATCACTCGGTTGCCGTTCAAGAATCATCATCCCCATCTCGGAGACTCATCGCCGAACGCCAAAAGAAGATTCTTCGGTTTGGAAAGAAAACTGTCAGCACAACCCCTCCTGAGAGAGAAGTATAATAAATTTATGTCAGAATATCTAGACCTAGGTCATATGGAAGCTTATGGTCAATTCTCAAGATTTCCACATTATTTCCTACCGCACCATGGAGTCTTTAAAAATCAGGATCCAAATTCCAATCTGCGCGTAGTGTTTGATGCTAGTTCAAAGACTTCAACCAACGTCTCACTCAATGACATTTTATTGTCGGGGCCCAAATTACAAAATGACATTTGCGAAGTTATTCTGCGATTTAGGTGCCACTCAGTTGTATTCGCCTGTGATATCCGTCAAATGTATCGACAGATCAAAATACATCCCAATGACCAGCACTTTCAGTTAATTTTTTGGCGTGAAAACCCTACGGACCCTCTCACAGTATACAAATTGACAACTGTTACTTATGGAGTCACAAGCGCACCATTTCTAGCTATCCGCACCCTTCATCAGTTGGCTGAAGATGAAGGCGCCAAATTTCCACGAGCTGCTCACGTCCTAACCTCTCAAACATTTGTTGATGACATCATTGCTGGCGCACATAGTGTGCAAGAGGCACTCACTCTTCAAAATGATCTAACACAGCTTCTCTCATTAGGCGGTTTTCAGCTAAGAAAGTGGTGCAGCAACTCGGATATTCTGGTATCCCATATTCCGGAAGAAGATAGGGAAATACCTCTCTCCTTCCAGCATTCAGAGCAACCTATCTACAATATACTGGGCATGCAGTGGATTTCTTCATCTGATCACTTTTCTTATGCTGTGAATATATCCAACATACCTCACTCTAAGCGTTCAGTGCTCTCCGCTGTTGCAAGAATATACGAACCCTGCGGTTGGTTGACTCCTGTGGTACTTTTAGCCAAGTCATTCATACAATACCTATGGACCCTGGGCCTTCAATGGGATGATCCACTCCCTCCAAATGTTGCTCTCCGGTGGGAGCAAATTCTGAAGCATCTTTCTAGAGTAACGGAAATTACTCTACCTCGCTCATTGTTCCTTACTAAATCAACCAGTGTCCAGCTACATGGATTTTCCGATGCATCAGAGTTAGGATATGCCGCAGTCATTTATTTAAGATGTGCTTCTGTTGATATCAACCCCAAAATAACATTACTCATTGCTAAATCTCGTGTCGCACCCCTCAAACGTATTTCTCTACCTCGAATGGAACTTTGTGGTGCATATTTGTTAGCTAAACTTATCCACTACTGTGTTAACTTGGTGTCAAATTACAGCCAAATCGAGTCCGTCACAGCCTGGTGTGACTCAACCATTGCTCTGTCCTGGATCTGCAACTCCTCCTTATCGCCTAAAGGTGTATGTAGCCAATCGAGTAGCTCAGATTCAAGAATGGGTACCTCCTGAAAGATGGCTTCACGTTTCATCGCAACACAACTCGGCTGATTGTGCCTCACGGGGGCTTCCCACTCCGCTCTTTGATAAGGATTCCATATGGTGGTCTGGCCCTCGATGGCTCTCTCTACCGATGGAATATTGGCCGAAATCTCAATTCACTCTAATGGACGAGGATTTACCGGGAGTAAAACAACCAGCATTCAACGTTTGCTCCTCCACAGAATCAAATGAGTGGGATATACTTTTTAGGTTCTCCAAGTGGTCAAAACTTCAGCACGTAATAGCATAAATCAGACGGTTTGCGCAAAATTGTCGTCGTCCGGACAGTGAACATGGTATGCTTTCATCTCAAGAACTCCAAAAGGCCACACATGTCATTTGCTACCTCATTCAGCAAACTGCTTTTAAGGAAGACCTGATACTACTCCAAAAGGGACAACCTTGTACCGTGAGAATTCAACGTCTTTCCCCCTTCGTGGACGACGAAGGCTTGCTCCGAGTTGGAGGTAGACTAAAACACGCTGGCCTACCTTATCCTGGGAAATACCAAGTTTTGCTGCCCAAGTCACACCATATAGTTAACCTCCTCATTGATTACTACCACATAAAATATTTACATGCTGGGCCTACACTCCTGCAGTCTATTTTATGTGAACGTTTTTGGATAATCTCTGCACGATCCGTTATCCGCTCTCAGATTTTTAAATGCATCCACTGTTTTCGGTGCCAACCTAAAAACGTGCCACCGCTGATGGAAGACTTGCCGAAAATCGACTGAGCAGATGGCAGACGGTGCAAGCACTCTCTCAACGCATTTGGAACCGATGGCATCGGGAGTACCTACATACTCTCCAACAACGCTCCAAATGGACTTTACGAAAGGACAATATTAAGGTTGGAGATTTAGTTGTAGTGCACTCACCAAAGACTCCTCCTCTCCAGTGGTGCTTAGCCCATGTGACAAGGACCTCACCAGGTGACGATGGGATAGTTCGTGTGGTGCAGCTGCATACCCCCAAAGGTACCCTTACCCGTCCTGCCATCCGAGTATTCCCTCTCCCAATTGACGTAAAATGATTCACATTGATTACTCATGTTCATTTTGTGATTGGCTGAATTTATTTTCTTGTAATTGATTGAATTTTTCTTCATTGTATTATGAATGCTCTGTTTTCTTTTCGGCCGATGCAGTTCTCTCCCTCTCTCTCTGCCGTACAACGCCTGGACGTCTCTTCCCGTAGCATACCAGTGGTCGGACTTCCTTCGGCGTGGGCACGGCTGGTCCTTCGGACGGATTTTAATCGACCTCTCCAAAATTCTGTTAACCTTTACTGTTTCAATTTATTTGTTGTTTTAAATATTTTTATGTTGAAAATGTGGTTAATTTCCGCCACAACGTTCACAGCAGCCTAACGTGCGATCGTACTAGGTACGTTCACAGCAGTGAAAGGGTTAGTAGCCGAAAACAAACGCAAATTTAAATATTGGCAGAAAGTATACTTCATTCAGGTATTATTTGTCAAAGTTATTCAAAAAATAATCAGAAGATTATCGTTCAACTTTTCAAATATCACAGTAAATGCAATGATAGCATAGTAAAAGATAAAGGAATGACTTGTTCATGGATTAAGTATATTTTCATGGCTGAATGTTAGAGCATGATGGAAATGTGAAAATCCTAAGGGAGTGTGGTTCCAGGTGAGAAAGTACGCTAATATGCTGGCAAGACTAAAAACAATGCTAAGAAATTCACCCTTAACACCTAGAAACAGAAACATGGTATATCTACCAAACAATAGTGAAAGGGTTGATTTTTAGGCTATTCAACAGCTACAGTGAAGAAGGACGTGATGCATGCTTCCTTAGCCATTTATGATTGGCTTTCATTGTTAAATGAAAATTGCTGCATGAAAAAAAATTATTATTGTCAAGAACATCCATTCAAAAAATGACCAATGTCAAAGGATGCATCTTAAGCAAATTTAAGATAAAATCCTCTATTAGCCCATAAACTAGACCAAGGCACTTAAGGAATATTCTATTAAAAATGCAATGCCAATCACAGCTTAAATGATTGTCAAGAAAATGAAGGTGTCCCTTTTCAGAATAAGTGAAAATGTTGTAAATTAGATCCACAACATTACTCACTGTAAGAAATAATTTGTCAGATTATAGGAGAATATTTTGTTACCTAGGCAAGAATCTGCAAATGAGCACTGCAACATTTTCACAATTCTTTTTGGTGGGGCAAAAAACAAGACATGAGTTACTGGGAATAACCTCTGCCACAAGCCCACTAAGTTGATCTGGATCGGATGCCAACATCTGTGGAGTATACTGTCAATAAACATTCAAAATTAATACTTGAAATGACACGTTATTTGTGAAAAAGAAACAATGTTGCATGTAGCACATTAAAATATGGTAAATAGACACTTACATTGCATTGAATTTTTCGTACCACCTGAAACCCATCATCGGCACATTTAGAATGCCTATTTACTTCCCATAATGCATCATCACACTTAACATATTCCTTTAATTCTATGGGCCGAAAATCATTACAAAATACTTCTGCTTTTAAAAAAGCAGCAATTTCATCAAGGTTTCCAATTGTAGCACTCATCCCAATAATGTGAATATTTTCTGAAATATAAATGATTCAATGAGAAAAGAGACATAAATATAAATAAAGTAAATAAACATAAAAAATGGGTTTTTAAAATATGAGTTAAACATCATATGAAAATATTGCATGGAAAACTGAACAGAGACAAGTCAATTTCTCAATCTGACTAGTCACCAGCAAATGAGACACAATTCCAGCAAAATATTTTTCTTCTAAATACGTGGGTGGATTCTCAAATATGATAAGAGTTAATTAGAAGAATGGCAGATGCATTTTCCAGCTCACGATTTGAATTAAAGATATATATTTGTCACAGATGCCATTGGTTTAATTATCAACTTCAATGAAAAGGCAGAGCTCTAGGGTCTTAAAATTACGGCCATTGATCTTTCCTTCTGTAATTAATTTTCCCCCACATGATCTCAAAGACCGAAGAAAAAGAAACTGCAAAGACATATGAGAAATTGGAAAATTACATAAGACTTGAAAGAGACATCTCAATACCTTTTGAATACAAAATTTTTATCAAAAACGATTCGAGAATGGCTCCTCGACCTCCTGCTTCACCAACCAAGTGTAACTCATCCACCACAACTAAACCTAACTCTGAAAGACGACCCTCTTCTATCAAACTGTTAAGAAGACCATGTGCTTTCTCAATAGTAGCAATGAAAAGCACCTGCTTACGACGCCTTTTACGGGGTGGATATGCCCCTTTCCCCGCAGCATATTCTTCCACCAGGAAATCCAAATCCACCCCAAATGGAGCCAGAGAACGCACCTGAAATGGCATAGCCAAGAGGGTATAAGGATTGCTTCATGAAAACAATAATAAAGAAATAGAAAATTCTGCAACAATTGGAGAAATATGTAATAGCTATAATTCATGGCAAAGATCTGAAAGGTATCCTAATTACCTTCTCCTGAACAATGGAAACGTAAGGAAGCACAAATATAACATTTTTTCTTCTACAAAGTAGTTCACGGAACATTAATATTTCAGACACTAGAGTTTTTCCACCACTTGTTGGGAGGGAATAAACAAGATTTTTTCTTTCTTGCAAAGCAACTAGATTTAAACACTTTTCTTGCCATGCTAGAGAGTCAAAAGGAGGCATTTTCATTAACATGGAATAAAATGAGCAGCAACACCAACAAAATTATAGAAATTTACTTCAAAACCACGGACAAAATTCCATGGAAACCCTCAATAACTACTTACAATAAAGATTTTTGATCCCTTTAGATTGCTGGATCAAGACTTCAACCTTCGATGGTAATCCGTAAAAGGGTCCAACTTCAAAATAGTTCGATTTTTCACGGTTTTCCTTGACATCATTAACAACAATTGGGGGAATTTTAATATCAGCGTCTATTTTCGAATGTTTTGAAATTTTTCGAGCATTATTAAGAAGGGCAAACTTGATCTTTTCCTTCAAAGGTAACTTTGGTCCCTCCGAATCCGAATGATTACGACTGTCAGAGCCACCAGAGGAACAACGAAATTTGCCGTTAAATGTGTATAATTCTCCTCCACAATCCGCATTCTCAATCGAGGAGGACCGTTCATTTTTATCTCCATTTGTTTCCTTATTAGACTCTTCGATGATAGTTGATTTTCCATCAATGATGTTCGATGGATTGGAATAAATATCATCTAAGCCATCCGTAAACAATTCCGGAGACGAATTTCCGCAAACCAAATCCGCTGAAACTTCACAATCCAATTTTGCCTTCTTCGACTTCCTAGTCCAGTACTCATTCTCCACATCTTCTAGATTAAATTCTTGCAAAAACGTTTCGTCCTGAGACAAAACGGTGGACTGACAGGACGTATTCCTAACTTGAATTGTCTTCTTGACCAACATTTTTCTGGCATTTTCACTTCCCAGCCACTGCATCTGAAATTTCCCAAAAAATTATTAACATTCTTGTTGCATAACTATACAACAAGCTTCACCCATATTTCATCTCCACGCTAACGGCGCACTCAACGGAAAACCATGATTGTGGAAGCTCGAGACTACTGCCAAGGTCTCCTTAGTACTTAATAACAACAAACTTCGAATTACTGACCGAATATATATAATTAAAGCTCATTCACAACGTGCATGACACATACCTGTGGTCAAATAGTACCTTTTACGACATACAAACACTTCTGTGCTAAAAACACAACTTCAAAATTTGAACTATCGCAAAGTATCGAAACATCGATACCCCATCATTCGAGGTGAGGTCGAATACGTCGAAAGCTTCGAAACTGAAAAAGCGGGAGTTAATTCTAACGATTCGATTATCAAAAAGTGAAAAATATTTCCCATCAAATTAGCATTATCACAATTAAATTTTATTAGGTCAACTCCAGATTTCAAATATGTAGGTTGATGATGATATCTGTCAAGTTTTATCACAATAGTGACGTATACGCACGTGAAATAATTTTTCTTTTCTCTATCTGTATTAGGAAATTATTTTATGTAATTCTGTTTCTGCAATTAGTTTTTTATTTTGGTTATTTTTACTTATGTTTGTGTGCATGTTTTATTCTTCTACAACAAAGTAATCAATCAGTTATTGCGTCATATTCATCAAGGGTCAACAATCCTAGGAATGGTTTGACGCAGCCCTCAACTCGATTCTTCTATCGGCCAACCTCTTCATATTAATCATATTAATGTAGTTCCTCTCTTTCACGTTCTTTACGATCTGCTCTATGTAATTCACACGAGGCCTGCCTTTTCCATTCTTCCCGTTCACTTTTCCTTGGACGATTGTCTTCATCAGGCCATCGTGTCTTAAGATGTGGCCGATTAAGTTGTCCAGTCTTCTTTTAATATTTTTCAGCAGACTTCTCTTTTCTTCCACTCTTCTTAGGAATTCTTCATTTGTCACTTGGTCGATCCATTTTATCTTCATGATTCGTTGATAGCATTTTTTTAATGCTTCCACCCTTTTCTTCTCCGCTGCTTTCATCGTCCATGCCTCACTGCCGTAAAGAAACATGCTCCAGATGTATGTTCTGATAAACTGTTTCCTTTATACTTTTACGCTTGTATTTCCAGCTGTAAGTAGATTCTTCTTTTGATAGAATGCCCTCTTTGCCTAGGCTATTCTACTCACTATTTCTTTCTTGCTTCGTCCATCGCTGGTTACTTTGCTTCCCAGGTAACAGAACTCTTTCACCTCTTCCAATTTCTGTTTTCATAGTATAACGTTGGTCTTGGCCTCCTCTCTCTTCGGTGGAAATATGAATACAGATTTTCCTCGTCCGGTTATGAATGATACCATTATTTTCTTCACGCGGTGGCGATAATTCATTTCAGATCTATTGCTCAGTTACAAAGAGTAGGTATGTATTGTGCGCAAGCCTGAGTATTTTACCTTGAGAGATCGAGAAGCATTTTCAGGTGCGCAAGACGTCATGATTAAAATGTATCATTTATTACGTAATGATAGTTGTTAACAAGTAAACTATTATTTACATCATGTTGTTCCTTGTAACATAATAGCATGTCTCGACACTTAGAAAGTTTAAGGTGGGCGGAAACAATCCCATCACTTTATCTCCATTTATGATGGGTTTTTAAAGTACACATAATAATAAAATAGCAAAATAAAAAACTACACGACAATACCTGATATTTTAGCTTTTTCCGACTCACAACAGCACCTTAAGGTCCGGGGACACACTTGACAATCACAGGCATCTTATTTAAGGATCACAATTATGTTTCACGACGTTAAAATGTATTTTTAGAACTGGAAAATTGATTTAATTTTACTTATTATCCACTTATTCTCGAGGGGGGCAAAAATTTTTTTAGCTCTGTTAAAGCTCTATGACCTTATGATTTTTTAGAAGGAATTAACATAACAAGTCCTTTTCGAACAAAGAATATTTGCCACTTCAATTGAATTCAGCGGGCGTGAGAAGTGAACTGCAAGCTGCGTAACGAGCGACTTCAAATAAAACAGAAACATAATGAAAATGGTAATAGTTGTTGTGAGAAAAATGTGATTGCTGAGATGCAATTTTTATAATATTATCTTCATCTTCTACAGTGGAAGACTTAAATCATATTCCCGGTTAATATGGCTCTGCAGTGCCTAAAGTTACTTGATAAAATATTTATTAATCCTATCACTAAAATTCACAAAGCTACACCAAGTGTTCCTGGTAAGCATCGGGTAGTATCCCGAAAATAGAATTTTTACTCTTCATATTCAAACACTCAGCATATATCGGTACAGGATAAGATAGTCAAAGTATTGAATATTTTTAGTTATAGGTGCATTATTTGGAAATTCTTGCATGCGGTACTCTCCGAATCTTGCAGCATTGCCAAAAATTGCGCCCGAACAGGAAGTCGTAACTGATAGTTCCAGTGGAGAAAAAATCGAAAGAAATGGTAAATTTTATGTGTATTATTCCCTTGTATAGTCGAATTTCATAGCGATGTTAGTCTAAGAGAAACTTTGTTTTGCTGTCTTAGAAATATTTACCAATGTGAATAAGCAGATAAATGGTAACAGTCAGGGGAGACTGTTTGCTGTAATACAACTTTGTGGGAAGCAGTTTAAGGTCACGAATGAGGACTTAATAATAGTTGAAGGGTACTGGGATCCGCAAGCTGGAGATAAAATTAAAATGGAGAAGGTAAGTCACAATATCTGTTATAATATGTAAAAATGGTCTATTAAGTCATTTATTCTTCGCATGAAATACATTCATGTTTATTAAGTTCGAATTTATGTTGAATTTTTTACACAGGTCTTATTGGCCGGATCATCTGATTTTACCTTAGTGGGACGGCCCTTACTTCCATCGAGTTTGGTACATATAGAAGGGACTGTGATTGAAAAATCTATGTCACAAATAAAAACCAATTTTAATATGAGGCGCCGGAAACAGTATAGGCGAACCCGATGTAAGTCTTCATTAGTGGATAGTATGTTAAAATATGAGTTTACGAGCTCAGGTACCTACTTGAAGCCAGATTTAATTCACGAAGTGATTTTATGGTGTGCATCTACAACTTCAAAATGCTTCGACTATGACTGGAAGAGAAAATTTTAAATCATTGAGTTCAAGCCTCACCAAAGAAGTGCACTTACTGGCCCCATCTAGCTAACCCCTATGGAATTAAATTTTCAGCTAGCTAACAGTTTAATCTACTGTTTTGGTATGATGATCGATGTTATTTATGTGAGTCATTGTAAGAGAGGCGAGAGGGAGCAATTTGCTCATTAATTATAGCCCACCTCCAGCAATTTGAACTGGTGAAACAGCCCTCTTATTCCATAGTCTTCTGCTGATCTCTCTCTGGGCACTGCTTATTGCACCTAGTAGATCTACGTGTGCTAATTAGGTTGATGGTAGGGACTGAATGAAAGGCTCTCAATGCATTGAGTCCTCCACATCATACTTTTCTACTTCATTTTCCTCTTCAACTACCTTCATTCTAAGATTACTTCCATTGTAGAATTGCTCCACATATTCCTTTTCCACCCTTCACTACATCTTCATTTCAACAAACAGTTTCCACTCTTATGGCATTAAATCTTGTGCTTTGTTGCTTTTTGAGGTTACTCACTATAGCCTCAACAGGTTCCCCTTTTCCATGAGAGAGGTTGTATTTACGTCAGTCCTTTATCCAAATTTCTCGAGATTTTCTTGCTTTACGGCTAATATTTCTGCTTGTTCTATTTGGAACAGGAATTCCATTCTTGTATTTTCTTCTCTCTTCAATTAGTTCTATGACTGTGTCCAGGGCTTCTTCTTGGCGATTTCTCTTCTCTTTTGGTCCATTTTTAATATATTCCATCACTTTGTTGAGTCTGCAGTCACATGCTCTCTCATAATGTTCAAATGCCTCTGAAAATCCAGCAATATTAGGTCTCCTTCAGTATTTCTACTTGCTGTGTTTTTCATAGTTTTCTTAAGTTTCTTGACTTTAACTTGGCATTCATTATTGCTTATTTCATGATCACTGTCGATATACATATCTACCTGGGTAGCTTGTTTAGTCCTTTACCTGATTCTTGAAAATCTACTTTGTGCTATTATTTAGTTAATTTGAAATCTTCTTGTAATTATTATTATTATTATAAGTATTCTACCGGTGAAGGTAGGTTTACATGGACATTTAATTGTTCCCACCCCCTAAAATTCACACGATGTCCCTCTTCAGCCCCACATACCTCCTGCCACCTATTATTCCATCCAAGCTACCCGTTCTTCTTCTCCCTCTTCCCCGCTTACCCAACGCTCTTCCCTCAATCACCTCCTTCAAAACACCATCCCCTTTTATTACCTTTTCCATCCACACCTTCTGCCTTCTCCTAATTTCATCTATCAAATTTCTTTCCTCTCCTACCAATTCTAGCACTTCATCGTTTGTCTTCCTTTCGACCCACTTTATCTTCTCCATCCTTCTCCACACCCACATTTCAAAAGCCCTAAGTCTATTTTCATCTTCTTTTCGCAAAGCCCACGTTTCCGCCCCATATAGTGCAACGCTCCATATTAAACTTTTTACTAGTCTTTTCTTCACTTCCCTACTCAAGGCCCCTGTCATTAGCTCACGCCTACGAGTAAAGGCTTCTTTTGCCAATGCAATTCTCCTCACTTCAATGCTGCTATACCCTTTTTCTTCCAACACACTACCCAGGTAGCTAAATTGCTCTACCTGCTCTTTTTGTAATGAGGGGGTGAAAATGAGTGGCGCAGTGGTTTCCGGTCTTTTGGAATACTTTATTCCAAAGGACAATTACAAGAACACCATACAACTCAAAACACATAGGGTATCAAACTGTGCATAATGTGAGTGACGTGGACCACGACTGACACAGATGGACTCAGACCGATGACTCAAGCCGACTAAATAGGCAGGCGGAAGGATGCCACACTCTGCTCTAATCGTTGGTCAATTGTTGAACACTTTCCCTCCAGTGGAGCACCAGGATGTATGAGAAATTGCCATTCTAACATTCTATCTCCTGGTACATATTTTTAATTGTTATTTTCAAACAATATATTTGCCACCACTAATTTGTGGGGTAGTAGTCTTTCTCCTCCCTCATACCAATTTCCAGATACGAATTTTCCCATTATTCCATCTTGGCTTTTGTGGACAGTGAAATTGCAATCTTTCAAAATTTTAATGATTCCTTCTCCTCTTGCCTGTTACATATACTTCCACGATGTCATAGTAAACCTCTTCCATTTCTTCATTTTTACAAGTCATTCTTTGGCATGTAAACCTGCGCTACAATGTTGTTTTTTGGTTTCATCTCTTTAAATATTTATTTCTTACAATAAAAATATTTCTTTGACTTAAAAATTTTCATTATCTTATAGATAATTCCAAAAAAAATTATTCTGAAAACATCGTTTGCCAGTTAAGTGGTTGGTAATCAAGAGTAATCCTTTTGAATTATAACCACTAAAATGAGAAGAAGGGATTAGATGTGGAATGTTGAGGCATCTGTAAACACAAAAAATAGGCAGTATAGTATCAAGAAATGGATTATAATCTTGTGAATGGAAAAAAAGTGTTGGAAACTTGGCCAGAAAGATTGGAAAAGCTTAAGGGGATCGGGTTGGTGTGGTGGCTAGAGTACTGGCCCCCCATCCCGAGGGGCCAGGTTCGATTCCCGGCAGTGGAAAACCAGTCCCTACTGGAGTGTCTACTGGAGGGCATTTCAAGTTCAGTACTTTGTCCGTCGGATGGGGCGTTAAGGTGTGGTCCCCTTGGCATCTGTCGTTAAGAGTAGGCTAATGCCGACGCCTGGTTTCTCTCCACCCTTCCTCCATTCCCTGAAAACTCCTACCATTACCCAAGTACCCACCTATCCTAAAATGGCGCAAATGACCTCAGTTGTCGGTCACCTCCCCTGAGTAACCAACCAACTTGGAGAAGCTTAACCTAGGGAAATGGGAAACTTCCAAAAGGACTGTATGGGTTATTATTATGTGTGGAGGGTTAAATATTCTAAGTCAGTAATGTAATGACCTGGAAAGGCAAGATTGAAAAGCAAAGGTGAAATTCAAGCCCTCGCTCACATCAAGGGTCCCCTTCTTCCTCCTGGCAAACTACTTTAAACATATGTCCTAGCTCTTTGTATTCATTTCTGCATTTGTCTCTTTTCCCTCACTTTTATAGAAGACTTCTTCATCCCTTCATTGAATCTTTATTTTCTTCATTAATATTATTTCCTTGTGAACTGATGATAAGAAAACTTCCGTCTCATTCACTGAAATTCATTACCAGGTTGAATAATAGGTTAGGCTATTTAGTTAACTCCCTCTAGCTACTTTGGTAACAGTAGGTAACCAAGTATTAAGCTATCATTGCTTCATGAATCAGAACAAATCGGTGAGCTCTATAAATTAATATTTTAACCATGGTTTTTATAGCCCAGAATTTTTGTTCTGTCAGTTGAGGTGCCTTAGTTTTTGATACAAGTGCATTTTATTGGTGTGTACACGGTACTGAATGCTGTCTTGTTCTTTGGATAACATCCATTGTGGCTGTAAACTATGGTTTAATGATGAATGAAGATGATTATGATTAATACATATGTACTATTGGCTTTAGGTAGATATGTGGTGGTACAAGATTTTGCAATAATACAAATATAATGAAACTTACTTATGCTAGTAATTTGGCTAGTAAACATATTTTAGTTATGGTGTTGTTCCAGAGAAAACGGGATTCCACTGTTATTAATCATCATGTTTTCATTTCAGTTCACAGAAGCCCATTTACTTTTATAAGGATAAACACGATAGAAATCAGAGGTAATGTAAATGAAAAAATGGACGTGGAAGGAATTGATGGTCGTGTATTTTGAGCAGCAGAAAAGTCCCTCTTTGCATTTGTTTTGGGAATAGGAATTGCAATGGTGTTGCAATTGTATTTCTCTTTAGAAGAGATTTTGTACTTCTTGAACCTACCATAACTGACATTGTAAATATACCCTTGTACCATTTTGCATTGATTATCATATGAATGTGAAAATAAACGTCTTTAGTGAAATATTTGTATCGAATGAATGTTGTGTCACCTATCCAAAACAAAAACTGTAATGTGGCAAAACGTTGAAAGGCTCTTCGTATTGGATCGTAATTCATTTTTTAGAGTCAAAAATAAGGAAACCATGCATGTATTATTTTGAAACATTTGTTTAACTCCATAGAAGTTAAGCATTCATGTATCAATAGAGTATCTTAAGCCTTTTCACTCGGATTTTTTAACCCTCTATACCAGTAATCCACTCGGAATTTATTTTTACATGCCCCTGGATTACGAGTGTCGAGTGACACTCTACACGAGAGTTGGTCATGAGCTAAGCTGTGTCGAGTATCTTTCGACACCCGAATGGAAAAGGTTAAAGAAACAAACATTTTGGTGAGATAACTTACAGCATGGCATTTTAAATTGAAATACATGCAAGGTCTTCTTCTCGAGCATAGAACATTTTGTTTCAATAAAAGAAATCAAGGGGATCGGGTTGGTGTAGTGGCTAGAGTACTGGCCCCCCATCCGGAGTGCCCAGGTTCGATTCCTGGCAGTGGTGGATTTTTCAGTGGCGAACCGGTCCCTACTTGAGCACCTAGTGGAGGACATTTCAGGTTCAGTACTCTGTACGTCGGATGAGACGTTAAGCCGTGGTCTCCTTGGCACCTGTCGTTAAGAGTAGGCTAATGCCAACACCGGGTTTCTCTCCACCCTTCCTCCGTTTCCTGAAAACTCATACCATTACCCGATTTCCCACCTATCCCATTTGGCGCACATGACCTCAGCTGCCATTCACCTCCCCTGAATAACTAACGGAAAGAAATCAGTTCATAGTGATGGACATTTTATTTTACGGTAATATTTAGCATCATAAATGCATGACACATACATGTCATCAAGGACAATTCATTGAACTAAAAATGGCCATGAAAATACTACTAACAAGGCAATCATTAACTTTCAGAAGTGAGGTTAGCCAGTCTGTCAGCATAGAATGCATAAGCGAGTATATTAATAATTGAGTTTTATGAGATATTGTAATTGAGCACAATTTCAAAAATAGGGACTGGAAATCAGGGGAAAGTAAGGAGAGTTGAAAATGGAAATTTGGAATGAACCCTGTACTATATGTATATTACTTATTAGTGCTGTGTACTATACAGAATTGAGAGAGAAATGATGAAAATAATAATAGAAACAAAATTTTTCGTCAATAATTGTGTGAAAATGAAATTCATATTTCTAAATTACTAGAAGTACTTTAAAATAACTAGATGAATGAGGTATATTGGATTGCTTTCGTCTAAATGATTGTATAAAAATATTAATTAAGCTGTTGTATTGTTACCTAATTCTAAAGTTTTCAGTGCTCCATCCAAATCCTCTTGCTAATGATGCTGGACATGCAGAAAGCTCTTCAGTTATTTTTATGATGGAATTTTCTTGGCCTTAAACCCTTTTGCTGCCAGTGGGCTGATATACCGGCCCTCTATTGCTATGAGAAAATGGCAGTGTAAGGGTTAATCAGGATATTCACCAGAGACCACCACAAGACAGGGGTGATGATTAATAGAATAGTGTGTGCAAAATTTTAACAACTGAGACTTGCTCAATTGATTGGCCATTTATATTAACAAGCAGACTCATAATTTTTTGTGGTGCGAAAAGTAAACTATTTTAATTTTCTTTACATTTAGGCTAATGCAGTTGTCATAACACCAGTTATTTATTTTTTCACATGCAGACCTTGATTTATGAATAACAGAGTGGCGAGAGTCAGCAGATAGAATCACGTTGATATCGTCAGCATAAAGTACTGGTTTTATCCCATCAATATCCCTTAAGTATCGGGTAAATCATCGATGTATATCAAAAAGAGCAGGGTACCCAAGATTGATCCTTGGGGGACACCTGAAGAATTATTACATGCCTTAAATGAAAATTTATTTCTGTCAACTGATAATGTTGCAACCTGGGAGCGATTATTGAGATAGGACTTTAGCCATTTAAGAGGAAGCTCTCTAATTCCTATACTATATAATTTCTTTAAAAGCCAGTCATGATTAACATGGTAAAAAGCTTTGACATGTCAAAAAATAGCCCTAGAGTTTCATGTTTGCTATCTATAGAACCTAAAATACAATTAATGGCTTGGTGTGTAGCAGTCATTAAATCCAAATTGTGAATTAGAAAGTATACCTTGTCTTTCAAGATACCTATGACATTAATTGAAGATATATAACCTTCTCAAAGATTTTAGAAAAGGTATTACGGATGGCAATTGCCATCCATTAATGGACCTATAATTAATAAGATTATTGATACATCCATTATTTTTATAAACTGGGACTATTTTTTACTCTTTCACCATAGAGGGAAAATACCTTGGGTTATAGACTCATTTACGAAGTACAGCAATGGAGATTTTATAAAATCAAAGCTGTGGTAAATAACTCTGCCTGGAATTTCATCTGTACCCGAGCTTAATTTATTACTAAGTTTTGATATAAGATCGATTTAAGTTCAGATTCTAAGCAAGGTCTTGTGAAAGAGGATGATGGTAAATTATAAGAAGGAGATTTGGCTTGGAAAGCTGGAGGTCTGGGAGCAGTAGAAAAGTGGCTATTAAATTTGTTTGCTAAAGAGGGATAGTTTGTGGCCAAGCTGGGTTCCTAATCGCATAGTTTATGGAGAGTAGGTTGTTTGGATTTCTTTCCTTTACCTTTATTAATAAGTTCCCCGGCTGTCTTAGATTTATTGCTGGAAGTAAGTAATTTATTATCATTGTAAGTTCTCTTAGAGGTAGTAATTCACTTACGGTACCTATAGTACTTCAGATTTCCTTATACTTAATATAGTTTTTGCTCCAGATTTACAGAAATTTTGATAGAGGCAGCTAAATCTTTCAAAAAACTGAATAATTTCGAATCTCATCAGTCAACCATGACTTAGGATTAATTTTGTAATATAGTTTACGTTTCTCTAATGGAAAACAATAATCAGAGTAATGTCTAAATGTGCGATAAAAGTAGCCAAAACCTTGATCCAAGGTTGTCGCATCATAAACCTGATTCCGATTTTGATCTTGTTGCATGAGCTGAAATTGATAGATGTTAATGTCATTAAATGATCTCATTGTGTAGCTATTACCATTGGTAGATTTTTTTGGAGGGTGGAAATCAAAAATTGTTGATACCAGGCTATGATCAGATATGCCGGGATCACAGACAGTAGTAAAGGTTTGGTTATGATCTAAATTAGTCGCTACATAGTCAAGTAAGATGGCAGAGGAGGCAGTAACATGGGTGGGATCATTAACAACACATTTCAAGCCAAAGTTATTGAACAAACTCAGTAATTCTAACTTATGATGACTGTCAACCAAAAAATCACAGTTAAAATCTCCAGTCAACACCAGTATGTGGTTTTGACCATAGAATGTAGAAAGAAGTTGGTCCAACTTTTGAAGGAACATTTGGAACTCCCCAATGGGGGAACGATACACTGCAATGACCACTAACTTCCCCACAGGGGTGAAGCCCCCACATCGATAGTGAAGCCGTGAAGTGAATATGATAGTGAATAGTTATTTCGAGATTTTCAACAGTCATTGCAATGGGCGTTTACTCGGAACCGAAATTGCTATGTTGTACATGAAATAGTTAGATGGAAACGAAAAATGAATTTTTGTGAAAAAATTAATTTTCTAACCAGAGCCGTTAACTCATAAATCAAAAATTAAAATAAGTAAAAGGTGGCTTCCACCGAACGAGCTGCGTTAAGGATATCTATGTCATCCAACTCCCCTTCCTGACTTTGTTGAGGAAGAATGGGAGGGGAATGGAGGAGGGGAGGGGAGATCTGCCTGAAGAGATCCTGTCGCAACCACTTCCATTGGCAGAGGCAGCTGTGTGTCCCCCATTGGGATAAGGCGAAGGAGCTTCGCAGTCTCAGTCGTGATTGGACAAAGTGCTACGTACTAAGTTGCGTGCATGCCCACTTTTCCAAACGGGTTAAAACATCAGTTTTTCGCCACTTTTAACTTGAGAACTAATTGACGGATCAAAGAATGGAAAAATATGGGTCTTTTTATTTTACAAACTCTTATCAGATTCGAAAATAAAACATACTGTAAATTACCCCACTATCAGAGATGCTGTAATAGCATTGTTCAGACGGAAGAAGTTTGAACATATTTTTAACACAGAAAGTAAGGTGCAATTTTTTATTCCATCCGGAATTTTGCTGTACATGATAGAGGCTGAGTGACCGGGGCCTTTCAGAAAGAGAGAACTGGATTATTTATTGAAGTGGATATTACTTCTTGAACAGGTGGAATAATGATGGTGGGTGGGATTCATAGGAAATTTAGAAAGGTTTGCTTTAAAGAAGCAAGCACACGTAAGAATAAATACCTAAAGAAGGAAGTGTAAGGACGTTAGATTTTGCAAAGAGAAGTTTGCCTGGGGTGAGAATAGAGACTTGATACAATATAGCCTTGATAGCTTGTTTTTGAGCCGAAAAGCTCTTTTTGCAGCAGAGGAATCACCAAAGGACAAGATGCCATAAGCAATATGAGGTTGGATTTTGGCAAAATAAACCATTTTTAGAGTATCAAACAACACAATAGGAAACAACTTCCTGATCATAATATGTACCCACAGAAATTTTGTTGATTGTGACCTGGATGTGAGGTGTCCAGTCAAGGAAATCGGACATTAACCCTCTTAGTGCGGTGGGCCAATATATCGGCTTTTGCATCGCAGACGAATCAAAAGGCTTTAGATAGATTTACCCTTCTTTGCATGTTTCTCTGCAAATAAAACGAAGTCATAAAAATGTAAGGAATGAATGATTCCATTCTTGTATACAGACCTGTCTTCTCTGATTAGAGACCTTATGTCTCTCTTCATCAAAGGTGATATCTTAGATAATGCTAAGCCAGTAGTTGATGTCAATCACAAGAAAACAGAAAACTTCTTACCTGACAAGCATCTGAAGTTAGGAACTGCAGTTAAAACTGAGCTGCGGAAACTTAAATTGAGTGCAGAGAAGTTGAAGAAATTCAAAACTGATTGCAAAGATGTGTTGTGAAATTATGCAAAACATTAATCTCCAAGTCACCCGTTAAGTAAAAGTCACGTGAGAGTGTCGCATTATGTCACACCCAGCCCTAATCGCTAGTCATCCTAATGTTAGTATTACTAGATTGTCCAATACTGTGGAGTTATTCCATGTGAAAAACTGGCTTTCAGCATAAGTGTGTGATTGCATTATTACAGAGTTTTAAACTCTCATATCCAAAACTGAAGTGACTGAAGCATGTAAAGCCTATCGCAGAAGTGTGCAGAGAATTGATCACTTTTGGAGAGGTCTGCTTGAGGGTATGGAGAGCTTCCAAAACTTGTACGCCCTAATCAAGAAGGTGCTAATCTTGAGCCATGGGCAAGCCTTTGTGGAGAGGGGTTTCTCCTTCAACAAAGAGCTTATAGTGGAGAACCATTTGCAATGATCCCTGATTGCTCAAAAACGCATTTACGATGCTATCAAAGCAGTCGGTGGGCTTCAGAATATGACCATTGACAAAAAGATGATGCTGTCATTCAGAAATGCATGGTCACGTTACGAAAATGCCCTGAATCAGAAGCAGCAAGAGGAAGAAGCGAAGAAATCTAATTTGGTTACCAAGAGGAGTCTCCTTCACAGATCGAGGAAATTAGTGTCAGAGAAAGTCTCTGAAATTCTTTCGATTGACGACGAAATCATAACTATGACATCAAAGTTGAACTAATTTTCTTTTTATTTTGTGTACCCAAAGATTGTTGCAATATCTATTGTTATGCAAAATTAGCAACACTTCCAGTTTTATTTCCTATAATAACGATAATTTTTATTTTGTTGACATAAAGTTGTTGATCTCTTATTGCTGGAAGTTCATATGATTAACATGAAAATAAACCCACAGTTTTTCGTAAGTTTAAGACTTCTTTGCTTCCTCAGTACCACTTTTATCTCTATAAATGACCAAAATCTTGGCATTTTCAGGTGCTCAAAAGTCAGGGAAAATCACTAATAATGGTTAGGAAATCTGGAAAAGTCAGGGAAAATGAAAAACTACTGTAAACCCTGATGTGAGTTGCCCAGCTCAGTACATAACATTCCAAAATGACAACTACAGTATTCCATCAGAGGGAATTACAATACAGTATGCCATTTTACCTGTTTATAATTGAAATTGCAATGATGAAAAGTGAATGTTCCTGAAGTGCCTGCTTTAGACTAATGTTTTTTCTATGTAAAAGCATTAGAATATATATTGAGAACAAACACTTAATTCTCCAATTAAAACAATAATAAACATAAATAAAGGAGATAATCATAGTTGTTTGCCGCTAAAATTTGAAGGGATCCAATCGAACTAGCATGGGCCATATGCAATGATGAAATAATTTCAAAAATGTTTACAAAGTTTTGAACTTCATACCATCACATCAACATCAAAATTTCAGGAAAAAAAATCCTGCTGATGCCAAAATATTCATTATAATATGTGTACGTGTAAACTTATATAAGTGGAATGCATACAAATTAAATGCCACATCAATAATCTGATTTAAATTTAAAAAATCAACACTTTATTCTTCAAATAAAATTATGGTTTTCATAAACCATGATTTTAAAGAATAAGGATGAGAAAAAAGGCACCTATGTCCCATTCCTCTGTGGGGTAGGTAGAAACGGACCCTCATAGGGCAGCATTTCAAGTGATAATGTCACATCATCATCAAGGGTCAACAATCCTAGGATTGGTATGACGCAGCCCTCCACTCGATTTTTCTATCGGCCAACCTCTTCATACCAACGTAGTTCCTCTCTTTCACGTCCTTTACGACCTGCTCCATGTTCCTCATACGAGGCCTGCCTCTTCCAATCTTCCCGTTCACTCTTCCCTCGATGATTGTCTTCATCGGGCCATCGTGTCTTAAGATGTGGCTAATTAAGTTGTCCCGTCTTCTTTTTATAGTTTTCAGCAGACTTCTCTTTTCTCCCACTCTTCTTAGGACTTCTTCATTTGTCACTCGGTCGATCCATTTTATCTTCATCATTCTTCGATAGCACCATATTTCGAATGCTTCCACCCTTTTCTTCTCTGCTGCTGTCATTGTCCATGCCTCACTGCTGTAAAGGAACATGCTCCAGATATACGTTTTAATGAATTTCTTCCTTACTTTCAAGCTTGTATTTCCAGCTGTAAGTAGATTCTTCTTTTGATAGAATGCCCTCTTTGTCTGGGCTATTCTACTCACTATTTCTTTCTTACTTCGTCCATCGTTGGTTACTCTGGATAATGTCACATGGTAAGGAATTTGGAAGCAGGAGATCTGGTTGTTTTGGTAGCTAGAGTACTGACTTCCCATTCTGAAGGCCCAGGTTTGATCCCTGTAGCCTTGTAATATTTCAACAGTATACCATTCCTTACTAAGTGAGGGGTGGAGAGCTCTTTTAAGTTTAGAACATCAATGGTGAGGGGAGGTATGGCAGTATTTCTATTGGTTGGGAGGCTTAACTGTGGACCCCATGGCACCCTTTCATTGAGAGCAGGATAATGTTGGTGATTGGTTTCCCTCCACCCTTTCTTTATTCTCTTATTTCTTCAAGAGGTTTTTTTTCTCTTTTCCCTAAAATGCTTCATACATCAGGGTTTATAGGAACCTGGAAATCCTGGAAAAGTCAGGGAAAATGAAAACGGCCATGGAAAGTCAGGGAATTTAACATGTGGTCAGAGAAAAATTGCAAAATGTTCAAATTTTGTAATTTACCTATCACCTGAAAATGCCAAGAGATGAAAAACTGCGCATGGGTGGAGTGAAGGGGAGGGGACGACTGGCCTCAGGCTGTGGCTTCGCTGTGGAGGAGGCAGCCCAGTAGGGCCCTATTCGGGTTCTTTCTGGCTATAGCCTGCACAATTTGGTGAAAAGATTGGCGAAAGGTGTGCGCATCTCATTTTCATTCGCTAGCGATTTTGCCAGGAATACTTCGCTTTGTCCCTCTGGTGACAAAAAAGTTATTCTCAGTCAAATTTGATTTCACTTTGCCAAATTTGTAGAAGGATGTGAGGAAGAAAAAATCAAGATTGATTCAAAGAGCTACTTTAACATGACATCAGGTTTGAAGGAAAAGCCAGGTTAGCCCTCTTTGCATATATTTTTCTACAATTAAAACCCTTTCTGAAGGCATATCAATGTAAGTAATAATTTTTATTTTGTGCACTTAAAGTTGTTGATATCTTATTACTGGAAGTTCATATGATTAATATGAAAATAAACCTACAATTTTTCATAAGTTTAGACTTCTCTGCTTCCTCACTACCACTTTTATCTCTATAAATGACCGAAATCTTGGAGTTTTTAGGTGCTCAAAAGTCAGGGAAAATCACTAATAAGTGTCTGGAAATCCTGGAAAAGTCAGGGAAAATGAAAATGAAAACCTCTATAAACCCTATACATATACGTATTGTTGCAAAAACCCTTAATTGTAGGTTGCCTCCCCCAGGAAACAACACTTTGGAAATGATAAGTATCCCTTACTCTGATGGTGAATACAAGAACATTCAGGTAGTGCATTTCAGAGTGCTGCATTAGGTTTATTCAGCATCAGCCTTCCAGACTTTTTTATCAATACACCTGCTATGTCATGGATTCCAGAGGCCTAATTTGCATGCATTATATAAAAAGTTAAGTGGTCATCTGTGTGAATTTCTGATCCCTTTTCCTGACCGTACTCCTAAACATCATGTCCTTTTTGATCAAACACAAACTGCAATTAATTCCATGATAGAATGGTTCCAATTATTCTTTCCACCTTAAATTTCAATCGCTTTCTCAGTATTCTGAATGGCATTTTAACTTCCTCTCTCACAAGAGAATTAAGCCAGATTTGTTCTTCGGAAACCACGTACAGATTTTGTTTGCATAAAATAGGATAACCACTGCAGGTAAAGGTAGAAGGGCCCAACCTTCTAAATAAATGGGTGCAGCAGGGTGCCAAATAATGATCATTTGAAATCTTCATCTTGTTAATGGGGCTGTTTACCATATTTATTTATTGCTGAATCTGATAGAGTTTGTAAAATAAAAAGACCTGTATTTTGTCATTTTTTGATCCGTCAAATATTTCTTGAGTTATAAGTGGCGAAAAACTGATGTTTTTAACCCTTTCGGAAAGGTGCAATCTCTGACTCGATTTCGTCCAATCACAACTGAGCCCGCGAAGCTACTTTGCCTTATCGCAATGGGGGGGACACAGCTGACTCTGCCAATAGGAGTGATTGCGACAGTATCTGTGCGAGCAGACCTTCCGAGAATCCCCCTCCACTCCCATCCCTTCCTGGAAAAGCAGTCAAGGATGGGGGAAAATGACATCACTGAAATCAAAGCAGCTTTTTCGGTGGGCGTCACCCTTTGCTTATTTTAATTTTTGATTTATGAGTGAATGGTTGTGGTTAGAAGATTAATTTTTTCACTAAAATTATTTTTTCGTTTCCATCTAACTATTTCATGTACAACATAGCAATTTCGGTTCCGAGTAAACACCCCCATTTAAGTATGGCTTGGATAACCACTATTAGCCAAAGGTAGAAGGCCTCGCCAACTAAAAAAGGGTATTAGGGTGCTAGATGATGCTCATTTGAAATACACTCTAACAGCCTTTCTTGGTAATTAAAATGTTGTTTGGATAACCACTAAAACCAGTGCCTAACCATCTAAAACCAGCAGTAGGGTGGTAAATGATGGTCATTTAAAATCCACACTAACAGCCCTTCATGGTAATATAAAAATTGTTACAATAACCAATATACATACAAGGTTTTATGTCATATGTAATTTATGTGTTATAAAATTGGGTAACTGCATGTGCATGTACATATGTTATGTCCAGTAAATAAATAAAGGTAGAAAGCCTATAATCATCATCATTGGTCAACAATCCTAGGATTGGTTTGACACAGCTTTCCACTCCATTCTTCTATCGGCCAACCTTTTCATTGTGACATAATTCTTCTCTTTTACATCCCTCACAACCTGTTCCATGTATCTCATACGAGGCCTGCCTTTTCCAATCCTCCCGTTCACTTTTCCCTCGACAATAGTCTTCATCAGGCCGTCGTGTCTCGAGATATGGCCGATTAAGTTGTCCCTTCTTCTTTTTATAGTTTTCAGCAGTCTTCTCTTTTCTCCTACTCTTCTTAGGACTTCTTCATTGGTCACTCAGTCGATCCATTTTATCTTTATCATTCTTCGATAGCACCATAATTTGAATGCTTCCACCCTTTTCTTCTCCGCTGCTGTCATCGTCCATGCCTCACTGCCGTAAAGAAACATGCTCCAGGTATACATTTTGATTAATTTCCTTACTTCCAAGCATTGTTTTTCCAGCTTGTATTGCCAAATGATGCGTAATTGAATTTAACTCCTACAGCCCTTCTTTGTAATTTAAATATAATTTGGGTAACCACTTTAGATCAAAGATAGAAGGTTTAACCCCATAAAAATTGGCAGCAGGGTGCCACATCATGCTCATTGGATATCCACTCCTACAGCCCTTCTTGGTAATTTAAATATGGTTGGTATAGCCACTACAGGGCATAGGTAGACAGGCCTAACCATTTAAAAATGGGCATTAGGTTGCCAGGTGATGCTTATTTGAAATCCATTCTAATAGCTTTTCTTGTTAATTTAAATATGGTTAGGATAACTACTCTAAGTCAAAGGTAGAACGCCTATCCATATAAAATGGGTAGTAGGGATCCAGACTGATTTCAAATCCACTCGTACTCCTGGGTTACTTAAATATGGTGTTGATAACCACTATAAGTCAAAGGTAGACGGGCCTAACCCTATAAAAAAATGGGCGTTAAGGTGCCAGGTGATGCTCATTCGAAATCCACTCTAAAAGCTCTTTTTATTATATTAAACATACATAGCTTGGGCATAAAGAGTATGGTCCCCTAAATAGAATATGTTAATTTTGGGTAGAATTAACCATAACCCCATAACTAAGCATAAATATGAGATGCTGTCACATCTGCTGTACTGATTCTTTAATGAATGTATGAATGATAGTCATTAAATAGCCGTTGAGATGATTTGCTGCAGCCTTCTTCCTTGGTTTTCTTCAGTATCTTCCCGGCTCCAGCCATATCTCTGCTCACTGTTTTTCGACGGCACTGTCCAGCCTTGGCTTTGGCTGTAGTTTCATGATCGGATTCCCTTTCCCCGTCCTGTCCGTCCCATTTATCCAGGCTTGGGACCAGCTCTGAGTTCGTCTCACCTGCTTCCTGAGAGGCTGGATTATTAGATTACCTAGCTATGTTGACATAAAACTCTTATCTTCATTATCTTTCGAACTCAATATATTATTGAAAATATCATTTCTAACATCAAATGATGACATAGCTCTCATAGCAGAGACAGAGAAGGAGCTGAATAAGATGCTAACAACCATGGAAAGGACAATGGCCAGTTATCATCTGAAGATCAATAAGAAGAAAACTAAGATATTGGTGTGCAGCAAGAAAGAAGAGGCCAAAACCAATGTCAAATTAGGAAAACAAAAACTTGAAGAGGTGAAGGAGTTCTGTTACCTGGGAAGCAGAGTAACCAATGACGGACGAAGCAAGAAAGAAATAGTTAGTAGAATAGCCCAGGCTAAGAGGGCATTCTATCAAAAGAAGAATCTACTTACAGCCGGAAATACAAGCGTAGAAGTAAGGGAACAGTTTATCAGAACCATCATCTGGAGCATGTTTCTTTACGGCAGTGAGGCATGGATGATGAGAGCAGCGAAGAAGAAAAGGGTGGAAGCATTCGAAATGCGGTGCTACAGAAGAATGCTGAAGATTAAATGGATCGACCGAGTAAGTAACGAGGAAGTCCTAAGAAGAGTAGGAGAAAAGAGAAGTCTGTTGAAAACTCTAAAAAGAAGAAGGGACAACTTAATCGGCCATATCTTGAGACACAACGGCCTGATGAAGACTATCGTCGAAGGAAAAGTGAACGGGAAGATTGGAAAAGGCAGGCCTCGTATGAGATACATGGAACAGGTGGTGAAGGATGTAAAAGAGGAGAATTACGTCACAATGAAAAGGTTGGCCAATAGAAGAATGGAGTGGAAAGTTGCGTCGAACCAATCCTAGGATTGTTGACCAATGATGATGATGAACATCAAATGATATGGCATACTTTATGTCCTCAAGATTTATGGAAAAATAACTACGGAATTATTTTTTTCTTAAAATAAATTATCTGGAATTTGTGAACATTTAACTTTAACAGGTAGCTAAAACACCAATTTTGTATGTACTTTGGTCAGTAAAAACATTTTTACAACGATTTACATAATAACTTATTGAAAAAGGGAGATGAGAGATATCTTTTTGAAACCTTTTCCATTTCTTGTTAGCACATCCTAGGAAGCCCTTCAAACCTTGGATTACCTATGAAATTTGGCAAATACCAGTCTTTATGAAGGATGTGGTGACCTAGTGGGTAGAGTACTGAGCTTCTGACCTGAGGGTCCCAGGTGAAATCCTGGGTAGAAGCTATTCTGGATGTCCCTACCTAAAACCCTTGGGGTTCGATTTTCTGCGTGTCAGAACTTCTTAGGAAATTGCAGGTGGCCCTGGGAAAGGAACTGGCTCCACTACCCCGAATGTGTAAATTTCACCCGCCAATGGCTTAGTGTGGGGTGAGCCCTACCCTCGCCTATCAAAAACCAACCTTTGGTTTGAACACACCTTTTTTTATCCCCTCCTGCAAATTTTTTTCTGGCCCTAACCTTAAGTGTAGATATAACATTAAGAAATCACAGCATGAAATGGTCATTAAATCTACCAAATAAACTTATTATAGCCCCAAAGTCCCCTGTTCTAACAATTTGTTCTAAAATATTTTAAAATTTATAAATAAAAAAAATAATTCCCAATCTAGTCTTTCATTTAAGTGACTGGATAATTCTGACAATTCATGATACATGTCTATCTGAAACACCAAATTTAATTTATTAAATCCACTGAAAATATCATCACGAGGCTAACATATGGTCATTTTTAAAAGAAATATTATATCATATACACATTTTGTGTTTTGTACAGTAATAATGGACAAGTTGTATTATAGAAGTGGGGAGCTCTGCTTTTTGATAAATACTCCTATTCATTCAGCTTAAGTTTCTTCACAATTAATGCTCAATAGTAGTACGTACTCGTATATTGTATGGTAAAATGGTTTCTTTCAGTTTATTGTCTATTTGGAAAAAGTAACTGTATATAATGGCACTCCATACTGCATGAGCTTCTTCCTTCTGTCAGCTGCCTTCTTTATGGTGATTTAACCTCTTGATAGCATTGTCTCATTGCTTGGGAGAAGTAAATTAATTTTGTGTTAGGTATATCATATTGAAGTTGTGAAGGATGTAAAAGAGAGGAGCCACGTCAATATGAAGAGGTTGGCCGATAGAAGAATCGAGTGGAGGGCTGCGTCAAACCAATCCTAGGATTTTTGACCCGTGATGATATCATATTGAAATATATTTACACCATAAATGAAATAAGTTCACTAGTGACTTTGTAGAATTTCATCATGAAAATTGATTTATTCCGAAACTTTACAAACCACGATAAAATTGAAAACTCACGACCCATGTTTCGGCACTAAGCACCATCATCAGGTGAAGTCCCTAGGCGAAACCCCAGAATATATGTACCACAAACGGGACTGGAGGGGGGGGGGTTGTTGGTGGGAGGGGAGGGTGGGAGGTAATTAGGGGGTGGACGCGGAGTGTATTGTAGGAAGCGGTGGAGAGATAAGCGGTGCTTTGCAGGGCTGGTGGTAGACCTTGGGTAGAATGGGGGGGAGGGGGGGAGGGGTAGAGCGTAAGCAGAGACTGTGTCGAGGATAGGCGAGGAGGCCGGGTACAAATATTCATTTATAACTGAAACCATTGGGTCATTCAATGACTTTAAAAAATCCAGTTGCTCAAGCGAATTCAACTCCCTTCTGTTATTAGAAATATATAAAATGTCGACATTAAAATCACTACGATGGTCACAGTCTAAAAGATGCTTCGCAAAGTTGCTCTTGTCGTCGCAGTTGAAACGTTGCGGGCTGAATAGGGTCGTTTACCATATTTTTTATTGGCGAATCTGATAGAGTTTGTAAAATTAAAAGACCCGTATTTGACCGTTTTTTGATCCGTCAATTATTTCTCGAGTTATAAGCGACGACAAACTGATGTTTTTCACCCTTTCGGAAAAGTGGGCGTGGTGCACCCTCTGACGTATATCGACTTCGTCCGATCACAACTGAGCCTGCGAAGCTACTTCGCCTTTTCGCAATGGGGGGGGACACAGCTGAGTCCACCAATAGGAGCAGTTGCGACATCATCTGTGCGAGCTGACCTTCCGAGAACCCCCCTCCACACTCTTCTTTTCCCCTGCAAGCATTCAAGGACGGGAGGAAAATGACGTCAATGATATCACAGCAGCTTTTTCGGTGGGCATCACCTTTTGCTTATTTTAATTTTTGATTTATGAGCGAATGGTTGTGGTTAGAAGATTAATGTTGTCACTAAAAATCTTTTTTCGTTTCCAACCAACGATTTCGTGTACAAATTTGCGATTTCGGTTCCGAGTAAACGCCCCCATTGCAGAATTGAAAATATTGCGGGCTGCGTTGTTCCAGGCGCATGCCACATTGTCGTGAGTCTTTTGTTCAGGGGAAGCGACTGACAGTAAAGGTCCTTTGCACCAAGTTAGGCGACTGGATATGGGTAGGGATTTTTTGGGGAACTGAGGGAGGGTGGAGGGAAACACGGCTTCGACTTCAACCCCACTGTTCATGAAAGGCGCCATGGGGTCCAAGGCTTAACGTCCCATTCGACGGACGAAGTGCTGAACTAAAAGTGAGTGACCTACACATAGCACCCAAGTGGGGACTGGTATACTCATGGAAAGTGTTGACCTCAGCCGGAATTCGAACTCGGGCTCTCGGGATGGGAAGCCAGCACATCAAGATCCATAGGGGGTAGGTACATAATATCACCTTCAGATGAGAAAATAATCTTATTGAACAATTTCCCAGTATAAGTGCCCAGGCGTAAGAATATTCTGCTAACAGCTGCAAATACAAGCGTGGAAGTTAGGAAACATTTCATTTGGACATACATCTGAAGCCCTTACATATGGCAGTGAAGCATGGACAATAACAGCAGCAGAGAAGTCAAGGCTGGAAGCGTTTTAAATGTGGTGCTACTGAAGAATGATGAAGATGAAATAGATCGACCGAGTGACAAACGAAGTCTTTAGAAGAGTGGGAGAAAAGACAAGACTGCTGAAAACTCTAAAAAGAAGACGGGACAGCTTCATCGGCCATATCTTCGGACTGGATGGCGTGATGAAGACAATCGTCGAGGGAAAAGTGAACGGGAAGAATGGAAAAGGAAGGCCTCGTATGAGATATATGGAACAGATCGTGAAGGATGTAAAAGAGAAAAATGACTATGATATGAAGAGGTTGGCTGAAAGAAGAACCGAGTGGAGGGCAGCGTCAAACCAATCTTAGGATTGTTGACCCATGATGATGATGATGGGTGTCTGTAAATGCAGGTAGAGTTTGTACTCCAATTTGACGCGTTTTAGGGAATTAAGGAGGTAAGCAGTAGAAGCGAGACTGTTGTTGAGAGTCTGAATGTGGCCTTGAGAATCGTTCTTCCCGCAAACCGTGTTTTGGTGACGCGTCATGGACTCGACGTACAGCGTACGTTAGAGCAACGCTATGCGGTGAAGTGTTGTGGTAAATTGTTGCGAAAGCATTGATAGGGGTGAAACCGACGAACTCCAACGGAGAACAGCAGGAATGAAAGACTGGGGCTGAGGGATCTTCGAAATTTGTGGCACAAAATGCAGCTCCAGCGTCATTCACCTTCACCTCTTGCTCCTCCCACGGCAGTCCTAGAACGCGAACTTATGGTCGCAGCCAATGGAAGCAGAAGAGAGGATACAACAACAGCGAACGGTGGTGAACTCTATCCCTAGACTAAAACTACCAACTACCATCTGCATGCCAAGACCTCTGAGGTCAGCATCTGGACCTTAGCTCACTCCCATTTGTCAGACTCAGCCGACAGAATGTGCATTTCGTTTGTATTAGCTGACAAATGCGAAATATTGATCGAATCTCCCATATGTTTTTATCAGTAAATCATACGTATTTATTGCTTTTTTTCGAAAAAAACAGTTGAATTTCAACATTTACTGGTGGATTTCAACAGATTTCAGATTTTACTGATGAAAATGTCAACAGTAACCATTGGATACAAATGTTGGCACAAATTTCCTGTTGAATTTTTCAACAGCTTTTCCCCATATGACGTGTGCGTAAATTTTACATGAAAAAGCTTCAAAAGACCCCTCATATTAAAAGTGTTGTGCTACGCATGTGAATTCAAACTCTCTATGCACAAATCATACAATTTAATTTGAATCCCCGTAAATAAAATGTATCTTGAGAAATTTTTAGCGGCAAAGAACATTTATTCATACTTTTGATCTTGACAGTTTTTTATGAGCCCAACCCCTCTCAATAGCCAGACCGCCTTTTTGGTTGAACACTGGTTTTCTTCATAAGTTTGGCCATGCTACAAACTTAATTCACCCATAACCAAAAAGCTGATTTTTATAAAAACATATCCAATAGTATATATAAGTATATATACCATTGCATATTTTGACATTAGGATGTTATTTGTGATATTCACACGGTTTTAAAGCTGTGATTTAACATTTTATAAGAAATAAATGCGCCAGTCCGATTGTAGTTTTTCCAATGATTGGTGAATGATGAGTTTCGGTAATGGCGCATTATATAAATGACAGTTTGTACGATAATCACTAATAGATTTAGGCAAGGAGGAGGCATTCCTTGAAAACTGGAGAGATTGTCTCACTTTAAGGCATTTTACTCGGAACTGATATTTGAATTGACATGTATTGAATATACGTATTTTGGATGGCCAATGGATGTAGCTATTTGGTTCAATTCAGCAATTAAGAATTACTCTCACAAAAAGAAACAGGTACATTTATTTGGTTCGAGTAATGTTGGTAAAAGTACTTATATTGAGAGTTTGATATCTGGAAAGGGTAAGTAGCATGTTTATTACCCTAATGTAGGAAACTTCGCCTATCAAGGATTATTTCCCAAATATCATAAAGTTATTTTATTGGAAGAATTTGTTCTTAAAGTTCATGTTCAATCTATGTTGAAAATATTTTTAGAAGACGAAGAATTTTTAGCTCCAGTTATGTGTGAAGCTGGACGAGTGATTAAATTCAGTTGAATAGGGTCGTTAACCATATTTTTTTATCACCGAATCCGATAGAGTTTGTAAAATAAAATGACCCGTATTTTTCCGTTTTTCGACCCGTCAATTAGTTCTCGAATTATAAGCGGCGAAAAACTGATGTTTTTAACCCTTTCGGAGAAGTGGGCGTGGTGCAACCTCTGACGTATATCGACTTCGTCCAATCACAACTGAGCCCGCGAAGCTACTTCACCTTATCACAAAGGGGGGGACACAGCTGGCTCTGCCAACCGGAGCGGTTGCGACAGGATCTGTGCGAGCAGACTTTCCGAGAACCCCCCTCCACTCCCTTCCCTTCCCCTAAAAGCAGTCAAGGACGTGAGGAAAATGACGTCAATGTTATCAAAGCAGCTATATCGGTGGGCGTCACCTTTTGCTTATTTTATTTTTTGATTTATGAGCGAATGGTTGTGGTTAGAAGATTAATTTTGTCACTAAATTTCTTTTTTCGTTTCCATCTAACGATTTCGTGTACGAAATTGCGATTCCGGTTCATATTCTCTCTCGCGCTCCAACTGCCATCACTGACGATAAAGTATTTTCCTGACTGTGAGTTAGCTGGAATCTTGAAGGAAAAATCTATTCCCTCGACCTCTGCGGAATGCACCTTGCCCTTCAAATCGGCACCGGTGATAACGGCCGTCGGTACGGCGTCCTAATCCATATTTACTGATCCGAAAAACCACAGTCTTTGGTAAATACGCTCAATAATAATTTTCTTTCTCTGATGACAAAGCACCCATGGCAGAGACAGAGAGGGATCTGAATAAGATTCTAATAACCATGGAAAGGACTAAGGTCATATATCAGCAGCAGTTCAATAAGAAGAAAGCTAGGTGTGCAGCAAGATAGAAGAGACCAAAACCAACTTTAAACTTGGAAAACGGAAACTTTAGGAGATGAGAGAGTTCTGTTATCTGGGAGGCCGAGTGGCCAACGATGGACGAAGCAAGAAAGACATATTCAGCAGAATAGCCCAGGCAAAAAGGGTATTCTACCGAAAGAAGTATCTACTTTCGGCTGGAAATACAAGCGTAGAAGTAAGGGAACAATTCATCAGAACGTACATCTGGAGCATGTTTCTTTACGGCAGTGAGGCATGGACGAAGACAGCAGTGGAGAAGAAAAGGGTGGAATCATTCGAAATGTGGTACTACAGAAGAATCCTGAAGATTAAATGGATCGACCGAGTGACAAATGAATAAGTCCTAAGAAGACTGGGGGAAAAGAGAAGTTTTCTGAATAACCTAAGAAGAAGACGGGACATCTTAATCGGCCATATACCTTCATCTACATCTAGATAATACCCTGTAACCCACCATAAAGGTGTGTGGCAGGGGGTGAATTCTCACCAAACATGCACTACATATCATGCATAAAAAAGGATCAGTATTCATATAATGTTCTAAACTACACTATTAAAAAAAGATAAAAATAGCTAAGCAAACATGCAAAAACATGCTGTTCGTTGGGTTAGCTTCAAGTGCTTATACCAACATGCAGCTACCAATGTTATCCATTGCTACACTCGTACTAGATATATTTACCGTTATTCATATCCCTAATTGCACCTCATACACCATTCATTGGGGTTAAATAATAATGCATTCAATTTTAACGCTTAAACACGGATTATGACACGTATATACGCCCGTTTGCAAATTGCATTAACAATTTTACTAGTAAATTTATAAATGCACAGTCAATCATTCATTCAATTGCTGGCTGGATACTCTGAAACATATTATATGGGTGATGCCAGGCCATTCTAATGTATTTTATAGCCACGAAAACTCACGTTCGATGAAGTTCGGCTAGACCTGTCGTGTTCGTAGATATTGTACCGTGCTGGGAAAACTTTCCCGTCTTTAATGCCTCGGTCGGCCAGCCATAACCACGAAGGTCACCAGCATCGGTGAAATTTACGGCAGGAAAATACCATCGGGCGAGACAGAGAAAGGATTTGGTAGGAGTGCTCTTAAAGATCACTTTGCTTTATCCGGAAAAGCTTTCACATGAGATTATTTCCTCGGATTCTGAAAATACTTCCACGATAAGCCGCGTTTCGTGCAAAAACTGTTCTGCGTTCAAACGAAAGAATACACCCGAATAAATTTGGAGACAAGGAGGCTGGAATTGTTCCACTTGGATCGACATTCCACGCAATGGTACATGCCAATGGACATATGCGTACTGTTTACAGTACACAAAGAAGGTAGTACTCGGAAAAGTTTAAGGTTCGAACCATTTATGAGGACTCTGTTAAACATTGGAGTTGAATTTTATCATTTATTTTTCAATCGCTCGAGTTTCTCTCATAATTTGTTCGTCAGAATGTTGTGCAATAGGATATATAGTTTCCTATTATTTTTTTATTGTCTTGATCTAAATTTTAAAACCTCAAGCACACCGTGAAGTTGGTCCACGGTCGCGCCAACTTCATGCCATGCTTCGCAGTTGCAGTATGTTTAACGGAGGAAATATATCGAACTTCGATAGTTCTCATAGACTATTAGATATTAATACATATTCGCTAGTGCTGAGGGGCTCTGAAATACAATGGTAAGTTCAGGACACGAATATTTCCTATGCATCGCAACGATAACTATGTACCTGTTACGTCAGCAATAAGGCAGCGCACCCCGCAATTTCAGAGCTTTTTCAGATGAAATTAAATTAATATTTAAATCTTTAGTAAACTGGGATTTCTCAATCCAATTTTTTTGGATAAAATTAAAACATTTATTGTGGGATAGGAATCGAAATTAATGAATTCTGTTTTCCTTGATGAAGGAAACTATCCTTTTTGAATGTACAATTAATTAACAGCTTTTACCAGGCATCTACATCCAGCAGCGCAGCGAGGGGGCATTTCGGGGGTTTAACCCCCCCCCCCCCCCCTATAGGAACCAAAGCAATTGTGACGAACTTGCTAAAATATCACGTAGACGTAACATTCCTTTGTAACTGTAGATAAAAAGGTTTTCTTTCCGTTTGAATAACTTATAATTCTAAGCCTACCTACAAATAGAATATTAATTAATAAAAATATTTAAATAATTTTAATACAAAAAATAAATTTTAATAAAAATATTGAAATAACACTTTAGTCCCTGGTTAGGATTGGTCTCTGATTTTTGCACCTATCGCGATATTCATTTTTGCTTCCATAGTGTTATATTCGTCGTTGAGGTGAAAGTGTTATATTTATCAGATGATGAGTGGGACGCACTGACAAACGTTAAATCTCATCAGTGAAATTAGGGAGAAGTTAATGAACCTAATCATATTGATGAGCAACGAGCATAAACATGGTATTTAGAGGGCAAATGGTGGGTTATATGAGCAGGTAAAAGAGTGCAAGTAACCAATCGTATAATTTCTTTTTATTATTTTTAGGATTAATGCTAGCAAATTATTGTAACCCTGTTACTGTGGCAGTATTCTTAAAAAATACTATCGTAATCATCGCTAAAATTCACTTTTGTCCAAAGGATACGCAAGAATACTAGAAAAATACTTATGTATACTCCTTTAGAATTCGTTTCACTTCGGAAATATACAATGCAATTCAGCTGTCTAACAAAAAACGATATCTGCGCATCTAATTGGCGCACAAATTGCATGAAAATATGTGATCGTGTGAGACCGTCAACTAACTTCCTGTAAACATCCTAGTCTCGCCGGTAAATTCTTGTTAAAAGATCTTGTACAAGAAATTTCACCATGCATGTACAATGGCCTCAATACATATTTCTTGTATGGTTTCCGTGATGCCATGTACAGTACCGTATAGTTACTTGCATGTACTTAAATGAAATTTAGTCATAGTATTTTTTCGACGAACTTGAAAAATCATTACAATATACATACAACTCAATGACTAGCCACCTTCATCGGCGCGCCGCGGTGGCGTTATCTTAGTTCATAATTTCTTCGCTATGGAAGCAAAATGGTTCCGAGTTTTTCTTTCGAGTTTTTTGAAGTAGGTCGGAGATCATTCAACTTTATAAATAGCCTCCTTCTTTTCCTGTGGTCCCCATCAATATCGTTAGGCTGCTCCGATGTGGAGATAGCTCATGGCATCAGCATATTTATTCCATTCAATCCCGCCTCCTCATCGCGCCCACACTGATTTCCTTCTGCTCCTTGTACGACGCCCTTCTCTCAGACACCATCTTCCTCCACACTACAGCACCTACCACGCGTTCGTTCTTCACCGTACCCAATTCACGCAACCGCTTCGCGCAAGTCTCAATTCATATTTTCCGTTCCTCTTTTGTCAGCGTCGTTCTCCATAGCCGGATCAACACTCCATAGCAACGATCTCTCTCGATGGGGTACGTGCATTATTTATTATTTAACTCTTTGAATGAGAAGTTTATCAGCTAATATGTGCTTGGCGAAAATGTTGCTGAGGATTTAAGTTGTGCTACGAAGATTTAAAAATAGTTCCTACGTTTTCGGCAGCTTAAAAAAACGACGTATTCATAGGACGTCACGGAGCAGTATCACTATGGGCGTTTTTTTATCTCTTGTAAGAGGGGGTAATTTGTTTAATTAATAGTTGGCAAAAATGTTTGTATTTATCTCATTTGTTTAATGCAATAAACGAATGTATTTCGAATATATAACAAATTGATAGGCTTGAATTCGTGGAACCACATATTGATAACGTAAATTCACTTAGTAAAACTCCACTGACTTTTATTAAAACCGACCTAGGTTTCGACTTATACAGTCATTATCAAGGTCCTTCGCCTTATACAGTCCTTGATAATGACTGTATAAGTCGAAAACTATGTCGTTTTTAATAAAAGTCAGTGGAGTTTTACTAAGTGAATTAATTTACGTTATGAATGTATTTCGATTTTTTATTTAAATAGTATGAATGGCATCGATAAAATCGTCCGTAAATTGTACAATATGTGTATAGTTCTCTGTTTGTTAGTTATAAGTGGCTATAGCCACTCCAAGAATCTTCTTTGACAAAGCAATCGCTGTTGTTTTTAGAAGAATGCCACCATAAGGGAGTCAAATTGAGGTAATTGTCGGATTTTGCTTCTTTAAATCCCTTTTCAGTCATTATTTCGATCAAGGAACGGCTAAAAAAACTCAAAAGCAATTCGCTTCGTTTTCTTCGAAAATAAACGCCTGTTTCCGTAGCAATATGGAAACTATACCTTGCAGTGACGTCAGAATGCGTTTCAGGTCACGTGGCTTTCGTCAATTTTCGGAAACATTTTAATAGCATTTAATAATCTTTGTGGTTGGCATAAGAAAATGTTGGCTTATATATTTAAAGTTGTGAGAAAAATTCGCATCAACTACATCATTAATATGCGAGAAATGCATATCCTCAATTGATAGAGGGAGTAAAAGTTGTGTTTTTAAATTCGGTTAAACCATCGCGGCGGTTGCTCGAGAGTTACACAAAAGGACCCGTCCTCGTTTCAAACGATCTGTACGGTATCTCAACATATTAATGGAAGAGATCCAAGAGTTTGCGTGATTTAAACGAAGAAACCGAGGACCTCACGCAAAATCCTTGAATACTATAACGATCCTTTTGTTCTCGTTCTCTCATGCATTCGGTGTATCTAAAATCAGTGATATTGTAATAAATAACTTAATCTTTATCTCCCTAAAAACAATTTGAACTTAGTGATAATTATTTCTCGATTGACACTGATTTGACCACGACAGTCGTTTTCGAGGCCTTCACAATTGAGGCATCATTCATACTACCATATCCGGGAGAAATGATAGCCTACTTATACATATAGTATATTACACAACTATAGTACTTACACACAACTTATATATTATTGTAACTGATAAGCAGAGTTAGCATCTGCTCTGCCGTTTTAAAATTATTTATAATGGTATCCCCGAAACAGGCATAGGTCCTCTGGGGTATCTATATTCCATCAATTTGTCACATTATTCCAAGCTAATGTTGTAAATGTAGTTTAAATGGAATAAAAAATATATGATTATTACATAGCGCTGAAGAAGTCGATATGTCTAAAACAGGGACGGTGAATTCCTATTAGTTATCTGGGGTGATTAATTATTTCGCGTGTGGTGATTACACGGAAATATATTTATCGCTATTGCTAAAAACTATCTGACTTCGACGCACTACGCTTGTGTTCCTTTTAATCCCCGATTCTTCATTAAACGGACGGTTTTCCTCCCGTGATTGTCGGGAGGTGTGTGTGAAACCGTCGGGATTATCTCGAATAGGTAACCAAGGAGTCACGTGATACAAACAAATATGGTTCGCAAGTGCTGTGTGTTTGAATCGCTCTTAACAATCTCACTATTGGTTTTCATTACACTTTTAGCCATCCGTCTCGAGCATGGAGTCCCCGTATGAGAAAAACTCAAGTGAAATCAATGAGTGAGATAGTAATGAACGATTCCAACACACCAGCGTTTGCCAACAATTCTTGTTTGTATCACGTGACTCCTTGGTTACTTATTCGAGTTAATCCCGACGGTTTCAAACACAACCTCCTTGGGAAGGCGTTCGGTGGTTGGGGAGCTCTCCCGCCGCAGAAAGAAGACGAAAGGAAGTGGGTGGAAGGGGCCGGGGGGGGGGGGTGGCAGGAAAGAAGAGGTGGCGGAGGGGAGGGGGGGAGGAGGATAAAGATAGAGAAATACAAGTCTGGGAGGGGGGAGAGGTGATTATAGCAGGAAGCTTCGTTTCACAAGAGACCGGAAGTACGTCTGCAGATGGCAACAGCACGAAGACCTCCAAGATATTGGAGTTCTCGCAGGAGTGTGGGGTGGGGGAGGGAGAACGGAGGGGGGGGGGAGGAGGGAGGGGAGGAAGCATCGCTGTGTACAAGTCTACGAGGGCTATATCCGGCGCGTGCCACTAATGACGTCAGAGGGACAGAAGAGGAAACGGGGGAAGGGGGAGGGGGTGTGGGGTGGTTTAGAGGGAGGCGGGGAGGGGAAAGGTAGGGGGAGGAAGCAGTGAATCGCGGTGCATGTTGACGACGGTTTTCTGTACTTCGCGAATGATGTCGTTTCCGGTGAGGTCGTATTCCCCCTTGAGAAACATTCAGAAGAACCGTTAAAGAGCGCCGGAAGCATCGAAGGAAATTTGCCTCAACTTCTTCTCTCTCCGTCAACAATGTTTCGGGATTCTTGGAAAGAACGAATTGACGAGATGCAAAACGGATGTTTGCAACTTCCCTCAACTGTTATTATCTTCACGTCGGCAGGGGAAGCCAGGCCGATAGGAAAATTCATAACGGCAAGATGAGGCTATAATATATATTGAGAACTTCTCACCCTACATCTACATAATACCCTGTAAGCCACCACGAAGGTGTGTGGCAGGGGGTGAATTCTCACCAAACATGCACCACACATCACGCATAAAAAGGATTAATAATTATATTCTAGTCTAGTGGGGATTGCTTGAATCGCTTGGGATTGATTCCGGTACGTAACTAAGGACTCACTCGTATGTTTTTACTTTGTGTTCGGGATTATTCCGTAACCGGAATCAATCTCGAACGATTCAAGCACACCCCCCCCTGACCTCACAATTTAAAAATAAGATAAAAATAGCAAAGCAAGCGTGAAATATAATGCTGTTAGTTGGGTTAGCTTAAAGTCATTATACCAACATGCAACTACCTATGATATCCATTGATACACTGCTATTTATGCTATTGGATATATTTAGCGCTATTCATATCCCTAATTGTACGAAGAAAAAAAGGACATTTTGAATCTGTCAGTTCGGCAATCAATGTCTCTAATTTTATGATTATGGTCCAGAGTACCATTGTAAATGGAAGTTCGCGAAATGTTTTTAATGTCATCAGAGAAAATATTACCCTGGAATTTATATAAGAGATTTAGTCTAAATTTCTCAACTGATGATCTGACAATGATTCCCATTTTAATTCATTTAATTTATGAATTTATTCATTTAACAGACTTGATTTTCATGAATTAATTCATTCAATAGACTGGTTACGCTGATATAGTTATCGTACCGTCCCTTTACAAAACTTGTCGATATTCGCTGTTCACACGTTCAAGTTCATTATTTAGCCCTATTTCGTAAGGATCCCATGTAATGACAACGTATTCCAAATGAGGTCTAACAAGGGAAGAGTAGCTGATTTCTCGTATATGATCGTCACATTTACCCAGTACTCTTTTTATGAATCCCAGTTTACGATTAGATTACCCCATTATTTCACGTCTTGTGTTTTCCCGAAGAAAGATCATGTGCAAATATTATTTTTAGATATTTAATGGGTACAATTTGGTTGAATCGGTCACTAAAATAAGATTACTGAGAAAGACTACCTCACGGATAGATAAATAAAAAGTAGATTCATGATTTTTGTTCCCAATAACAAATTGTTATCGTTGTAAAACCTGGTTACGCAGTCGTTTACCCATTGGGCATGCTAAGTAAACTCTTACAGGCTGCTATAATGAGCAGAATAGTGATTGGAAACAAATGCTCAACTGTTTGGTAAATGTAGAAGAAAGATAAAGCTTATCCCAAGGATATAGGGTTCCCTCTCATTCATAATTACCTGCCTATCATATTTATCTTATGCATCTTAAGGCTCTGTCTATGTAAACATTAAAAATTACGGGAGACAGTGCGCAGCCTTGTCTCACTCCTTTCCTTATTCTTGCTTCTTCACAGCTGGGTCCAGATTTAATCACCGATACTTGGCATTTATACAAACTGTGGATAATTCTTCGGTCATTGTACGACACTCCAAGTCCTTTCAGAATTCCAAGCATTAAATTCCAATCCACGTTGTCAAAAGCCTTTTCTAAATCCACAAATGCAATGAACGTCGGTTTGTTCTTCTCCATTCTCTTCTCTATGAGTAGCCTAAGGGCCAATATTGATTCCCTTGTACCCTTACTTTTCCTGAATCCGAATTGATCTTCATCCAGGAACTCCTCTGCTTTTCGTTCTATTCTTCTGTAGATGATCCTGGTCAGTATCTTCTATGCATGTGTCGTCAGGCTTATAGTCCTAATATTTTCGCATTTCTCCGCTCTCTTCTTCTTGGGAATAGGAATGATGATGTTTTTCTCGAAGTCCCTTGGGAAATTTGTCTAATAGATTTAATATGTACTTTAACCTACGCTCTGATAATGATTCCCACCCTAATTCTTGTATTAATTCTGAAACACTCCTCAACCTATCGTAACACCTTTTAACGAACCTAGCTGCCCTCCGCTGCACACTGTCTAGTTCTCTGATCAAACCTATGTCATTCGGATCCCACACACTAGCTACATATTCAAGGTTGGGCCTAACTAATGAAAAGTAGGTAACATCGCTTTTTTGTCTTCTCATCACATTTCCTAATCAATATCACGTAGACTTAGTATAAGAGCTAAGATGCAATACAATAGCAACCAGAAGGAAAACCATGGATTCCGTTTTATCCTTGTGCTGTGCCGTTTGCTACCATATATTCGCGTTACTGCATTCATTCGATTTTCCAAAAAAGGGATGAAAATCATGAATGAAATATTTTGGAGGCTAGCGCACCCATTGCGACTCAAAGATAAATAATTATAAGAGGGGCAATGCCAAAATTGTACTTGATACTTATTTTTTTAAATGACTTTATACATTTCATGTCGCTGCCATAAATCCTCAGTTTTCTATTTCTCTTCGGTGTTTCAGAAAAGTGTTTGAGCCCTCTAGTGGGAGAAAACTAAGCCATTGTAAGTGTTACTGAAACGGCGGAAACGATATCATCCTCTTATTTCGCTTCGGAGGCTTCTCTTGTCTTGAGAGACGGCGTCCATGACAACGGTTTACAGCCTGAGGATTGAAACCTTCGCTGTAGCCTAGAGAATCTTCGCGAGGCGCCAATAAAACCGCAAATAAAAAGACGTTAATCGATGACACTTGGGCACCACAAGAGCTGCTCCATTGATTAAATAGTTTCGACACAAGGGACGGCAGGATAACTTTTCGGAAGCAGACTCGCTCGAAATAAGTGAGCTAGTTTCCATTAACATACGCTAATAAACAGAGAGCGTCCAAGTAATGCGGCCGTGTTTTGATAAAGGACATGACGGAAATGATTTTATCCTCTCTGTGACGAATTTAAACCACTTCCTGTTTACATCCGATGTTATCACATTCGGGAGAACGGTTTTACGGGAAATGCATACTTAATTTATGGAAATTCTTTTAATTCTTTTATTTTGTTTTGTAAGTAACGACGCTGAGCTGGTTTGTGTGCGTAGAATAAATAGAAGAATTAATGGAAGAATAAGGTTGGGACACATTATCAAATCGAAGGTTAAAGTATAGATTAAATCTCCTACATAATTTTAAAACGGATAGCATTACTGACGATGTTACATATATATTAAAAAACCCTGGGTATTATACTATATTTGAGCGGATAAATAAGATTTGAGAGATATATTGTTGTGCCGATAGGTTTAAAATGTCATTTTTCCCCCGTACTATAAGAGAGCACAATGGGCAGCATAGCAAAGGGATAGATAGGTGAAATACTGTTAGGGTAGTCTATAGTGCATGATGTATGTATTAACAACCAATCCCTCTTTTACTATAGTAAACTATAGTACTTTACATATATGTATATACTAACCATCTATCTGCATGTGACCCTATTATGTAGCATGTTTCCATGCAATAGCCTAGTAGCATGTGCATGTCTGATGATCTTCACCCCTTGCCACATACCCTCGCGGTGGTTTTGTAGAGTATCGCGTAGATGTAGATGTTTAGGCAAGGTAACAATTGTTTAGGCAAGCGGAATAAAGATCGCGTCCTTTATTGTTATGCGTTTGCACAATTTCAATATTTCATACTCGTTTAGAAAGTCGAGAAAAAAACTTTCCGTGAGTGAGGAAATCGGTCAGGGTAGTGTTCCACCCATAATTGTGCAGCAGCAGAGAAGGAGCCAGCTTCAAACAAAATTTGGAGCATGTCGAATGCCTCTTGATTTGAATACACCATCACCCTTCAAACAAACAGTCACTTTATGTTTCTGGATGTGGTTAAATAGTAAACAACATCAACAATTACAGTAAAACACACGATTTACAACACAGAATCCAATTACTAGGTCACGACGTGCAAATTCCTAGTTTCAGCACCAAGTACCGGTTTCGGAAAATTTAGAGGTCAATTAGAGGTCAAAAATCACATATTATCAAAAAATGTATCTAGCAAAAGTTACGTATTTTTCAGCGTAGAATCCGAATCTGTGAAAAATATTTGCATGTTTCGTTTGAAAAAATGAACCTTTGGTCTGAATAGCCCACTTCCGGTGTAAATCGGAAGTAGATTTTATGACCATTCGATAGAGCATAACCCATTTACTTATGAATGAGCCAACAGTTTCTGAAAAATAATCTTTCCTGACAACTTTTAGGGAGTGGACGGGTGGTTTTGGACACCCTGTATACCAAAACAATAAGGGCCTAAGACTGAACCTTGAGGTACACGAGAGGTAATATATATAAAATCACTGTAATGATTATTAATGAAAACACATTGCGACCTCTTTGTTAGGTAACTTTTGAGCCATTGAACAAATTTATAGAGTGCAGATGTACTAAGTTAGGTAGAGTAAAGTAATGGTTATAATACAAGAATAGAAAATAATTCGAATCAATAGATCGGAGTTCAGAAAAGCAAAACCAGCTACATTAATAAGGATTCTACATTTTCAAAACAAAAAAGCCAATGTTTTTAAATTATTAAGGATGGTAGGTAAACTTGAATTTGTCACTTCTATAAGGCGAAAATCGCCAGTAAAAATATTAACTGAGATAATGCCCCAAAACTGAGAAAACAGAAAAGTCAATTTAATCCCAAATTTAACCGAGTTAAAACCATGATCATCGTTAGTGAAACTGGCCCTTACTTGTAAATAAATAGAAGTACATACAACAGTTATTTTTACTTAGTTTAAACTGCCTTTTTTGAACCTTTGATTCGGAAAGCACCTCACTCCCCACAGTTTAACTTCCCATCCACCCGACGACGAACGGAGTACTGCACTTCAAGTTTTCTCCATACCGCAATCGAGATCGTGCCTCTGCCGGGGCACGAATCCGGGACCTCCTCGGGTAATTACATCTCTCATCTACATGAAATCTACCAATACCCTGCAAGTCACCGCGAGGGTGTGTGGTAGGGGTGAATATCACCAAGCATGCACTACCGACATGCAAACAAGCAACTATAGGGTCTCATGCAACTAGATTGTTAGTATCTATAGAATTTAAGGGATTAATTCACGCATCATGCACTACAGACTACTCTTAAATATTTCCCCAACTATCCCTTTGATATGCTGCCTATTCTGTTCTCTTATAGTACGGGGGAAAAATGCCATTTTGAATCTATCAGTACGACAATCTATCTCTCTAATCTTGTTTATATGATCGAATCTAGCATAAAACGATGGTGTTTATAATAATTGCCTAACATCTTCAGTAAAGCTATCCGATTGAAATTTGTCTAATAGATTTAATTTGTACTTTAACCTACGCTCTGATAATGACTCCCAACCTAATTCTTGTATTAATTCTGAAACACTAATCAACCTATCGTAACACCTTTTAACGAACCTAACTGCTGTCGATGGAAAACAAGAAATATATTTCTTTTCCATAACGAAGAACTATGCGAATGCCATGAGCGTTTAATTTTTGATGATTAGCTTCTAAGTGCGTCCGAAGAAATGAAGCGTTTCCATTACCATGAAGAACATTCCTTGTGCATACTTTTCCATTTACGAGAGCGGTTGTGCCTTGATGCAGGTGTCCTCGCCGTAGAAGATACATTAGCCGTATCCGAAAACCAAGTATGCTCCTCGGTGGTTACGGTATGCTTCGGCAAATCATTCTTGGTGATGACGTATTGGTGACGCTCAATGAAGCATGCTTGGGAAAGAATACTTCATATTTGGACAGTCTACGGTAAGAAGCGACGTTAAGCAGTGGTGGCAACAAAGAAAAACTACTAGGTATAGTGAAACACGATAGAGGGCAACATCTATCAAATGTTTAGACCGGAAGAAAAAAAAAGCGATTATATGTATATTAACCTTGTCATTGATATGTATATTAATAATTATGCAAATGTAATATACGAAGTAAAAAAATAGATGCTACACACATTTATAAATAGCCAACGGCTCCGCCATCTTTTGTTATTCTCGTCAACAATGCTTCGAAGCCTTTAACAATGGAAGCGTGCTTCTGTGCTTTGGCTTCGTAGCATGCTTCCCCCAGAGTGCTTCGCGTTCGGACATACTTCGGGTGTTTCCGACGGCACCCCCCTCCACTTGCAAGCAAGCATTGTAGTATGCTTAGCGCTAGAAGCACACGTTTTGGACAGGGCTTCTCTGAGTATCAATGGATATCGTGTGGTATCACCATTTCCGAAAAGTTACGTGCGATGCGATTTGACAACCTTAAAAGAGATCTCTAATCTATTTTCTTTCGGTTTCCTTAAATAAGTGATCGCATAGTCCATAAAACATACCATCAAACTATCAATTCCCTTTTTGATAACTCATTCTCCACCGCAAGCATGTCCCTTAAATGAATTTCTAATTAATGAACTGATGCATCTACATGATGTACACAATACCCTGCAAGTCACAACAAGTGTGTATGGAAGGGGGTAAAATACAACAAACATGCATAAAAAGGATTAGTAATTATATATTAGTCTAAACTTCACAATTTAGAAAGGTAGAAATGTCAAAGCAAGCACTGGAAAACATGCGGTTAGCTTAGAGTCCTTATACCAACATGCAACTACCTATGCTATCCATTGATACACTCGTATTTATGCTATTGGATATATTTACAGCCTAATTAAACGAGGAATCAGGGACATTTTGATACAAATTTACCGTGCCTTTTAAAGGATAATTTGTGGCATCTCTTTATCAGCCTTCAGAAATGCCAGGCATAATAAATTTTCATCTTGTGACAAAAGGTATGCTTTGGGAGACATTTACGCCAATAAAAAAATCAGTTTTATTCTTAGAGATCTTAATTTTGCCTGATTTGGAACGGCTCTTTTTGAGTGCACTAGCAATTCGGCGACCCTTATTGGCGCCTTTCCTGAAGAGAAGCAATGAGGAAAATCTAAAACTGCTCCCACGAAATAGTTTTCCGGTTTCGTGTCCGCTCGCGAGGGTGGATAATTGGTTGACTCGAAAGATTTGAGTCGTTTCTTCAGAGAAAATGGATATCACCATTCTTAGGCGCGGAGCAGTAGGATCGAGCCGGTTCCGTTTCTTCCCAAGCAGAGAAAAGAATTTTTCCTCAAGCTATTGGAGTAGATGCGTGATTCAATCAAGTTCCAGGATTCTGCGAGGAGACGGAAGGCGTTCTTAAGGCCGTTGAACACGCTAACATTTCTTGTTCAAGAAACTTTTCAATGCGAAAATCGTATCGTGTACGAGGTCTTTGCACAATTTCTTGAACAAGAAATTAGAACATAGTCTGGATTTTTTGACGAAATCGTCTACGATATACTCCATAGCTTCTGTGTAGGGCTGTACGATATGCTGTTTTGAATATCGCACGACGATATCATTCTGATAGCGCAGATTCGCCGATATATCGGTTTCGTGATATAAATAGGAAATATCGTGATATAGACATATCGGGATATCGATATATCGGAATATCGACATATCGGGATATCGACATATCGAGATATCGGATATCGACTTATAATATAATAGCTTAAGGCGAAAGAGCATATAATTTTAGATAATAGAGGTTCTTTTCAATTTTTTGATGCGGCCCATATGAGCTGAAATATAATCATTTTTCCTGGGGCGAAGAACAGTGAAAATTTTTTTGATTCCGAATTATGGTTTAAAAACAATAATTTTATCGACAAATTTGTACTTTTCTGGTTGAATTCGAGTTTTCAGTGATGAAATCGCACCATGGCCATTCCATTCCCTACATCCAAATTTTATGATAAAAAAGTTATAGTTAATAACAATAACAATGTAGACAACTTAAAATATATAATTAACGATTGAGGAAGTGTAATATTTAATAAGGAAGAGACTGTTTATAGCATTACAATCCGATCAACCATTACCGAGAAATTGCGCTAAATAGAGACATTATTAAGGGTGACAGAAAAAAATACCGGGATCAGGGCCCGTATTCTCGTTTGAAACGCAACCTCGGTTATCTCCCCAGCAACGAAACCGAGGTTGCGTTTCATTGATTTCCTCATTAGAATGTTTACAAAAAGTTAACGCGAGTCCCGAAAAACCTATGGTATCCCTTGGATACCACGAGGGTTTCAGAAAGAGAATAAGGACCGATATCGCCATATCGGGATATCGACATATCGGATATCGACATCGTGATATCGCGTTTCGAATTATCGACTCACGATTTCATGTGCATGTCGAGTATCGTCGACGATTTTTCGTGGTATCGCACAGCCCTAGTTCTGTGTATGACAAGTGACGGTAGTTCTGCGTATATATAGCATTCGTAAGGTTGGTGTTACAAGTTTGCGATCGCTTTTATTACTATAAGTGTAGCAAAACTAACATTTTTGTTGTACTTATCGTGATATTCTTGGTTGATTTCATATTATGATGTTAGTCGTTGAGGTGGAAGTGTTATATTTCTCAAAAGATGAGGTGGACGCACTGATAAACTCTAAACCTCATCGATGATATTAGGGAGACGTATTTGACCAAACAAGAAAAGTGAGCAGCGAGAATAAACATGGTATTCAGAGGATAAATGATGGGTTAAAGGAGCCAATAAAAGAATGCAAGTAACCAATGATATAATTTCATTTTATTAATACCAGGATTTATGCTAATAAATTATTACTATGGCTGTATTCTTCACAATACTATCGTCATCATCGCTAAAAGTAACTTCTGTTACAAGGATACGGAAGAATACTAGAAAAATACTATTGTATACTCCAGAAGACTTCGTTTCACTTCGGAAATATACTATGCATGGGTATTACAATAATATATTTATATAATCTCCATGATACAATGAATGGCGTTGAGCGATATCGCAGTTCAGCTGCTCGATAAAAACGATCGAAAAAACGATAATGAATATACGACCGTGAAAACAATATCTTCATATATACTAATTATCTGTGATCGTGTACGATCGTCAACCAACTTTCGGCAAAATCCCTTGGTTAAATCTCGGCCTTCAATAGTTGTTACAAGATCTTTTACAATAAATTTCACCATGTAAAACGGCTTTTAGAAGTGTTGAAGGGAATCATCAGCATGTAGATTTATGCACCCACGTAATTGAAAAAAGAATCGTTTTCACTCTAATTTTCACTAATACCCCAGATCTGTAGATCTCTCCGTATGCGTATCCGTTTTTATTTCAAATTTTGCAATTGCAATATGTGGCGACACTGAATTCACTGTGTAATTCTTTCCGATAAACTTTTTCCTTTCGTTATTGTTTTTGTAAAGCGGGAAGATATGCAAGTGGTCTCTCTTTACTGCCCTCTCTTAGAAGAGTCTTTTTCGTTTCCTAAGGAAATCCCTTGAATCATTTCTAGATCGTGTCCTGCCCTCCTAGTTTTCCTATTCCTTCCAGAACCCTTTCTAAGTGCTTGAGAATTGTTGCAATGCAACAATGTTGCAATCACACAACAATCCATTTAAATGCAATGGGAGTCGCGCAATAAAAGGAATGCGACTGATACTAACAATTAATTGGAAATCAGTTCATAAATATTGAATATGGCCTTTGATAAAATGACAAAAATACTATTTTGTCAGCATTTATTTCAACTAATTATCTAAGTTTTCGTCGACATCAAATTTCGAAATTAACGAAATTTTACGCAATAAATATCACACGAGTGCAAACTAAAAGGAATGAAATAAATCATGTTTTGATCCGATTAAAATCTCTCTCAGATATACCTTCGTCTTTACAGCAACTATCTAGAAAAGCTCACTCTATTAAGTCCGTGTAATCTAGGCCATTTAATTTGACGAAATTCAGACATAAGAATGATTCAGCCGGAGGGAAGGAAATTAGTTCCTAGGAAGTTAAAAATCGCTCCTTACAATATCATTAATTGTTTTTATTTGAGTTTTTCTCATCTTTCTCAACTATAGAGCCCCAAGATGAGATAAAAAAAACAATTGTAAACAATTCATGAGGTTGTAATCAGCTTTTTAACACACCGAATTTGCGAACCATTCGTGTCTGTATCACGTACGACTCCTTGGTTACCTATTCGAGATAATCCCGACGGTTTCAAACACAGCCCCCCTGGATTAAGGAGGTTGGCTCTAGACTGCTTGAGTCAAGTTGTCTGAGGAATCTTATTAATTTAAGTACGAGTATATGTCTGCTTAGTGATCCTTACTTCACAAAGAAAATTACCTAAGCTATTGAAAGTCATAAGTATCACAAGAAATGAGATGTAAAGTCGAAGGATTTCTTTTTTATGATAATTTTAATCAGCTCGACGATGGAGTCATTCAGCACTTACTTTAAAGAAATAAATTCATGTACTCAATGAATTTACTAATGTATAACACCAGAATATTACTATCAAACGTTATGTTATAATATTTTCTGAAATATGCTTTAATATCTCATTAGTAATGATATCATTCATACGCTACACATTTTGGCTGGAGCTACCGCAGCGCCACTTGAAGAAAACTATGCATTTCGTCTGCTATAAGCGCAGAAATTGGTGGATTTAGCGAAAAATACGGTGGGTTGATGCCTTTTTCTTCGTGTCGTTTCATTCCTTGTGAAATTACGCCTAAAATATCAGTTTTTTTGCAAAAATGACATGTCACCATGGTATTTTTAAACGTTATATTCCCATGTGATGGCCATTCTCGCCGTTAATCGTATGTAATTTCAAATGCAATTTGTGGAACAAGGCGTATGGGTTGGTGTAATTATCTTCACTTTATTAGATAGAGGAAATTTAGTTCTATAAGTGCTGAAAATATAAAAAAAATGACATGACTTTCACTTTTCGGATCAACCTCCTTAAGCTGCTTATTTCGAATTCGCCAAGTCAGATTTGATTCTAGAAATAACAATAATAATAAAAGGTCTTTATTGGGGCGAGATTGAGACAAAAATGTCCCTCCTGCCATCCAACCCCTCGTCAAAATAAATCTATTAATTAATTAACAATTCTCAATACCGAAAACAATTAAAATCTGAGGTTTAAAAAAATCATTAAAGAATATATTTCCAGGAAATAAAGAATTATACATTAATACAAAAGAAATATATACACAAAATATATCAATACTCCTCAATAAATGGTGTGTGAAACAAAAAAAATGAAATTGTGGGAAAAACGTGAGGATTATTATGAGTAGAAACGAGTAAGAGGCGAAGCGAATCGGCGTATTTCCAAAAAATATTGGAAACTTACAGAAAGGTTCACTCTGCTATCGGGACGAGTACGTATAATTGGAGGATACGTTCCACATTTAGTTACTAGTTTAATTCTAATCGTAAGATGCTGATATGGAGGGAATACTCATAATCCAAATCCATAGTATGGTCCCACCTTGAGTATGCAGTCAGTGTATGAGATGCGAATGAATTAGGTTTGATCAGAGAGCTAGACAGTGTGCAGCGTAGAGCAGCTAGGTTCGTTAAAAGGTGTTACGTTAGGTTAAGTAGTGTATCAGAATTAATACAAGAATTAGGGTGGGAATCATTATCAGATCGTAGGTTAAGGTACAGATTAAATCCATTAGAGAAATTTAAATCTGATAGCCTTACTGAAGATTTGGGCACATATTAAAAACACCTCAGTATTATGCTAGATTTGACCAGATAAATAAGATAAGAGTGATAGATTGTCGTACTGATAGATACAAAATGGCATTTTCCCCCGTATTATAAGAGAACAGAATAGGCAGCATAGCAAAGGGGTAGGTAGGGGAAGTATTTGGATTCGCATCTATGCCGTAATGGTGTCTTAGGTGGTAATACAACACCCTACAAGAGCCGAGTTGTGCCAGTTTATATATGTGTTCTTCGCATAAAAGCTGCAGCCGGAGCTAACCGGAGCTTTAGGGATGACCTAAAATCTCCGGCTGCCTTCGACACACTCTGCATCTCGTGTCCGTCACGTTTGTACCATAGATGAGGCGACGGTACACGAGGGTATTGATAACACCATCTTGACACGCGGGCACGAATCCCTCGGTTTCGGACTTGAGACCAGCGGAACATATTATTATTATTCAATTTGCGGGAATACAGCAGGAAATACCAGCGTAGATGTATGGAAACAGTTTATCAGAACATACATCTGGAGCATGTTTCTTTACGGCAGTGAGGCATGGACGATGAGAGCAGCGGAGAAGAAAAGGGTGGAAGCATTCGAAATGTGGTGCTACAGAAGAATGATGAAGATTAAATGGATCGATCGAGTAAGTAACGAAGAAGTCCTAAGAAGAGTGGGAGAAAAGAGAAGTTTGCTGATAACTATAAAAAGAAGAAGGGACAACTTAATCGGCCATATCTTGAGACATGATGGTCTGATGAAGACTATCGTCGAAGGAAAAGTGAACGGGAAGATTGGAAAAGGCAGGCCTCATATCAGATACATGGAACAGGTGGTGAAGGATGTAAAAGAGAAGAATTACGTCACAATGAAAAGGTTGGCCGATAGAAAAATCGAGTGGAAAGCTACGTCAAACCAATCCTAGGATTGTTGACCAATGATGATGATTAACGGGAATAACATGCAGCTCGAGATTCCTGCGTCTTCTTCAGCGGCTAGCTCAATTCTGCTGTCCCATAACATCTGGCAGTAATGATTCGAATCGCAATAGGAATCGTGTCGTAACTATTACGATTTTCAGCTGTCAAAACTAGTCCACTTGGTAAATGAAGAGGACATCCATCCCGCGTGCGATGCGATTGGAAGTAGATATCTTGAGTTCGGAACCGATTTCAATACTGAAGGTGCGTTTACACGTAGCCGTTGACTGCTATGACAGTCAACTGCTAACAACTATTAAGCTCCACTCGCATGTGTAAATAGCAACTGCGACGCGAGTTCAGGTCGATACTGGACACATGTCGAACACTATCGATCCCAGTTCGAGCTATTAGCAAAGTTGAAGTCCGTCTACTTTCCAGCCTAAATGTATCCAATACAATCGCAACAATAGCCAACGGAAAGCAATACACGTCTGATACCGGGAATTTGGATATAATAACAAGTATATGCCTCCCCAAAGGGGAGATTCTACTCTTTAAATATTTGGAACAAAATATAATCGTCAAGGGAATTTATTGCTTGAAGAATTTCATGAAAACTTAAGCATCAATCACTATATGGTAATAAAACGCTTTTATTTGTTTTGACAACGACTAAATAGCGGCTTAAAGCTGCATAGAATTTGGTGCAGACGCATCACAGCAGTAGCGATATAGGGTGCTTTCGATTTGCGGCTACAGCTGGCGATAGACGGCGATCGCCACGCCGCGGTGCTTTCGATTTAGCTGGATGGCCGGCTGCCGGTGACTCTCTGCTCTGAGGAGAGCCGAACAGATGAAAAGCTGTTGGCGTAATATGGCGTCACGCCAACCAATGTAACAACAAAGTATCAACAATATTTTTTTGTAAACACGCAGACACAGGAAAGGTATTCTACGGAATTTATCAATCAGAACCCCAAAAATACTGCTATGGCATTCCACTAACATACGAAAATAATAACTAAAATTAATCACAGCACCTTTTACCGAGCAAAATTGGTGAATTGGTTGGCTGATTCGAACTTTACCGGACGATTTCCTTCGTTGCTACTTTCTGAATTCACTAAACTGACTGCGTAAGCGCGAAAAGCTGGTGCCAGCCGTGTTTCATTCCATTTGCATCCTGGCGATCGACTGCTCCTGCGTTCGATAATCGGCTATCGCCGTGCCTAAATGAAAAGCACCCATAGATATATCGCGCATCTCGCAGCTGTCATAGCAGTCAACTGCTACGTGTAAACGCTGCCAAGCTTCGTCAGCCTTGTCTGGAGGAGGCTCACCTTCCGTCGTCAGAGCGGTCGGCTGGCTCGCGACACCACCACCACAGAGACGGTGGGCGTCTCGTCGCCGGTCCGACGTCGGGCGCCGCCCTTTCCCCCCTCCCCCAACCCTCCCGCTTCCGCCTCCGCACCGCTTTCTCCTTCCTGCACACCACGGCGCGCCCAGAACGCCACGGAGAGAGTCCGGGAATGCACAATGGGGACGTGCCACAAGGGCCATCGCCTCGCACCTCGCAGTCAATGCGCACGTTTAATTAATTCACACGCCAGTCACAACGCTACCTTAAGTGTCCAATGCCCAATTAAAATTCTGTCACTATCCTAATGTACATACATATTATATCTCCTGCAGAAATTTAAAATACTTTTAGCTTTACTGAAGATGTGAGATATATATTAAAAACCCCTACGTATCACGCTAGATTCGACCAGATAAATAAAAGTAGAGAGATATGTTTTCGTACCGATAGATTCAAAATGTCATTTTTCCCCCGTACTATAAAAGAACACAATAGGCAGCATAGCAAAGGGATGGGTGGGGAAATATTTCAGAGTAGTCTGTAGTGCATGATACATGTATTTATAACCAATCCCTTTAGTACTCTGTAGATACTAACCATGCAGCTGCATGTGATCCTATTATCTATAGCCCGTTTCACACGATGCTTGATCCAGTACAAGGTCTAGTATACTCGCTAGCATGCTAGCTTTCCAGTATCTTGTGAACAGAACCAGTATACTGGCTGGCAAGCATGCTAGCTAGTATACTCGCTGAGCTACTAGATTTCATACTTGATGCGGTACTAGATTTCTAGTAGCACCTAGTAGCCCAGTAGCCATCGACCAATCAAGTCACGTTACAGACGCTGTGCGAACTTCTCTTTTTTTTAATTAGTATGGAATCTTATGGAATGACCGATTCATAGCAAGCACAAGGTCTATGATCGTGTGAAACCTCCTAGGACGGTTCCAATCATACTAGATTCCGTCCTCAATATCAAGTAGCGGCTAGCACACTACTAGGTCTTGTGCTGGATCAAGTATCGTGTGAAACGGGCTTAACATTTTTCCATGTAGTAGCCTAATTGCATGTCAATAGTGCATGCTTGGTGAACTTCACCCCCTGCCACACACCCTCGCGTTGGCTTGCAGGGTGTTGCGTTGTTGTAGATGTAGATGAAATGAAGGAGTAAATGTGGGAATACATTCAGAGCGGAGTGTCCAATGAACCGGAGACAAAGGTTGACCAATACCTTTTCTCTCCAAAGGAGCTTTGATGAACTGGAAGATGTTGCTGGGGTCGCATCGAACCGAGAGATAATTCGTAATAAGAAAGCATGTGGAATGGAGCACCTTGAGATAACACCTGAGGTTATTTGCAATTTTTCAAGTGGACGTAAGGATAAGGTATAGACGGATGTGAAGCTCGAGGAAGATCTAGGGAATTATATTCAGTCCAGATAAAGGGAATGTTTGGATGGAAGTACGCAAGTCCAATAGCAATTTAATGCGAAATAATTAAGCGTTCTGATAGGAATGATGTATTGACGACGATATTATATGATAATATCCCCTCCCTTTAGTATATGCAAAATACAACGAGTTATGAGCCCTGTCCGAAACGTGTGCTTCTAGCGCTAAGCATACTACAATGCTTGCTTGCAAGTGGAAGGGGGTACCGTCGGAAACACCCGAAGTATGTCCGAACGCGAAGCACTCTGGGGGAAGCATGCTACGAAGCCAAAGCACAGAAGCACGCTTCCATTGTTAAAGGCTTCGAAGCATTGTTGACGAGAATAACAAAAGATGGCGGAGCCGTTGGCTACTTATAAATGTGTGTAGTATCTATTTTTTTACTTCGTATATTACATTTGCATAATTATTAATATACAGATCAATGAAAAGGTGAATATACATATAATCGCTCTTTTTCTTCCGATCTAAACATTTGATAGACGTTGCCCTCCATCGAGTTTCACTATACCTAGTGGTATTTTATGTTGCCACTACTGCTTAACGTCGCTCTTTACCGTAGACTGTCCGAATATGAAGTATTATTTCGCAAGAATGCTTCATTGTATGTCAGCAATACGTCATCACCAAGAATGCTTTGCTGAAGCATACTAGGTTTCCGGATACGGCTATGGATTCAAAGGCGGATGAGGCGGGGAGATTCTACTTCTAAAGTTGCTTTTCCAAGCGCGAGTTATGGATGGCAGAATTCGCAAGGAGTTTCCTGGGTCCATCGTCCATCCGACGACGTTGAATGCGGGAGACTTGAACGAGCGACTTGCGCTGCGCAGCAACATGGAGGCGGCCCGCATCGTCCTCCTTGGAGGGTTTTTCCGCTCTACTTCGCTCTGTCATCATTGGAGACCACCATAGTTCCAGCCGAAGAATGGGTTTATCAACTAGTGACCTAAACTATCTACATCTACAAGATACCCTTCAAGCAACCGCGAGGGTGTGTGGCAGGGGATGTGAAGATCACCAAGCATGCACTACCGACGTGCAAAGAAGTAACTATATGGTCTCATGCAACTAGATTGTTAGTATCTATAGTATTTAAGGCATTAATACATGCATCATGCTCTACAGACTACTCTAAAATATTTCCCCTACCTATCCCTATGCTATGCTACCTATTCTGTTCTCTTATAATACGGGGGAAAATGCCATTTTGTATCTATCAGTACGACAATCTATCACTCTTATCTTATTTATCTGGTCAAATCTAGCATAATACTGAGGTGTTTTTAATATGTGCCCAAATCTTCAGTAAGGCTATCAGATTTAAATTTCTCTAATGGATTTAATCTGTACCTTAACCTACGCTCTGATAATGATTCCCACCCTAATTCTTGTATTAATTCTGAAACACTAATCAACCTATCGTAACACCTTTTAACGAACCTAGGTGCTCTACGCTGCACACTGTCTAGTTCTCTGATCAAAACTAATTCATTAGGAACCCATACACTGGCTGCATACTCAAGGTGGGGCCTAACTAGTGGAAAGTAACATTTCCCAAATACTCTTTTTTAAATCCTAGCTTTCTCTTCGCTCGGCTGCATATTTCCCGGATGTCTTCCCCACGATAAATCTTTAATTATTGTGACACCTAAATACCTTATGGTTTCAATGATTTCGATGTTCGTGTTATTAATTTTATAGGGTCGCTCTATCGAATTATTCCTCCTCCAAAAATTGAAAGCTACACACTTTTTATGGTTAAGTTGAAACTGCCATTTGTCCACCACTCTTGAATTTAATCTAAATCCCTGCTAAGTGACGTCCTGTCTACTTCTTTTGATATACCCCTATGCTCTACCGCACCGTCTGCAAAAAGTGAAAGCTTGCTACTATCTACGGTACCCAAATCGTTTATGTATAAAAGAAATAGAAGCGGACCTACTACGCTACCCTGGGGAACTCCCGATGTGACTTTGATTGTGTCCGACATTATACCATCTATGACAACCCTCTGCTCTCTTCCAGTAACAATTCTTTTACTCAACATACAAGGTCAATATTTATGCCAAAACTCAAATGTCAAGATTAATTTACCATGAGGATTTTATCGAATTCCTTTTTGAAATCTAAAAATATCGCATCAACTATGACGGTATCTACACGGTAAGCAATGATAAGAGAACAATAAGCGAAGTTATTCCACTGTGCCGTCATTCATTTGGAGGACAGGACTAATGAGTAAAAAATGGAATTTAAAGTATACTGACAGCCAAAGGCCGAGTCAGTGGGAGATAATAAGTTTCTCTTCGTCAGGGCAAACGCTCTCGATGGAGTCAATTCATTGCACTTAAGCATGTGGTGAGTAATTCCTCCGAGGAAAGCGTGTATGACCAAAAGATAGCCCCCGCATCACCCAGGAGGGTCCGGAACATCTTGGGTCTGGGTCAGGCTGAAATAAGATTTCCACCAACGCGTTAAAGTGCCCTAAGGATGGTTAACACGCAAGAGAAGAACTCGCCAAGATACACAGCCATAGGTGAGTGAAATTTAAAAATTCATGTCGGGGCTAGATCTATTACCGGAAACTAACCATGGGGTCCTGACCGAAAGGAAATAGTACCGCGTGGTCAATAGGAATGACCATTAAGGAGGTTGGCTCGCGACTGCTTGAGTCAAGTTGTCTGAGGAATCTTATTAATTTAAGTACGAGTATATGCCTGCTAAGTGATCCTTACTTCACAAAGAAAATTACCTAAGCTATTGAAAGTCATAAGTATCACAAGAAATACGATGTAAAGTCGAAGGATTTCTTTTTTATGATAAATTTAATCAGCTCGACGATGGAGTCAATTCAGCATTTACTTTAATAAATTCATGTACTCAATGAATTTACTAATGTGTAACACCAGAATATTACTATCAAACGTTATGTTATAATATTTTTCTGAAATATTCTTTAATATCTCATTCGTAATGATATTATTCATACGCCATACACGGGGGGATCGGGTTGGTATAGGTGGCTAGAGGACTGACCTCCCATCCCGAGGGCCCGGGTTCGATTCCCGGAAGTGGCTGATTTATCAGTGGAAAACCGGTCCCCACTTAGTGCCTAGTGGAGGGCATTTCAAGTACAGTACTCCGTCCGTCGGATGGGACGTTAAGCCGTGGTCCCCTTGGCGCCTTTCGTTAAGAGTAGGCTAATGCCGACGCCGGGTTTCTCTCCACCCTTCCTCCGTTCCCTAAAAACTCCTACCGTTACCCAATTACCCACCTATCCTATATGGCGCAAATGACCTCAGCTGTCGGTCGCATCCCCTAAATAACCAACCAACCATACGCCATACATTTTGGCTAGAGCGACCGCAGTGCCACTTGAAGACAACTAACGCATTTCGTCTGCTATAAGCGCAGAAATTGGTGGATTTAGCGAAAAATACGGTGGGTTGATGCCTTTTTTTTCGTGTCATTTTATTTCTTGTGAAATTACGCATAAAATATCAGTTTTTTGCAAAAATAACATGTCACTATAGTATTTTTAAACGTTATATTCCCATGTGATGGCCATTCTTGCCATTAATCGTATGTAATTTCAAATGCGATTTGTGGAACAAGGAGTATGGGTGGGTGTAATTATATTATTGTTTTTGTTTAAAAATTATGTGTTTTAAATATTTTATGTACAACATTTTTATTACATTTAAGTTTTTAAATCTGTTTTCTTTTATATTCTATTAAAGAGACGTTTCCTGACGGTTTAATGTTTTAGCTATACCATCATAAGTTTTTAGGACTTTTCTGCTTTGTTGTTTGAATAAAAATTTATTTGTTAAAATTCGGTGGAAAAAAGTACAACTGCTGACAAGCCATAAGCTTAGCAGGACTTTATTTGTAACTTTGAAGTGTAAATGTATATTATTCATTTATTTTTCTTTTGTCTATTTAACCTGCATTCAACTGTATTTTACAATATTTTACATTATATAAACAGCAGAGCCTCCTTAGCGATTGTAAAATTGACTTTCAGTTTAGACTTCGGCAGCAGATGCAATATCGCCCCCCGGATGGAGGGGAGGGAACTGATATGGGGAGGGGTGGTGGAGGTGCAGTATCATCAGGGCGACTCAGCGTGGTGTGTGGGGGGGGGGGGGGGGGGAGGGGCATATCGGAGAGAAGAGGGACCCCCCCCCCCCCCCCTCCTCTTATCGCCTTCCTATGTTTACTCGCGCGTCAGCTGTTTCAAAGAGCCTCCGGCGCTATCTATGCTTTACTATTACCCGAGCCATATTCCCTCCTCGTCCCTCGAACCACCGGAAGTGACGTCAGGAGTCGCCCCATTCATGCCTAATCGTTTGTTTTGTCGTTGCGTATACCTAGAGATGGGCAACTTGGTAAATTACCGCGGTAATTTTCGAAAATTACCGTGGTATTTTTCGTAAATTACCAACACCCCTGAAATTTACCGTAATATACGGTGATTTTCAGAAAAGTCCTTTTTCAGAAAATTTCTTCCTTACGAAGAAACCGTTGGAATGGGTGATATTATAAATTAAGTAACTAAAACGATTTTGTTTACATTGTTGCCGTGATTAATTCAGAGGAAGATAACAAAAGCCCATTGCGCAGAGGTATGTCTTTGGAACGAAAATTTCTCATGGTGTGACAAAAGGCAAGCAAATTGCGTGTTGCTGCCAACTTTGTTATAATTTTTTTAAATGAGTTATAATAGATAAACGTCGTGTTATGTTTGATATAAGCGTCGGCATTCATATCTCAATGCTATTTGATCTCATTTGGAGTCCTCTGATAAGGATTTGCAGCCCAAAACTAAATATTACCTGAAAATTACGGTATTTTTGAAAATTACCGTAAATGACTACGGTAATTTACCTCAATTGAAAATTAAGGTAATATACCCATCTCTACGTATACCCCTTCGTCGCAGACCGGTCACCTGCAGCTAGTGCATCTGTGATCGTGATGGTGGGGGGGAGAGGAGAGGAATCAAGGGAATTATTCATCCACGTGCACGCACATCACACTCTGTACTCACGTTTTGACTCCGGTGCCAAACAAACTCGAACAATTGCAACGTTCACTCATCGTCTCTCAGGTAGAACTCCGTTTTCAGCAATACGGCCGTTCCCTTCAATAAAAAAAACAGAATTCATCAATTGCGATTCGTGCCCCACCATATGTGTATTAATTTTACGCAAAAAATCTAGGATTGAGAAATCCCAGTTTACTAGATAACCGAATGTTCAATTTAAGAACATTCGAAAAATCTCAGAAATGGCGGGATGCGCTGCCTTCTTGCTGACGTCACCGGTACATAGTTACTGTTGCGAGGCATAGGAAATATTCGTCTCCTGAACTTACCACTGTATTTCGTAGCCCCTCAGCTCTAGTGAATATGTATTAATAATATCATATGAAAACTAAGAAATTTCGAAAAGCCTCCTCCGTTAAACATGGTATTAATAAGCTTTCGTTTAATTCATTCAATCAATTTAAGCAATCAATTACAAAGGAAGATGGAAAGAACACTTTGAGCGCATGCCTCTAGAAAAGATTCTCAGAAAGGTCTTAGAGTATAAGTCTTTAGGGTGAGAAGAAGTGTTGGGAGACGGAGATTACGGAGTCGGAACAGACGAATTGCCTAAACCTGAAAAGCGAGAGCAAGATTTTCACAACTTGTTGAGCAGTTTTTGGGCCATCTGATTTTCTTCTAACTTCTAAGAAGTCTCGGCTAGCTCTATGAATTCTATTTCATACCTAATGCCTTACATCGTGTTTTTCTTACCCTTCTTGATTCAAATCACTGAATCATTGCGGTTAGTTAGTTGGTAAGTTTTCTACCGGCGAAGGTTGGTCTAACTGGAAACGTTCTTCCTTCAATCACTTCTTTCAAAACACCGTACCCTTTTAATAACTTTTCCATCCACACTTTCTGCCTTCTCCTATTTTCATCTATTAAATTTCTTTCCTCTCCAACAAAAGCCTGCACTTCATCGTAGGTCCTCCTTTCGACTCACTTTTCTCTTTCCCTCCTTCTCCACACCCACAGCCCATAAACCCCAAGTCTATTTTCATCTTCTTTTCGCAAAGTCCACGTTTCCGCCCCATATAGTGCAACGCTCCATTTTAAACTTTTCACTAGTCTTTTCTTCACTTTCCTACTCAACGCCCCTGTCATTAGTTCACGCCTACGAGTAAAAGCCTCCTTTGCCAATGCGATTCTCCTTCTCGCTTCAATGCTACTATACCCTTTTCCTTCCAACACTTTACCTAAATAGCTAAATTGCTCTACCTGCTCTAGCTTCTAACCTCCTACTTTTAACTTAATAATGGCCCTTTTTGTTCTTGAAAATCTCATTCCTTTCGTTTTCTTCTCGTTTGTCTTCGTCCCGTATCTTTCGAACTTTTTATGTTCATTCAAATAATTACCAATTTTCGCTTTTTCTGTGGAGATACTTTTCGATTATCATATCATAACGCAATTCGCTATCAAATCAACCTGTTAATTTTGTGCGAAATTTATTCTTTAAGCTATCGATTTTCATTTCAACTAAACTAAAATTTTCCGTGACTGGCATTAAAAATAAAAACATTGGCAGGATCGACTTCGCATCAATAAGAATTAAATTAGGACTTTGGATTTTTTTAGTCGCATAACCGGCGAGAGAGAAATGTTGTAACTCTGAGAAAACCTTCATTTATGAAAATGAAAAATTCCAATTATTAATTTATATCAATACAATGAAGACAATCGTCGAAGGAAAAGTGAACGGGAAGAATGGAAAAGGCAGGCCTCGTATGAGTTACATAGAACAGGTCGTGAAGGATGTGAAAGAGAGGAACTACGTTGGTATGAAGAGGTTGGCCGATAGAAGAATCGAGTGGAGTGCTGCGTCAAACCAATCCTAGGATTGCTGACCCTTGATGATGATGATGAAGATGATATCAATACAATCCTAATATCGACGAGCATTTTCATATCGCTTGAAATTATTGAATGAGGGTAATTGAAAGAATTGACAAGAGTAATTCACATGAATTTGGCGAACAGAAAACCAATGTTTCCATGTAACAATTTCCGAAAATCCTTTTAAAAAAACCTGCTTTATTTACGCGTTCATTTTCGTTAGCGATCTCCAGCGCTGACATTTCGTCATAACCGACATTTTTGAGGCCATCGTAAACGCCTTTTCTTTAATTTTGTATTGTCACTATCAAAATCACTTTCGTTTGACCGATCTTTTTTTTGCCTTAGCACTGATTGCTATTCCATATTTTACAGCAAACCTCAGCGTACCTTATCCAGTAGACTATTGTTTGATCGTCAAATCTGCATCGATTCATATTGTTGTTCACACCTACAACGACACCTTTTTGGCAGTGCTTTGTAAATAAATTGAACTGGCAACCTATTAGAGATTCATTTCACAATGTACTCTGGAAGAAACAAAAAAACAGCCATATTTAGCTTGCTGTCTAATTTGTTTTGGTAAAATAACCTGCAGTGTTTTTGGTTTCATTTCTGGTAGCCATTTTGCACTAAATAATAGTGTTTCTTCCTTTATTTACTTGTGTGACTCCAAAATATTAACCAAGGTGCATATATAAAACGCAATGGTAATACTCCACACTAATTTAATGACAGTCGACCCGGGTTTCGGCAACTCAGTGCCATTTTCAAGGCATTACCTTGATAATGCCTTGATAATGGCACTGCGTTTTATACCATTGCGTTTTATTGTGCATATTAAAAACTTCCACAAAGTTACGCCGGAAACGACTTCTTAGATTATTAACCAAGGTCTTTACATTAGGTTTAATAAATGGAATAACAACGTTTCTCTGATGAAAAGCGAAGTTAACATCGTCGCTCAAGTTAAATAGTAGAGCATGGAGTAAAAGTAACGTCTGTTGTACTTGTTCCATGATATAGTAGTCATACAGAATGATTTAAGGAATATTATTTTTTTAGCTTTTAACTTTCCCGCAAAATATAATTGCTTACTGTTGTACTTCAGTCACGTGATGAATTATAGTAAAATAGCTATCGGCAGTGGCTGTCTTCTGTCTCTTACATAGGGAGTGTAATTTAGCCATCACCTAATCACACGCCATTTTTCATTTTCAACCTATTCATTTAATCACAGCAAAATGACAATCAACCGTAAACAGTTTAACCCACAATCGCGAATCGAAGCATCATTCTCCTCTTGATCTCGCAAGAACTACCAGAGCATGCTGGGACCTTTACTAGCGTATGCTGTTCCCACTAAAACGCAACATCAACCTGGCACGCGAGCGTAAGACTATCACAAAAATAGCTGAAGCACCCTGGTACGTCCGAAATAAAGATATCGTACTCTAAAGCAAAGCTGCCCTTTTACGGCATCTCAAGGCAACACTAAATAAATTTGTAAACAGTTTCTACGGAACAGACAACGAACTGCTAATCCACCTCTGGGATTACGATGACATTATCAGCAGGAAACGATAACCTTTAAACATCCTCTTCTCTCTTCCCATATTCTTGCCTAAACAGAAGTGTTGGGTTGGTGTTGCGGCTAGAGTACCTACATCTACATAACACCATGCAAGCTACCATAAAGGTGTGTGGCAGGGGGTGATTCTCACCAAACATGCACTACATATCATGGATAAAAGAGGAATAGTATTAATATAGGTACTAGTCTAAACTGCAATATTTAAAAAGATAAGAATAGCAAACTACGCATGCAAAAACGTGCTGTTAGTTGGGTTACCTTTAAGTCCTTAGACCAACATGCAGCTACCTATCCTATACTTTGATTCACTTGTATTGGACATATTTACCCTATTCATATCCCTAATTGTACGAGGAAAAAAGGACGTTTTCAATCTGTCAGTTCGGCAATCAATTTCTCTAATTTTGTAATCATGGTCCAGTCTACCATAGTAAGTTTGGGTTCTCAAAATATTTTTAACGTCATCACTGAAAATATTATCTTTGAATTTATTTCAGACACTAAGTCTAAATTTCAACCTGCGATCTGACAATGATTCCCGATTTTATTTATTTAATATATTGGTTACGCTAATAAGGTTATCGTACCGTCCCTTTACAAATCTTGCCGATCTTCGCTGCACACGTTCAAGTTCGTTATTTAGACCGATTTCGTATGGATCCCATACACTGGCAGCATATTCCAACTGAGGTCTAACAAGGGAAAAGTAGCTGATTTCTCGCACATGATCGTCACATTTACCCAGTACTCCTTTGACGGATCCCAGTTTACGATTCGCTTGACCCATTTTTTCACGTATAGTCCTAAGGACATTAGAAGGAAGGAGAAGTCTGCTGAAGACTTTGAAAAGAAATACGCGACACCTTAATCGGCCATATCTTGAGCCATATTGGTCGGATGAAGACAATCCTCTGGGGAAAAAATAATGGGAGGAATTTATAAGGAGGGCCTCGTATTAAAAAAAAAACTTACAGCGAGTCGTTGAGGTCGTGAAAGGTGTAACGTCGGGCAAATATAACGGGAGAACACTAATTTCAAAAAAAGAAAACGCCGCTTATCAGACTCCTTTATTCTTCCTCTCCACATAATAACAACAACCAATCAACAACCCAACAATCCCCCCGCTTCACTCCCACAGCAACCCACCAACATCTCCCAAACAAACAAAACAAATATCAGACGTTACAAAGGGAATAATGGGGGCGTTTACTCGGAACCGAAATCGCAATTTTGCACACGAAATCGTTAGATGGAAACGAAAAAATAATTTTAGTGAAAAAATTCCGAAAATCTTCTAACCGCAGCCATTCACTCATAAATCAAAAATTTAAATAAGCAAAAGGTGACGCCCACAGAAAATGCTGCCGGTATAACATTGACGTCATTTTCCTCCCGTCCTTGACTGCTTTTAGGGGAAGGGAAGGGAGTGGAGGGGGATTATCGGAAGGTCTACTCGCAAAAATGCTGTCGTAATCGCTCCCATTGGCAGAGTCAGCTGTGTCCCCCCCCATTGCGATAAGGCAAAGTAGCTTCGCGGGCTCAGTTGTGATTGGACGAAGTCGATGTACGTCAGAGGTTGCACCACGCCCACTTTTCCGAAAGGGTTAAAAACATCAGTTTTTCGACGCCTATAACTCGGGAAATAATTGACCGATCAAAAAACGGAAAATACGTGTCTTTTTGTTTTACAAACTCTATCAGATTCGGCAATAAAAAAAATATGGTAAACGACCCCATTATGTGAATATGAAGAGGTTAGCTGATAAGCATATCGAGCTGCGTCAATGAAACTGATGACGACGACGCAATGCCAATGGCGATTACCTTGAACTATGCGTCGCATTTATGCCACTGATTTTGGCAAATCCAATCAATTTTGGAGTGCTTATCCTTCCCGTAGGCAGAAAGGAAAATTCAAAGAAGAAAACATCCCTGGTTCAAATGATGATACTTGTTTGTAGATCATTCGAGAAACGAGGTGTGGCTAGTATTATATCATTTCCTTTAGCCGCGGGAAGCCCAGCGAACGGGAGGCTTGGGAACGAACTTCCCGGATGTCGGAGAGCGGTCGCTTGTTTGGAGTCACGGCTGCACGGCGCCCTCGGGAAGTGGGAGGGGGGGGGTGGCGCCTGCTTGTAGAGTCGGCGCCCCCATTCCGATGGCGAAGTCTCCTCTGGCGGTGGAAGCGGACGGCTTGCCACTCGACCCAAGTCCTTGCGGGATCCACGCGCTCATAAGAGGCCGTTTTACACGACTGCCATTGAAAATGCGCAAGTTGATTCCGTTTGAGCAGTCGTCTGCGAAACGTAGAAAATTGCGAGGACGCTTGCTTGACAGCTTTACACGGTGCAATCGTCGGTGCATTATGTCAGTGACAATTACCATTCAGTACCTAGCGGTAATACCGTCAATATATCGCATAACGTCAAGATCTGTTAAGTAGCAATTAATTCGACGTGAAAGATGCGATAAATTACCACCACTTTAAAATATGTTTAAAGCCATAGCCTAAACATAATAGTGGAGAACCTAGTCTCGTATACTTAGCCCAAAATTTGCATCACAAACGAAAGGATGTGGGCCAAAGTAACAGATTCTTCCTTTACGCACGAAATTTGAGCTTCCACGTCATTAATCGCCCAGCTCATCATTATTGCACTTTATTCACTACGTAAGGAGTTGAGTGCAAACAAAAACACCCAACTCAATCGTCAACAAACTCGTTAATTGCTATAATTCCCCAGGCAGTTCGTTGGCGCCACATCTGCACCATCTAGTGAGAGAAATAAAATAAACTTCAAACTTGCGCGAACACATGTATCAGATTAGAACATGTTCTAATTTTGCTCGCAAGCGTTCGTGCAGTGGCGCTGCCTCTCCTCGCAAGTCATCGCTTTACACGGCGCAATATTTCTTGCGTAAGTATTCTCGCAACAGCCTGCGCAGTATCAATGGCCTTAAAAATCACCAACAATAGGGAAGAACCTAGTAACTACAGACCCATTTCACTAACGTCAATCTCTTGTAAGATATTTGAGTACATTGTAGTCTGTTCGATCATGGGGCATTTGGATAGTCAGGGATTACTCATAAACAGCGAACATGGGTTCCGGAAAGGTAGATCTTGCGAGACACAATTAGCTTTATTCGTACACGATATTTTAGTCACATCGGGAGTTCCCCAGGGTAGCGTAGTAGGTCCGCTCCTATTTCTGCTATACATTACCGATTTGGGTACCGTAGTTAATAGTAAACTTAGACTTTTTGCAGCCGATGCTGTAGTGTATAGGGAAATATCAAAAGAAGAAGACAGGAAATCGCTTAGCAAAGATTTAGATGCAATTCAAGAGTGGTGCGACAAATGGCAGTTAGAGCTTAACCTTAAAAAGTGTGTAGCCATCAATTTTTGGAGGAGGAATAATTCAATAGAGCGTACCTATAAAATTAGTAACACGAAGATCGAAAACGCTGAAACCATAAGATATTTAGGAGTAACAATCACTAAAGATTTATCGTGGGGAAGACACATCCAGGAAATATGCGGCCGAGCGAAGAGAAAGCTAGGATTTATAAAAAGAGTACTAGGGAAATGTGATGAGAAGACAAAAGAGCGATGTTACTTTTCACTAGTTAGGCCCCACCTAGAGTATGCAGCGAGTGTATGGGATCCTAATGAATTAGGTTTGATCAGAGAACTAGATTGTGTGCAGCGTAGAGCAGCTAGGTTCGTTAAAAGATGTTACGATAGGTTGAGTAGCGTTTCAGAATTAATACAAGAATTAGGGTGGGAATCAGTATCAGAGCGTAGGTTAAAGTACAGATTAAATCTATTAGAGAAATTTCAATCGGATAGCTTTACTGAAGATGTTAGGCACATATTAAAAACACCAGCATATTATGCTAGATTCGACCAGCCAAATAAGATTAGAGAGATAGATTGTAGTACCATTAGATTCAAAATGGCATTTTTTCCCCGTACTATAAGAGAACAGAATAGGCAGCATAGCAAAGGGATAGGTAGGGGAAATATTTTGGAGTATTCTGTAGTGCATGATGCATGTATTAACCCCTCAAATACTATAGATACTAACAATCTAGTTGCATGAGACTCTTTAGTTGCTTGTTTGCATGTTAGTAGTGCATGCTTGGTGATCTTCGCCCCCTGCCACAAACCCTCGCGGTGGCTTGCAGGGTATCGTGTATATGTAGATGAACAATTGTAGTTTCCTGCTTCCCAGCCAGTAAGCGAATCTAGCAACGTTGTTTCAATTTATTTTATGTCGCTGTATTCTCATCTGTGTTTTCAAGTCTGCATCCACAGTAATATGCCCTCCAGACCAGGAGGAAAGGTACAAGGATGGGAATGAAATAAAAAGGAGGAAGGGTGGAGGGAAACTCGGTGTCGGCATTAGCCTGCACTTAGCGAAAGTCGCCACGGATTAACGTACCATGTGACGGACGGAGTGTTGTACTCGTATTCTCTCTAGAATTCATTCTAGGTACTAGGGGCAGGATTGCCAATGTAAAAAATCATCCTCTGCCGGGATTCCAAATCACTCTGGGTGCCAGGCCAGTAGGTTTTGTTTTGGACGGTGTAACCTCACTGGCAATTAAAGTCACTTCGGGTGTCCCACAAGGTGATAGGTCCACTCCTGTTCCTTTTGTACATAAATTATATCAATAAGGTGGTAAAAAGTAAGCTTCGTCTATTTGCCGTTGACGCAGTGGTGTACAGGGAAATTCTATGCCCAAACGATAAAGAATATTTAAATGATGGCCTACAGGCAATTGAAAATTGGTGTGATACAATAAGAATTAAATTTTTTTTAAATGCCTAGTAATGACTTTTTTGGAAAAAGAATAGCTCTCCTCCTAGCACCTACAAAATAAGTAATAATGAATTAACAAACGTGGAATCCATTAAATATCTTGGAATAAGACTGACACATGATCTTTCCTGGGGTAAACACATACGTGAAATAATGGGTCAAGCGAATCGTAAACTGGGATTCGTCAAAAGAGTATTGGGTAAATGAGACGATCATGTAGGAGCAATCAGCTACTTTTCCCTTGTTAGACCTCATTTGGAATATGCTGCCAGTGTATGGGATCCCTACGAAATCGGTCTAAGTAATGAACTTGATCGTGTGCAGCGAAGAACGGCAAGATTTGTAAAGGGACGGTACGTTTCTTTACAAATGGAGGTGCAGTTTAGAACAGTATATAAATAGGTACTAATCCTTTTAAATGCGTGATATGCAGTGCATGTTTGGTGAGAATTCACCCTCTGCCATACACTTTTACGGTGGTTTGAAGGGTATTATGTAGATTAGGACATCTCCGTCACTCAGTCGTTATGATGCTTATTATCTTCGTCATCATTCCCTTTCTCCTTTAAGATCTTTAACCAATCTTACGTTTTACATCAAAAATTCTCTTCACGGACCAAAGCTTCTTCCCGCAAACCTCGAATGTTTTGAAATTTCTGTTCCGCTTAACAAATAAATATAGTAGTTACTCTGGGAGTGGTTGCCATGGAGTAGAGTGTGCACGTGATAATTTCAACTGCCTGTGGGCGGGAACCTCGGAGAACATGAGAAGTGGGCTCACGAGCGTGTGACACTTCCCACCCCAGGCCGTGTCACGCTCTGAATCACTGCTGCACGACCCTGCCTCGCTGCCCTCTCACGTTCTAATGCCTCTTTAATCCATTATTTAGAGTTCTTAGCCTGATATCAGCTGAAAATAAATAAGAATAAGACTAAGATATTGGTCTGCAGCAAGAAAGAAGAGGCCAAAACCAATGTCAAACTTGGAAAACAAAAACTGGAAGAGGTGAAAGAGTTCTGTTACCTAGGAAGCCGAGCAACCAATGATGGACGAAGCAAGAAATAAATAGTTAGTAGAATAGCCCAGGCAAAGAGGGCGTTCTGTCAAAAGAAGAATCTACCTACAGCTGGAAATACAAGCGTAGAAGTAAGGAAACAGTTTATCAGAACGTAATCTGGAGCATTTTTCTTTACGGCAGTGAGGCATGGACGATGACAGCAGCGGAGAAGAAAAGGGTAGAAGCATTCGAAATGTGGTGCTACAGAAGAATGCTGAAGATTAAATGGATCGACCGAGTAAGTAACGAGGGTAAGGAAAGGAGTGACCCAAGGCTGTGCACTGTCTCCCGTAATTTTTAACGTTTACATCGAGAGAGCATCAATGAAATCAAAGAGAAATCTCCTGGAGTCCACGGAAAAAAATAAGCATGCTGCGATTCACTGATGACATAGCTCTCATAGCAGAGACAGAGAGGGATCTGAACAAGATTCTAGTAACTATGGAAAGGACGATGGCCAGTTATCATCTGAAGATCAATAAGAAGAAAACTAAGATATTGGTGTGCAGCAAGAGAGTAAGGCCGAAACCAACCTTATACTAGGAAAACAGAACCTAGAAGAGGTGAAATAGTTCTGTTACCTGGGAAGCAGGGTAACCAATAATGGACGAAGCAAGAAAGAAATAGTGAGTAGAATAGCCCAGGCAAAGAGGGCATTCTATCAAAAGAAGAATCTACGTATAGCTGGAAATACAAGCTTGGAAGTAAAGAAGCAATTCATCAAAACGTATATCTGGAGCATGTTTCTTTACGACAGTGAAGCATGGACGACGACAGCAGCGGAGAAGAAAATGGTGGAAGCATTCGAAATGTGGTGCTACAGAAGAATGATGAAGATTAAATAGATCGACCGGGTAAGTAACGAGGAAGTGCTAAGAAAAGTGGGGGAAAAGAGAAGTCTGCTGACAATTCTAAAAAGAAGAAGGGACAACTTAATCGGCCATATCTTGAGACACGATGGCCTGATGAAGACAATCGTCAAAGGAAAAGTGAACGGGAGGATTGAAAATGGCAGGCCTCGTATGAGATACATGGAAGAGGTTGTGAAGGATGTAAAAGAGAAGAATTACGCCACAATGAAAAGGTTGGCCGATAGAAGAATCGAGTGTAAAGCTGCGTCAAACCAATCCTATTAAAAAAAATAGGATTGTTGACCAATGATGATGATGATGAGCCTAAAGCAGTTCTAAACTAACCTAAACTAAGTTCATGTTACAAAGTAGAAAGCATAGAGTTGGCAATCGGCCAAAGATCAACATTGGGAAATACAACTTTGAAGGTATAAAGAACTTTACCTGTTTGGGGTCCAATGTGTCCTTGGACAACGATGAGACCAAGGAAATAAAGAAGCGAATAGAGCAGCAAATCGTAATCTTCTACTTTCTACTTCCGGTGTTGAAATGTCTGGAAATGTGTATAGGGAAACATAGGTCAAACTCTTTAAAAACCCTTATACGAACAGTTTCGTCATTCGGAAACGAGACATGGACATTAACTGCCAAAAATGCTGAACTAGGAAGAATGCGGAGGAGAATATATGGGCCAGTAAACCGTGAAGGGATATGGTGAATTGGTTGGAACCAATAAAGCATGTGTACTGTATAAAAAAAAAGAAAATCTCCACACACATTAAGGAGGTTCCACCGTGACTCCGCGATTCAAAATCCCGTAAAAGAGCTATGTTATTTAATGAATAAATACCGATCCAGAAAACACCTATATGGAAAATACTTTCATGTAACAAAGGCTTTTCTGCTTTTTTCGAGCAAACATGCAAAAATGAATTAAACAAGTGTAGTAAGGCGAGAACTTTTTTACAATGCTAAATTCTACATAAAATCGCGCATCTTAGGTATATTAGTTTTTCGTCAAAACGACATTTCTCTAGACATTATTAATCTGCAAATTTTACTGCAAGAGCCATGCTCTGCCGTATAACCACGTATAAAATATCTGATTTTCAACGTCTTTTTTCTTTAAATATAAGATGGAAAGGCCTCATTATTTTATTGCCAATCGATAGAAGGGCCAAAAAATTGTGTGGTTTCTAGCGCGTTCCCTTTACACGATTTTGTTGGGTCGCTGTCGGTGAAACGGTGTAAAATTTGGTAAAGAGTTACTTTGGTCCTTTCGTCTGTCTTGAAAACAATTCAAGATGTCTTCGTATTAGAGGAGCAAAGGGAAGTTTCTTTCGAAGAAGGATTTGAAAGGAGGGCTAAGCAATTCCTTTTCATGAAGAAGTTAGGCGCTGAAACTGAAGATGCCACTGCCCCCTGCCACACACCCTCGCGGTAGCTTGCAGGGTATCGTGTAGATGTAGATGCGGACGAAGACTCTAGTTTACTGATGTTTAATGTGGAAGGTCGCCGAGTAGGAATTTTATGAAGAGGAATAAATTACATCACTTTAATGAATTAATTTCACTAGCAACTAAAAAATAAAGTTTTAATCCAAGACTTTTGGCTTCTTACCCTTGATATTTTTTAACAATTGAAGATGCTTCTAGATAATTTAACTGCCTTTTCGGGAACAACTCCAAATTGTCTTTCATAACGCAGCATTTTATACGTATGTACTAGTGAACAAATATTATAGATTTTATATTAGCATTAATACAGGTGACCTGTATGTGTGCCAATGTAAATTACTCGATGAAAATAATATTTACTTTACTTAAATATAACATTTTCACATGACTCACAAATGATGGACTGTCTGCTGCGGAATCCTGAATTCCCATCATTTCCCTCGTCTGAATCGACGTTGCCAAACGTGCCTCAAAACTTCGCGCGCGATATTTGAAAATTTAAGGAATATTTTATTTCTTTAGTATATGCGGAGGAAATACGTCGATAACGCTGGTTGAATTCTTAGAATAAAAATTTTTGGCTAATATCCATATCATTTCTGTTTTTGGTGAAAATCTGTAAGGTAGAAACGTAAATATTACATAATTGACCCTTACGAAGCGGGGTGCGCCATTAGACCCCATGTTAAAAAAACTTACATATCTCAAAAACTACATCTACATAATACCCTGCAAGCCACCATAAATGGCATGGGGTGAATCATGCATTTAAAAGGATTAGTAAATATATACTGTTCTAAACTACATTATTTAAAAATGATTAAAATAGCAAAGCATACAAGCCAAAACATGCTGTTAGTTGGGTTAGCTTTAAGCCCTGTTACCAACATGCAGCTACCAATGTCATCAATTGACATACACTCGTACTGGATATATTTACCGTCATTCATATCCCTAATTTTACGAGGAAAAAAGGAAATTTTGAATCTGTTAGATCGGTTATCAGTTTCTATAATTTTGTGATTATGGTCCAGTCTACCATAGTAAGTTGGGGTTCGAAAAATATTTTTAACATCATCACTGAAAATATGGCCTTGGAATTTGTTTAAGAGATCAAGTCTTAATTTCAACCTGCGATCTGACAATGATTCCCAATGTAATTCATTTATTAGACTGGTTACGCTAATAAGGTTATCGTACCGTCCCTTTACAAATCTTGCCGATCTTCGCTACACACGTTCAACTACATTAAAAAAACCCAAATTTTTTTCCGTAGGATTTTAGGTCATACTTAAAAGAACAAATATTGCAATTATGAAGAAAATCTTGTAAATTTCGAACCAGTCACCTTAAGGACGCGAGCAGTAGAAGCGAGACTAGCTGAGATTCCGAATATATGCCCGCTATGACTTTGAAAATCCCGAAGAGCGCGGAATTTAGCCGCAGGAGGCGCTCCCGGCTGACCCAGAAAGGTCAGAAGGGCATTGAGAGGGTAGAACTACCCTGTGCGGGCACTTGCGCGGGTTCGACGAAGTGAGGTCATGCACCGCGTGATGCGCAGCGAAATGGGCCATTCGCGCACCGCTGGGGAGTGTGGGGAGTGACGTCATCAGAGAAGAGAGAGCGAGGGTAATGCGATAAGAAGCCTGGGGAATTCCTTCCGGAGCCGAGCCCCCTTTTCCCCACAGGACTTCTTCATGGGACGAATGAATTCCGTGTGAGACGTCGGTTTCATTTCACGCAGGAGAAAGACGTCACCGGAAAGATATGGACGTTAAAAAAAAAAAGTCGCTGAGCGAGCACCATTTATCTAGAAAATTATGAATATTATACGGTAGAGTTTCTTTTGGTTTTATGCGATTACATTAAACTTTTTAGAAATAGTTTCGCCGTGCTATTCTGCCGGTATCGTCAGGAATTCGAAATCAATAATTAAAAATAAATAAACAAACTTAAACGGTTATTATGTACAGTATAATTAATAAATATTTTGGTTTTTAAAAGAAAAACTAAAGTATTAATTAATCATACTGTACAATGAAAAATAAATACACAAACTTAAACGGATATTATGTACAGTATGAATAATAAATATTTTAGTTTTTCAAAGAAAAACTAAAATATTAATTAATCATACTCTATAATCATACTGTACAATGAAAAATAAACAAACAAACGGTTATTATGTATAGTATGATTAATTAATATTTTTGTTTTTCAAATAAAAACAAATGTATTAATTAATCATACTGTACAATGACAAATAAATAAACAAACTGAAACTGTTATTATGTACAGTATAATTAATTAATACTTCACTTTTTCAAAGAAAAACTAAATTAAACTTTAATTTTTCATTTTTGATTTTAAAAACTTTAATTTTTCATTGTTGATTTAGAATGCCTGAGGAATCCGGCAGAATAGCACGAAGAAACTGTTGCTAAAAAGTTTAGTTTAATCGCAGAAAAGCAAAAGAAACTTTAATTAAACCAAACCAAAATTAAAATGAACTGCGAAAATCTACGAAATAAGATTATACGGTGGAGGTCTAATCAGTCGATGCTGTAGATAGGTAGTGACCTTGGTTCAACCCCTAAGGCCCCGTTTCCACTACTGACATTCTACCACTTTTATTTCAGCCCTCATAACCTACCTGCGTTCCAGTTAGCTACAATGTTACCCTTGTAATCACTGCTTTCGTCACATAGCGGTTACCAGTATTCCAGTTCAAAAGAAAATCGACGATCGTTATAGAAATGCTCAAAGATGGTAGCACATTGAAGTGTGTAAGCACTTGAAGTTTTATTCAAGAATCTATATTGATTGTTATAATAAAATGTCGTCGGGCTTATCGCGTACGCCTAAGGAGCAAGTCCGTCTCCTCGTGAGCAAAGTTTTTTCAATTCTTTTGTTCGGTCATTGCTGGGAAAATATGCTTAAATTATGTAAACCATAGGTAATAACAACTCTGGAGCATCATTGAGCATAGACAAAAATCAAGTATTAAGCCAAACAAAGACACCACACCAACTACGTTTTCCTAGATGCACCCTCCGCGATCCTTCACCGCTATCCGTGATTCAACTGTTTTCCCATAATTCTTACCAGGATTTTGACTAACTTGCGTTCCAATTACAAAGAGACGCGACGGTAACCACTATTCCCTGATCTAACAAGGGTAGCTCAATGCTAGTAGGACTATCTACCATGGTAGGCGTTTTCGAGCGTTTCCATCACTAGCATTGCGCGGGTAGAGAGTTACCGTCGTAGAAATGTCAGTAGTGGAAACGGGGCCTAAGGTGCAAGAGAATGTGCCGCGGATCGCTGATATCCAAACCTCTAACTAATGTCGTCGTTTCAGGGTCACGCGTTGGCCCCGACCATTAACACCTATAGGATCATATTGAAAATCTCAATCACAGTCTCACTTCCACTACCTACGTCAAAATGTCTCTACAACGACTATTTATTCAGTTGATTCATTTAAAAACAGTTAGTTTTCATTTTACCAAGCACGCCGTGAAGTTGGCCCAAAGTCGCGTGCACTTCACGCCATCTTCACGGTAGCAGAGGGCACAATAAGTAGGATGCCCTGTGGTGCCTTTAGTATAACGACTATTATTACCACGGATGAGACTTTTCAAACACTAATAGTTTTCATACACTATTAGAAATTAATAAGTACATATTCACTAGAGTTGAGCGTCTCTGAAATACAATGGTCAATTCAGGAGGCGAATATTCTCTATGTCTCGCAACGTAAACTATACACCTGACACGTCATCAAAAAGACAGCCCGCCATTTCTGAGCTTTTTCTAATGCCCTTAAAATTATACATTCATCTACATCTATACGATACCCTGCAAGTCACCGCGAAGGTGTGTGTGGCAGGGGGTGAAGATCACCAAGCATGCACTATTGACATGCAAACAAGACTCTATAGGGTCTCATGCAACTAGATTGTTTGTATCTATAGTATTTAAGGGGTTAATACATGCATCATGCACTACAGACTACTCTAAAATATTTCCAAATAGACGAAGCTTACTTTTTACCACCGTATGGATATCGTTTGTGTACAAAAAGAACAGGAGTGGACCTATCACCTTGTGGGACACCCGAAGTGAGTTTAATTGCCAGTGAGGTTACACCGTCCAAAACCAAACCTACTGGCCTGGCACCCAGAGTGATTTGGAATCCCGGCAGAGGATGATTTTTTACATTGGCAATCCTGCCCCTAGTACCTAGAATGAATTCTAGAGATAATACGAGTACAACACTCCGTCCGTCACATGGTACGTTAATCCGTGGCGACTTTCGCTAAGCGCAGGCTAATGCCGACACCGGGTTTCCCTCCACCCTTCTTCCTTTTTTTTTTCATTCCCATCCTTGTACCTTTCCTCCTGGTCTGGAGGGCATATTACTGTGGATGCAGACTTGAAAACACAGATGAGAATACAGCGACATAAAATAAATTGAAACAACGTTGCTAGATTCGCTTGCTGGCTGGGAAGCAGGAAACTACAATTATTCATCTACATCTACACGATACCCTGCAAGCCACCGCGAGGGTATGTGGCAGGGGGTGAAGATCACCAAGCATGCACTACTAACATGCAAACAAGCAACTAAAGTGTCTCATGCAACTAGATTGTTAGTATCTATAGTATTTAAGGGGTTAATACATGCATCATGCACAACAGACTACTCTAAAATAGTTCCCCTACCTATCCCTTAGCAATGCTGCCTATTCTGTTCTCTTATAGTACGGGGGAAAAATGCCATTTTGAATCTATCGGTACGACAATCTAGCTCTCTAATCTTATTTTTCTGGTCGAATCTAGCATAATGCGCTGGTGTTTCTAATATGTGCCTAACATCTTCAGTAAAGCTATCCGATTGAAGTTTCTCTAATAGAATTAATCTGTACCTTAACCTACGCTCTGATAATAATTCCCACCCTAATTCTTGTATTAATTCTGATACACTACTCAACCTATCGTAAAACCTTTTGACGAACCTAGCTGCTCTACGCTGCACACTGTCTAGTTCTCTGATCAAACCTAATTCATTAGGATCCCATGCACTGGCTGCATACTCAAGGTGGGGCCTAACTAGTGAAAGTAACATCGCTCTTTTGCCTTCTTATCACATTTCCCAAGTACTCTTTTTATAAATCCTAGCTTTCTCTTCGCTCGGCCGCATATTTCCCGGATGTGTCTTCCCCACGATAAATCTTTAGCTATTGTTACACCTAAGTACCTTATGGATTTAACGCTCTCGATCTTCTTGTTACTAATTTTATAGGATCGCTCTATCGAATTATTCCTCCTCCAAATATAGCTACACACTTTTTAAGGTTAAGTTCTAACTGCCATTTGTCGCACCACTCTTGAATTGCATCTAAATCCTTGCTAATGGATTTCCTGTCTTCTTCTTTTCATATACTTCTATACACTACAGCATCACCTGCAAAAAGTCTAAACTTACTACTAACTACGGTACCCAAATCGTTTATGTATAAAAGAAATAGAAGCGGACCTACTACGCTACCCTGTGGAACTCCCGATGTGACTTTGATTGTGAATTCTCCAGTAAACTGGGATTTCTCAATCCACACTTTTGGCATAAAATGAATGAATTTATGGCAGGGCACGAATCTCAATGGTTGAATTCCGTTTTCTTTGACGAAGGAAACTACACCATATTCCGAGAGAATGTATAAGAGCAAAGGGGGTTGTTCCGCCACACCCTGGCTTCCACAGGCACGTGACGGGGGTAATCATCACCTTAATTAGGCGAGGGGCGGAGTTGAGTGCCAATTGCCTCGCAAGGTCGCCAGACTTAACCCCGTCGCTTTTTTCGTCCGCCGAGATATGTTAAGGACCTCGGCAGTCGGGTCAAGTCCATCGATCCTGGGAGAGTAGGCGTTGAGTCGCAGACATCGTCCTCTTTCGCGGTGTCGAGACGTCCAGGGGGGCTGAGTTTGAACCGTCGGGAATATCTTGATTAGGTTACCAAGGAGTCACGTGGCATAAACACGATTGTGGTATGGAAAATACACCATACCACTGATCACCATTAAGCCTGAAGTTATCAGCTTTACGAATGTGGTATGTTAAAACTGCTAATTACAACCTCATTCATTGTTCACACTTGTATTTTATCTCATCTTGTGGCTCTATAGTAGAGGCAGATGAGAAAACCTCAAGTGAAAACAATTAATGATATTGTAACGAGCGATTCAGACACAGTAAATTTACAAACCGTTCGTGTTCGTACCACGTGACTCCTTGGTTGCCTGTTCGAGATAATCCCGACAGGTTTCAAACACAAGCGAAGGCACATCTGATGTTTCAAAAATCACACGTACTTCCGATGGTTACGCACCGACGTACGTACCATCAATGACCTTTATAAACCAGTGGTGTTGATGATCTATGCTTTTTGGTCGGATTTAGCCAATTGGCTATCATATCCTATATAGCATATTGGCGTCATCATATCCTCGTTGCGCTCTTGGTACTTGTAAGTTCATGATATAATTCAACTATGGAAATGACTATATTATTAATAAATAATTATAAATTATTGTAACTAACTAAAATAAAGGTCCCCTAAAGGTGACCTCCAATTTCGAATTTATTAAGCGCAACATCATTCTACAGCAGGTTGGACCACAAAGATAATAATTAGAGAGGTTTGTAGCAGGCCGGAGAGGTTGATAACTTCATTTTTTCAGTGCACAATTTGGAGCAGTGATATATTTCAGCGAAGGAATGTATGTACACGGGGAAATCAGATTATGCATAATAGATTTTGACATATAAATTAGAATGCAGTGATATTTTTTTAGTAACGTGTGCGTATTTCAACACTACCAACTCATGAATGCTCCAGAAATTTAAGGTCATAAATTAACTTCTTTACAGAGATAACTAACTAACTATTAACAGCTTTATTATTTTGCATCAACTAACAGTTTAGTGCCAATTAATAGCTAATATTGCATGCTTGCAATGTAGTAAGTGTTCTTAAGGTGGCTGTAGGGCGGTAATCGAGAGTCATTGAGTGTGCATCGTAATTATTTTTCGACTAAGTACGTCGAAAAATTATTAGGATTTAAGTACTAAACTAATTATTCGTTACCGTACATGATGCTATTATGGTAACTATACCAGAATTGTACACTGTATTTTTGCTTTAAGTAAAGCTAGTTTTGACTCAGATAAACAAATATTGCCATGGTTGCTATTGGTAGGTTTCGGCGCGATATTCATAATTAAGGCGAAGGTTTTTATTAGGGATGGGTCGAATTAATATTTATTAATATTCGAGTCGTGATTAAATATTCGGATTCGATATTCGAATTCGAATATTAAATCATGACTCGAATATCTCTAATTTCGAATACCTCGAATACTAGAATTGCAAATCATATGTTAAATGTTAATCAGTAAATTAATTTGTTGCCTATTGGCGTAAAAAGCTACAAGTTGATTGAATTAAAAAACTCAATCACCGTAATTAGTATGGTTATTCGAGATCTCGAATATCAAATTAATTTGGCATAATTATTCGAAGTCTCGAATATCGAATGCTTTCAGTATTCGAGTATTCGCGGATAGTATTCGCACATCTCTAGTTTTCGTAAAGAATTATACTTTTTTGCATATTAGTGTTGGTGTGACTCCGTGATATTTGTCAAAGTCATTATAGTGATATATATTTATAAATTTTACATTAAGAAGAAAATCTGTACAGGAGCTATCGAGTTATAACGAAATGTATCTCATGCACCATAAAGTTGCAGTTGCACCACGTAGCAGTTGACTGCTATGACAGTCGCGAGATGCGCGATATATCTATATCGCTACTGCAATGATGCGTCTGCGTTAACTTCTATGCAGTTTAAAGCCTCTATTTACGCGTTGTCAAAACAAATAAAAAGAGTTTCATTTCAATGGTGAAAGACGCTTAAATTTTCATGATATTCTTCATGCTGAGTTTTTGGACCTCGGGCCGGAGCTGGAAACGTGTCGGGTGCCCCTGAATCGCTCGGGTGTCCACTACACGGACGAGGCATCGTCTAGGGTAGCGAGTAGGATACTGGAGCATACACGTAGGGTTTAGCTCAGGTGGTAGCCCAGAGTGCAGGTCAATCCGCGGGGGAAAAATCGTGCAAGAATTTGACAGAACATGCAGAGTAGTTTTAGAAGGTCAGAGAAAAACACATGGAGAGAACGAACATGATAATTCATCAAGGGTAAGAGGTAGACCAAATAGTTTGTCCGTCAAAAAATTATCGAGGAAAATTTTAGTTGGAAAGGAGCACCAAGAGAGAAACAGATTGGAAGAAAAAATTTCAGTGATAGTAGTGAATTGTCGTAGTATAAGAAATAAAGTAGCAGAATTTCACCACCTCATTAAGAGTACTAATGCAGATATAATCGTAGGTACAGAAAGCTGGCTTTCGAAGGACATATCAGATCATGAAGTATTTCCGAAGTGTTTTACAGTATACAGAAAGGATAGAGTAAGCAGAAATGGAGGAGGAGTTTTCATAGCTGTGAAGGACCCGTATGTCAGTAGAAGAGAACTTATTTCAGAGCGAAATGTAGAAAGTATTTGGTGTTCCGTTAAAAGTAAAAGTAGTAACGCAAAACAGATATATGTAGGTGCATATTACAGGCCACCGGACGCAGACGTCAATTCTATAATAGAGCTAGAGTCAGAGATACGCACATTACTTTCTGGGAAGAATGATAGAGGAATAATAGTAGGCGGAGATTTCAATCTCCCCTCGATAGACTGGAATACGTGTGGTTTCATTACAGGAGGTAAGGATAAGGAACATTGCGAATCACTGTTGAACACCTTTGCGACACATTCTTTACAACAGCTAGTAACAGAGCCGACCAGGGGAAACAACATTCTAGACTTATTAGCAACAAATATACCCGAGCGAGTTCTAAATACAGTTACAGACACAGGAATTAGTGACCATAAAATAGTGCATGCGAAATTTATTGTAGGCGTTGAAAGACATTATAAGCCAAGGAGGAGGGTGTACTTATTTGGCAAGGCAAATTACGACGGTATGAAAGAGGAATTAAGGGAAGCGTTTAATGTATTCAGCGAACAAAGCAAAGGATTAAATACAGAGGATTCGTGGAGAGAATTTCTTGAGGTCACCCGTAACGCAGTTCATAAATACATACCAAGTAAATATATTAGTGATAATACAGAGCCAAGGTGGTATAACGCGGAGGTTAGGAAATCACTAAAGCGACAAAGGGTATGCCACGCTAAGATGAAAAATGCCAGACGGGGTCTATCGGTAGAGGAAAAAAATGAGCTAGTTCAAAACTATAAAAAATCGAGAGCATTAGCAAGGAAATCATGTCGGCAAGCGTCATCACATTTCAAGAGCAAGATGTTAGGAGAATATTTAGATAGCAATCCTAAAGCGTTTTGGTCATATGTGAGAGAGCTTCAGGGAAATAAGTCCACAGTGCACACACTTAAAAATGATAAAGGAATCAGAGTCACCAGCAGTGTAGAAAAAGCCAACACTTTAAACACCTTCTTCCAAAGTGTATTCAACTCATCGTCACAAAACGCAGTGGAACCACCGCCGAACACTTTCAGTGAGCAAATGCCCGAAATAAACATTTCATGTCGCGGAATAGAGCAGCAGTTAAAAACCATAAGTAAAAACAAAGCACCAGGTCCCGATCAAATTCCTTCCAGAGTTTATAAAACATTAGCTTCTGAAATAGCCCCCTATCTAGAAATAATATTCAATAAATCACTAAAGAACCACACAGTACCCAAGGATTGGAAAGTAGCTAACATTACACCTATATTTAAAAGCGGTGATAGGGAAGAACCTAGTAACTACAGACCCATTTCACTCACATCAATCTCTTGTAAGATATTTGAGCACATAGTAGTCAGTTCGATCATGGGGCATTTGGATAGTCAGGGACTACTCATAAACAGCCAGCATGGGTTCCGGAAAGGTAGATCTTGCGAGACACAATTAGCTTTATTCGTACACGATATTTTAGTCCACGGCGAAAGCAGTACTGAAGTTGATGCGATATTTTTAGATTTTAAAAAGGCTTTCGATAAAGTTCCTCATGACAAATTAATCTTGAAGTTAGAGAGTTTTGGTATAAATAAAGACGTTGTATGTTGGGTAAAAGAATTCTTAAGTGGGCGAGAGCAGAGGGTTGTCATAGATGGTATCATGTCGGACACAATCGAAGTCACATCGGGAGTTCCCCAGGGTAGCGTAGTAGGTCCGCTTCTATTTCTTTTATACATAAACGATTTGGGTACCGTAGTTAGTAGTAACCTTAGACTTTTTGCAGACGATGCGGTGGTGTACAGGGGTATATCGAACGAAGAGGACACGAAATCACTTAGCAAGGATTTAGATGCAATTCAAGAGTGGTGCGACAAATGGCAGTTAGAACTCAACCTTAAAAAGTGTGTAGCTATCAATTTTTGGAGGAGGAATAATTCGATAGAGCGATCCTATAGAATTAATAACACGAAGATCGAAAACGTTGAAACCGTAAGATATTTAGGTGTAACAGTCACTAAAGATTTATCGTGGGGAAGACACATAAGGGAAATATGCGGCCGAGCGAAGAGAAAGCTAGGATTTATAAAAAGAGTACTTGGGAAATGTGATGAGAAGACAAAAGAGCGATGCTACTTTTCACTAGTTAGGCCCCACCTTGAGTATGCAGCCAGTGTATGGGATCCTAATGAATTAGGTTTGATGAGAGAACTAGACAGTGTGCAGCGTAGAGCAGCTAGGTTCGTCAAAAGGTGTTACGATAGGTTGAGTAGTGTATCAGAATTAATACAAGAATTAGGGTGGGAATCATTATCAGAGCGTAGATTAAAGTTCAGATTTAATCTATTGCAGAAATTTCAATCGGATAGCTTTACTGAAGATGTTAGGCACATATTGAAAACACCAGCGTATTATGCTAGATTCGACCAGATAAATAAGATTAGAGAGATAGATTGTCGTACAGATAGATTCAAAATGGCATTTTTCCCCCGTACTATAAGAGAACAGAATAGGCAGCATAGGAAAGGGATAGGTAGAGGAAATATTTTAGAGTATTCTGTAGTGCATGATGCATGTATTAACCCCTCAAATACTATAGATACTGGCAATCTAGTTGCATGAGACCCCTTAGTTGCTTGCTTGCATGCTAGTAGTGAATGCTTGGTGACCTTCACCCCCTGCCACACACCCTCGCGGTGGCTTGCAGGGTATCGTGTAGATGTAGATGTAGATGCAATAAATTCCATTGACGATTATCTTTTGTTCCCATTCTTTAAAGAGTAGAATCTCCCCTTTGGGAAGGGATATCCTTCTTATTTAATCCAAATTCCCGATATCAGAAGTGGTGTATTGCTTTCCGTTGGCGATTATTGCGATTGTGTTGGATACATTCTGTTGGGCTCCAACTTTGCTAAAAGCTCGAACTAGGATCGATAGTGTTCGACATGTGTCCACTATCGACCTGAACTCACATCGCAGTTGCTATTTACACATGCGAGTAGGGCTTAACAGTTGATAGCAGTTGACTGTCATAGCAGTCAACTGCTACATCTACATCTACATAATACCCTGCAAGCCACCAAAAGGGTGTGTGGCAGGGGGTGATTGCTCACCAAACATGCACTACATATCATGCATAAAAAAGGAATAGTATTAATATAGTAGTCAGAACTACACTATTTAAAAAAGATAGAAATTGCAAAGAAAACATGCAAAAACATTCTGTTAGTAGGGTTAGCTTTAAGTACTCATACCAACATGCAGCTACCAATGCTATTCATTGCTACTCTCCAATAGGACATAATTACCGTTATTCGTATCTCTTATTGTGCGAGGGAAAAAGGACATTTTGAATCGGTCAGTTCGGCAATCAATTTCTCTAACTTTATGATTATGGTCGAGTCTGCCATAGTAAGTTGGGGTTCGTAAAATATTTTTAACATCATCACTGAAAATATTGCCTTGGAATTTGTGGAAGAGATTGTCTAAATTTCAACCTGCGATCTGACAATGATTCCCATTTCAATTCATTTAATAGACTGGTTACGCTAATATAATTATCGTATCGTCCCTTTACAAATCTTGCCGATCTTCGCTGCACACGTTCAAGTTCATTACTTAGACCGATTTCGTATGGATCCCATACACTGGCAGCATATTCCAAATGAGGTCTAACAAGGGAAAAGTAGCTGATTTCTCGTACATAAAACGCTACGTGCTACGTGTAAACGCGCCTTAAGGTTACGTGTTGATAAAGCCTCGAGTTCCCAAAAATGGAATCGTTAAAGTGCATTTTTTTACACTTTAACCCATAACTATCACTTGTAAAGGACGCGTATATAATGTTTCACGTGAATCTGTGCATAGAGAAAATCTGCAGCCACCTTAACAATATTTGTACGGCATCGTAGGAATGAATTTTTAAAACATCCTAACGGTGACGGTTTTCCTACAAGAATTTTGATTTGAAGTTGATCGAAGCACACGCACCGAAACGGCCAAGAAATCCAACAATTTTAACAGAGAGACTATAACTATAAGCTCTCCCATACTTGGAAGCGCCTAATTGAGGAATATGCAGCCAGTGTATGGGATCCCTACGAAATCGGTCTAAATAACAAACTTGAACGTGTGCAGCGAAGATCGGCAAGATTTGTAAAGGGACGGTATGATAACCTTACTAGCGTAACCAGTCTATTAAATGAATTAAATTGGGAGTCATTGTCAGATCGCAGGTTGAAATTTATATTTAATCTCTTAAACAAATTTCAAGACCATATTTTCAGTGATGATGTTAAAAATATTTTGCGAACCACACTATGGTAGACTGTACCATGATCACAATCAATTCTGTATCACGATCATGGCTGTATCATGATCACATATTAGAGAAATTGATTGCTGAACTGACAGATTCAAAATGTCCTTTTTTCCTCGTACAATTAGGGATATGAATAACGGTAAATATATCCAGTACGAGGGTAGCAATAGATAACATTGGTAGCTGCATGTTGGTATAAGGACTTGAAGCTAACCCAACTAACAGCATGTTTTTGGATATTTGGTTTGCTATTTGTATCTTTTTTTAAATAGTGTAGTTTAGAAAAGTATATAAATACTAATCCTTTTTTATGCATGATATGTAGTGCATGTTTGGTGAGAATTCACCCCCTGCCACATACCTTTATGGTGGCTTGCATGGTATTATGTATATGTAGATGTCGAATAGAAAAAACTAGTCAAACGGTCGATGAAAATGCGCCCAATTGAACATTAGAGCGCAGAAGTAAATGGTAAATATATAAGAAGATGGTATATATAATGGTATATATATTGCTACCAATGTTATCTATTGCTACCCTCGTATTGAATATATTTACTGTTATTCATATCCCTAATTGTACGAGGAAAAATTGACATGTTGAATCTGTCAGTTCGACAATCAATTTCTCTAATGTGTGATCATGATACAGTCATGATCGTGATACAGACATGATTGTGATCATGATACAGTCTACCATATATAAGAAGATAAAAATCTGCTATGAAACACTTGAGACCTGAAGACGCGAACTGAAACGTTGGCGAAACTGTTGTCACCCCAGAATGGACACACGCGGAAGAAATCCCGAAACGAATGGATCCTCAAACCCATGGTACTAATACAATAGGTAGGTCACCCCCGAGGACAAAAATGCGTCCGTTCTGAGTTACCTCCAAAAGTCATTACCTCAAAATACTTGCATACAACTGCACATTATAATCCAGCCTGCAATTATTTATGTCACATGGTAGCATAAGAGAGGAATAATAAAAACACCCTGCCCAAAATATAGTGATCTTCTGTCTTCTCTTAACTTTCCTTTTCCTTAAGTCGTCCTTTCGCCGGCATGCTCGAACCCACTTCATTTTCATTTCAGGATCATTAGGGAAACGAAAAATATTCAATTTCCCCTCACCATTTCTGCGGCTATTGTTGCAGCCAAATACAGCGCAGGAAGACATATTCTCCGATGATATTTGTCCCCAAATAAGGCCAAAAAGCGACTTATCATTCAAAATTCACAATGCTAAAAACACGGAATTCACTTGATCTGTCCTCCACGTTACGTCTATCTACGTATTCTCAGAGGTATCGATAGGTGACCGAGATGCGCAACGACCTACCTAATGTAGTAGTACATCTACATCTACAAGATGCCCTGCAAGCCAATGCGAGGGTGTGTGGCAGGGGGTGAAGATTACCAAGCATGCACTACCGACATGCTCCATGCTCAAACCAGACAGTACCATGGACTAGTACCATGCTCAAACCAGACACGTAAGCCTCAATACGGAATTCACACTGTGTGCTTTATGTACCAGCCTCAATCATCGATCTGAATGGGAACGTTACTACATGAAATGAACATGAGTCTATTCATTAAAAAGCGAAGGATGAAACACCTCGACTTTGACAATTCCGAACCACGGAAATAACGAAGCTCAGAGAAGAGGGCGCAATCACCCTCTTGATTGAAAAAAAAATTTGCAGGATAATTAATGAAACAAGGCTCTTTATCACAAACACATTCAACACGCTCGCTTTACAGTAATTTTTAATTGATTTTAGGCAAAGCGAATGGTTGTCGCCCATCTTCACACTCAGTCCGGTAATTGGGGCGTTCACTCGGAACCGAAATCGCAATTTTGTACACGAAATTGTTAGATGGAAACGAAAAACGAATTTTAGTGAAAAAATTAATCTTCTAACCACAACCATTCAGTAATAAATCAAAAATGAAAATAAGCAAAAGGTGACGCCCACCCAAGAATCTGTCTATGATACCTTTGACGTCATTTTCCTCCCGTCCTTTACTGCTTTTAGGGGAAGGGAAGGGAGTGGAGGGGGGTTCTCGGAAGGTCTGCTCGCACAGATGCTGTCGCATTCGCTCCTATTGGCAGAGTCATCGGTGTCCCCCCCCTTTGCGATAAGGCGAAGTAGCTTTGCGGGCTTGGTGTCACCATGGGCGTTGTTTATCTGTTGTACCTACGAGGAGGTAAGTTGTTTAATGAATACTTGGTGAAAACTTTTGTACATATTTATCTCATTTGTTTAATACAATAAACGAATGTATTTTGATTTTTTACTTAAGTATTATGGAATATAACGAGACAATCATTCCTGAATTGTCCCAGTATAGTGCCATGTTCCTCCACACTCCAAGAAACTTTGCTATGACAAAGCAATCGCTGTCTTCTAAGAGGGATGCTACCACAAGGGAGTTAACCGAAGGCATTTTGTCGGATTGTGCTTTTTAAAACCCCTTTTCAGCAGTCTTTTCGACGAGGAAACGACTATAAACCTCAAAACAATATTTTCGCTTCCTTTTCTTGTAAAATAATGTCTTTTTCAGTAACAACATGGAACCAATATCTACCGTGCAGTGACGTATGAAGGCGTTTCAGGTCACTTGACTTCTGTCAATTTTGGGTGACATTTTAATAGCACTTAGTAATCTTTGTGGTTGGCATAGAGATGTTTGGCTAATATATTTAAATTAGTGAGAAACTTTCGTATCTAAGTACATTAATAATACGCGATAAATAAATTCCATGCATCTTCTCCATTTGCATTTGTAGCGTTTCTTCTTTCGATCGATTCTAAAGGCCGTTGTAAACGGTACAATTTCTTGTGCAAGAACTTGTACAATGCGCAAATTGTATCGTGTACGAGGTGTTCGTACAATTTCTTGTACAAGAAATTAGATTATGCTCTATATTATTGGATGAAACCGTCAATGATCCACTCCGTAGCTTCTGCGCAAGACGTGTGACGGTAGTGATGCGTTCGTTTAGTATTCGTAAGGTTCGTGATCTGTGTTTGCGATCACTTTTATTCCTATTAGCGTGGCAAAACTTCCATTTTTGTTGTACATATCGTGATATTCTTGATTGCTTCCATATTACGATATCCTTTGTTGCTTCCATATGGTGATATTCGTCGGTCGCGTTGGAAGTGTTCTATTTCTCAAAAGGTGAGTTGGACACACTGACAAACATTCAACCTCAATGAAATTAAGATGACGCTACCGAACCAAAATTAAATATATGCAAGAAAAATAAAAGAAATATATACAAGAAAAAACGTGATGTTTGGAGGAGATGATGGGTTTCATGAGCCGATGAAAGAGTGCAAGTAACCAATCGTATAATTTCATTTTATTATAGCTAGGATTAAAGGTGCGTTTACACGTAGCAGTTGACTGCTATAACAGTCAACTGCTAACAACTATTAAGCTCCACTCGCATGTGTAAATAGCAACTGCGATGCGCGTTCAGGTCGATACTGGACACATGTCAAACACTATCGATCCCAGTTCGAGCTATTAGCAAAGTTGAAGTCCGTCTACTTTCCAGCCTAAACGTATCCAACACATTCGCCAACGGAAAGCAATACTGGGCATCTGATACCGGGAATTTGGATATAATAACAAGGATATCCATCCTCGAAGGAAAGATTCTAATCCTTAAAGAATCGGAGCAAAAGATAATCGTCAATGGAAATTGCCTGAGGAATCTCATGAAAATTTAAGCAGCAATCACTATTGAAACAAAAATATTTTTATTTGTTATGACAATGCCTAAATAGCGGCTTTCAGCTGCATAGAAGTTGGTGCAGACGCATCGTAGCAATAGCGATATAGATTAATCGCGAATCTCGTGACTGTAATAGTAGTCAACTGGTACGTGTAAACGCAGCTTAACGCAGACGCATCATAACAGTAGCGATATAGATATATCGCGCATCTCGCGACTGTCATAGCAGTCAAATGCTACGTGTAAACGCGCCTTAACAGTTGTTAGCAGTTGACTATCATAGCAGTCATCTGCTACGTGTAAACGCGCCTAAATGGTAGCAAATCATTGTAACCCAGTAACGATGAACAGTATTTTCAAAATACTATCGTCATCGGATATCGTAATTCAGCTGTTCGACAGAAAACGATATCTTGCGCATGTTATTGGTACACAAATTGCATGAAAATCTTTGATCGTGTGCGACTGTCAACCAACTTCTTGTACAATTTCTTGGTCAAATCTCACCGTTCAATTTATGGTACAAGATCTTGTGCAAAAAAATTGTACCGTGTACAACGGCCTTGATAAAAAAAACTTCGAAAAAGAAGAGGCTTCCATTCGGGCAGCCCAGCTGGGAGACCAGAATGTGGAAGGAAGTGGGAATGCGTGGCGGATTGCATGAATGAACGAGGTGAGCGGACGCGCGACGACGGGAATGATTGCATTCATGAATGAGAGAATGAATGAGAGGATGGAAATGAGGGGGGAGGGTGGAGGAGGTTATGTTATGGGGATTGCTTGGGGGTGAAGGCCTCTCCGCTGCTCTGGGGAGTGATGCATCTTGGGAGGAGGCGGAAGTGCGCGGAATGCCGGGAATTGCGGGTGGGTGGGGGCCTTTATTGATTGGTCCTTATATGGGTCACACCCTCCCCTCACGCACCAACCCCCCACCCCCTCCACAGCCATCTCCCTTCTCACACGGAAAAGACGACCCCCAAACAACATCGCATTCCACGTCCCCTCTCCCACTGGCCGTCTCCGCGCGATCACTCAGCAACAGAAGCAATTGCTTCTCCCTCCTCCCATGACACCATAGGCCATACAGTTTCAGAAACTCCACCACAGTCTTTCTTCTAATTCTTACGTCCTGAAATCCCTACAACGAGTCAAATGGGGGCGTTTACTCGGAACTGAAATCGCAATTTTGCACACGAAATCGTAAGATGGAAAAGATAAATGAACTTTAGTGAAGAAAATAATCTTCTAACCACAACCATTCACTCATAAATCTAAAATTAAAATAATCAAAAGGTGACGCCCACCGAAGAAGCTGCTTTGATATCATTGACGCCATTTTCCTCCCACACTTGACTGCTTTTAGGGGAAGGGAAGGGAGTGGAGGGGGGTTCTCGGAAGGTCTGCTCGCACATATGCGGTCGCCGCTGCTCCTGTTGGCGGAGTCAGCTGTCCTCCCCCCCCACCCCCCCCCCCCCCATTGCGATAAGGCGAAGTAGCTTCGCGGGCTCAGTTGTGATTGGACGAAGTCAATATAGGTCAGAGGTTGCACCACGCCCACTATTCCGAAAGGGTTAAAAACTTCAGTTTTTCACCGCTTATAACTCGAGAAATCGGATCGAAAAGCGGAGAAATACGGGTCTTTTTATTTTATAAACTCCATCAGATTCGGCAATAAAAATATGGTAAACGACCCCATTATTGCAATGCGAATAATCACAGAAACACGGTGTCGATAGAACATGTATACGATAGGTTGAGTAGCGTTTCAGAATTAATACAAGAATTAGGATGGGAATCATTATCAGAGCGTAGGTTAAAGTACAGATTAAATCTATTAGAGAAATTTCAATCGGATAGCTTTACTGAAGATATTAGGCACATATTAAAAACACCAGCGTATTATGCTAGATTCGACCAGATAAAAAAGATTAGAGATAGATTGTCGTACAGATAGATTCAAAATGGCATTTTTCCCCCGTACTATAAGAGAACAGAATAGGCAGCATAGCAAAGGGATAGGTAGGGGAAATATTTTAGAGTAGTTTGTAGTTCATAATGCATGTATTAATCCCTTAAATAGAATGGATACTAACAATCTAGTTCCATGAGACTCTTTAGTTGCTTGTTTGCATGTTAGTAGTGCATGCTTGGTGATCTTCGCCCCCTGCCACAAACCCTCGCGGTGGCTTGCAAGGTATCGTGTATATGTGGATGTGTATTGGAAGAAAAAGGGTATAGCAGCTTTTAAGTGAGAAGAAGAATTGCAATGGCAAAACATTTACTCGTAGGCGAGAACTAATGACAGGAACGTTGAGTAGGGAAGTAAATAAAAGATTAGTGAAAAGTTTAATATGGAGCGTTGCACCATATGGGGCGGAAACGCGGACATTGCGAAAAGAAGATGAAAATATACTTGGGTCTTTTGAGATGTGGGTGTGGAGAAGGATTGAGAAAGCAAAGTGGACAAACGATGAAGTGCCATGGTGAATTGATAGGAGAGGAAAGAAATTTGATGGGTGCAATTACGAAAAAGAAATTTTACAGGTGTGTCCTACACGAAAAGTGAAACAAAATATTTAAAAAAACTTATGAAATTTTTTTTGAATCAATCGGAAAGCAATGGGGAACATGAATTATTTTTTAAAACTCTTTGAATGTAGAATTTTATTCTAAAATGTGCTTGGTGGAAATTTCGCTGAAGAATTAAGTTGTGTTACAAAGATATTATATTCTACAAATTTTACCTTTTCGGCAAGGTCGTGATTGCGATGAACGTTTTCTGACGTGACGTAAACGGACGGTGGCATTGTTGAAGCTAGGAGAATGGGAACGCAATGATGCTAATTACGACGGCTGAGTTGTTCTGTCTGCAGAGGAACATAATAAGTGTGATACGAGTATAAAGGTAGAGAGGGATCAATTCTAGAATAGAATTCATATAAAAGTCCACTTGTAAGAAATACAATGATATAATCAAAGCTTGGTCATACCTCGTGCAAGGGCTTAGCCACGTTGGCACACCTGTTTCCCGTGACATCACCGAAGTTAAGCAACGTTGGGCCCGGACAGAGGTAGGATGGGTGGCCCTCCACAATATCTCTTTCTCAGTGCTCTTGGTGGACAGGTTAACATCTACATCCACATAGGTGTGTGGCAGGGGGTAATTACTCACCAAACATGCACTACATATCATGCATAAAAAAGGAATAATATTAATACACTAGTCAGAAATTCACTATTTAAAAAAGATAGAAATTGCAAAGAAAACATGCAAAAATATTCTGTTAGTAGCGTTAGCTTTAAGTCCTTTTCCCAACATGCAGCTACCAATGCTATTCATTGCTACTCTCCGATAGGACATATTTACCGTTATTCGTATCTCTAATTGTTCGAGGGAAAAAGGACATTTTGAATCTATCAGTTCGGCAATCAATTTCTCTAATTTTATGATTATGGTCCAGTCTACCATAGTAAGTTGGGGTTCGAAAAATATTTTTAACATCATCACTGAAAATATTGTCTTGGAATATATTTAAGAGATTATGTCTAAATTTCAACCTGCGATCTGACAATGATTCCCTTTTTAATTCATTTTAAAGACTGGTTACGCTAATATAATTATCGTATCGTCCCTTTACAAATCTTGCCGTTCTTCGCTGCACACGTTCAAGTTCATTATTTAGACCGATGTCGTATGAATCCCATACACTGGCAGCATATTCCAAATGAAGGGAAGTTAAATGTGGGTTGGCACAATGGATCTAAGGAGGTCTAAGAGCCAAGGGGGCTCCAGAAGGCCCCTGTCCACACCACCAATATTTTTTTTATTTGGCCAAACATCTACAGTCGTTAGAAGTCTGGATTTTTATAACGAAATATTATTCACAAAAATGGAGATTTGTTTAGGAAAGGACAAAGGAAAGTAACAGCGGCAGCTTTTTTTCCGTCTTATCATTACGATGCATTAAAATCATTCAAAAATCAACTGTCTAGTGTAAAACCGACCTTTAATCATTATTGAAGTGTACTAAACATCCCAATTAAGATATTTGTTCCCAGGGACGACGGAGACTCGGTGGACCTAAACCTTGATGCCCTTGACAACGAGACGCCTCGAGAGGTCGATATATTCAAGGTGCACTCGCTTTGCAGGAGCGCCGAAACAACATTGTCGACCGCGGTATGTATTTCAATTTTTTTTTATCCGAGATTCACTTTTGACTTGACTTTTGAACAAAGTGATTGTGGATCATATGTGAATCTTTTGCCACTGACAATTCTGAAAACATAATTTGGCAAGAATGGTGAATTATATTATTAAAATCATATTACTGCTGTTTACACTTCCCGGTCATAGTCATCAGTCAGCAATCCTCAGATTGGTTTGACGCAGCCCTCCACTCGATTCTTCCATCCACCAACCTCTTCATATCGACTTAATTCTTCTCTTTTACATCTCCCACAACCTGTTCCATATATCTCATACGAGTCCTGCCTTCTCCATTCTTCCCGTTTACTTTTCCCTGGACGATTGTCTTCATCAGGCCATCTCCGATACTCTGCAAGCCACCGCGAGGGTGTGTGGCAGGGGGTGAAGATTATTATTTTTAGAACTTTTTAGAAGATTAAGAACATTATTATTCAGTAGCACCACATTTCGAATGCTTCTACCCTTTTCTTCTCCGCTTCTGTCATCGTCCAGGCCTCACTGCCGTAAATAAACATGCTTCATAAATGAAATATTAAACTTTGTTTCCTTCCACAGATTTATTTCCTTGGTACGACATGTTTCGACACATCTGTGTCATCATCAGGTACTCATCAGCAGGTCAGGTATCATGTGTCGAAACATGTCAACCCAAGGAAATGAATCTGTGGAAGGAAACAAAGTTAATATTTCATTTACGAAATTCAACTTCCACCTAGTGGAGCCTCATACTATGAAACATGCTCCAGATGTACGTTCTGATAAATAGTTTTAATTTTTTTTAAATTCGTACCGGGAAGTGTGGTATGTGTGTGTACCACACTACCTTTTAAAAACAAAGCATTATTCGAAGAGCATCGAAATATATTTTCTTCTTTTCGAGCAGTCCAATGGCACTAAATATAGGTTACCATATTGATAAGAAGTAGATTGACGTATTTGGATGTAAGGTTTTTGCAGCGAAGAATTTTGCTATGAAATGTTTTCGGAAGCAGTTACACCGTGCACGTATTTGGCGGTCGAGCATCGCAGCGTGCATCATGTTGGCACCAGTATGGTACGGCATAATGGGGGCGTTAACTCGGAACCGAAATCGCAATTTCGTACACGAAATCGTTAGATGGAAACAAAAAAAAAAGAATTTTAGTGAAAAAATTAATCTTCTAACCACAACCATTCACTCATAAATCAATAATTAAAACAAGCAAAAGGTGACGCCCACCAAAAAAGCTGCTCTGATAACACTGACGTCATTTTCCTCCCATCCGTGGGAGTAGAGGGGGATTCCCGGAAGGTCTGCTCGCACAGATGCTGTCGTAACTGTTCCTATTGGCAGAGATCGCTGTGCCCCCCCCCCCCCATTACGATAAGGCAAAGTAGCTTCGCGGGCTCAGATGTGATTGGACGAAGTCGATATACGTCAGAGGTTGCACCACGCCCACTTTTCCGAAAGGGTTAAAGACATCAGTAATTCGCCGTTTATTACTCGAGAAATAGTTGACGGATCGAAAAACGGAAAAATACGTGTCTTTTTATTTTACTAACTCTATCAGATTCGGCAATAAAAAACATGGTAGACGACCCCATTTCCAGATGATGCAGTGACCCTGAAATCTCGACCGCTTACAACGCACAGGATATGCAGCTGATCACGATAACGTTTGACAGCACTAACGACACGAATTTTTATTTTTAGCCCGATGATTTACGAAATTGGAAGAAATTTATCGAATTAAATATGTTCCCTTTTATTTCGTTAACGTGGGCCATTCCATCTATACATGCCATCCAATGATAAACAGCAAGAGCCTGTGGGGTAGATGGATAAAAAATACATACTGATTCTGGTTTAGCGATGCCGGAAGAATACTTGACTGTGAGTAGCGTGGGTTCAAGAAGAGAGATGAAGAAGCGTTCTCGTTGGAATAGAATATTGTTGGAAAAGAATCTTGCTACATGGGCGGTGGTCTCCTCCGATTATCACATCAGGTTTGATGGATGGATTGATGAAACCAGCCCCGATGGAAGTTGGAATAAGACCTCACGGTATCGGATTTTCTTCAGATTCAGAATACATCTCCCTTTTCATCCGTTTTTCCGACTTTTCCTTCCTCCACTTTCGTATCTGAAACCTTTTTTTCACTTTTGGTGTCCAGTGTTGCTCAACTTTGTGGCATATAGCAGGATCAGGCGTTGATGGAAGTGAAGAAAAAGCGACAAATCTTCCTTCAAATAACCCGCTGTTTCTGAATTGGATGAGCTGGTGACTATGGTCACCTTTCCACAATATTTCCTCGAAAATGTTTCGACTGCCCGTTTGATTTCCTTTGAGCAAAATATATGTCCTGGATCAAAAATTACTAATTTCTCAAATTTTACCGATCCTAAACGTAAGGTCTTTTTTTAAAAATCTTCAATATTGACGAGAGATACTTCACTTTTCCTCACCAAAATTATTCTCCTATTACGACGAATGACCTTCAGACTACGACCTCATTGACGGGCTCGCGCTGGCCCACTATAACCCTCAATGAATCCTCCTCTTTTATGGGCAGTGCCGCGAGACATTATTCTGATGTCTTTTTCCATCCCAACGAAAGGTCAAAGGTGAAGGGGATGCTCAAATATTGCAGTGTCTCAAGCGCCAGTGACCGATCGTCTGTTGACAATGGGGGCGTTAACTCGGAACCAAAATAGTAATTTTGTACACGAAATCGTTAGGTGGAAACGAAAAATGAATTTTAGTGAGAAAATTAATCTTCTTACCCGAGCCATTCACTCAGATTCGACAACATTTTGCTTATATATGATTCATCAATTATAAAAACAGAATTAATAATACCCAAAGACGTATCGTAGTTCCCTCGATATTACTGTTCAGGAGCAAACTTAAATTTAAGTGACCATAAAATTCACTGAAATGTTTACATTTTGGACATTAAACTCCTTTTTAACGTTTTATGAATTTTTGAAGTTATGCTCCACTTGGATATTTCAGACCGGCTGCGATATTTCAGAGCTCAGCTTTTGAGAGAATGGGGGCGTTTACTAGGAACCGAAATCGCAATTTCGTACACGAAATCGTTAGATGGAAACAAAATAAGAATTTTAGTGAAAAACTTAATCTTCTAACCACAACCATTCTCTCATAAATAAAAAATTGAAATAAGCAAAAGGTGACGCCCACCGAAAAAGCTGCTTTAATATCATCGACGTCATTTTCCTCCCGTCTTTGACTGCTTTTAGGGGAAGGGAAGGGAGTGGAAGGGGTTCTCGGAAGATCTGATCGCACAGATGCTGTCGCAACTGTCCTATTGGCAGAGTCAGCTGTGTCCCCCTCATTGCGATAAGGCAAAATAGTTTCGCGGGCTCAGTTGTGATTGGACGAAGTCGATATACGTCAGGGGTTGCACCACGCCCACTTTTCCGATAGGGTTACAAACATCAGTTTTTCGTCTCTTATAACTCGATAAATAATTGACTGTTGAGAAAACGAAAAAAATACGGGTCTCTTTATTATCTCTATCAGATTCGGATTTACAATCTCTATCGATTCGGCAATTTAAAAAAATATGGTTAACGACCCCATTCAATCGATTTGATCGCGTAAAATTCACTCTTTTTTCAGAATAGAAGAAAATACTCTGCTTTTAAGCTTCTGTCTTATGTAGCTACGTCGATGTTTTACCTTTCGTGTAAAGTTACCGGAAGCAATGGGGTTTCGTAGGATTTCTAAAATTTTATTTAACAAATGTGTGAGAACTACCTCCAAAACTTTTAGAATACTCTGCCCTTCAATTCTGTCTTACCTCTAGCTCTTTCAGCGGCAACAACTAGTCTTCTAGACGTGAAAAGATTCCTCGATGTCTTTAAGAGACAATAAATGTACCCAGAATTGTTTTTATTCATTAATAATTGTTAGTGGCAAACTTACGAATTATCATGACATGTAGTAGCCAGCCGTGACTCCTACTAAGGAGGCTAAGAACTGCACGGTCATATAATACGCTCCCAGTATATGGGATCCTTACGAAATAGGCTTAAGTGAACTTAACTTAACTTGAACGTGTGCAGCGAAGATCGGCAAGATTTGTAAAGGAACGGAATGATAACTATATTAGCCTAAGCCATCTGTTAGATGAATTAAAATGGGAATCATTGTCAGGCCGTGGGTTGAAATTTAGAAGTAGTCTCTTAAATTGATTCAATCATTAAATTAGATAAAATTATTGCTGAACTGAAAGATTCAAAATTTCCTTCTTTCCTATTACAAGTATCAATAGCATAGGCAGTGGCATGTTGGTGTAAGGACCTTAAGCTAACCCAAATAACAGCATGTTTTTGCTTGCCTGCTTTTCTATGTTAATCTTTTTCTTAGATTGTGAGGTGTAGACTAGAATATTATTCCTGATCCTTTGTATGGTATGTTATGTATGCTTGGTGTGAATTAATCCCCTGCCACACACCTTTATGGTGGCTTGCAGGGTATTGTGTAGATGTAAGCATCAACACCACGAATCTTACGCATGCATTCTACTGGTCTTTGTTCGCCATGTTGCTCATAGTCTGAAAGCGGCGAGCAATACAGGCCTTCGACACCCAACGTAAAGTTCGTGACTTCCGTGGACCTCATTTCTTGTGCAAAACGGTACCATCCTGTCCTTCACAGATGCCCTTCCCCCCCCCACCCCCCCCTCGCAAGCCCATAAGTCCTCTGATGCATGACGTCAATACCGTCGCTACCCACCATCCTTAGCTGCGGTATGCCTGGTTTCCTGTCGATGAGAAATTTTCCTCGAAGCAGCTCACCCTTATCCAGAGAAAAATCATTTCTTCGAAGGCACGGCCTTTAATGGGTGTGCGATGGAGTTTATGGTTCGCCCAGGCGTGTGTGAGTGCTTCAGAGTATTGGTGTGTCGGCGAATGTCCTTTCGTCGGAAGTCGGACACGTGGAATTCCAGTCGATCCAGGGAGGACGAACAGTATCCTCCTCCTGGTTTATGCCTGGATATGACTGGAGGCCTCTCCGTCCTTTGCGGCAGGAGATATGGCCACTCGTGTGATGGATGCCGCGGTCGAAAAGTGAGACTCATGATTTCGCTTCACACCATCGGATGTTTTTGCCCGGAGATTCATATCGTTTAAATGGAAACCAACCGTGAGGGCAGCTAATACGCAGTTGCAACATTGACGGCTGTTTCTAGATTTTTTCGGCAAAAGCCATAATTTACTATGGATACTTATACGTTATTGTCACACACCTGATGATGTCCTCTGTTGGATGAAACCAGTCGTTTTAAAATACAGTTAGTGAAGTTTTTATTTTTATTACGAACACTTAAGTATTTAATACACATGCATTTGGTACTAGGGCTCTCTACAAATAACATTAATAAAAGGCTCTATATCTTCTGACTACCCTGCAAGCCATCTATAGGGTGTATGGCAGGGGTGAGTTTACGCATTAGTGTACAGGGAAATTCCGTCCCAAATGATATAGAATATTTAAATGATGACCTATAAGCAATTGAAAATGGTGTGATACATGGCCGCTGGAATTTAATTTTTTTAAATGCATAATAATGAATTTTTGGAAGAAGGATAGTTCTCCTCCCTGCACCATAGAGTAAGAGTAATTGTAAATAAATTTTAATACCGTGAAAAGTAAATATTGAAAATGTAATTCAATTCATTTGTCCTGTAAGTTTGAGCCATTTATTCAAACCGATGTTGAGTATGCTTTAAATGGTTTGATTTTTAATACTGAAATGAGTGTCGTGTAAAACTTCCTCAGCGTCTCCAGAGATTATGGTGCAAATGCGCCCTTATGTCTATTAAAAAGCCTCCATTTACACGTACATACAATAGCAAGCCAATTATTGCGAATCCTTTAAGACAGTAGAGGTTTTTCGATAAAAATCTAGCGAGAAATCGTTTGTCTGCCATACTAGGAAATGTTTGCACTTACTATGGTATTATACATGTAGCTCAACTTGTTTTTCTTTCAGATACTAGGTGCTCGTTCACGGATGAGTATAGACTTGCTGCACGGAATTTCTTGCCTTATTCATTTAAGTTTTTGTCTTCCTCCTTCCTTTCCCATTAGCAAAAGAACCCAAACTTGGCAGCACTGAATTTGTGAAAAAGTTGAACTTTGTTTGCCGAAGGAACCAATGAAATCTTTCGCAATAAATTGCTAGTGAAAAATGAGGGATAACATATCGAATATAATCAAGATTAATTCAAACCTACTGTACTTATTGTGAGCTATAATAACAATGCCAGGAGTCTCCGCCTCTTCGTCACGTAGGGTTCTACAAAACCGCAATTTAAAGTGGTGGCAACAGAAGGTCCTTCACCATTAAGATTTCAACTCTGCCAGAAGAAATATTTTGTAGGTATTCCATTGTAAAATGTACTCATTAACATGAGGTGCTCTGCAATCAACACGTGATACCAATTATTTTTTCATGATGTGGTGAAGGCCGCTAACTACAGGGCTGAGTATAAGACTAAAACATAAGTAACAAACGTCTTCAAGGTTGGGAATATTATTTTAAAGACTTTTATTGCATGCAGAGCACGGGAAATGACTTTTTTTGTAATAAAACCTGAGTCTGGGAATTAATTTCTTCCCTTATACAGAAATCCTAAAACTTAAAGAGGAAACGAAATCCAATTTTCAGAAAGATGAACTTATCACGCTCCGGATTCTTCCGAGACAATCACGCAATGGGGTCGTGTACCATATTTTTTTATTCCCGAGTCTGATAGAGTTTGTAAGATGAAAAGACCCGTATTTTTCCGTTTTTTGATCCGTCAATTATTTCTCCAGTTATAAGCGGCGAAAAACCGATGTTTTTAACCCTTTCGGAAAAGTGGGCGTGGTGCAACCCCTGACGTACATCGACTTCGTCCAATCACAACTGAGTCGGCGAAGTTACTTCGCCTTATCGCAAGGGGGGAGACACAGCTGACTCTGCCAATGGAAACTGTTGCGACAGATCTGTGCGAGCAGACCTTCCGAGAACCCCCCTCCTCTCCCTTCCCCTCCCCTAAAATCAGTCAAGGACGGGAGGAAAATGACGTCAATGGTATCAAAGCAGCTTTTTCGTAGGGCGTCACCGTTTGCTTATTTTCATTTTTGATTTATGAGTGAATGGTTGTGGTTAGAAGATTAATTTTTTCACTAAAATTTGTTTCTCGTTTCCATCTAACGATTTCGTGTACGAAATTGCGATTTCGGTTCCTAGTAAACGCCCCCATTCTCTCAAAAGTTGAGCTCTGAAATATCGCAGCCGGTCTGGAATATCCAAGTGGAGCATAACTTCAATAATTCATGAAACGTTAAAAAGGAGTTTAAAATCCAAAATGTAAACTTTTCAGTGAATCTTAAGGTTACTTTTAAGTTTGAGTTTGATCCTGCACAGTAATATCGAGGGAACTACGATACATCTCTGGATAATATTTTGTTTTTATGATTGATGAATCATATATAAGCAAAATGTTGTCGAATTTATGTTCTAATTAACCCGGATGTGAAAGTGAAGAAGGATCCTCAACAGATGATGCGGGTGTTCAAAGACTCTTAGTGTTACGAGACGTTCATAGACTATATAGAATATGTACGAAATTTCAGGATAGGGGCTAATCAAAGGGCGTTTCTAGCAGAAAAAAATCTGATAAAAGTGGATAAATGAAGACACTATCCGTAGATGCTAACGTAAGATTTGTTTGACCGACCATTCCACTTGATTTTTCCCTCTATTCTTCATATTGGAGTAACTGTCCTCGACAAATTGACGTTCAAAGGAAATAATACCGAAATTCCAAAATTTCTGGATCGCAATGTCCCCATGGGCAATGGGCAAACCCCATGGGCGTTTACTCGGAATCGAAATTTTTTGCACGAAATTGTTAGATGGAAACGAAAAAAGAATATTGGTGAAAACATTAATCGTCTAGCCACAACCATTCACTTATAAATCAGAAATTAAAATACGCAAAAGGCGACGCCCACCGAAAAAGTGTCTGTGATAATATTGACGTCATTTTCCTCCCGTCCTTGACTGATTTTATAGGAGGGGAAGGGAGTGGAGGGGGTTTCTCGGAAGGTATGATCTCATAGATGCTGTCGCAACTGCTCCTATTGGCAGAGTTAACTGCGTCCACCCCATTGCGAGGAGTTAAAATACCTTCGTGGGCCCAGTTGTGATTGGACGAAGTCGACATACGTCAGAGGTTGCACCACGCCCACTTTTCCGAAAGGGTTAAAAACATCAGTTTTTCGCCGCTCATAACTGGAGAAATAATTGACGGATCAAAAAACGGAAAAATACGGGTCCTTTTACTTTACAAACTCTATCATATTCGGCAATAAAAAAAATATGGTAAACGACCCCATTGTCTCACGTCTTGAAGGGATTCTTACCAAATACTCAACTACGTATTCTTATTACAACAACCTCAACCCTCTCCCTGACTATTCCCTCTTGCTATATGAATAAAGCCACTGTCTCTCCTTACAAATGGTTATGCACGTGCAGAAGTAGAGCAAGCTTACTGAGGAAAGCAAGCAGATCAAAACTCTTATCCTACGAGACTTCCTATGATAAGTTTATTGAAATTGAAAAACTGGCTTGAGATAGTTAACACCTTATCAGATCCGGCAATAAAAAATATGGTAAACGACCCCATTGAATCGAAATGATTCTCGCGCGACTTGATCAACGAGGATGCAGAGGGGGCGAGGCGCATTGCGAATGAAGTCTGCATAGGCGTTCTGTCGAAACGGCGTCGGTCCAAACGGCTGCTGCCCTGGGAGTAGCGGCAGACGAAGCGGCCTTGACCCGATGAAGGTTGGGGGAGGGGGCGAGGTAATCGGGGAGTGGAGGTCACCATGGAGGGAGGGAGCGGGTGGGGGGAGGAGGAGGGAGGGAGGGAGGGCTAGGTAAGCAACGCGGAGACCGAATTCTCCGGCGGAACTGATTCCACCCTCATCCGTCACATCTTGCGCGCCACCCGGCTCCCAAAATTCAAGGATGGAGATGAAAGACAAGTACTATACACACCTACGCAGCTCATATTTTCTTTACACTTCCGTGAAACAGCCACCCAGATGGACCGGAGCGCGTAGCCGGCTGTTACAGCAAGTCAATTCACCACATCTACACAATACGCTGATAGCCACCATAAATGTGTGTGGCAGGGGGTGAATTCACACCAAACATGCACTACATATCATGCATAAAAAAGAATTAGTATTTATATACTTTTGTAAACTTCACTATTTAAAAAAAGATAAAAATAGAAAAACAAGAATGCAAAAACGTGCTGTTAGTTGGGTTAGCCTAAGGTCCTTATACCAACATTGAACTTCCTATGCTATCCAATGATACAATTGTATTTATACCATCAGATATATTTATAGCTGATATTCTTAATTATAATTAACAAATTCAAAGCTCGCGAGCTAGCCGCGAAAACTTTAACGGAGTTACCCGCTGAATTGCACGATGGCAAGATATTCCACAGAGAAAAAATCATCAAAAATTATAATTAGGGATATTTTTCATATCCCTAATTGTATGCATGAGGAAAGAAGGTCATTTTGAATCTGTCAATTCGGCAATCAATTTTTCTAATTTTATGATCATGGTCTAGTCCGTCCAGTCTACCATAGTAAGTTGAAGCTTCCAAAATGTTTTTAGAGTCATTAGTGAAACTATTATCTTGGAATTAATTTAAGAGATTAAGTCTAAATTTCAACCTACCCTCTGAAAAATATTCCCATTTTAGTTCATTTAATAGACTGGTTACGCCGTCACACCATCACACCGTCCCTTTACGAATCTTATACCACATATCATGCATTTAAAAGGATTAGTATCAATATATTAGTCTAAACTTCTGAATTAAAAAGATCAAAATAGCAAAGTAAACATGCAAAAACATGCTGTTAGTTGGGTTACCTTCAAGTCCTTATACCAACATGCACTACCTATGCTATGGATTCAATAACTCGTATTGAACATATTTACCGCTATTCATATCCCTAATTGTACGAGGAAAAAAGGACAATTTGAATCTGTCAGTTTGGCAATCAATTTGTCTAATTTTGTGATTATGATCCAGTCTATAATAGTAAGTTGGGGTTCGTAAAATATTTTTAACGTCATCACTGAAAATATTATCTTTGAATTTATTTTAAGCCTAAATTTCAACCCCTGATCTGGCAATGATTCCCATTTTAATTCATTTAATAGACTAGTTACGCTAGTATGGTTATCGTACCGTCCCTTTGCAAATCTTGCCAATCTTCGATGCACACGTACAAGTTCGTTCCTTAGACCGATTTCGTAGGGATCTCATACACTGGCAGCATATACCAAATGAGGAGGATTCCAACGAACCTTTGAGTACGTTCATTTAATTCTTTGTTAATTACTTCATGCACAATAAGACTCTTGGTGCATAATTTGTTGCCAGCTTTGGAGATAATCATCACGAGATCTTAGGTTGAAGTGCATATTAATTATGCAGCAAGTAAAATCGGATAGTTTTACTGAAGATGTTGGACACATATTAAAAACCCCTGCGTATCATCCTAGATTTGACCAGATAAACAAGATTATAGAGATAGACTGTCGTACCGATAGGTTCAAAATGTAATTTTAACCCCGCACTATAAGAGAACACAAGAGGGAGCAGAGCAAAGGGATAGGTAGGTGAAATATTATTAGAGTAGGAATGATATTGAATAGGTCAATTACTAGAGCATACTTTATGCACACAAAGGCCTTTGATGAACATTTTATCGCCGATTTCGGAGGTAATAATTGAAAAGCCAGTGGATTACTACTAACCGAGCCTTTTGGAACACAAAATTGAACAGAAAACGGAGCAACTTAACTCGAAGCCATGTGGATGAATGGAAATTCCCTTTTAATCGTGGCTTTCAGCAAAGTCTACGATGCGTGTATATCATTTTCCGCGTCTGCCTAGAAGTCCTCCTATAAGCTTCCAGCGTCAATCATTGATCCAACGTCTCCCTTAGCAATCCATCCAATCGTTCCCTTATCAATAAATAGATTACGTCCGGTCCCGTCCGCTCAGCTCCCTACAACTATCAATATTATCCATAACCCCCGATTATAGGAAGCCGCAGAGAGCACACGTCACGAGAACGCGAGAGAACAATGTGATGAGAAGACAAAAGAGCGATGTTACTTTTCACTAGTTAGGCCACACCTTGAGAATGCAGCCAGTGTATGGGATCCTAATGAATTAGGTTTGATCAGAGAACTAGACAGTGTGCAGCGTAGAGCAGCTAGGATCATTAAAAGGTATTACGATAGGTTGAGTAGTGTTTCAGAATCAATACAAGAATTAGGGTGGGAATCATTATCAGAGAGTTAGTTAAGGTACCGATTAAATCTATCAGAGAAATTTAAATCGGATAACATTACTGAAGATGTTTGGCACATATTAAAAAAACCAGCGTATTATGCTAGATTCGACCAGATAAATAAGATTAGAGAGATAGATTGTCGTACCGATAGATTCAAAATGGCATTTTTCCCCCGTACTATAAGAGAACAGAATAGACAGCATAGCAAAGGGATAGGTAGGGGAAATATTTTAGATTAGTCTGTACTGCATGGTGCATGAATTAATCTCTTATATACTATAGATACTAACAATCTAGTAGCATGAGACCCTATAGTTGCTTGTTTGCATGTCGGTAGTGCATGTTTGGTGATCTTCACCCCCTGCCACACACCCTCGTGGTGGCTTGCAGGGTATCGTGTAGATGTAGATGAACACGGAACTTGCACTGAATTTATCGGTGAGCTAAATAAACAGCTTCACAGCTGTTCGTGCATAACGCTTGCTAATTATGGAACAGAATACTCTCGCTTATGGCATTTGGAGTTTTGTGCTCCAGGAGTTCAGACTACAGACTTTCGTTCCAACCTGGAAGATGGGGACTTATTTTCTACATGATCGTGTGCAAAGGGTTGCTTGGACGTTGTTACCTTCCCGACAATTGAAATCACTTCGCGTGTGCCACAGGGTAGTGTGATAGGTCCACTCTTGTTCCTTTTGTATATGAATGATATCAATAAGGTGGTAAAAAGTAAGCTTCGTCTCTTTCCCGATGACCTAGGGAAATTCTATGCCCAAAAGACAAAGAACATGATGAACTACCAGCAATTGGAAAATGGTGTGAAACACGGCTGCTATAATTTTTTTAAATGTTCTGGTGATGATTATTTGAAAAGAGAAAAGTTCTATTCCTAGCTTGCTCTTGCAACATCAAGAATAACAAATAAACAAACGTGGGATCTATTAAATATCTTAAAATAATGCTGAACATGATCTTTCTTGGGGAAAATATGTACGTAAAATAACGCGCCAAGCTAAACGTAATTTGATATTCACCGATCATGTACGAGAAATAAGTTATTTTCCCTTGTTAGACCTATGTTATTCATTGCTACACTCGTTTTGGATATATTTACCGTTATTCATATCCCTAATTGCACGAGGAAAAAATGACATTCTGAATCTGTCAGTTCGGAAATCAATTTCTCTAATTTTGTGATTATGGTCCAGTCTACCATAGTAAGTTGGGGTCCGCAAAATATTTTTAAGACCATCACTGAAAATATGGTCATGGAATTTTTCCAAGAGATTTAGTCTAAATTTCAATCCGCGATCTGACAACGATTCCCAATTTAATTCATTTAATAGACTGGTTACGCTAATAAGGTTATCGTACCGTCCCTTTACAATACTTGGCGATCTTCGCTGCTTACGTTCAAGTTCGTTATTTAGACATTGAACCTTCGCTTGAACCATTTTTTCACGCATGTGTTTATCCCAGGAAAGATCATGTATCGGTCTTATTCCAAGATGATTAATGAATTCCACGCTTGTTGATTCATCATTACCGTTTTTGTAAGTGCTAGGGGGAGAGCTATTCTTTTTCCGAAAATTCATTACCGTACATTTTTTTTAAATTTAGTTCTAACTGCCATGTATCACATCAATTTTCAATTGCTTGCGAGTCATCATTTAGATAGTCTTTATCGTTTGGGCATAGAATTTCCCTCTACGCTACTGCGTCATCGGCAAATAGACGAAGTTTACTTTTTGACCATAATTATTGGGTATTGCTCAGATGTAGATGATGGATCCTGCTTACGGTCCGAGGCAGGTGCCATCAGAGAAGGCAGCGCGCAAAGGAAGTGGACGGCTGGCGGAGAATGCCGAAAAAAAAACGAAAGAGGACGCGTGAAATGATGGAACCGGCGCGTTCGCAATTCCAAGGAGCGCCGTCGACGTCTTGAAGAAGTCGTCCTCCCGCTCCTTCAACCCATTCACCAAGGAGCAGTTCGGAGGGGGGGTGGGGAGGGGGATACGTGTGTACCTCTTCGATACCCCCCCCCCACGACCGACCCTCCCCTCCCCGCCCTCCCCTCGCCCCGGCCAGGGTGAGCCTCCGGTGACCTTCACAAGGTCAACCCTCCCCTCCTACCTTCCCCTCCGCCTCAAACCACTTGCGCCGGACGCGCCCCTGAGAACCGACCGCTCTCAGCCGTCTGCTTCGCTGCCGCACCCACACTGCCCACATAGCGTGCATGGTGCGGGGAGCCATCTGCTCCGTTGCCGCACCAAGACGCAGACGCATGGGTTGGGAGAGACTTTCTTTTACGGGCTTACACCCGATTCACCTGCCTTAGAGAGGGCCACCAGTCGAGTGAGAATGCAACGGAATCACTGGACAATATTTTTTTTAAAGATACTCCACGAAAGCAATACTCAACTGTGCTGTCTCACTCGTTGATTTAATCAAAGAGCGTACCACGGACATGCTACTGCGTAGAATGAATGATTGGATGGGTAAACATATAGGTGAAATAATTGTTGAAGCTAATCTTAAACTGAGATTCAACAAAAGAGTATTGGGTAAATGTGACGAACATATACGAGAAATCAGCCACTTTTCCCTTGTTAGACCTCATTTGGAATATGCTGCCAGTGTATGGGATCCATAAGAAATAGGTCTAAATAATGAAATGGAACGCGTGCAGCGAAGATCGGAAAGATTTTTAAAGGGACTATACGATAACCATACTAGCGTAACCAGTCTATTAAATGAATTAAAAAGGGAATCATTGTCAGATCGTCGGTTCAAATTTAGACTCAATCCCCTAAATAAATCCTAAGATAGGTAAAATTTTCACTGATGACGTTAAAAATATTTTGCGAACCCCAGCTTACTATGGTAGACTGAACCATAATAAGAGAAATTGATTACCGCACTGACATATTGAAAATGTCTTTTCTTCCTCGTAAAATTTGGGATATGAAATGCGGTAAATATATCCAATACGAGTGAATCAATGTATAGCAGAGGTACTGGCATGTTGATATAAGGTCTTTAAGCTAACGCAACTAACAGCATCATATTGTATGCTTGCTTTGCTATTTTTATATCTTTTTAAATTGTGAAGTACTGGCAGGTATGTTATTACTAATACTTTTTTATGCATGATATGTGGTGTGAATTCACCCACTGCCACACACCTTTATGGTGGCTTGCGGAGTATTATGTAGTTGTAAATATACGGGACAGATCAACTTTTTGACATTTACATAATACACTGCAAGGCGCCGCAATGGTGATTGGCAGCGGGTGAACCATCGCCAGACATGCATTGAAATCAGAGAGAAGTTCATTTATTTAAGAAGGTGATTGAATTTTACATTGAAGAAATAACATTCCCACGCACGACTCACGGTCATGACACAATTATTTTACCACCCATGTGACCCATTTCATCAATTTATTTTTTAATTATCCTTTTTTTATGGATACCTAATTATTAGAGCTGGAGTTTTATCTCTCACGGTCGTGTGCCTTTTCGTGTGCTCGCAACACAAGGTGTGGACGAAGGCGAACAGCCAACAGAGCATTGTAAGAATAGTAATTATTATTTAATACGGACCCCGAAAGGATATCATCAAAGAGATAATTAGGACATGTAGAGGAAATGTCAAATTTGAGACGATACTTCGTAAAAAAAATACTGTATATAAAATGTACATACACTTAATGATGCAAATCATTACACGTATGAATATAGGGAAGTGGTTACGTGGTGTGTGGACATGGTCTCATCAGAGAGCTTCTCTATTACGCGGGATACTGTTTGGGTGAGGAAAGTATAGAGTTGCAAACCGATCACTGTCCAAGGTTACCCATTTTGTCATCACGCGACTCCGATAATGATCGATGACTGACGAAAGATGCAGTTCTGCGGAAGTATCGCATAAAAAGTTGTAGTATTAATGAAAACGTTCGCGAGATAACGGTATTATGTGAATGAATAGATAGCTTCGTATTCCAAGAACGTACTGAGGCAACATGACAAAGTGGCTAAACATCTTTTCATTCAGAACGATCCCCTGCGAGTTATAATTAACTGCCCAAGGAATACGACCTTTAAAACTATTCATAAATCTAACATTTTCCTAGTTAGCTCCTGTCGGCAATTATCCTATCTATTTAAGAATTAACTTTTAAAAACAAAGCTCTAATCGTAATTAACTCCTCTTGACTCAAATGTATACCTTGGACGTGAACTTTCTACTCTAAAAAAATTGATTCTCTCAGTTTGACATTTGGACAAGCAGTTTTTTTCGCAGAATTCGTTAGGAAAAATCCTCCAGTAAAAGGATTGGTTGTTAATTGGTTGTATTATACATGTAACATTCACTACAGACTACTCTAACAATAGTTACCCTAACTATCCCTATGCTATGCTGCCTAGTGTGCTCTCTTATAAGGCCGCAGTACACGATACAATTTTTTGTACAATCTCTTGTATAAACTCTTGTATGAGGAAATTGTACCGTATGAAGCGGCAAATTTTACAAACGCTTGTGCGATAGTCTGAATGACTGAACGGGAAATAGAACCTGTTCTAATTCCATTCAGCCAAACATACAATTTCGTTCCGTTTATACAAGCGTTCGTACAAGAAATTGTACAAAAAATTGTATCGTATGAAGCGGCCTTTATAGTACGGGAGAAAAAAATGACATTTTGAATCTATAGGTACGAAAACCTATCTCTCTACTCTTATTTATCTGGTCGAATCTAGCATAATACGCAGGGGTTTTAGTATATATCTATCATCTTCAGCAAAGCTATCCGTTTTAAATTTCTGCAGGAGATTAATACTGTATTAACCTACGATCTGATAATCTATGATGTAATCTACGATATAAACCTCACCTTAGTAGCATCAAACGCCTGGGGTCATAAGAATAACATCATACACCTAAAGAGGCAAGCGGCAATGGTATTCGAAAAACTTCATGCTATGCGTTGACAGAATCGGATGCAGCTGATGTTCTCGTGCAGTCTCGATTATCTCCGAGAGGAATAAGTCCGTAAATTAATTTTTATGTCATTTACAAGCGTGGTTAACGTTGCATGGGAAGCGAGACTGTCTTCCGTCCGCATAGACTATACGGGTCTTGGCTGCATCTATATAATACCCTGCAAGCCACCTTAAAGGTGTGTGGCAGGGGGTGAATTCTCGCCAAGCATGCACTACATATCATACATTTAAAAGGATTAGTATTGATATATTAGTCTAAACTGCAACATTTAAAAAGATAAAAATAGAAAAGCAAGCATGCAAAAACGTGCTATTAGTTGGGTTACCTTCAAGTCCTTACACCAACATGCAACTACCTATGCTATGGATTCAATCACTCGTATTGGACATATTTACCGCTATTCATATCCCTAATTGTACGAGGGAAAAAGGCCATTTTGAATTTGTAGGTAGGGCAATCAATTTCTCTAATTTTGTAATTATGGTCCAGTCTGCCATAGTAAGTTGGGGTTCGCAAAATATTTTTAACGTCATCACTGAAAATATTATCTTGGAATTTATTTAAGAGATTAAGTCTAAATTTCAACCTGCGATCTGACAATGATTCCCATTGTAATTCATTTAATGGACTGGTTACGCTGATATAGTTATCGTACCGTCCCTTTACAAATCTTCTCGATATTCGCTGCACACGTTCGAGTTCATTATTTAGACCGATTTCGTAGGGATTCTATACACTGGCAGCATATTCCAAAAGAGATCTAACAAGGGAAAAGTAGCTGATTCATCGTACATGATCGTCACATTTCCCCAATACTCTTTTGATGAATCCCAGTTTACGATTCGCTCGACCCAATATTTCACGTATGTGTTTACCCCAGGAAAGATCATGTGTCAGTCTTATTCCAAGACATTTAATGGTCTCCACGTTTGCTATTTCATTATTACTTATTTTGTGAGTGCTAGGAGGAGAGCGAAAAAGGCTACGTTGAGATGAGGCGAGGCGAATTGCTGCCTTGGGTGATGAGGACTCTTGTCCTCTCTGGAGTGGGGGTGCGTGGGAGTGTGAACCGGGAAGGGGTCAGCGGGCTCCTCCATTCTTGCGAGACGGTGGGCAGGGGGTGCTAGGGCAAGGACGAACACCCTCCCGCCCAAGGTACAGTCGGAGGAGAGGCCGTGGCTATTGCCGGGTCCACATTACAATTCCACTTAAAGTGAGCCTACTTAAAGGTAACTTTAAGTCATGGACGTCTTCTGCACATGCACTTTAAGTTCATTGCAGAGACACGACTGTTCAGGATTAATAACTAAAAACAAAGATGGAAAACATTCGTAGACATGCAAGCGAGCTCAGTGCCTAAACGACTCGCTTGTATATTCATAATTTAATTCTTCTGAGTAACTGATCAGTAGAAGAGTCTTTAATTAGTGGAGAACCTTTGAGAAATCATATTTAATTATATGCCAAGTCGCCACGTACCTACTATGTGTGATATTTTCAACTTGCGAAAATGTTTCGGACTTTCAGATACGTACCATTGATGAGTACATAGTAAATGGATACAGTTGTTATTCACTGAGTAACATTTTGAACGAGCAGCCCTTCTCCCAAACGCTTTTAATTTTGTGTCACATAATTTATTTCTCAAACTTTGTTGTTTGTTTATATATTCATTTACCTCGCAGGTTTCTTGTGTTCACGATATTTCATTACCATTTTGAGACATAAAAATTAAAATTTCGCCATAAAAACATAAGCAAACCTTTGAAACGTTGTTGTTTGTTTATATATTCATTTGAAACTCAAACTTTGTTGTTTGTTTATATATTCATTTACCTCGCAGGTTTCTTGTGTTCACGATATTTCATTACCATTTTGAGACATTAAAATTAAAATTTCGCCATAAAAACATAAGCAAACCTTTGAAACGTTAATGCAAAACAAATTGTAATGCTTGGTGTGTGCTATAAATTTGCCATTTACGGCCTAACTTTCCCATATTTTGAAAAGAGAACCACTTCCTCAAAACTATAATTGTCCGCTCTTTTAGGGGTCATTTTCTTGGTTGAAATCTTTCGGCATAGATTAAATTCAGTAGTTATTAATCAGGTTAGTTAGTTTTGTTTAATTTTTCACGTTTTTCTTCGATGTCTGTGATCATAGAGATTATATTTATTAAAGAGATTATATTATTGTAATATTCATGGTTGTGATGATTGACAAGTTGCTCACTGACTACTTAACTCGTAAAATTACGTTTGTATAGACATGACTTGACTAAGGGAGTTGTACATTTAATACATGTGTATGTATATGCATCTATTTCATTAATTTAGTATCCCACGACTTGATTTCTTATAGTCACACTGTGTGCTTGACGACATGTTAATGAATGAAATCCGTAGATTCTGGCGATATTGCGTGTTATTCGAACATATCAGAAATAAGACAAAATTTGCAATTTACCACATAAAAACTTTATTCCGACCCGGGTTTCTTTGGCACTGCAACATCGTCAGGACCTGACGACCCTCTGGACCCCTGGGGGGTAACTGTTTAGGATGACTCGGTAATATGCAGAGTATTAACGGACATCTTAATATTGTTGAGGATATTTTTCGCTTCGAACCTTGCATTCTGAGGAAAAGGAACGAAAGTGGACTGGAGGCATTCAGTATCCAGAATCTGAATAGGTACCATTCGTTTTTGGAGTATTTCACATGTTTCTTCTAGCTCTACTGCGGTGAATTGTAATCTATTTGAAATAGCTTGCTTTCTTCGGGCATTTTAGGGCCTCGACAACTCATATTTTTCGTATCACATGTCATTCTCCTCTTCCCGTTTACCAGCAACAAGTTGGAGATTCCAACGCTCGATCGGCCAGAGTGATTTAGGTTCTGAGGTTTTGTCCCTGCCGAAATTTTGTCTCTCAGAGATGACCTAAATGACAAACGCCCATTTAAGATCAATGTTGGGACCGGTGGGACTCATGAGCAAATGAATAATTTGCGAAGGGGGCTGGATACCGACCTTACTGCGGCCAAAAAAGTAGGGAAACTGCAAATCCTCTCCCAACCGGTTGAAAACTATGATTGAATTACATCTACATCCACGTCATACCCTGCAACCCACCATAAAGGTGTGTGGCAGAGTGTCAATTCACACCAAACATGCATTGCATATCATGCATAATCTACATCTAACTCTACATGATACCCTGCAAGCCACCGCGAGGGTGTGTGGCAAGGGGTGAAGATCACCAAGCATGCACTACCGACATGCAAACAAGCAACTATAGGGTCTCATGCAAGTAGATTGTTAGTATCAATAGTATTTAAGGGATTAATACATGTATCATGCACTACAAACTACTCTAAAATATTTCCCCTACCTATCCCTTTGCTATGCTGCCTATTCTGTTCTCTTATAGTGCGAAAAACGCCATTTTGAATCTATCAGTACGACAATCTAACTCTCTAATCTTGCTTATCAGATCGAATCTAGCATAATACGCTGGTGTTTTTAATATGTGCCTAACATCTTCAGTAAAGCTATCAGATTGAAATTTCTCTAATAGATTTAATCTGTACCTTAACCTACGCTCTGATAATGACTCCCACACTAATTCTTGTTTTAATAAAGGATTAGTAATGATATACTAGTCTAAACATCACAATTTAAAAAATATAAAACTAGCAAAGCAAGCAAGAAAAAATATGCTGCAGGCATACAAAAACATGTCACTTTTAAAAAGCGATGTTATTTTTCACTACATAGGCGCCACATTGAATATGTCACTAGTGCATGCGAATCAATTAGGTTTGATCGGAGACTTGAACATTGTACAGCGTAGAGCAACTAGGTTTGTTAGAAGGTCTTGCGATAGATTGAGTAGGGCATTAGAATTAATAGAAGAGTTAGGTTGGGAATCATTATCTAATCTTAGGTTAAAGGAACATATTAAATCTCTTGCGGAAATTTAAAACGGATATATATATAATGAAGATGTTAGATATTCATATATTAAAAACCACTGCATATTGTGCTAGGTTTGATCAGATTAACAAGATTAGAGGGATAGATTGTCGTGCTGATAGATTCAAAGTGTCATCTTTCTCCCGTACTATAAGAGAACACAATAGGCAGCATAGCAAAGGGATAGGTAGGTGAACTATTATTAGAGTGGTCTTTAGTACATGATGCATGTATTAACCAATAACCAATAATAACCGATAACCAATCCCTTAATTACTATGTAGATAATAACCATCTAGCTGCATGTGACTCTATTATCTAGCATGTATCCATGTAATAGCCCAGTCAATAGTGCAATTTTGGTTATCCCCCCCCCCCTGCCACACACCTTCGCGGGGGCTTGCAGGGTATCTCGTAGATTTTTTTTAAATCCAGAATTTATTATTATTTGCTTTTTTACATTTTAAAATACGATTAAATACAGTTTAAATTGACAAAAGAAAAATTAATGAATAATATACATTTACACAAATAAACATTAAAAGATATTGTCAGCAGGTTCTCTTTTTTTGTATAAATAGATGTTGATAAAAATAAATTGGAAATTACCCCATTTTCGTCACTTCTTCGCATTCGGTTGTGGTAGCATTTTCATTGTATACTCGCATTTCATTGGTTCGTCTATTTTGGACCAAAACTCCGCGCCAATTTCTCTCTCATCCAAAGATTTGGGTGAAGTATGGACCGGCTTCACCTTTCGGTTGTCCTGCCTTCTCTCCAGAACGTCCGGAAGGAGCATTGAGTGCGTCCAACCTCGGCGTAGACCTCCTTTCGATCGCCCTCTGCTCACTCACTTAAACTGGCTGACTGATGAAAACAACTTGAATAGGTCACCTTTGCAAGGCCATAAGTTGCCTTGCTAAGGATCCAAAGGCTCACTGTCAGGGTCGCGGGTTCGAATCCTGCCCAGGGAGGTTTTTCACTGCCCGGGGCATGGATGTCTGTGTATGTGTAGTTGTTATAAGTTGAAGTACCCGGTAGTGCAACACATGTATTGTTTTCGGGTCAATGATAAATAAATAAATAAAATAAAAAATACCTTCATAAACAAATATCATCGGCAATAACCATTTCTGCCAGTCTTCAAAATTGAGGACCCATATCTAACAGGGAAATGATTCGAAAAGGCACTTTACGTTTCGTGCCGTGCCTGGGCTATGGGCACAAAGCTATGTTCGTCTTTGTGTTGCACTAGTCACGCTGATGAAAATGGTTTTTTCATCGCAGTCATACGATAGATATTAACCAATTTACATGTTTAGTAATTTAATGTACATTAAACTGGCTTGGTTCACTAATGCACGTAAAATGGTTAATATATATATATATATATATATATATCGTATAACTGTGTTTAAAAAAACATTTTAATCAGCGTGACTAGTGTAACACAAGGACGAACATAGCTTTGTGATTTATGTTTAACTTTAAGAAGTTATAAACTACAGTATGACTGGTCAGTTGGTGCTATAAACCACCCGTAGTGAAGGGTTGGGTCTCCTTCAACGCCGAGGCTCGGACTCCGAATTCGGGTGCCTCCCAGGTACGGCACGAAACGTAAAGTGCCTTTTCGGATCACATCCCTGATATCTAAGTTGATAGGTCACCTTTCATATAGCCACACTCTCCACTACAGCACCCTTTGCCACACGCCCTTCCCTCGGCTCACAGGGCTGACATGCAAGTGGAGATTTACATATCTCTGTCTACAGCAGACCTTTCCCCCACTTTTTGTCCCCCACCGTCATCCAAGAGCCGAAACCAGTGCCCACCTGACTGGATTACTTCCGAGTAATTAATTTCTATGACTGGTATCACGCTATTTCAAACTTTCCATTCGGTGTCTTGAAATACATGCTTCATTTATAGGTTATGGCAGCTCTCCTTAGCACTTACAGAGCAGCCTTAACGGTTAGAAAAGTTGGATTTCTTCAACTAAACGGATACCGCTGAGCCGGGCATTCGACAGATACAGAGCGGGTACAAGAGCATGGAGGCGAGCGAAGGATTAGCGTTCCCGTCCTACCGGGTCGTAGTCGAGAGAGCGATTCCCAAATCGCTCGGCAGGAAATGACGAAATTGAGGTGGGCAATCGAGACACCGATGCTGTTCGCGGCTTTTCATCGCAATTTCCCTCAGAGGTACCAACGGCGTATCACATTGGGTTCTATATTTTAAAATAGTAGCCCATTCGGGCGGGGACTACCCGAGAGAGTACATCAGTAAAGTGTGATAGTCATTTTAGAATAGGAACGTGGAACGTGAGATCACTTCGGACCTGCGGAAGAATGGAGAACCTGAAGTTGGAAATGCGAAGAATGGACCTCGACATTAGGAATCAATGAAATGAGACTTTTGGAGTGGAGGTTATAGAATTATTCACACCGGATCACTGAAAGGTAACGCTGGAGTAAGCATAATGCCTAGAAAGAGCTTGCCTTGTGAAGAGCTTCCTGCAGTACAGTGAAAGGATTTTCATGGTGAAGATTGATACCAAGCCTACAGATACCATTGCTGTGGAAGTTTACATGCCAATGTTGGACCACGAAGGTGAAGAACTGGAAGACGTCTATGAGGATATCACGAAAGTAATAAATCATGTAAAAGGAGGAAAAAGCCTAATTTCTTTAGGAGATTGGAATGCTGTCGCTGGAAAAGATCAAGATGGAAGATTAACTGGAAAATATGGCTTCGTAAATAGAAATGAGAGAGGAGAAAGACTTATGTTAGATAATTCTGCAAACAACATAATTTAAGGTGGCAAACACATTGTTAGAAACCACCAACGGCGAATATATACCTGGAATATGCCCGGAGACAGATGAATATATCAAATTGACTACATTTTACTGAAGCAGGGGTTCAGGAACAAGGTGAAGACCTGCAAAAGGTACCAGGGACAGTATCGACAGTGACCACAACCTAGTGATGATGAAAGGTCACTTAAAATTCAAGACATTGAAGAATTTATTGCAAGTACAGAAACTAAAGGAGCTTCTACAACGGCTGGCCTTTCAGAAGGCAGTAGAAAATAAGATAGAAGAAGATCTGAGTGTGAAATCATTGGAAAAGAGATGGGAGAGCATCAAAATCGGGCTACAGGAAGCAGCGTAAGAAGATCTGGGAAGAAGAAAAGTTGTCAAGAAGAAGCCATGGATAACAGAAGAAGTCTTAGAATTGATTGAGGGACAAGAAAATAAAAAATGTGTAAACTGAAGAAGGGCAACTTTGCAACAAAACTATAAGGAATGAGATAGACCGCAAAGCGAGAAAAGCTAGGCAAATGTAGATGAAGGATCTATGCAAAGATGCACAAATCAACCTTGCACATGGTAATGTGGATGTTGCCTACAGGATGGTGAGGAATCACTTCAAAAAACGGGCTGCAAGATGCAGTACCATTAGGGACAAGAATGGAGAAATCTTAATCGAACATGATAATAAAGGGAAGGGATGGAAGGAACACTTGGAAGAGTTGTACAATGGAAGCAATCTTAGCGCAAATGTAATAGAAGAAGAAAATGAAATCAATGAGGATGATTTGGAATACAAGTTGTATTCGCTTTATATAAGAAAGCGAGATAAAAAAGAAGAGAATATGAATAGAGAAAATACCCATTGAATTGATCATTTTAATATATGTATAAATGTTGCCAAATTCAACAGTTTTGAACCTAACATATACTTGATGGTGTCGTAAGCATTAGGGTAATTTGAATAAAATATAGAAATCGTTAGTCAACAATCCTAGGATTGGTTTTACGCAGTCCTCTAATCGATTCTTCTATCAGCCAACCTCTTCATAGTAAAATCATTCCTCTCTTTCATATCCTTCAAGACCTGTTCCATGCATCTAATACAAGGCCTGCCTTTTCCATTCCGCCAATTCATTTTGCCTCAACGATTGTCTTCATCAGGCCATCGTGTATTAAGATATGGATAGAAATGGACAGAAATGGATAGAAATGGACAGAAATGGATAAAAATTGGTTGAAATGGACAGAAATGGATAGAAATGAACGGAAATGGACGGAAATGGATAGAAATGGACGGAAATGGATAGAAATAGACAGAAATGGATAGAAATGGATGAAATGGAAATGTGGTGTACACTTGTTTTCGAAGTTGCGTACCCCTCGGGGTCAATATTAGGTATATTACAGTGAGGGACAATGGAAAATCAGAATAGATAGTTTACACTGTGACACAGAAATTAGAAGGTGCTGAATTATTTAACAACGCGTAGGTACCTGTTTGAACCCTACCGTCTCCTACATTCTCAATAAAATACAAGTCCATTATTTTACTTATTTATGGAAATTACTACCTAATCAAAAACTATTATTGTGCTCTGTATTAAATAACAGTTAATGGTCATTTATGGCTTACACATCTCATGTCGGCACCCTTAATATTAACGTGACTGCATGCTTAATATTTCCTCGAGGTGGTGGTATTCCCACACTTGGTTTACAAAACGTAGTGTTCTAACTGGGTAGTATTTTCTTTATATATCTGCGGGACAATAATTGTTCTCCCTGATTGATAATATGCGCCTGGAGATGGTTCACCCCTACCACACACCCCCGCGTTTTCTCCCAGGGTATTATGTAGATGTGAAATAGACGTGTTTGTATGACGCATTGTATTATATAAGATGTATTATGTCGACGTGAAATAATGGGTCAAGCGAATCGTAAACTGGGATTCGTCAAAAGAGTACTGGGTAAATGTGACGATCATGTGCGAGAAATAAGCTACTTTTCCCTTGTTAGACCTCATTTTGGATATGTTGCCAGTGTGTGGGATCCCTACGAAATCGGTCTAAATAACGAACTTGAACGTGCGCAGCGAAGATCGAGAAGATGTGTAAAGGGACGGTGCGATAACCTTATTAGCGTAACATGTGTATTAAATGAATTAAATTGGGAATCATTGTCAGATCGCAAGTTGAAATTTAGACTTAATCCCTTAAACAAATTCCAAGACTGTATTTTCAGTGATAACGTTAAAAATATTTTGCGAACCTCAACTTACTATGGTAGACTGGACCATAATCACAAAATTAGAGATATTGATTGCCGAACTGACAGATTCAAAATGCCCTTTTTTCCTCGTACAATTAGGGATATGAATATCCGTAAATATATCCAGTAGGAGTGTAGCAATGGATAACATTGGTAGCTTCATGTTGGTATAAGGACTTGAAGCTAACCCAACTAACAGCATGTTTTTGCATTTGTGCTTTGCTATTTTTATCATTTTTAAATAGTGTAGTTTAGAACAGAAAATAAATACTAATCCTCTTTTATGCATGATATGTAGTGCATGTTTGGTGAGAATTCACCCCCTGCCACATACCTTTACGGTGGCTTGCAGGGTATTATGTAGATGTAGATGTAGACAGTTATATTCCTCCGTAGGATTCTGCGGTGATGATATTCAATCTCTTCGTTTCTCTCCTTGGCCGAGAGAGCCAAGGCGTTTTATGAATTCCTGGACTTCATTTCATCGGAAATTCGGTCTTTCCCTTTCGTATAATACCTCTTTCGCTCGCTTCTCCCATCGTCCTCCGCTCATCTTCAGAATAGCGCCTCTCTCTCTATCTCTCTCTCTCGGAGCGGTCCGAAGGCCTTTCTCGAAGATTCTCGGCGCAGCGCGACCTGTGGCGGAGGCGATTACAGACGTATGGCCAGCGCTGCTGCCTCTTAGCACTCACGCTAATGCAGCATTTCGTAAATTCAATTCTCTCCATATATTGCGCTTAAGAGGCGTAAGATTTCTGTTACCTGGGAAGCAGAGTAACCAAAGATGGACGAAGCAAGAAAGAAATAGTTAGTAGAATAGCCCAGGCGAAAAGGGCATTCTATCACAAGAAGAATCAATTTACAGCTGGAAATACAAGCGTGGAAGTAAGGAAGCCATTCATCAAAACGTATATCTGGAGCAAGTTCCTTTACGGCAGTGAGGCATGGACGATGACAGCAGCGGAGAAGAAAAGGGTGGAAGCATTCGAAATGTCGTGCTATCGAAGAATGATGAAGATAAAATGGATCGACCGAGTGACAAATGAAGATGTCCTAAGAAGAGTGGTAGAAAAGAGAAGTCTACTGAAAACATTAAAAAGAAGACGGGACAACTTAATCGGCCACATCTTGAGACACGATGGCCTGATGAAGACAATCGTCGAGGGAAAAGTGAACGGGAAGAATGGAAAAGGCAGGTCTCGTATGAGTTACATAGAACAGGTCTTATAGGACGTGAAAGAGAGGAGCTACGTTAATATGAAGAGGTTGGCTGATAGAAGAATCGAGTGGAGGGCTGCGTCAAACTAATCCTAGGATTGTTGACCAATGATGATGAAGAAACATAACAACTTAAAAATATGCAAAGAGCAAAGCAATCAAGCAGAAACATACTGTTAGTTCGGTTACCTTACAACTATTGAATATATTCGCAACTATTCATATTCCTAATTGTACCAGGAAATAAATACATTTTAAATCTCTCTGTTCCGAAATCAATTCCGTTACTTTTGTGTTCATGGTTCCCGTCTACCATAGGAAGTTGGGGTTCGCAAAATGTTTTAAATGTATGCAGTCATCCTGCGCAGGGCGATTCTGCAATTAAATCCGATAAAAGCCAAAATCCTTCCCGACGTTATGATCGACAAATTTAAAAGAAATAACCTATCATCCATATTAAAATACCTAAACAAAATAACCCATCCTTCATCGAGGACTAAATGAGTAACCTTGACATCATACATGAATGTTATGTTCAACCAGAAGGTTGGTTTTGATAGGTGAGGATATTCAGAATCTTAACTAATCTTGATACCACTACATACGTCCTTAAATCTCTACTTCGGGTCAAATTGGTGAGCAGATTCAACCTGTTAAGTTGGTATTGACACGCTGTATACCGCTTAGAACTATATCAGAGGTTTCACACCTCGTACTAAGCCATTGGCGCTTGAAATTCACATATTCAGGGTAGGGGGGCAAGTTCCTTTCCCTGGAAACCAGGCATCCTCCATTAAAAAAATAACAAAAACACTCTAACACATCCAAATATTCCCTATTTCCCTTAATTAACCTACCTATCTCCCACAATCTCCAAGCGGAATAAAAAAACTCCCTACCTCTTTCAATATCCTTCCAACAAATTCCAAGCGCGACCAGCAAATGAGCAGTGAATTCGGAATTGTGATAAAGGACTACTACCACCATCTCGGATCTCGGTCGATTTCGGATGAGTGCATTTTAGTGAGTTTTTTATGCGTGTGTCCATATTTACAGCATGAAAAATCTAAGGATGCAACTGAGATTAAAAGAAATGCAACATAATCAGAGGTCAACTCACAGGACTAAGGTCAATCTAAACTAATATCCACAGAGATATTAGCAGTACAAATACAATTATTATTTTCATTTAAACCTTATTATACCAGAACACTAGAATTTCACTCGACAACTTCTTGGTAAATGCAATGCAGAGAGAATATGGAGCCTTGTCTCAGACGACAGACGAGCGGACACAGGTTAAACCATATGGAAAATACAGTAGAACATCAATAAGAAAATCCTCAAGGGCATTAGGGAAACAGTCTTGTTATCGAGGTCTCTATTTGTTGACGGTCGTGTTATCAAGGTTATTTTGGCTATCAGTCGTGTTCTCGAGGTTAATAGAAACACTAAATCCCTTCATAACCAATGAATTTTAGAGCGACCCTTTTCGAACCAAGTCTATTTATTATCAATTCTCATATCGCCAAGAATACGGAATTCTTGCAATGGAATTGTTTTATTTCAACTTTTCGTTAAACATTTCAAGGAAAGAAATACGAACTCTAGGTCCCACATGGAGATGAAGGATTCCCGCTTTTAAAGAGTGTCATAATTAGTCATTATGTTCGGAATTTAACTTCATACACGCTATGAAAATCAGCTTACTTTCGTCAAAATTTGCATTTTTCTGAGGTCAACAGAATTATGAGGAAAGCAACGAGTGAAAAATTACTAAACTTATTTACTAGATCAATCGTCATTCTCGAAGTTTGCGCAGAAAACTTTTCTTTAAGTAGCGAAGCAGAGTCTTCAAGTCACGAGGCGTAGATGTCTGCAGAAGCGTTTTTGGCGGTGGTATCCGACAGCCTTAAAGGTTGACCCATTCATCTATAGAGTCGCATTATCGAGGTTGACTTCTCAAAACGACTTGTTATAGAGGTTCTGAGTTACGTTGTGAATTGGATAAAATCCGTGTTCTTGAGGTTGTTTGGATAATAATAGTCGCGTTATAGAGGTTAATTTAACATCATGTGTTATGGCAATCTCAAGGGGATTTGAAAATTGCACTTGTAATTGAGGTTGTCGTGTTATTGAGGGTCGACTAAGCGAAGTTCTACTGTATTGGCCTATGTGATGCTTGTACTGCATACGGAGAAATACGTGGAATGAAGAACATGTCTCATGAGGTTTTTTTATCCTTTTAAATATAGGAATGGATCGAAGCACTATATCTAACGATAAAGAGAGTATTTTATAATCAGCAAACTCATCAGAGGTTTCACACGGCCTATGAAAAACAATGAGAATGGTTGTGGGCTTATGGAGTCCAACTATAACTCATTTTCCTCTTGTTTGTATGTACTATTAGTACACAGCCCAATACAATTTTCACTCAACTAGGCGTCACTTAAGTCTCCAAAGAAATTGGAAAATAAGGTTCTTAAGGCAGTATCAATTTTTATTGCACGTTTCTACATAAGCGCAATCTTTAGATGCAAGACCACATCATCTCCTCTAATAAAATTGCAACAGTGTAATATAAATTGACGTTACAATATATTAATTATACGCTTGTCACCAAATAATTAATACGTAATTGGTTAGTATACTATTTCATACCTGCTTCAACAAATCGAGTTGACATTGATTAGATGAAAATTCAAACGGTTGAATCAATAGGAATAAAGCTCATCGTATTCAGTGGTAGGCATCGAAGAAAAAGGCAAACTTCTGCTTGAAATGGACAGTGAGAGTCATATTCAGAATCTTAACTAATCTTGCTTCCACTACTTACGTCCTGAAATCCCTTCATCGGGTCAAATTGGTGTGCAGATTCACTCTGCTAAGTTGGTATTGCCACGCTGTATACTGCTTAGAACTATATCGAGGAGAATATGCATGTCCTGTCGAACTCGTAATAGAGATTTTATGACTTAAGCCAGGGGGGCGACAAGACTGCGATATATCGTACGGCTTGCTTTTATCGACTTCATTGGTCGAGGGGGGAGGCAAACTCCGTGACCCTTGGCTGGCAGAGGCGCTGCTGTAGCCGATTTCTAAGGGTACGCCTCCTGATTGGCCAATTGGTTCAGGGCGGCCATGTTGAGATAGTAAATTTTTGCTATTTGAAAAGTTAAGGTCGTCACCGGTTTCATAAGTGTTCAAGTAGTGTTTCATGAAGTGAAATCATCCTGGATATGTCAATGACGAAATTCCGAAAACAGTATGCCACACGTTGGTGCAACGTTTGATGTTCGTTTGGGTAAACTGTCTTTATTCCCGTTTCCTAAGGATGCAACGAGAGGTTTGTTTATTATTTAATTTTACCGATAACTATGCTATCATAGTTGGTTTGTGAAACATATGATAAGACTCCGATTAAAAGAAATCACATTATTATTTCAAATTGCACAGGCAGAGAAATTAGCAAGTTTCTGGCCCGGGCTGATCTTTTGAGTGCGGAAGTGCAAGAGCAATTGAATTATTGCACTAATGGATTTCCACGATGAAGAGGTGATGCTAAAGAACCCGAAACCTTTCCTTCCCCGAACTGCTGTCTCAGGTAAGTGGAAGATGTGTGTATTTTTGATGCTGGCCGAGCAAAATACCTTGTAATTACTTGCATAATACAATGTATGGACTTAGACAAGTTTGCTTCTTATTTCACGATTCGTCTTGGCATTCTACCCAAAGGACCTTACGAGCTTTGTAAGGTGTAAACAAACTATCGTGGTTCTCATGAGATACCACCAGCCACAATATCTCACTTGCGTACGTATTTATGTTAAATTTCATGTGTAGTTATGATAAAGTAATTGTGAATATCGTCTCGTCGTCTGGATAATTAGTGCATGCAATTGCTCATTTCTCGTCACGTATTTACGTTTATTATTTTCTTAGTGCTATCTTACTGCTTAGTGCTTAAGCAGTATAAGTGAGACTGTAGTTAGTATCCTGGGCCTGAGAAGTGATACCACCTTGGAATGTGGAATCTGTTCAGCAATTTGATTCGTCGTAGAGATTTTAGGACGTAAGACTATAGCTGAGACTCAAGAATATGGCCCTCAGACGCGAATACCGTAATTTTCGCTGGTTCTTTCCATTCGGGAGTGTCCTTGGGGCGATTATAAATTACAGCGCGATTAGGTAAGTGCCAAAAAGCTGGACAACATTATTCCAACCTTTTTTTTTATCTCCTCGAGGTTAGATAAACGCAGCCGAAGTCTAAACAAGGCTCCAATTGAAGTCTCCTCGTCGATAAAAGACAACCGGAAATCGGCGCGCGAGCGTTGCCGACGGAACCGAGTGGGAGACAGTCCCAGATTAAGATTGTCATTGTTTCATGTGTCCTCACGTGAGTGAGTATTGCAAGCGATTGTCTTCAAGTGGAAGACCGGCAGACAGTCTTGCTTCTGCGTCCGCTGCGAGCGATGCACCAACAGCCCGGCGCCTTTGGTGCACATCGAAGCATCCGGTTGTCGTCGGAATTTATTTATTGATTTGCCCAAGGATCAATTACAGCATTGTGCATCGATATAAGGCAACAAATCAACATCAACAAATTGCAAACAAGACATATCCAATAAATTACATGATATAAAATTACCAAAAAGCACCAAAAATACATATTTATAAAAAAATAAGCTGCGTCAAACCAATCCTAGGATTGCTGACCAATGATGATGATGATAAAATAATAAAAATAAAATAAAAATAATAAAATAAAAATAATAAAATAAATAACTCATTCCACTCCCAGGTACTCATTTACCGAAATACAGAGATTTTCAAGTAGAAAATCCTTTACTTTTTGTCTAAAAACAATATTGGATTGGATTTCCTTCAACCCAGAGGGCAATCTATTATACAATTTTATACCCATATATTCAGGACCCAGGAATGCATCTACACATCTACTTAATACCCTGCAAGCAACCTTAAAGGTGTTTGGCAAGGGGTGAATTCACATGCATTACGCATCATACATAAAAAGGATTAGCAATATAATTCTCCAGAATATACTATTGCCTAGATTTCACAATTGAAAAAAAAAGATAAAAATAGCAAAGCATGCATGCAAATAGGTACTGTTAGTTGGGTTAGCTTAAAGTCCTTATACCAACATGCAACTACCCATGCTATCCATTGATACACTCGTATTTATGCTATTGGATATATTTTCATTTCCCTAATTGTACGAGAAAAGAAGGACATTTTGAATCTATCGATTCGGAAATCAATTTCTCTAATTTTATGATTATGTTCCAGTCTGCCATAGTAAGTTCGCAAAATATTTTTAATGCCATCAGTGAGAATACTATCTTGGAATTTATTTAAGAGATTGAGTCAAAATTTCAAGCTACGGTCTGTCAATGATCCCCATTTTTCTTCCTTTAATGGCCTGGTTACGCTAAAATAGTTATCTTAACGTCCCTTTATAATTGCATTGAATACTTCGCCTTATCGCGAAGGGAGGGACACAGCTGGCTCTCCCAATGGGAGCGATTGCGACAGGATCTGTACAAGCAGACCTTCCGAGAATCCCCCTCCACTCCCTTCCCTTCCCATAAGAGCAGTCAAGGACGGGAGGAAAATGACGTCAATGTTATCACAGCAGCATTTTCGTTGGGCGTCACCTTTTGCTTATTTACATTTTTGATTTATGAGTGAATGGGTGTGGTTAGAAGATTAATTTTTTCACTAAAATTCTTTTTTCATTTCCATCTAACAATTTCGTGAACAAAATTGCGATTTCGGTTCCGAGTAAACGCCCCCATTATGCCGTTAAACGAGGTAAATATGATAAAGGAACATTTCGAACATACGGTTCGTGAAATTTTTAATTACGATAGTTATTTTTATTTTTCTTTCGGCCTCCTTCCGGAGGAAATCCTGTCGAGGGGTAAGTTTACGAACAGCACGGAAATCCTTTCGTAACATCTGTTTACTTAAAGAAGTTCAAGAGAAAAGTACTCGAGAAATATCTAGATGATAATCCGAAAGCATTTTCCTCTTACGTTATGGAATGCCGGGGAACGAAAAAGTTCACTTTTAAAAAGCGATATGGGCGAAATGGCAAAGAAAAATCAACCGTGTTAAATTACTTAGCGTTTTCACAGATCCGACAAAGAGTGCAAACGATGAGTTCGCCAGCCGTTTTCAAACCCCTGTCGGTATCTCATGTCATACAATAGAAACGTTATTCGAAATATTAGACCTTATAACTCCCGAGGTCCCGACAGAATTTGTGTGTTCAAAGGATTAGTCTCCGAAAGCGCTCCATGCCTTAAAGTATTATTTAGAAAATCCCTCACATGCCATATTGAACTCAAAGACTGGAAAATTGCTGACGTAAACCCAATTTTTAAAAGCTGCAATATGGAGTGACCATGAGGTTACGGACCAAAAGCACTCGCCTCAATTTCATGTAAAATTTTAGAGCATATATATTAGTAACCTCAATAGGGTAGTTTTTGTATTTATTAATGGTCTTGATTGAAATTTTAAAACCTCTGGAGTGCATATTTTAAGCTGTTCGATTTTAATGACTTTAAGTATTATTCCTTATGTGAAAAAATTCAACGGCGCGAAAACGAGACGGCAAACTATTGCATGCCGGTAAATCACATACGTAGTGATCCCAGTGTATGGGATCCCTACGAATTCGGTCTAAATAACGAACTTGAACGTGTGCTGCGAAGATCGGCAAGATTTGTAAGGGGCCAGTATGATAACCTTATTAGCGTAACCAGTCTATTACATGAATTATATTGGGAATCATTGTCAGATCGCAGGTTGAAATTTAGACTTAATCTCTTAAACAAATTCCAAGACCATATTTTCAGTGATGATGCTAAAAATATTTTGCGGACCCCAATTTACTATGGTAGACTGGACCATGATCACAAAATTAGAGAAATAGATTGCCGAACTGACACATTCAAAATGTCCTTTTTTCCTCGTACTATTAGGGTAATGAATAACGGTAAATGTAACCAGTACGAGTGTAGCAATGGATAACATTGGTAGCTGCATGTTGGTATAAGGACTTATAGCTAACCCAACTAACGGCATGTTTTTGCATGTATGCTTTGCAATTTTTTTCATTTTTTAAATAGCTAAGTTTAGAAGAGTATATAAAAACTAATCCTTTCAAATGCATGGTATGTAGTGCATGCTTGGTGAAAATTCACCCCCTGCCACACATCTTTATGGTGGCTTGCCGGGTATTAGGTTAATGTTACTTGATGTTGCTTACTGTTGATGTAGAAGTAATATTTTTCCAACAACAGACAATTGTTATCTGTGTGCTTTAATTGATGTATATTTTGAAGGTGACCCCAACAACAGGCCTTAGGGTTAACCTAAAGCTCCAGATTGCAATTATTTCTTTTATTGTACATAACATGTTGGACAATAGACGTTAACAATGAACGTATTATTATATTATTATTAAATTGGTCTTTCGTGAGGCGATCATCATCACGTATAAGTGAATTATGTCACGAAGCAAATGACGTCGACGATTAGCAAAAAGTGGACATTAAATTCAAACAAAAAGGATCTCATTCATTTATATCCGTTGAAGACATATATCCTCAACGGGACTCGAACCCCGGTTCGCAAACTCGCGGGCAACATAAGCTCCAGTTCGAGAGATTTTCCTGTAGTTCCTACGCCACCCTGCAAATCGCCCATTTCCGTAACCTAACAACAAAACTTCCCTGGTTCTCACTCTACCTTGTTCAATTCTTTATTCGCCGCTGTTTTCACATGCCAGAGACTCGCAATAGGGAATATGAGTGAAATTTGTTTCTAATGTACTGACAATGTACTTTAAACGGAATTTTCTCACCAATTCAGATGAATAAGTCAACATTTTGTACGCCAACCATAAAGGTTATTAAAATCTATTAAAACGTTCCCGAAAATTGACGAAAGTCACGTGACCTGAAACGCCTACTGACGTCACTGCACGGTATAGGTTACATAATGCTACGTAAACGCGTTTATTTTAGAAGAAATAAAGCGAATATATTATTTTGAAGTTTTTTAGCCGTTTCTTGATCGAAATAATGGCTGAAAAGGGATTTAAAGAAGCAAAATCCGACAATTACCTTTAAGTTGACTCACTTATGGTGGCTGTCTTCTAAAAAAACAGCGATTGCTTTGTCGTACCAAATATTCGCGGAGTGAAAACAATTAGCGTACCTACTATACAGGTAATATATATTTTATGGACGCTTTGCTCAATAGGATCCACGCTACTCAAATAAAAAATCAAATTACCTTATTTTATTGCACTTAACAAATAAGAAAATTACATGAGTTTTCGCCAAGTATTGATTAAACAACTTATCCCCACTTACGAGAGATAAACAACGCCCATAGTGATACCGTGCCGTGACGTCAAGCGATGACTTCGTGTTTTTAAACTGCCGAAAGCGCATACAATTTTTAAAGCGTAATATCTTTGCTGTACATCTTAATACTTCAGCAAAATTTTCGCTACGCACATTTCAGCTTATGAACTTCTCTTTCAAAGAGTTATTAAAAAAACTAGTGCATGCTCGCCATTGTTCTTGCGTAGAACGCAGTGAGGAAACATCTTTTGCACAAGTGACAAAAACCACTTCCGCCCTAGATTGATCCTCCATGACTTCCCAGGAATACGCTCTCGAGATACGACTTCAATGGAAGCAAATCTGCCCAACGCTATCTCATTTCTCAGGATGTTGCTAAAACAATGGGCTGGGGATGAGCGCACGTATGCACCTGAATCCACTCCTAACTGGTTCGCGGTGGATCGCGCCTTCTTCCCAATACTGGGCAGGAACCAAGGCTGAGATAAATCTCCGAATGAAGGCCGGGGTGCCTGGAGCCCCTGGCGGATTCCAGGTCACCGGCAAAGACGTTCCAGACCACTCCCAAAGAAGATTGGGCGTAGGGCAGTGCGATATGCTGTAGATATGCTGTTTTGAATATCGCACGACGATATCATTCTGGTATCGCGGATTCGCCGATATATCGGTTTCGCGATATAAATAGGAAATATCGTGATATGGACATTTCGGGATAACGACATATCGGGATATCGAAAGGGTGGAGTAGCTGCGACTCCGCGATGGACAAGGATAATCTACAGAAGAAAAGAACGAAAAGTTCTTGGATGAAGACCAATTCGGATTCAGGAAAAGTAAGAGCACAAGAGAAGCAATATTGGCCCTTAGGCTGCTTATAGAGAAGTAAATGGAGAAGAACAAGCCGACGTTCATTGTATTTGCAGACTTAGAGAAGGCTTTTGACAACGTGGATAGGAATTTAATGCTTGGAATATTGAAAGGAATAGGAGTGTCGTACAATGACCGAAGAATTATCCACAGTTTGTATAAAAACCATGTAGCGGTGATAAAAGCTGGACCCAGCTGCGAGGAAGCAAAAATAAGGAAAGGAGTGAGAAAAGGCTGTGCACTGTCTCCCGTAATTTTTAATGTTTACATCGAGAGAGCCATCAATGAAATCAAGGAGAAGTGTTCTGGAGTGAACATACACGAGGAAACAATCAGTATGCTACGATTCGCTGATGACATAGCTCTCACAGCAGAGACAGAGAAGAATCTGAATAAGATGCTAACAACCATGGAAAGGACAATGGCCAGACATTAGCTGAAGATCAATAAGAAGAAAACTAAGATATTGGTGTGCAGCAAGACAGGGGAGGCCAAAACCAACGTTAACGGAAAACAAAAACTGGAAGAGGTGAAAGAGTACTGCTACCTAGGAAGCCGAGTAACCAACGATGGACAAAGCAAGAAAGAAATAGTCAGTAGAATATCCCAGGGGAAGAGGGCATTCTATCAAAAGAAGAATCTACTTACAGATGGAAATACAAGCTTGGAAGTAAGGAAACAATTCATTAGAACGTATATCTGGAGCATGTTTGTTTACGGCAGTGAGGCATGGACGATGACAGCAGCGGAGATGAAAAGGGTAGAAGCATTCGAAATATGGTGCCAACGAAGAATGATGAAGATAAAATGGATCGACCGAGTGACAAATGAAGAAGTCCTAAAAAGAGTGCGAGAAAAGAGAAGTCTGCTGAAAACTAAAAAGAAGACGGGACAACCTAATCGGCCATATCTCAAGACACGATGGCCTGATGAAGACAATCGTCGAGGTAAAAGTGAACGGGAAGAATGGAAAGGGCAGGCCTCGTATGAGGTATATGGAGCAAGTTGTGAAGGATGTAAAAGAGAGGAGCTACGTCAATATGAAGAGGTTGGCCGATAGAAGTATAGAGTGGCGGGCTGCGCTAAACCAATCGTTGGATTGCTGACCCTTGATGATGATGATGGGATATCGACATATGGGGATATCCGATATCGACTTATAATGTAATAACTTAAGGTGAAAGAGCATATAATTTTAGATAATAGAGGTTCTTTTCAATTTTTTGATACGGCCCATATGAGCAGAAATATAACCAATTTTCCATGGTCGAAGAACGGTGAAAATTTTTTAAATTCCGAATTATGGTTTAAAAACAATAATTTTATAAACAAATATGAACTTTTCTTGTTGAATTCGAGTTTTCAGTGATGAAATCGAACCATGGCCATTCCATGCCCTAGATACAAATTTTATGATAAAAAGTTATAGTTAGTAACAATAATAAACTAGATAATTTAATATGTATAATTAACGAATACATGAAGTGTAACATTTTATAAGGAAGAGACCGTTTATAGCACTTCAATCCGATCAACCATTACCGAGAAATTGCGCTAAATAGAGACATTATTAAGGGTGACAGAAAAAAACACCGGGATCAGGATATCAACATATCGGGATATCGTAAAAGCTGGATATCGTCATATCGGGATATCGAATATCGACATATCGTGATATCGCTTTTCGAAATATCGACTCCCGATATCCAGTGCATATCGAGTATCGTCGACGATATATCGTATATATACCCTAATTAGGCAGAGTCCGGCGACCCCTCTCGGTGATCAGGCGTGTAGGCGATGCTGAGAGTGTGACCCAAAAGGATATGGACACTTCCTCGTGCCTGGTATGGTGTGTAACCAAAAATGTTTGGGTCATATCAGTTAAAGATTCTGACCCGAAAGATGAAAGGGAAAGCTTTCCCCGGAATAATTATTGCATCAAAGATAAGAGAATACCTATCGATAGTTAGGAATCAACATCACTGAAGACTTGTCATGGGGAAACACATCTGGGAAAAAACTAGTTTAGCAAACCCTACGGTTTGGATTCGTTGAAATGGTTCTAGGCAAATGCGATGAGATGGTACGAGAAAGAAGCTATTTTACACTTGTCTGGCCTCATTTAGAATATGCCGCTATTTCTATGGGATCCGTACGAGGAGGTTTGATAAAGGAATTAGAGCGTGTGTGAAGGAGATCCCCTAGATTTGTTAAAGGTCGTTATGACAATTGAATTAGCATTGCCAGAATAGAAGATCTAGGATGGGAATTACTATCAGATCGCAGGCTAAAATTTAGATAAAACCTTTTAAGTACATTCTTGGCAGATTTGTTTACAGATGACGTTGGATATATATTACGAACTCCTGCATATAATGCTAGGTTTGAAATCCTTGTGTAGGCTTCCGCGGGTTGTCTTACATGAAGATGCTTGTCTTTCGGGATTCCCTCCGCGTTGGTCCATGGTTGCTCGGACGACAGTTTCGCCGGTGTTGCAGTCGGCTTCTTCAGGTCAGTGAAACGCCGGCGAAACTGTCGTCCGAGCAACCATGGACCAACGCGGAGGGAATCTCGAAAGACAAGCATCTTTATGCTAGGTTTGATCAGATTAAAAAGATTAGAGAGATAGATTGTCGTGCCGATAGGTTTAAAATGCTATTTTTCCCGCGTACCATAAGAGAGCATAATAGGCAGAATAGCGAAGGGTTAGGTAGGTGAAAAATTGCTATAGCAGTCTAAACTGCAAGATAGATGTATTAAAAATTCCAACTCATGCATGCTTGGTAAATAAATATATAATATTTAAATAAATTCTATTATAACCATAACCATTTGTTATTATGTAGATACTATTCATCTAGCTGCATGTACGCTATTAAGAAGCATGTTTTCATGTAATGTCCTTGTTGCATGTCAACAGTGCATGTATGGTGATCTTCAAATCCTGCCACACACCCTCTTGGATGACTTGCAGGGTATTTTTGTCTCATTCAGCAGCCTCTTCCTACAGAACGCCGTCTTCCTTACGTGGGCTGATTCTTTTTCACCTTCCGTCTTCATCCGCCGGTGGGCTAAGACCTCAGATGCAGGAGAAATGCATTTCGGGAAGGCGGAGAACATGATGAATAAATAAACGTGAAGAACTCGATTTTCCTCGCTTCGAACATGGTCCAGTGATTCATGTATAATCTCCACAATGGTGTTTATTTCCCTCGATGTGTACACTCGCAAACGAAATAAAGGTCACCAGAGAGAACTGTGGGGAGCCCTCGATATTGAATGGGCGCCGTGCCCCTTGACGCAGCTAGGGCCACCTCACTCCGACAACAATCCACCACCCGAAGGTCCTCTCTCTATCTCTCTCTTTCTTATCTCGACGCTAAAGATGGCGTGGGCATCGGGGGGCAGGGGCGAGTCTTTGAACTTGTCCCGGGGGCAGCACTGGTTGGCCCCGCATCTGATAAGAGGGCGCTCAAAACGACTCCGATGACATGAACTCCCAGAACGGGAAGATGCAAAAATACACATTAACCATTCTACTTTAAGCGGTGCGAGCTTCCATTCTTGTTTTAATGCCTTACGAATCCTCATCTACATCTACACGATACCCTGCAAGCCACCGCGAGGGTGTGTGGCAGGGAGTGAAGATCACCAAGCATGCACTACCGACATGCAAACAAGCAACTATAGAGTCTCATGCAACTAGATTGTCAGTATCTATAGTATTTGAGGGGTTAATACATGAATCATGCACTACTGACTACTATAAAATATTTCCCCTACCTATCTATTTGCTATGCTGCCTATTCTGTTCTTTTGTAGTACGGGGGAAAAATGCCATTTTGAATCTATCAGTACGACAATCTTTCTCTCTAATCTTATTTGTCTGGTCGAATCTAGCATAATACGCTGTTTTTTTTAATATGTGCCTAACATCTTCAGCAAAGCTATCCGATTGAAATTTCTCCAATAGATTTAACATGTACCTTAATTTACGCTCTGATAATGACTCCCACCCTAATTCTTGTATTAATTCTGAAACACTACTCAGGCTATCGTAACACCTTTTAACGAACCTAGCTGCTCTACGCTGCACAGTTCTCTGATCAACCTAATTCATTCGGATCCCATACACTGGCTGCATACTCAAGGTGGAGCCTAAATAGTGAAAAATAACATCGCCCTTTTGTCTTCTCATCACATTTCCCAAGTACTCTTTTTAGAAATCCTAGCTTTCTATTCTCTCTGCCGCATATTTCCCGGATGCCTTCCCCACGATAAATCTTTAGTGATTGTTACACCTAAATACCTTATGGTTTCATCGCTTTCCATCTTCGTGTTATTAATTTTATAGGATCGCTCTATCGAATTATTCCTCCTCCAAAAATTGATGGCTACACACTTTTTAAGGTTAAGCTCTAACTGCCATATTTCGCACCACTCTTGAATTGCATTTGAATCTTTGCTAAGCGATTTCCTGTCTTCTTCTCTTGATATACCCCTATACACTACCGCATCGTCTGCAAAAAGTCTAATGTAAGCTTATTACCAACTACAGTACCCATATCGTTTATGCATAAAAGAAATAGAAGCGGACCTACTACGTTACCCTGGGGTACCCTCAAAGTGACTTTGATTGTGTCCAACATGAAACCATCTATGACAGCCCTCTGCTCTCGCCCACTTGATAAATGTTTTACCCAACATACAACGTCATTATTTATACCAAAATTCTCTAACTTCAAGATTAATTTATCATGAGGAACTTTATCGAATGCTTTTTTTTTTAAATCTAAAAATATCGCCTCAACTTCAGTACTATTTTCGCCGTAGACTTAAATATTGTGTACGAATATAACTAATTGTGTCTCCAAGATCTACCTTTCTGGAACCCATGTTGGCTGTTTATGAGTAATCCCTGACTATCCAAATGCCCCATGATTGAAATGACTACAATGTGCTCAAATACCTTACAAGAGATTTACGTGAGTGAGATGGGTCCGTAGTTACGTGGTTCTTCCCTATCACCGCTTTTAAAAATAGGTGTAATAACTAAATCCTCACTAAATTCGCTTAAAAAACGAACTGGATCATATACGACGAAGATCGGCATTTGTATCAAGTTAACAATTCCCAGATTAGTTTTCTGAGGTTATTTCAATGAATGAGTCGACAATCGTGTCGTGACGCCTCTTTCACGGTCTTCACACTGCACCACTTCCCCATTGGGCATTGGCATCTACATCTACATAATACCCTGCAAGCCACCATAAAGGTGTGTGGCAGGGCGTGCTGGTATGGACTTGGGAGTTGACCTGTAAGGTGGCAGACTGGGAGGGGTGGTGAATTTGAAGCTCCTGGCGGACGAGGGGTACCTCTACATCTTCGTAATACCCTGCGAGCCACCGCGAGGGTATTGCCTATGCATTAACATTTCTAACCCACGCATGATAGATAAATATATATGCAGATGAATGCCATTATAACCAATAATCCCGTTATTACTATGTCGGTACTAACCATCCAGCTTTAGGTGACTATTATCTAACATGTTTCTATGCAGTAACTAATTTGCATGTCAATAGTGCATGTTCGGTGATCTTCACCTCCTGCCACACAACCTCTCGGTGGCATGCTGGGTATTGCGTACATATAGATCGTAGCGTTATATCAGAGCGTAGATTAAAGTTCAGATTAAATCTATTGCAGAAATTTCAATCGGATAGCTTTACTGAAGATGTTAGGCACATATTAAAAACACCAGCGTATTATGCTAGATTCGACCAGATAAATAAGATTAGAGAGATAGATTGTCGTACAGATAGATTCAAAATGGCATTTTTCCCCCGTACTATAAGAGAACAGAATAGGCAGCATAGGAAAGGGATAGGTAGGGGAAATATTTTAGAGTATTCTGTAGTGCATGATGCATGTATTAACCCCTCAAATACTATAGATACTAACAATCTAGTTGCATGAGACCCTTTAGTTGCTTGCTTGCATGCTAGTAGTGCATGCTTGGTGACCTTCACCCCCTGCCACACACCCTAGCGGTGGCTTGCAGGGTATCGTGTAGATAGATGTAGATGTAGATGAGAGTGGGCTGTGTATGAAGATCGCCAAACACGGTAGGATCCTCACTATAATGCCCGATTTGACGAAATAAATAAGATCAGACAGATAGTTTGACGCGCCGATAGATGCAAAATGTCATGTTTTCCCCGCGTACAATGAGAGAACTCAATGGGCAACATATAAACGGGATAGGTTGAAGAAATATTGTTAGGGTAGTCTGTAGTGGATGGTGCATGTATTAGAATAACTATCTAGAATTATTAGTATCTAGAATTACTAGAATCTATGCATAATAGATGAATACCGATAAATGTATTTAGTTAAGACATTTATAATCATGAATAGAATAAACTTGGTTATATTCCACAAAAATGTTATTAACCGACCGGTTTCGACCTACTCAGGTCACCTTCTCAGGGGTTTAACAAGTTTAAATTTTTGCGGAATATAACCAAGTTTATTCTGTTCATCATGAATTCATTCCACAATTTGAACTCGATTTCATAAGAGCATTATAACCAATAATCTCTTAATTACTGTATAGATACTAAGCATCTAGCTGCATGTGACTCTATTATCTAACATGTTTCTATGTAGTCGGTCAAGCGAACCGTAAACTGCGATTCGTCAAAAGAGTATTGGGTAAATGTGACGATCGTGTACGATGAATCGGCTACTTTTCCCTTGTTAGACCTCATTTGGAATATGCTGCCAGTGTATGGGATCCCAACGAAATCGGTCTAAGTAATGAACTTGAACGTGTGCAGCGAAGATCGGCAAGATTTGTAAAGGGACGGCACGATAACCTTATTAGCGTAACCAGTCTATTAAATGAATTAAATTGGGAAACGTTGTCCGATCGCAGGTTGAAATTCAGACTTAATCTCGTAAACAAATTCCAAGTCCTTATTTTCAGAGATGATGTTAAAATATTTTGCGAACCCCAACGTTTAAGGTTGACGACCATAATCACAAAATTAGAGAAATTGATTGCCGAACTGACAGATTCAAAATGTCCATTTTTCCTCGAACAAATAGGGATATGAATAACGGTAAATATATCCAGTACGAGTGTAGCAATGGATAACATTCGTAGCTGCATGTTGGTATAAGGACTTAACCAACATTTTGGGTTAATTTAAGAAGTTAACCCAACTAACAACATGTTTTTGCATGTTTGCTTTGCTATTTTTATATTTTTTTAAATAGTGTAGTATAGAACAGTATATAAATGCCAATCCTTCTAAATGCATGATATGTAGTGCATGTTTAGTGAGAATTCACCCCCTGTCTCACACCTTTTTGGTGGCTTGAAGGGTATTATGTAGATGTAGGTCCAGTAGCCTAATTGCATGTCAATAGTGCATGCTTGGTGATCTTCACTCCATGCCACACACGTACACGATGGCTTGCAGGGTATTGCGTAGATGTAAATGAACCACGTTACATGACGGCGAAATCTCCCTAGCTTTTCGCTTAGGATGATTGCGAGGTTTTCGACACAGGTTCACACCCATGGCATATTTTGGGAAAAGTGCTTTAAATTTCCTGTGAACTGACTTTGTCCCGAAGGGTTCATATTAAGTGGATTGGATCCATCAAATTGCACGTAAACGACGAAATTGCGTAAGCTCTAATCTCCATAATCTTCTCGTGGAAGTCCAAGGCCAAGTGGTTGGGAGTGTAGCTTATGGATTCATAGGCACGTGAGATTAGTCACATAGCAGGTAAACGCCACATGATACTTTGCCGTGCCATTCTACTTTCATTGCCGCTGCATGAAAACCAACCTTATATCATCGGGTAGAGATTAACATTCTGCTATTTCCACTTTAAAATATGACATATAGTATAACAGCATCCAAGCACATGTTTGAAACTATTGAGGCACCAATTCTTTAAGGAATTTAAGTTTTTTCATCTACATCTACGCAATACGCTACTAAGCCACCACGAGTGTGGGTGGCAGGGGGTGAAGATCACCTCACGTGCACTATTGATATGCAACTAGGCTAGAACATGGAAACATGTGAGATGATAGGTTTACATGCAGATAAATGGTTAGTATCCACATGGCAATATGGGATTATTGGTTGTTAATACATGCATCATGCACTAAAGACTACTCTAATAATATTTCATCTATTACCTATCCCTGTGCTATGACTAATTTTGTGTTCTCTTATGGAACGGGGGAAAATGACATTGCAGCACTCATAGCAGGGACAGAGCAAAATTCTAACAAACATGCAAATTATATCATCTTAATATCAATAAGAAGAAAACTAAGATATTGATATATATAATGAAGAGGCCAAAAACAACGTTAAACTAGGAAAATAAAAACTGGAAGAGGTGAAAGAGTCCTGTTACCTGTGAAGTAGAGTAACCAACGAAGGACGAAGCAAGAAAGAAACAGTAAGTAGAATAGCCCAGGCAAAGAGGGTATTCTATCAAAAGAGGAATCTACCTACAGCTGGAAGTACAAGCGAAGAAGTAAGGAAGCAATGCATCAGAACGTATATCTGGAGCATGTTTCTTTACGGCAGTGAGGCATGGACGATGACAGCAGCGGAGAAGAAAAGGGTGGAAGCATTCGAAATGTGGTGCTACAGAAGAATGCTGAAGATTAAATGGATCGACCGAGTAAGTAACGAGGAAGTGCTAAGAAGAGTGGGAGAAAAAAGAAGTCTGCTGGCAACTCTAAAAAGAAGATGGGACAACTTAATAGGCCATATCTTAAGATACGATGGAGTGAAGTGAACGGGAAGAATGGAAAAGGTAAGCGTCGTATGAGATGTATGGGGCAAGTAGTGAAGGATACAAAAGAGAGGAAATACGTGAATGTGAAAAGAGCCGATAGAAGAATTCAGTGAAGAGCTGCGTCAAACCAACCCCAGGATTGATGACTAATGATGATGAATTCATAACCGTTACTCAGACTTTAAGATCACTCAAAATTTGTGCGTACGTGTTTCTAATTAACGATACTGATGAGCCTACGGTAGGGTTTGAAGTTTTATTGATATCATCTAATCTTGAAATGCCATTATTCCCGGATTTTCCGCTGAGGTTCAAGATATGAATATTCAAGGAATATTCTAGAATTTCGCCGCTTACAAATACACTCTCTCATGTCAAAATCATGGAAATATCACGACCTGTACTGTTTTGAACAAGAATTTCCCAGTGTATATGTGAAATTTTATTACCATGTCATCCACTCTACACGCCATGGATCTCACTTGGCCCAACAGCGGCTAGAGAGCCACATTATTATTTGAGTCATTTTGAAATTAAGTAGAAATATGTTAACTTTTTTTACTTTATTTAATTATTGATTTTATTTAGCAAAATTTTAAGGAATAGTAAAAGAGGAATATTAACAATCAAAGTGTCCTAATAAACCAAATTTTACATATTTATCGCAAAAAAAATTTTGATTAAGCGTTTAAATGTCACCTCCATGGGAGTCCCATGCCGTGTACTTACTTAAAGAACTGCAAGCAAAACTTTTTGTACTGAGTAAATTAATTTATTCAACCATCGCATAATTAACCAGTACCATTGACTTAAACCTTGGGCTAATAATGGAATATTTCAGTTCTATTTGAGATAAATATAAAGATTGAAAGTTATGTCCCTAACTTTTACATCACCTCCATGGGAAAATAGAAAACGTTCTATTAAACACCACCAGGAAGCAGCACAAGTTTGAAAGTTTGAATGTAAGAAAGCCTTAGCAATCATTTAGCTTGGAGGGTGTGATTTGCTGAACAGTATGTACATTTGGTCTATTTATTTCTGCTTTTAGGTGTAAAAATATCGAGTTCTTTTAATGTCTGTCACCTCCATGTCGTCCATAATTTTAAAAATTATTACCTACTTAAGACTTTCTTTAGTTGTATGGCTTATTGTTATAAAGAAATGTCTTAAAATCAAAGAACACTGCTAAAAGAGTTTTATATGACGTTTAATTGTGGTAAACTCTTGATTTTGTCACCTCCATGGATGTCACCTCCGTGGGACCCATTGGACATGGAGTTGATCAGGGAACCTTGGAGTTGACCGACTGTAATTCATAATTCTTTCCTTAAATAATTTTGATGCATAGTTGATTATTCATCAAGTTAAGGTTAATTTTATACTGTATTACAACAACTTTTTCTTAATTTCATCTGAAATATACGGATATAGCTCATTTCAGGCTTGTTTTCAATGTCTCAATTGCAGCCTTCCCTTAGATACTTTCCTTTCGATAAGTTTGTTTTAATTAGCTTTCCTTGAGTTTATCATTTGTTCGTCGTACATATTTTATTGAATTTTATCGGTAATTTCAAATAGACCGGTAATTTCCGCTAGACACTCGGTTAATTTCAGCTAGAAGCTTATTTCAAATGAGATTGTCACCTCCGTGACTTGAGAGTACATTTCAGTTTATTTAGCTGCTAACGTGTTCTTAACCTCTGTTTAAAAGTTATATCACTTAAGAAAATTTCGTACAACACCATTACACATAAAAATACATTACATTTAATAATTGAAAAAATAAATTTTTCGTTTGTAAATTTCCACTTAATTTCAGAATGACCCATTTTCTGACCCGGCCTAAGCTGGGCGGGAGAATGTTCAACGCCAGCTTTTCTGCCGTCATTTTTACGCCTGGCAAAATTTGACTGCTGAGTGCAAATAAACTGAACTGCCGATCACTGAAGAGGCGACACCGCCAAATGAAGACTTTCATGTCGAAGACTTTGACCAACATGCAATCTTCGAGTTTACACTTGCAGCGAAATCAAACGGTCTCCGATTTAAATGGTGCGAGGGACATGGACGTATTTTAGCGTGATGGAAGCGTCGTCTGAGTTTTTTCTTTCTGTTGCTGCGATATGACGTCGGACATCAGACCACCACAAGGAATATGAATACATCCATGCACAGATAGACTTTCGACCTTGCTCCTACTATGTAAAGCGTTGTAATTCGTAATTGGCGCAACTGATAAATGATTCTCTTATCTCCATGCGCAGGCACCGACATTTTAATCCCCACTATTCAGCCAACTGCTTTCCGATTCAAACACAAGGAAGAATATCAATAATCACTCTCGGAATTGAAGAGTGATTTTGGCGGTAAATATTTGAAACGCCACCTGCAGAAAATCGTTGAAAACGATGCCAATATTATAAATTCCTTTCTACTTGATCAAATTGGCGAAAAAGTGAGCTGCTCAGAAATGATGAAGCTATCTCTCATATGCTGTCCGAGGTCTCCGGCCTCTAAATGGCTGAATCTAGAGAAACTCAAATTGTTTGGGATTGGTTTAACGCTTGTGTCCTCTGCGGTGTAAACACGATTTTTTTCCCATTATAACCCGCAACTAGCCGCTCTAAGTATCGTACGAATTCATAAGCGATCCATTAATACCAGATGTTCTTTGACGCATAGTTAAGAACTATCAAAGTACAGCTATGCGTCGCAGAATTAATTATAATTCATATTTTTCTGTCAATACGTTAAAAAAAACATTTATCCTCACACATTTTCCCTTGAACTGTTCCTTTCATCTTAAAGTGTAAACTTAATCAAGGAAACAACTTAGGCCATCCCATGCTCCTTAAATAAATGAATCTTACTCAAAGAAGCCTTGCCCCTAGCATTTAATTTTCTTGAAGTACCTCCCGTTTGCTAAGAGAGAGAGTGAAACATTACTAGAAGCTTCCCTTTCAGTCTTGTTGCTACGAATCTGTTGCATTTCCGCGTTCTAGTAATGCAGGAACGGTTGTTCGTGTGTCACTATGTTAACTTTGTTTCGTTAAGGACTGTCAAGTCTTCTCCTCATCCGGAAACCAGACGGTCGAAGATCCTTCGAAGGCTCTCGCGAGGAGATCGGGTTTGTGAGGTGGCTAGAGTACTGGCTTCCCATTCCGAGGGCCCGGGTACGATTCCCGGCAGTGGCGGATTATTTTCAGTGGTAAACCTGTTCCTACTTGAGTGCCTAGTGGAGGGCATTTGAGGTTCAGTACTCCGTCCGTCGGATGGGACGTTAAGCCGTGGTCCCCTTGGCGCCTGTCGTTAAGAGTAGGCTAACCGACGCCGGGTTTCTCTCCACTCTTCCTCCATTACCTGCAATGTTCCTGCCATTACCCAACGGGGGCGTTTACTCGGAACCGAAATCGCAATTTTTTGCACGAAATTGTTAGATGAAAAAGAAAAAAGAATTTTAGTGAAAAAATTAATCTTCTAACTACAACCATTCACTCATTAATCAAAAATTAAAATCAGCAAAAGGTGACCCCCACCGAAAAAGCTGCTGTGATAACATTGACGTCATTTTCCTCCCGTCCTTGACTGCATTTAGGGGAAGGGAAGGAAGTGGAGGGGGGTTCTCGCATGATTTTCCATTGGCAGAGTCAGCTGTGTCTCCCCCATTGCGATAAGGCGAAGTAGCAGATTCAAAATGTCCTTCTTTCCTCCTTCAATGGGGGCGTTCACTCGGAACCGAAATCGCAATTTTGTGCACGAAATCGTAAGATGGAAACGAAAAAAGAATTTTAGTGAAAAAATTAATCTTCTAACCACAACCATTCACTTGTAAATCAAAAATTAAAATAAGCAAAAGGTGAAAAAGCTGCTGTTATAACATTGACGTCATTTCCTCCCGTCCTTGACTGCTCTTATGTGAAGGGAAGGGAGTGGAAGGGGATTCTCGGAAGGTCTGCTCGCACAGATGCTGTCGCAATCGTTCCCATTGGGAGAGCCAGATGTGTCCCCCCCTTCGCGATAAGGCGAAGTAGCTTCGCGGGCTCAGTTGTGATTGGACGAAGTCGATATACGTCAGAGGTTGCACCACACCCACTTTTCCGAAAGGGTTAAAAACATCAGTTTTTCGCCGCTTATAACTCGAGAAATAATTGACGGATCAAAACACGGAAAAATACGGGTCTTTTTATTTTATAAATTCTGTCATATTCGGTAATAAAAAAATCTGGTAAACGACCCCATTACCCTCTTATCCCAAATAGCGCAAATGACCTCGGCTGTCGGTCGCCTCCCCAGAAGAAACCAACTAAGTTCTCGCGAGACGTTCGTCTTCAATAGCCCACGGCTTGTTACGGAGGCAAAAACAATTCTGCTCCATCTAACTCGTCTCATAGCATATCCTGATCCATATGGACATTGAAGTGAGCTTGTTGGCACTGAGAAAATTTGGAGGATAATAATAGATACTGATGCCAACAGGTAAGACTCCTATATCGATATTTCAGTGAACTGGGTGATCATCAACGGGAAGATAGGTTTAGGAGGCACTTGTCTCGGGAATAGGTCAGTGGAGGGCCACTGTCCAAGAGCAAGTAGCCACTGACCTATTCCCAAGATAAGTGCCTCCAAAACCTGTCTCCCCGTTGATGATCGCCCAGTTGACCGAAATATCGATATAGGAGTCTTACCTGTTGGCATCGGTATCTACATCTACATAATACCCTGAAAGCCACCATAAAGGTGTGTGGCAGGGGGTGAACTCTCACCAAACATGCACTGCATATCACGCATAAAATTTGTAATGAAAAATTAAAATAGCAAAGCATACATGCAAAAACATGCTGTTAGTTGGGTTAGCTTCAAGTCCTTATACCAACATTGTAACGTATCAATTTTTAGCCATGGCATGCTGGGGAGTTGGGGAGCCGCCATGTTGGTTTTTGTACAGAATATTTATACGGAGACATAGGGAAATATGGCGTCGGCCTCGACAATGGCCAATTTGTCATTGAGCCTGGTGATTCAGGTCATTCGGGAGTTACATTCCCAAGAATAGAAATTGTCTCGCAGGCTATTGTTGAACTCGCGGCAGGTTACGGAGGGAGACTAATTATGGCCGGGCGTTAACAATTAAGAGGGGCATATATAAAGAGGGACGAGGAGCGAGAGGGGGGCTTCTAGGGGGCTGCTGCTAGGCTTCTAGGCGGCTAGTCGAGGAGTCGAAGGAAGGTGAAGGCTGATAGTCCAAGAAGAGGGAAGTGTCTTCTAGGCGAGTCTGATAGTCCAAGAACAGTGAAGGGGCGTCTAGCTTCGAGTCTGATGGTCTGACAACAGTGAAGTGGAAAGTGGCATGGCGGAGAAGCCAGGATTAACCCAAGGAGACGGGGATCGCCTCAGCTAGAAAATCCAGATAAACTAAAGGGATAAAGCGGTCCACTCCCCACTATTATGTAGGTACTTATTTTTAAGAGGGTACTGGCTATATTTTATGTGAAAGTGAAATGTGAAATGGCTCGTGAAGTGATCTATGGCCTGTAAAAATTGAGCCTGAAGATACCAAGAGTGAAAGTGATATGTTGTGAGGGTAATTTATTATGATACTGTATATATTAATTTGTATTGTGTGTGAGCAAAATTAAATTGAAAAAAGAAAAAATTACATTTATGGCGCCCAACGCTTGAGCACGATAAAATATTAGACGTACGGGGTTGTGTGATAGGCTACGTTTAATAGATACCACGAGGAGAACCTGAGAGGTGCAGAGTAGGAAGTGTTCACGTTAGCGAACGCGAGAGAAAATTAGACATCGGGAAAATTACTACAGATTAAGTGTTAGTAGTAACGGTGTAATTGTATAAGATGTTCCGAGCAAGTAAAAGTTTGTTGGAGTTGAAGAAGGCCGAGGTGCAGGAGGAATTGAAGAAACTAGGGTTAGGCACCGAAGGAGTTAAAAATGAATTGGTCGGTAGGCTTAGATCTGCTCTCGAGGAACAGGGAGTAGTCATTGAATCTCACAAATTCGAGGTCGAAGACAGGACTCCAACAACGATGGATTTATGGGCTTGGTTGAAGGAAGAGAAAATCAAGGAGAAAAGGGAACGAGAAGAAGAGAGAAGACGGAGGGAAGAAAGAAGACAGAAGGAGCAGGCGGAGCTGTTAAGAACAATCTTGAGGGAGCAGGCGGAACAGCTGAAAGGAGCAGAAGTTAGGATGAATACGCGGATAGAAGAGGAAAAAGCAGAAAGGCGCGCAGAGATAGAGGATGTCCGCGAGGAGGTGAATAATAATGTCCAAAGTATAGCGGCGGAAACACGGAAGGATTTATATAATGTCAAGGAAAGGCTGAAGGATTATGAAAGCTTGGCGATAGAAACGCGTGAGGAAGTGAGGAATATCACAGAAAAGATGCAGCTGCTGACCGCAGAAAAATTGAAGGAAGAGTCGGAACTGCAAGGAAAAGTACGAATAATAGCGCAGAATGAAGCGGAAAAGATAAGGCTGCAGTGTTCGCGAAACTCAACCGCAATTCAATCACCGGGAGTGATGATGAAGATTCCACATTTTGACGGTAGGAGAGGAGCTAGGCCTATGCGATACATCAGTGAGCTGGAGGAATACCAAGCCATGTACCAATTATCCTCCAACGAAATGCTGAAAATCGTAAGACAAGGTCTGACGGGATCTGCAGGCGAATGGTTTACCGCTATCTTACATCTACTAGAAGACGTAGAGCAGTTCACACAGCTGTTTATGATGCAGTATTGGGGGCGTGAGCAGCAGATGGAGGTTCGGAGGACGCTAGATTCTGGCCGGTACGTTGAACGAGGGAATATCAGCCGAGTGGAATACGCAACATCCCGAATAAGCACTGCAAAGGAACTAAGGCCACCGATGGAGGACGAGGAAATAATCTATAGGTTGGAGCATCATTTTGGTCCGGAGGTCAACACGGCAATCATATCGCAGCAAATAAACACCATTCCTAGATTGTTGTCATTGCTCAGCCGATACGATAGGGTGGTGCCGCAGCCGATACAGGAGACGAAGGAAGAGAGCCGAAGAAGATGGACAGGAACAGAGGAAAGGAGAATTGATTTTAGAGGACGTGGATACAACCCACCACCTCAGAATCAAAATGGTAATAGATATCAACCTAATCCATCCGGCAAGCAGAGGCAGACATCTCCGGTGAGACGGTACAGCAGCCGAGAACAAATGGATGGACGGAGTTACGAAGAAAGACCACCCAGGGAGAATGCAAACATCCGCACGATGATTGTGGAAAACTCCGGGAGTAGTGAAGAAAGGCATGAAAAGCAGGGAAACGCGAAGGGGCAAGTCGTGCAAGCAGTCCCGACACGACATTAGCCAGAGAAATGGGGACCGAAGAAAGAAATAGAGGAGACAGGAGCAAATGCGACAAGGAAATCAGGAATATATTATGCATACCCGAAGATTTGACCGAAGAAGAAAAGGAACACGGATCGCATGAAGAAAACAAGTGTCCGGAAATTGTAGTGGAAATAGGGGGGCGGAAGTTTAAGGCACTAGTGGACACCGGTTCAGAAATCACATGTCTGAATGAGAACACATTTACGGAGAATCCAGAGGTATTCAAAGGGGTATTAGAGGTACCAATACGGGGAATTCAGGTGATCGGAGCAATAGGTAGGAGGAGCGGAAGAATTAGTAAACAAATCTTTCCCACAATAAACATAGGGAAGATTGATGTAGTAATTAATTGCACCATCATACCTAATCTAGTGAAGCCGTTAATATTGGGCACGGATACATTAGAGATGCTGAAAGCGGAGATTAATTATAATGAAAGCACCATAATCCTGAGGCAAGGGCGGAAGATGGAAGAAAGAAGATTCGGAATGCCTACGGAGTCGTCACTGAAGCTAATAATGGCAATTAAACAGGGGCAGTATGAGGAGAGAGAAGATACAGTTTCTATGGAGGAAATCCACAACAGCATGAGAAGCATCAGCGATTTACAGGAGAAGGAGTTTAGAGAATTAGCAGGTATTATTTATAAGGAGAAGGAGATTTTCAGAAATACGCCCGGAAAAATAAAGGGGTATTATTATAAGGTGGAGATAAAAGGTGACGAGGAGTTCCACGGGAAAAGTTACAATGTACCGCTAAATTACCGTGCGAAGGCACGCCACGCTATTAATCAGCTGTTGGAGCAGGGACTCATAGAAAAGAGTACATCACGATATGTATCACCCCTGATATGTTTACCGAAGCAGGATGGCTCAATAAGGCTATGTCTGGATGCGAGGGCGGTGAATAAGATGATGAAGCCGGATTACGCTACTTCAAGAACGCCTCAAGAAATATTTCAAGATTGTGCTAACGTAAAATACATCACATCTTTAGATCTCACGCAAAGCTTCTACCAAATTCAACTACATCGAGATTCTCGGAAGTATTGTGCAGTTTACTTTGAAGGATTTATATACCAATTTACTAGAGGGCCGTTTGGCTGTGCAATTAGCAGTAACGCATTAGTCAGAGCACTTGATTACGTACGTGGAAAGGAAGTAAAGAAGTGTTATCTCAATTTTGAGGACGACTTACCTTGTCTGATGGCAGACAGCACCCAAGAAAAGGAAGATATTCCAGGGTTAGTTGAAAGATTTCGGCGTAGAATCATAACAAAGGGGCAGAAGGGAAGAGTGCTACGCTCTAGTAAAAAAACAACACAGAGAGAACTTCGAGAAAGGAGATCGGGTTCCACTATGCACAAACGGAACGATGAAAATTCCTTGTATCCCACATTAAACCATACGTAGAAATCACTGCACTCACAACAAAACGCACAAGAAACCAACTCCACACAGAACATCGCGCAAGCACAGTTGAGTAAGGACTGAGAACGTAAGAAAATAAGCGCTCAGTTATGCGATTTTCTAGTTACATTGTGAGCAAGCGTCGGCAGACACAGATTTACCGCGCCATTTGTACACATTTTATCGCAAGGTCGCAGAGGTGTAACAAAGTAAGGGCTTGTGATTAAAACTTTGTATTTGTGCGGTGAGGGAGTGGATCTACGGTTACTAAATTGGTGTTTAAGTGAAGTCAGCTGGGTGAATGAACATTTGGACTCAATATGATGAGGCTGACAGTTATAATGTAAAACTTTAAAGGTGAAGGAGATTTTATGTTTGATGTGTAGCAAAGTGTGATTCCTTTGATTACCTGAAACTATTTTAGTGATGGTTATGCACTTGCATGTTAAATATGTACATTTGAAAATTACATATGACCCAAGGTTTTATGTAAAATGTATAACTTATTTTAAAGATGTTAAATTTGAAGAGGGCATATGACATTTGTTTTGAATATTTGTATGTTATGTTTTAAAGGTAAAGTTGATGTTTTAAAGAAGGGTATAATTGCATTTATTGTATTTTATGAATGTATGTAAACATAGTGGATGTGGACCAATTTCAGGGTAGAACGATCTTTAGAGGCGCCGGGGCGACGCTTTATTTTAATTAGAGGCTTCGAAAGAAAATCTTATAGGATATAATATTTGCTTTCGACGGGGCAGATGTAACGTATCAATTTTTAGCCATGGCATGCTGGGGAGTTGGGGAGCCGCCATGTTGGTTTTTGTACAGAATATTTATACGGAGACATAGGGAAATATGGCGTCGGCCTCGACAATGGCCAATTTGTCATTGAGCCTGGTGATTCAGGTCATTCGGGAGTTACATTCCCAAGAATAGAAATTGTCTCGCAGGCTATTGTTGAACTCGCGGCAGGTTACGGAGGGAGACTAATTATGGCCGGGCGTTAACAATTAAGAGGGGCATATATAAAGAGGGACGAGGAGCGAGAGGGGGGCTTCTAGGGGGCTGCTGCTAGGCTTCTAGGCGGCTAGTCGAGGAGTCGAAGGAAGGTGAAGGCTGATAGTCCAAGAAGAGGGAAGTGTCTTCTAGGCGAGTCTGATAGTCCAAGAACAGTGAAGGGGCGTCTAGCTTCGAGTCTGATGGTCTGACAACAGTGAAGTGGAAAGTGGCATGGCGGAGAAGCCAGGATTAACCCAAGGAGACGGGGATCGCCTCAGATAGAAAATCCAGATAAACTAAAGGGATAAAGCGGTCCACTCCCCACTATTATGTAGGTACTTATTTTTAAGAGGGTACTGGCTATATTTTATGTGAAAGTGAAAAGTGAAATGGCTCGTGAAGTGATCTATGGCCTGTAAAAATTGAGCCTGAAGATACCAAGAGTGAAAGTGATATGTTGTGAGGGTAATTTATTATGATACTGTATATATTAATTTGTATTGTGTGTGAGCAAAATTAAATTGAAAAAAGAAAAAATTACAACATGAAGCTACCAATGTTATCCATTGCTACACTCGTACTGGATATATACCGTTATTCATATCCCTAATTGTACGAAAAAATGCCAATTGCACCCGGTGTTCCCGGGCGGACACCCATCCAATTACTATCCGGGCCCAACGCTGCTTAACTTCGGTGATCTGACGAGAACCGGTGTTTTCAACGTGGTATGGACTATTCCAGTTATGTCTATATAACTATTCCAGTTATATCAGTTATATCCAATATCTATTACAGTTGAGCACCCTTAATCCAGGAACACCCATAATCCAGCAATTTTGCCATGACCAACTACCCGGTATCTACTTTGTGGAAAATGCCGAAACATTTTTAACCGAAACATTGCTGCATAACCTGCCGAGATAGTATCCCATTCTTAACGTTAATTTTCCCATTCCGAGAATCAGAATAATTTAAACACATTAATTTCTCGTACTTCTTGTACACTGGAATTATCCTATAACTTGAAGTAAACATATAAATGTGAGGACATCACCGAGACGGACTACGACTAAACTACAGATCGGCCTCTTTCAATGGCGCAAGCATTTTTGATTGACCACTAGACGTAATTTGATAAAATTATTTATTAACTGCTTATGTTTCTCCCAAATCATGTCTCATGTATACAGTTGTGGCAACAGCAGAGGAGTGAGGCATCAGTACAAAACGTTAACGATCGCAGAAAAAGTGCAAGTTGTGAAAAAGCTTGACCACGTTGCGCCAGTAAAGCATTAGACTGAAACATACTGCATGTGATCTTCAACAATATAGCACTTCAAGAAGTTGAAAGAGAAAATCCTCAAAAATTACAGTTAAAGGGACACGAAGAAATGGATGACAGAGAGAAAAACTATCAAAGAAGATTTAAGTGCTGATTCAGATCGCGTGGTTTCGATTGCGTCGAAGTGAAGGCCTTAGATAGTATTTCTGGCCAAATGCTAATGGAGCAGGATAAACTATTTTAGAAACAGACGTGATCAATCTAAAAGACGTGATGTGGGTATTTTCGCGTGCATGGAATAGTATTTCACAGTCAGTTCTAAAACACGCGTGGTTTAATTTGTGGCCTGCTTTAAGGTTTGATGTCGACGAAATAAGTGGGGATTTAAAAAATTTCATGTTTCTGAGGATAAAAATATGATGATGGAGTTTGCAAACAGCATCCATGACCCTGAATTAAAGGTAATGGAATTGGTAAATTTAGAGGAAAGTATAGTTAGCGGCCACGATACTCTCTCCACACAACATTTCACAGATGATGAAATCATTGAAATGGTAATTAATAACAATAAATCCATGTGGGGATGAATATGATGAGCCTGAAATTTTTAAACAATCATCTAGTCTGATCTACCGCGACGTAGTGATGGGCGGCCGTGTAGACGACACCCACGCGTTGACATCACGCTGAATCAGCTGATAACAAACCAAGCGCGATAGGAAGTATGTTGCGCGAAGCAATGCATAAGAAATATCAAATTCTATATACCCTTTTCCAGTAATATTATATATATACTTTTAAATGTGCAGCAATATGATGCACACGATGCTTAGATTCCGTTATTTTCACTGCGCAACTTCGATATTTTTAAGTAATAACTTTGTGAATTAAGATACCATTCCTTCCTAATTATTCTCAGGGACTCTTTTTAAATTATGTTCAGTAAATGACAAAGGAATGCATTTTGATATAAATGATCGACTCCTTTCAATGAAAACATCCGGACGTCAAAAATAGACCAGTTGCCATGCATGACCCATAGTCCGGCAATACTTCGGTCCCGACTGTGCCGGATTAAAGATGCTCAACTGTATTATCCTTAAAACCCATATGGACCAGGAAAGTCACAAAAGTCGTGAACTTTTCGTCTTTTCTGAAAAAATGTCGTCACTTAAAAACGCCACTTTCAGACGTCTTCCATCCAGGTCTGTGCGATATGCTGTTTTGAATATCGCACGACGATGTCATTCTGATATCGCGGATTCGCCGATATATCGGTTTAGCGATATAAATACGAAATATCGGGATATCGACATATCCATATATCGAGATATCGGGATATCCGATATCGACTGAAAATATAATAACTAGGGATGGGTCGGTCCCAATTTTTTTCGGTTCCGGTTCGGTTCTTAACTTCGGTTCTCGGTTCCGATTCTCGGTTCCGGTTCTTAATTTACCACTTACTTTGCATTGCTCAATGGTAAGATAAGGTAATCATTAATCATTTTCAGAGACTAAATTAGAATAATTCGCGGCTTTGAAGCATCTAAGTACACTATTTCACCAGGTTTTAATGTGAAGCCTCCACTTTCAGAGTGTGAGTAGGTTTCAAACTGGTTTTCGCGCCAATTATTTCGGTACCGATTATTTTCGGCCTCGGTTCCGGTTCCGGTTCTAAGCTCAAGAACCGGTGGAACCGAGAACCGAAGAACCGAACCGACCCATCCCTAATAATAACTTAAGGCGAAAGAGCATATAATTTTAGATAATAGAGGTTCTTTTCAATTTTTTGATGAGCTGAAATATAACCAGTCTTCCTAGGTCGAAGAATGGTGAAAAATTTTTTAATTCCGAATTATAGTTTAAAAACAATAATTTTATAAACCAATTTGAACTTTTCTTGTTGAATTCGAGTTTTCAGTGATGAAATCGCACCATGGCCATTCCATTCCCTGCACTTAAATTTTATGATAAAAAAGTTATAGTTAATAACAATAACAAATTAGGCAATTTAAAATATATAATTAACGATTGAGGAAGTGTAATATTTAATAAAGAAGAGACTGTTTACAGCACTACAATCCGATCAACCATTACCGAGAAATTGCGCTAAATAGAGACATTATTAAGAGTGGCAGAAAAAACACCAAGATCAAGATATCGTAATATCGAGATATCGGGATATCGACATATCGTGATATCGCGTTTCGAAATATCGACTCCCGATATCAAATTCATATCGAGTATCGTCGACGTTATATCGTGATATCGCACAACCCTACTTCCATCCTTTTTTACAAGCACTCTTCCTCATTGACGACGAATATCCGCATCGCAACTCGTCCGAAAGAACTCGATGCCGATATAATCGAACTCAGGCGTCCTCCGGCTCCATTCATCTCTTTTTTCTGTCGAATTGTCTTTTTTCACCCATTCATACAGTTTTTTCCCGGATACTCAAAGCTCGCGTTCATTAGGGAAGATTATTATTTTCCGTATCTCGCGATAAGGATCACCTGAGAGACTAGCCGACACGGGTGCAAGAAAAGCGACAAAAAAATGCAAATTTCTCGATCTCTTCGAGCACTATCGTACGTCAGGTCTTGCAGCAAGAAGAGGCAATGACTCTGTACGCAAGCCGCCCTCCAAGTAGCACAAACTCTGATTGCGACGATGGGTATCACGCGAGGTTAAAACGCTAATTGTGTATCTCTCCTTCGTACATATGTCTTAAAGGCTTTTGAAAGGGGCACCTGGTCACCCGATTCAGTTGTGTTTAGATGACAGATAGTCGCAGGCCTTTCCATTAATATTGGCGTTATCTCTCAGGGGAAGCGGAGCAGATAAGGTAAGACAGAAACAAAGAGTGTGGGCGAGATAAGGAGCCTTCGATATGATACTTCCAAGTGTCTTTGCTCTTTTGGTTGGGAATGATAACACAAAGCTCTCCCTACTCCCCTCCCATCTTCCACGGCCTTCCAAATGGGAAATATAAGGGGTCTCTTGGGAATATAAGTTGATAATTTTATTTTTCACAGAAATTACTATTCATGATCTTCTCTTCCAAATGCTCGCTCTTGTATAAGTAAGTTCATAATTTAATTTATTTATATGAATTACTTATAATTTACTTTATATGCATAAATTACATCCCAATTAAAAACTATTATATTACTACGTATTAACGAACAATTGGCTGTCATTTGTGGCTAACATTTCTCGCGTCTCGTGGTTGCGTACTTAATATTTTCTCGGATGTGGTAATACTGTGACTCATGGTAGCACGTAAGCAGTTTTCTAACGAGGTAGTAGTAATTGCTAGTAAGACTTCCCTCTGCTTGATATCCTTGGTGATGGTTCACCCCCTGCCACACACTCTTGCGGTGGCTTGCAGGGTATTCTGTGGATGTAGATGAGGACCTGGTTCCCCTGCGTGAAATTAGGATTGGAGTACCCTCCACTGACATAAGGCGCCAAGGAGTGCTAAGCAACGCGCGAGAAAGAGGAATTTACTGGAATCATGCAACGTTACATCTACATCTACGCGTTATCCTGCAAGCCACCGCGAGGGTGTGTGGCAGGGGGGGGAGGATCACCAACCCTGAACTATTGACCTGCAAATAAGCTACTACATGGAAAAATGATACATAATAGATTAACATGCAACTAGATTGTTAGTATCTACAGTATTTAAGGGGTTAATACATGCATCATGCACTACAGACTACTCTAACAATATTTCCCCTACCTATCCCTTTGCTATGCTGCCTATTCTGTTCTCTTATAGTACGGGGGAAAAAATGACATTTTGAATCTATCAGTACCACAATCTAATCTCTCTAATCTTATTTATCTGGTCGAATCTAGCATAATACGCAGGTGTTTTAATATATGCCTAACATCTTCAGTCAAGCTATCCGATTTAAATTTCTGTAATAGATTTAATATGTACTTAAGCTTACGATCTGATAATGATTCCCACCCTAATTCTTGTATTAATTCTGATACACTACTCAACCTATCGTAACACCTTTTAACGAACCTAGCTGCTCTACGCTGCACACTGTCTAGTTCTCTGATCAAACTTAACTCATTCGGATCCCATACATTGGTTAACTAGTAAAAAGTAACATCTTTTCTTTTGCCTTCTCATCGAATTTCCCAAGTACTCTTTTCATAAATCCTAGCTTTCTCTTCTCTCGGCCGCATATTTCCCGGATGTGTCTTCCCCACGAATATCTTTAGTGAATATTAAGGTCTAGGTTTAGTTTATAGTTTAAGGTTTAATGAAAGTTAAGGTCTGCGTGTTTGTTAAATTAGCGTAAAAACTTATATCATTTCTTTTTTTACACCACCCAAAATTTCAACATTAAAACCATATCTAACAATAATATGAAGGACCCATCGCTGTTCCATGGAAAATAATACAATATTTAATAATTTACCCGTGTAGCTGATGAGGAAAATGCTCCCGGCGAATTTAGGTGAAGTCTTCTTCACCTAGTCTTCACTGCACACATTCAAGTTCATTATTTAGACTGATTTCGTAGGGATCCCACATACTGGCAGCATATTCCAAATGAGGTCTAAGAAGGGAAAAGTAGCTGATTGCTCCTACATGATCGTCTCATTTACCCAATACTCTTTTGACGAATCCCAGTTTACGATTCGCTTGACCCATTATTTCACATATGTGTTTACCCCAGGAAAGATCATGTGTCAGTCTTATTCCGAGATATTTAATGGATTCCACGTTTGTTATACTGCTATTTTTGGTGGAGCAGAGAGATATTTAAATTAGCCGATATTGGACTGAACGCAACAAAGATATCACTGTCGAGCTGTATTGGCAGATTGGACGCTGTTGTAGGTTGACTCTTTTCATATTTCGCTTACCAAAATACGTGATATTTCAGACGTAGAGGGTCGGACTGTTGTCGGTCGAAAACATTTGTCTCACTTGGGCAGTTTTCATCAGAGCAGCGAATAACAGATACTTGAGTCACCGTGTTTATGTGCTCCATTATGCTGCTTGGTATGACGATTGCGCGGAAAAACTGGACTAGTTTGAAAATCCCGGTGTGTTAGCCAGATATATCGGTGGTTTAAGGGAAGCATGGACAAAATGTAAAGCTTCTTCGCATGGTCGTACACTAGGGTCACCGTAATGTTTCCCTTAAAATTTGGGATATTCTGAAATTATTAATTATGAAACCTGGGGCATTTTGAAAAAAAACGGGACATGTGAAATAATAAAATATTATAGTTATGCTGCTCATTCATAACTGCTGTAAGTGAGTATTAACCTTAATTATGCTTAAAATGGAAAGAAATAACATAACCTCCTCTGTTGGCACAGAAATTACGTGCACTCGAGTTTGAATACGAATAACAAATAAATAGCAAGACCTACATAAAAACTGATCAATTCAATAATTTTTCCTTATTTTATTCTGCGTTTTAGGATGGCAGACCTGAATTTCAAAACGCATTTTCATATTTTTTACAACAGTTGAAACGTAAAAAGTGCCGGTTTTTGACGGTGTTCGAGCGAAGCGCCGACTTTGATGACTCGTAAATCAATAAAATGACATTCGATTGCAACCAAAGTTTGATGAATGATAGATATATATGTTTTCCATGCCTTATGTGAGTTTCCAGTGTATAACTTTAATAGAAGAAAAGCTGTTATCAATTTTATAAAAAGTTATCTTTTCAAAACTGGGGTGTCGTAGAATTTCGTTCTTGGTCGCGTTAGAATCCACATGTCCTGAACGTATCCAATATGTAATTGTCTGATATTTCAACACACGCGTTTAATTTAAATCGATTGGTATTTATACTGGCGAAAGCGAACTTCCTCGGTAAGGCAACATTGCATGGCTTATTACTTAAAAAAATAGGGACACTACGAATTATTCCGAAACTTTTCCATTAAAAACGGGACCTAGCATAATGCGCGGGGGTTCTTAACATATATCTGACTTTATCTGTAAACAAATGAACTTCGAACTTATTGAAAGGTTTAACCTAAATTTTCTCCTGCGTTCTAATAGAAATTCCCATCCTAGTTCTTCTATTAAACTCGTAACACTTATACAATTATCATAACGGCCTTTAACAAATCTAGCGGATATCCAATGCACACGCTCTAATTCCTTTATCATACCTCCCTCGTACTGATCCCATATACTAGCGGCATATTCTAAATGAGGCCTGACAAGTGTAAAGTAGCTTCTTTCTCGTACTCTCTCATCGCATTTGCCTACAACTCTTTTACAACACTAATCTACGGTTTACTACAGTAGTTATTTTCCTGATGTTTTTCCCCCCACGACAAGTCTTCAGTGATGGTGACGCCTGAGTATTTAATATTAGAATTTTCTTTAGACGTTATATATTTTATTTTCTTTGACATAATAATTAATCCGGGGGAAGCTGTTCTTATTCCAGTAGTTTTAGGGGTAACATTCTATTATCCTGCGTAGAGTGAGCCCTTGGCCGTGTATTTTTCAACGCAATCTTTCTCTTTCGGTGACGCCAGGCGTTGCGTTTTACTGACAAGCGAGTGCATTGAGAGGGCAATCTACATCTACATTCATCTACATAATACCCTGCAAGCCACTATAAAGATGGGTGAATTCTCACCAAACATGCACTACATACCATGCATAAAAAAGGAATGGCATTTATATAGGTAGTGTTCAAAACTACACTATTTAAAAAAAGATAAAAATAGCAAATCATACATGCTAAAACATGCTGTTAGTTGGGCAGCAGGTTTGATGCAGCTATCAGTGTTATCCATTGCTACACTCGTACTGGATATATTTACCGTAATTCATATCCCTAATTGTACGAGGAAAAGAGGACATTTTAAAGGTCAGTTTGGCAATCAATTTTTCTAATTTTGTGATTATGATCCAGTCTACCATAGTACGTTGGGGTCCGCCAAATATTTTTAACATCATCACTGAAAATATGGTCTTGGAATTTGTTTAAGATATTAAGTCTAAATTTCAACCTGCGATCTGACAATGATTCCCAATATAATTATCATATCTTCCCTTTAAAAATCCATCAAATCTTCACTGCACACTTTCAGTTCGTTATTTAGACCGATTTCCTAGGGATCCCATACACGGGCAGCGTATTCCAAATGAGGTCTTACAAGGGAAAAGTTGCTGATTTCTCGCACATGATCGTCACATTTACCCAATACTCTTTTGACGAATCCCAGTTTACGATTCGGTTGACCCATTATTTCACGTATGTCTTTACCCCAGAAAAGATCATGTGTCAGTCTTATTCCAAGATATTAAATGGATTCCACGTTTTTTAATTCATTATTACTTATTTTGTAAGAGCTAGGAGGAGAGCTATTCTTTTTCCAAAAATCCATTAGAAGACATTTTTTAAAGTTTAATTCTAACTGCCATGCATCACACCATAAAAAGACAATGATGGCACATGCATCATTCATACGTGCGATTTACGTGCTTCTGTGGGAATTGCGCATAAATTAAATGGAAGCTCGCGAGTCTATGGCTAAAAACTTTCCTCACGGAGATAAGGAGGGAGATAAAATGATAATGGCCGATCTGCGATATGCCTTGCAAGAGCGTTATCGTGCGAAAGAGCCGTGTACCCATTCCTCTGCACTCAAAAGCCAATCGAGATCACAACGCCAGTTTATTTATAGTGGGCGTCCTTCCTTTCTCACAAGGCGTCGCTAAGATTCATTTCTACGGACAGGGAATCCCTCGACCGGGGCGGCACAACTATTAGGACTTTCTTACTTCTTCACTTCGTAGTTAGGTAGTTAGTTATTCAGGGGATGCGACCAACAGCTGAGGTAAATCATTTGCGCCCTATTGGATAGGTGGGTAATTTTGGTAATGGAGGAAGGGTGGAGAGAAGCCCGGCGTCCATTAATTATCTTGGCATAAGACTGACACATGGTCTTTCCTGGGGTAAACACATACGTGAAATAATGGGTCAAGCGAATCGTAAACTACGATTCATCAAAAGAGTACTGGGAAAATGTGACGATCATGTACGAGAAATCAGCTACTTTTCCCTTGATAGACCTCACTTGGAATATGATGCCAGTGTGTGGGATCCCTATGAAATCGGTCTAAATAATCAACTTGAACGTGTGCAGCGAAGATTGGCAAAATTTGTAAAGGGACGATACGATTAGCTTATTAGCGTAACCAGTCTATTAAATAAATTAAATTGGGAATCATTGTCAGATCGCAGGTTGAAATTTAGACTTAATCTCTTAAATAAATTCCAAAACAGTATTTTCAGTGATGATGTTAAAAATATTTTGCGAACCCCAACTTACAATGGCAGGACTGACTGGACCATAATCATAAAATTAGAGAAATTGATTGCCGAACTGATAGATTCAAAATGTCCTTTTTCGCTCGTAAAATTAGAGATACGAGTAACGGTAAATAAGTCCAATCGGAGAGTAGCTGCATGTTGGTATGAGTACTGAAAGCTAACCCTACTAACACAATGTTTTTTATATTTGTTTTGCAATTTCTATCTTTTTTAAATAGCGAAGTTCTGACTAGTAAATTAATACTATTCCTTTTTTATGCATGATGCGTAGTGCATGTTTGGTGAGAAATCACCCCCTGCCACGCACCTTTGTGGTGGCTTGCAGGGTGTTATGTAGATGTCCGTTTTGGCCTGCTCTTAACGTAAGGCGCCACGGGACTACGGCTTAGCGTACCATCGAACGGACGGGGTGCTGAACCAGAAATGACCTCCAAGTAGGGACCGGGTATCGAACCCGAGCACTCGGGATGGGAGGCCAGTAAAGCAGTACTACACCAACCCGATGCCCAACTTCTTCACTTATTTTCTTCTCAGTTCTCACTTGCAGAATCTTTACTATCAGAACACAGGTTAAAATTTAAGCTAAACCTTTTATGTAAATTCGAAGCTGATTTATTTGCTTCCTCAATTGCACTAATAACTTAACAAAACTTCAACCGTTTCTATCTTAACCCAAGAAAAATTCTTCTTGATACAACCCATTCTTCCTTGTTACATTTTAATCAACGCAAGTGCTTCTTGCACTCAACAATCATAATTTCTTCGTGCAATGATTGTGGATGTATTAGCATGTTTTTGTAAAGTTTTTCACAGTATATCGAGTACTGCCACACCGGTTTCGGCAGTGACGCCATCATCAGCTACAATTGATTGTACCTGATGGTGGCGTAAATGTGTATCACCATTTTTCATAACTGTATCGCAATTTTGCGATGATTAATCAGTTGCTGACTGTTTAAGCCTCCTTAGATACCAAATAAATTTGCCACCCAATCAAACTTGCCGGCAATGCAAAATTAAGAAGAAACTTAATAATAAGTGACGAATTAATGATTGGATAAAGAAATGCCACCTAGTGAAGGAGATATAGAGTCAGAGTCGGAATCTAAAGGGGAATCCTGGGATTATCATTAAGGAATTTTAAGGGAACTAAAGATGAAAGTTTGAAAAAAAATTAAAAAGGTAGGTAACTTATTCCCAAGTTGGGATCACTGTTTGCTAACCTTATCATACTTAAAGTTAAACACAATCACATTGGAACCAATTTACCAGTCAACTAATCAATTAACTGATTGTTATTTTGGAAAGTCAATTGTGAAATTTAGTGATAAAGTTTGCAAGATCCATGAGCCTGTGGGTGCAACCGAACTCTTTTGTCTCCTCCAAATACAAAGTCAAAGCCGAAGACACTCTTGGGCGCTCGAAGGAGGTAAGAGTGATCTTGGGAGAATGATGCGCGAGGTGGAATAAGAGGGAATACCCTCACATTTAACCCTTTCTGCTCCTGTGATTCCAAATGGAATCGTGTCACTTCAGTGCTTTATGCATCCATCCAAAGTATCCGCTGACTTTATACGGTCCCATCAGCTTTGGTACATGATTACACGACAAAATTTCACAACTCACCGTAATTGCAAACAAATTATAATCTTCAACTGTTGGTGATCGAGTTGGTGTGGTGGCTAGAGTACTGGCCGCCCATCCCGAGGACCCGAGTTCGATTCCCGGCAGTGGTGGATTTTTCAGTGGCAAAACCGGTCCCTACTTTAGTGCCTAGTGGAGGGTATTTCAAATTCAGTACTCCGTCCGTCGGATGGGATGTTAAGCCGTGGGCCCCTTGACGCCTGTCTCGCCTAGTCGAGCAGGCTGAAACCGACGACGCCGGGTTTCTCTCCACCCTTCCTCCGTTCCCTGAAAACACCTACCATTACCCATTAACCCTCTATCCTAAATGGCGCAAATGACCTCAGCTGTCGGTCGCCTCCCCTGAATAACATAACATCTTCAACTGTTGCTGAAGATTGCTTTACTTTTGATCGTAAACTTATTGAAAATTTGGACTGGAGAGGGTTGACGAAAATATTCTTTTGAAATTTAGACTTAACCTCTTAAATAAAATCCGAGACAATTTTTTCACAGATGATGTTAAATATATTTTGCGAACTCCAACTTCCTTTGATAGACTGGACCATAACCATATATTAGGGATATTGATTGTCAAACTGACTCAAAATTGCCCTTCTTTCCTCATACAATTAGGGATATGAATAGATGTAAACATATCCAATAGCATAAATACCAGTGTATCAATGGATATAATAGGTGGTCGCAAGTTGGTACGATGACTTTAAGCTAACCCAACTAACAGCATTATACATCTACATGTAATGATACCCTGCAAGCCACCATGAGGGTGTGTGGCAGGGGGTGAAGATCAACAAGCATAAACTATAAACATGCAAACATGATATTATAGGGTCTCAGGCAACTAGACTGTTAGTATTTGCACAGTAATAAGGGATTAGTTGTCAACACATGCATCGTGCACTATAGACTACTCGAAAATATATCCCCTACCTATCCCTTTGTTACGCTGCCTATTCTGTTCTCTTTTAGTACGGGGGAAAATGACGTTTTGAATCTATCAATATGACAATCTGTCTCTCTTATCTTATTTATCTGGTCGAATCTAGCATATTACGAAGGTGTTTCTATTATATTACATGCTTGCTTTGCTATTTCTATAATTTTTAAATGGGGTCGTTTACCATATTTTTTTAATTGCCGAATCTGATAGAGCTTGTAAAATGAAAAGACCCGTATTTTTCCGTTTTTTGATCCGTCAATTATTTCTCCACCAAAATTTGGTATTATGAAGACGTGAATGTAGATTGCTGTGAATGCCGAACTGAACGCGGCCGCAGAATCACGCGTGACACCCAAGTGTGCCCCTGTCTGCCGCCCCTGGAAATCACGTCCCCGCCTTTTCCGGCGGAGGCAGGAGCGGCCCTGACAGCCATTTCAGCAATTCCTCCCCCTTCCCCCCTCGGGGTCAGGCTGGGTAAGGGGGGCAGGTCGAATTCCAGAGCCCTACTTCCGGTGCGTGATCCGGGTCCGTGGGAATGCGAGCGGATTGGGAGGGAAGGGGGGATTTTCAGGAGTTTTAAAAGAGGATGAGAGTGAGCCGAGAGGGGGGTGAAGGGGGGAAGGAGTGTGGGCAAGGGAGAAGATGCCTCCCCTCACCGATTCCAAAGGCCGTTTTACACGGTCACTGAAACTGCGCAAGTTTATCAGGGTGGCGATCGTCAGGGAAAACCGGGAAAACCTGGAATTGTCAGGGAATTTTTGCATTTCTGGAAAAGTCAGGGTATTCAAGTGACGGTCAGGGAGATACAAATTGAAATCATCGTTATTTATCTACCATTACGTTTATCGGCCAGTCTTTCTCGCCCTTTATTTCACCAACTAAAACCAATATCCGTCGCTGATGTGCATGGAATAAGCCCCATCAATTTGTGGAATATTCAGTTGTGAATCTTATTAGTTGTGTCTTAATTACTTAGTTGTGAATCAAACGTACAATGTATCCCTTTTGTACATCCTTAATGCGATATTTGCCTAGTAGTGTTAACATTTATAATCACATGCATTCCGCTCATCATAAGGAATCCGAGGCTATGTTGCTTGGAAAATTTTACCTCGCGTTTTTTTTGTAATTTCTCGGACTCAGTTCTAGAGGCAGGTGGAGCACACTAGCTCCTGGTAAATACGTTACTTGCAGTTATAAAAATACGAGACGATGATTATTAGAATGGTAATACAAGTACGATCACACGTGTAAACAAAATCTTACGTAAGATCATCTTCGATTCCCAAACCCCCGTTCATGAGACGGTAAGAATAGTCTCCTCCACTCCCCACCTTTCACGCTCGACGTAATTATTGAATGGTCCCCTTAGCTCCCTCTCGAAGCATTTTAGTCATATCAAAAACAACCTCAAATATGGTATTCCTGAATACGATGCTGCCGTTGCTAATTGCCTCGTTCGCAGTGGTGCGATTACGTTTTGTTTGTGTACACAAATATTTTTCCATTTTTGTTCCCTCATACAATCAAGGAGTTATAACCACGTTAATCAATATGTTATTCGCTGCTGAATGTCACTCGTGCCATCCGATATTGATCCAGTCCAACAAATTGGCTTTGGTTTGTATTTTTCGCGCACCTTAGTGATACCAGTACCGGAGTTCACCAGTAAATCGGCCATTAACTTTCCCTTCGATGCCTTTTCAGTAATCCTCAACTTCCCAAGACTACCACAACACGCTACCTCTTTCTTGAAGGATTAGACATCGTCATTGTAATTTTCCGAAGGAAACATATACGGCCGAGGAAATACGATACGCGGCCGCGAAATGTGCATGAAAAGGGCGTGTAATTTGCATGAGGTTTTAACTTATGAAGGTTTAATATACTTTTTCATTAGGATATACTTTGTAGCTTTTAATGTATTGATTTCAGCTTTTAACATTTTCTGAGCTTTGACGAAAATTTAATTCAGCAGAAATAAAATATTCAGATAACAGGAGCCCTTTTGGCGATCGGTCAGGGAAATTGGTGGCATACTCTTTGTCGCTTTAGTGTTTTCCTAACCTCCGCATTATACCATCATGGCTCTGTATTATCACTTATCAATTTACTTCGTATGTATTTTTTAACTGCTTTACGGGTGACCTCAAGAAATTCTCTCCACGAATCCTCTGTATCTAATTCTTTGCTTTGTTCGCAAAATACATTAAACAAACCACAATGCACATTATAGAGTACACACAATACACAGCAGCACAATAAACAGTATAAAACACAAGATATTGTACCACCGGCGTAAAATATAAGCAGCGAGACAAATCGATGAAAGGTGTCAACATTACTCCCCTCCCTGACATCGGGAATCGCATCTAACAAACGCACCTGCATTACAAATCGGCATCATCTCAGCCACATGCTCGACTTTAATGGCTCTGGAAAGTGATATCACGGCAGCATTTTTACGAGCAAAGCACGCCAGTTATAAAGATTCTCGCTGGTAGCATAGAGTGTCGTAGAAGCGGACGGTAATCATCGAAGGCACTTAGTTGGTGACAGGAAGACTAAACTCGTGACAATATTCACTCGAAAATCATCTACGCGGTTATATGCCACTTCTTCCGATCAAAACGCAATACCTTTCCTTCGATTGAGGTGCACTTCACTACCATTCGACGAGTGAAACATTGGATAAACACAACCGAACATCCGGAAGTCCTTTGAGCTCAAGGTTTAAATATAACTTAAAGATACAAATTTTTAAAGAGGAAGATTTAATGTTCATAAAAATTTTAATGCAAGTCTCGGAAATGATACATTGACTTACATTTTTTGAAATTCTGGGCTATAATAATAATAGTGATAAGTTTTTCGGCATATTACAATGTTCAATTCTCATCTACATCTACTTAATACCTTGCAATCCACCGCAAAGGTGTGTGGCAGGGGTAGAATTCACACCAAACATGCATTACATATTTTGCATAACAAGGATTAGTAATTATTTTCTAGTTTTATTTTAACAATTTAAAAATAAATTAAAAGAGTAAACCAAACATTAAAAACATGCTTTTAGTTAGGTTACCTTAAATTCCTTATACCGACATGCAACTACCTATATATTGGCAACTATTCGCATCCTTAATTGTACGAGGAAAAAAAGGACATTTTGAAACTACAACTACAATCTGGTAAGCTTAAAGTCCTTATACCAACATGCAACTACCTATGCTATCCATTGATACACTCGTATTGGATATATTTACCGCTATTCAAATCCCTAATTGTACGAGGAAAAAAGGACATTTTGAATCTGTCGGTTCGGCAATCAAATTCTCTAATTTTATGATCATGTCCCAGTCTACCATAGTAAGTTGGGGTCCGCAAAATATTTTTAACATCATCACAGAAAATATGGTCTTGGAATTTTGTTAGGGGGTTAAGTCTAAATTTCAACCTACGATCTGACAATGATTCAAATTTTAATACATTTAATAGCCTGGTTATCATACCCTCCCCTTACAAATCTTGCCAAATCTTTACAAATAATAAAAATAGTGGTAAGTTTTCTGGCATATCACAAAGCTCCATCTCGTAATGAGACCCATTTCCTACTCACATGTGATCCCGAACGCGCTCAAGAAAGGAAGGTGAATTCAGAAGAAGCCAAATTCTCTGCTCCTCCTACTGTTCCAACAGAGGACATAGGTCAGCCACTTGGACTCGGAAAATGTCGGGATACATCAAAGTCCCCGATAAAGTATCGCATGTCCTTGCAGAACGAGATTGACGACCGATGAAACAAGACTATTAACACATAATTCGCCGGCTTTGTTCCGATCCCGTTATCGTTAAGGCACAGGTCCTTTCCTGCATAGTGGACCGCTAGCACATAGTACGGAAATAAGAATTCATTTTCTCAAAACCAAGAATAGACAAGCGAGTGATGGGTGATGCAGCTGAAGATTACACGGAAAGAAGACGGGAAGAGTTTGGCAAAGAAATAAATCTTCACTGTGAAAGGCAATACTCAGTGGAACCGATCCATGTTACAAGGAGAAAAAATACTTGGCAAAATATTACTCTTGGTATTTTTCCCAATGATGCTATAACGGGTGAAAACTTAGGTTGTACCCGATTGAATTTTATGTGGAATTTTACCAAGTATTTTTTATCCCTTTGACAAGTAATCTACATTTACATCTACACGATACCCTGCAAGCCACCGCGAGGGTGCGAGGCAGGGGCTGAAGTCCACCAAGCATGCACTACCGACATGCAAACAAGCAACTATAGAGTCTCATGCAACTACATTGTTAGTATTTGTAGTATTTAAGGGATTAATACATGCATCATGCACTACAGAATACTCTAAAATATTTCCCCTGCCTATCCCTTTGCTATGCTGCCTATTCTGTTCTCTTATAGTACGGGGGAAAATGCCATTTGAATCTATCAGTACGACAATCTATCTCTCTAATCTTATTTATCTGGTCGATTCTAGCATAATACGCAGGCGTTTTAATATAAGCCTAACATCTTCAGTAAAGCTATCCGATTGAAATTTCTTTAATAGATTTAACATGTACCTTAATTTACGCTCTGATAATGAATCCCACCCTAATTCTTTTATTAATTCTGAAACACTACTCAATCTCTCGTAACACCTTTTAACGAATCTAGCTGCTCTACTCTGCACACTCTCTAGTTCTCTGATCAAACCTAATTCATTCGGATCCCATACACTGGCTGCATACTCAAGGCGGGGCCTTACTAGTGAAAAGTAACATCGTTCTTTTGTCTTCTCATCACATTTCCAAGGAACTCTTTTTATAAATCCTAGCTTTCTCTTCGCTCGGCCACATATTTCCCTGATATGTCCTCCCCACGATAAATCTTTAGTGATTGTTACACCTAAATACCTTATGGTTTAAACGCTTTCGATATTCGTGTTATTAATTTTATAGGATCGCTCTATCTAATTATTCCTCCTCCAAAAATTGATAGCCACACACTTTTTAAGGTTAAGTTCTAACTGCCATTAGTCGCACCACTCTTGAATTGCATCTAAATCCTTGATAAGCGATTTTCTGTCTTCTTCTTTTGATATACAAATGAAATGAATCAATCGAATCGCCAATCCATGAAATAAATCAATCCAATCGTAATTCAAAATGGCATTTTTCCCCCGTACTATAAGAGAACAGAATAGGCAACATAGCAAAGGGATAGGTAGAGGAAATATTTTAGAGTAGTCTGTAGTGCATGATGCATGTATTAACCCCTTAAATACTATAGATACTAACAATCTAGTTGCATGAGACACTCTAGTTGCTTGTTTGCATGTTAGTAGTGCAGGCTTGGTGATCTTCACCCCCTGCCACACACCCTCGCGGTGGCTTGCAGGGTATCGTGTAGATGTAGATGTAAGCGAACAATTCAAACGGAATTCTGTACCAATAGATGCAAGATGAATGGAATACGAACTCGAAGGAATTAACAATCGAGATGAACAATGGAATAATATCGACCGGGCATCAGTTACTGCATCCCTCGATATCTAGCGAGAATCTGTTCTAATCGCTTCGCCACTGTCCCAAGCCCCTATTATTATAACCTGGATTTTATGTCGTGTATCTCCCTTGTTTTATAATGAGGAACGGAGAGAAAAATAAAAATGTAAAATTTCCTTCCTTTTTTATAGGATTTCATTCAACTTATCTACATCATATAACTAAATAATACCAAGCAAAGAATCATTAAGGTGTGTGGCAGGAGTGAATTCACACCAAGCATACATCACATATGATGCATGAAAAGGATTAGAGCATAATTATATTCCAGTCTAAAAATTCACGATCCAAAAAAGAGAAAAGCAAGCGTGCAAAGTGTTACTGTTGGTTGCCTTAGCTTAAAGTCCTTATACCAACATGCAACTACCTAGATAATAGGGTCACATGCAGCTAGGTGGTTAGTCTCTACATAGTAATAAGTGGATTGGTTGTTAATACATTCATCACCCACCAAATGCTACTTAAACACTTTTTTTACTACTTATCCTTTTGCTCTGCTGCATATTGTGTTCTCTTATAGTAAGGGAGGAAAGTGACGTCATCATCATCATCATTGGTCAACAATCCTAGGATTGGTTTGGCGCAGCCCTCCACTCGATTCTTCTATCGGCCAACCTTTTCATTGTGACGTAATTCCTCTCTTTTTCATCCCTCACAACCTGTTCCATGTATCTCATACGAGGCCTTCTTTTTCCAATCTTCCCGTTCACCTTTCCCTCAACGATAGTCTTCATCAGACCAGTATGTCTTAAGATATGGCCGATTAAGTTGTCCCTTCTTCTTTTTAGAGTTGTCAGCAGACTTCTCTTTTCTCCCACTCTTCTTAGCACTTCCTCGTTACTTACTCGGTCGATCCATTTAATCTTCTGCATTCTTCTGTAGTATCACATTTCGAATGCTTCTACCCTTTTCCTCTCCGCTGCTGTCATCGTCCATGCCTCACTGCCGTAAAGAAACATGCTCCAGATATATGTTCTGATGAACTGTTTCCATACTTCAACGCTTGTATTAGCAGCTGTAAGCAGAATCTTCTTCCTGGGCTATTCTACTTACTATTTCTTTCATGCTTCGCCCATCTTTGGTTACTCGGCTTATTATTGAATCTATATGTACAGCAATCTATGTCTCTAATCTTTTTTATCCCGTCTAATTTAGCACGATGTAGAATTTGCGAACATTAATCTCGCTAATTCCAATTCCTTTCCTAATGAGGCGTAATTTTCTCTCGGAGAAGTTAAACCTAAGCTCACCTGCAGGGCAATGACAAGAGTAGGTACTTCAAATCTTTGTTTGCCTCTGCCTTTAAGACGCTATTCGCATTCCCAGTGAGGCAATCTCGATCGCTGACACGAATGAATGTTTGGGCATTCCGGTGACCTCGTCCACGCGGCGATAACTCCACATCCAACTTTCGCGACCTCGAAAGTTCAAATATAAAGATGAATGCGATGAGAGTCGCTTTTGTAGTAATCGTCGAAAAGACCTATAATTCTGGAGTGGGGAAATGTTATCCACGGCCTCCTTGTTATCTGGAAGTTATTGCGGGAATCCCTAAGATCCCATTTAGGACTTTGGGCGTTCCCTATGACATTACGCTGGGGAAACAAAAGTTTCAGGAAAGAAAATTCCATAGAGGTTAAAATATAACATAGCCCCGTATTCTGGATTCTGTTTCAGGAATCTAGGATATCAATTTGAATACTTCAATTGCGCACAACATGAGAGAGGGTTGAATATATCTAGATAACAACATGAACACAATTCTACAGGATGGAATCAATGGACTCATAGATCTGTATTGGTCTTAGTTTCAGTTTTAAAAGTCGAAGTAGAGTAACATTTCTAACTGCAGAAGCTAGAACGTACTATAAGAGAACAGACTAGGCAGTACAGCAAAGGGATAGGCAGGGGAAATATTTTAGACTAGTCTGTAGTGCATCATGCATGTATTAATCCCTTAAATACTATAGATACTAACAATATAGTTGCATGAAACTCTATCGTTGCTTGTTTGCATGTCGGTAGTGCATGATTGGTGATCTTCACCCCTTACCACACACCCTCGCGGTGGCTTGCAGGGTATCGTGTAGATGTAGATGCAGATGAACAAACAAACAAGATATCTCCGTCCTACATACGGAATGGCACGTAATCTTCGTGACTAATATGAGACTCGTAATGTCTCATTACGCATCCTTGGGATGTTTATTGATGCCATTGCAATGATGCCAAAAAAGTTCGTCAAAAAGCGATGCCGTTAGGATATTGAAAGGCACTAAAAAAAGGTTAAAATTTAGACTTAATCTCTTAAACAAATTCCAAGACCATATTTTCAGTGATGATGTTAAAAAATTTTGCGGACCCCAACTTACTATGGTAGACTGGACCATGATCACAAAATTAGAGAAATTGATTGCCGAACTGACAGATTAAAAAAGGTCCTTTTTTCCTCGTTCCATTAGGGATAAGAATAACGGTAAATATATCCAGTACGAGTGTAGCAATGGATAATATTGGTAGCTGCATGTTGGTATAAGGACTTGAAGCTAACCCAACTAACAGTATGTTTCAGCATGTATGCTTTGCTATTTTTATCTTTTTTTAAATAGCGTAGTTTAGAACAGTACTTATACAAGTTCTAATCCTTTTTATGCATGATATGTAGTGCATGTTTGGTGAGAATTCACCCCCTGCCACACACCTTTATGGTGGCTTGCAGGGTATTATGTAGATGTAGATGTAGATGAAACAGGGTATGGTTGCTATGAGGTCACGAACAAGCGATAAACGAAGTTAATAAAACACTTACAGTACGTTTTAAAGGAAAATTAGTGCGTGTACGTATTGTATGTTTGGTGGAGACAGACCACCTGCCACACACACGCAGGCTATATTTTAGGCTTAACCTTTCAAGTAAATTCGAAGCTGATTTGTTCACAGATGATATGTTGGATAAGTACTAAGAAACCGCGCGTTTGTTGAGTTTGATGAGTTAAAAAAGATTAGAGAGATAGACTGTCATACTGTCGTATATATTCAAAATATCATTATTCTCACGTACCATAACAGATCACAATAGGCAGCATAGCAAAGAGGTATTCTCTACCATACACTCCCTTCCAGGTCTTCATCCTCTGTATTCAATCCACTAGACTTCCCTGCAATGTTCCAAAAAGAATAATTCGTGCCGACGTCTAAGATTCTAATGGTTCAATGTTTCATTTGAATTTCTGATCAGAATTTTGGCCCAGATTGTACTCATCCAGCTGATACTCGGAGTGAGAGACATTTATTTTTTGTTTAATTATATATGATGCAGGGCCATGTACCAATTATTATGACTTACATGCCCAGCCCTTTGCAAGAAGGAACCCCACGTACAATAAGAGATCACAATAGGCGGCGTAGAAAACGGATAGGTGGGCGAAAAATTGTTAGTCCGTAGTGCATGATGCATGTGATCACATGCCTAACTCAAGGATGATAGGTACATGCAGATTAATATAGATACTCATATAAATGCCATTACAACCAAATAATCATTTATAACTATGTAGATACTAAACATCTAGCTGCATGTGACACTATAATTAATAACTTTAATGCGCCCACGATATACATACGAAACGTATTTCAACGCCAATGGAACATTATTAAGAGTAGGTATATTATAACGCATTATTAGCATATTATATTAAGTTATAACATAATAGACAGCATTGCAAAGGTTTGGGTAATTGAAAAATTGTTGGAGTAGTCTGTAATGCATGATTCATGTTTAAGAATTACTAACACATGCGCGATACATTTACATCTACACGTAACCCTGCAAATAAACGCGAGAGTGTGTGGCAGGGGGTGAAGATCACCAAGCATGCACTACTAACATGCAAACAAGCAACTATAGAGTCTCATGCAACTAGATTGTTAGTATCTATAGTATTTAAGGGGTTAATACATGCATCATGCACTACAGACTACTCTAAAATATTTCCCTTACCTATCCCTTTGCTATGCTGCCTATTCTGTTCTCTTATAGTACGGGGGAAAATGCCATTTTGAATCTATCTGTACGACAATCTATCTCTCTAATCTTATTTGTCTGGTCGAATCTAGCATAATACGCTGGTGTTTTTAGTATATGCATAACATCTTCAGTAAAGCTATCCGATTGAAATTTCTCTAATAGATTTAATCTGTACTTTAACCTACGCTCTGATAATGATTCCCACCCTAATTCTTTTATTACTTCTGAAACGCTACTCAACCAATCGTAACACCTTTTAAACGAACCTAGCTGCTCTACGCTTCACACTGTCTAGTTCTCTGATCAAACCTAATCCATTCACTCCAAGAGGAAGGCGAGGGGGTTTCGCGCTTCTTATGTCCAGCGTCAAGAGAGACGCCTCCGGGCCCGTTGCCAAGGTGAGGCGGCAAATGAATGAATCCGAGAGCGAGCCAATCGGAGCCGCCGAAGAATTGCGCGTAAACATTATATGAGGCAACAATCCCAGCGCGGGAGATGGCTGACCAGTCGAGGTGGACGCATCCCGTTCCCTCGGCGATCGACCGATAATCAATCGAGAGGTGTGTAAAGCCCCGTTCAAACGATATTCGATTCAGAACAAGGTTGAGAAGACTTGCTAGTATGATACTTTTCCATTACCGTGTGATACATCTACATCTACGGATCCCTACGATATCGGTCCAAATGATAAAGAATATGTAAATGATGACCTACAAGCAATTGAAAAATGGTTTGATACATGGCAGTTAGAATTAATTTTTTTTAAATGTGTAGTAATGAATTTTTGGAAAAATAATTGTTCTCCTCCTAGCACGTCCAAAATAAGTAATAATGAAATAAAAAACGCGGAATCCATTAAATATCTTGGAATAAGACTATCACATGATCTTTCGTGGAGCAAACACATACGTGAAATAACGGGCCAATCTAATCGTAAACTGGGATTCCTCACGAGAGTATCGGGTAAATGTGACGACCATGTACGAGAAATCAGCTACTTTTCCCTTGCTAGACCTCCTTTTTAATATGCTGCCAGTATATGGGATCCCTACGAGATCGGTCTAAATGATGAACTTGAACGTGTGCAGTGATGATCGGAAAGATTTGTAAGGGGACGATACGATAACCATACTAGCGTAACCAATCTATTGCATTACTTATTTTTGGGAATCATTGTCAGATCGCCGATTGAAAATTAGACTTAATCTCTTAAATAAATTTCAAGACCATATTTTCAGAGATGATGTTAATAATATTTTGCGAACCCCAACTTACTATGGTAGACTGGACCATGATTACAAAATTAGAGAAATTGATTGCCGAACTGACAGATTCAAAATGTGCTTTTTCCTCGTACAATTAGGGATATGAATATCGGTAAATATGTCCAATAGAAGTGAATTTTTCAATAGCATAGGGAGTTGCATGGTGGTATAAGGACTTGAAGGTAACTCAACTAACAGCATGTTTTTTCATTCTTACTTTGCTTTTTTTATCTTTTTAAATAGTGAAGTTTAGACAAATATGTTAATACTAATCCTTTTTTATGCATGTATGGTGAGAATTCAACCCCTGCCACACACCTTTATGGTGACTTGCAGGGTATTATGTAGATGTAGATGTAGATGAAAACCATGCGAGCCACCGCGAGGGTACGTGGCATATGGTGTAGATCTCCAAACACGCACATAATGGGGGCGTTTACTCGGAACCGAAATCGCAATTTTGTACACGAAATCGTTAGATGGAGACGAAAAATGAATTTTAGTGAAAAAATTAATCTTCTAACCACAACCATTCACTCATAAATCAAAAAATTAAAATAAGCAAAAGGTGACGCCCACCGAAAATGCTGCTGTGATAACATTGACGTCATTTTCCTCCCGTCCTTGACTGCTTTCAGGGGAGAGGAAGGGAGTGGAGGGGGATTCTCGGAAGGTCTGCTCGCACAGATGCTGTCGCAATCATTCCCATTGGCCGAGTCAGCTGTTCCCCCCCTTTGCGATAAGGCAAAGTAGCTTCGCGGGCTCATTTCTGATTCGACGAAGTCGATATACGTGAGAGGTTTCACCACGCCCACTTTTCCGAAAGGGTTAAAAACATCAATTTTTCGCCGCTTATAACTCGAGAAATAATTGTCGGATCAAAAAAAGGAAAAATACGGGTCTTTTTATTTTACAAACTCTATCAGATTCGGCAATTAAAAAATATGGTAAACGACCCCATTGAATGCAACTAGTCTACTACAGGGAAACATAATGCTGCATAATAGGGTCACATGCAGTTAGATGGTTGGTACCTACATATTAATGAAGGAATATTGGTTATAATGGCACTTTTCTAAACATAGTTATCTGTATTTACATACCATGCATGAGTCAGTAATGTCCATTCATGCATAATGCACTACACACTACTCTAGCCATAATTAGCCTACCCATTCTTTGCTATGCTGCCTATTATGTTTTCTTATGGTTCGCGGGAAAAAATACGTTTACATCTATCGCTACCACAATTTTCTCTCTAATGTTATTTATCTGGTCCAATCCTAAATAATACGCAGGTTTCCTTAATGTATTAGAATTAAGGCAACAACCTGCGTATTTTTTTGGATTAGACCAGATAAAAAAACATTAGAGAGAAAATTGTGGCAACGATAGATTCTAAATGAATTTTTTCCCGCGAACCATAAGAAAACATAATAGGCAGCAGAGCTAAGGGATATGTAGGATAAATATGACTAGAGTAGTGTGTAGTGCATTATGAATGAATTAACATAACTGAGTCATGCATTTAATGTTAATACAGATAACTATATTTAGATAAGTGCCATTATAACCAATATTCCTCCAATACTATGCAGGTACCAACCTTTTAGCAGCATACGATATCAAACTCAGTTTCAGTAACTTTAGCCGAAATGTTTCGTGCTTTCAAGTCAATTCTTTACTACCGAAGTTTTTAATAATCGCGCCCCAAATCGTTCAATAATTTTTTTTATCTATCACATGTTTATTTTCATTGAAAATGTAATAATTTTAAACAAAAAGTGTCCAATCAAACAAGTTCGGTTGTATCTGGCAAACTAATTATTCCGTATACATTAGAAATTATGCTGTATATATTTTAGAAGGAACTACATTTTTCGAAAAGTACATGACCGTGCACATATATTCAAATGTAATTCAAGAAGCCGAGTAACACCAATCATCGATATTATCTAGAGCCCTCACCAGCTCCTGTGTGTCTCCTTCGTTCCGACTTTCCCTATAAGCTACTGCACAATTGACAATAGGCGGAGCTCGGACTCGGAGCTCACAGAGGCGGAGCGGCAACTCATACCTGATATTATAATACAATGTGGTCGTTTACCATATTTTTTTGTTGCAGAATATGATAGAGTTTGTAAAATAAAAAGACCCATATTTTCCGTTTTTTGATCCGTCAATTATTTCTCGAGTTATAAGCGGCGAAAAACCGATGTTTTTAACCCTTTCGGAAAAGTGGGCGTGGTGCAACCTCTGACGTATATCGACTTCGTTCAATCACAACTGAGCCCACGAAGCTACTTTGCCTTATCGGAATGGGGGGGACACAGCTGGCTCTCCCAATGGGAGCGATTGCGACAGCATCTGTGCGACCTTCCGAAAAACCCCGTCCACTCCCTTCCCTTACCCGAAAAGCAGTCAAGGACGGGAGGAAAATGACGTCAATGTTATCACGGCAGCTTTTTCGGTGGGCGTCACCTTTTGCTCATTTAAAATTTTGCTTTATGAGTGAATGGTTGTGGTTAGAAGATTAATTTTTTCACTAAAATTCTTTTATCATTTCCATCTAACAATTTCGTTCACAAAATTTCGATTTCGGTTCCATTCTCGTTCGGAATCGAACTCTTGGCCACAGCAATTACATTCTTCTTTTTCTTAAATTAATTATTCTTATTATAATAATTAATCCTGCTTTTGTAAAAATTGCAAGCAATTTCTTCGGTACTACTTACATATACTTCTACGTGATACACTGCGAGCTACCGCGAAGGTGTGTGGCAGGGGATTTATATACTTTCTTTTTCTCTTAACATAATTAATTCAGTATTTTATATTGTTTTGTTGAAAGCAATAAAACATTTTACTATTTATTATTTATTATTATTACTTACTAGCTAAGTTGACATTCAACCGGAGGGATAAATATAATAATTACAAATTGTATTAAGAAATTTTAGCATTTTTCATTAAAGGGCGAAAATAAACTTGTGTTACGGATCTAGCTATGCCTCCAAGTCTCTATTGGAACCATTAATATAATTTAAACCAAGTAAACATCTAATAACTGCCTGGACTAATACCTGGGCCTTTACAAAAAATAATAATTTTATTTTAAAAATTTCAGGCCATAAGAAACAGAGGAGGTTAGAAGGGGAGGTGGTACTATTGTTGACAAAGAGGCACGATTCGTTTTTTGGGAAGGATAGCACCCACCTCTTCGACAAAAAAAATTTTTCTCTGGCCTTTTATGTAAAATAAAAAAATGTAAATTGGAGGGGTGAGCGGGAGCCTTCTGGAGCCCCCCTGGCACTTAGACCTCTTTAGATCCATTGTGCCAACCCACATTTTAACCTGCCCGCCACTTGCAGACAGGGGACAAGAGCACCACGGTAGAGGTATAGAAGGGGGCTACCCATCCAACCTCTGTCCGGGCCCAACGCTGCTTAACTTCGGTGATCTTACGGGAACCGGTGTGTCAACTTGGCTAGGCCCTTGCCCTAGCCTTTTATGTAAGTTATGTTTGACTCATTTCTCTAACTTCATGACAATGGCGTCAATGAACTTTCTATGGATACGTATTAATGCATTTTATTCCAATTTAAGTAAATTCTATTCTTATTACCTAGTAAGGATTTAGCCTACTTAAACCAGGTACTTGTCGCTCGGTTGTGCATATTCACACCTTCCACTGTATATTTGACGTAAAACTATACTTATCACAATTTGTTTTCATCTTGCTACTCTTATATTTGATCAGACTTCATTTACTTTTCTTATCACGTTCATTTGTCTCAAAATACACAAATTTTGAAAGCGGTTCACTTCGGAATACGATATAAATCCATAAAATATTCACCTTTTGCAACCTGAACCTCAACTTACTATGGTTGACTGGACCATAATTAAAAAATTAGAGAAATTGATTGCCGAACTAACAGATTCAAAATGTCCTTTTTCCTCGTACAATTAGGGATATGAATATCGATAAATATGTCTAATTGGAGTGAATCAATCCATATCATGCCATTGCCATAACTGCCATTTGTCGCATCACTCTTGAATTGCATCTAAATTCTTGCTAAGCGATTTCCAGTCTTCTTCTTTTGATACACCCCTATTTACTACCGCATCGTCTACAAAAAGTCTAAGGTTACTACTATCTACGGTACCCAAATCGTTTATGTATAAAAGAAATAGAAGCGGACCTACTACGCTACCCTGGGGAACTCCCGATGTGACTTTGATTGTGTCCGACATGATACCATCTATGACAACCCTCTGCTCTCGTCCACTTAAGAATTCTTTTACCCAGCATACAACGTCTATATTTATACCAAAAGTATAATAAATAATACCATGCATGACTAGATATCTGACACCAAATTAATAGATACTCATGCATGAAAAAAAAATTAAATCCAGGGAATGCTAAGAGCAATGCATGCGAGTAACACATTGATTTGAACATGCAGGAAATAAAAAATACTATCGACCCACTCTTAATATTTACTCTATAATATTCTAATACTCTGAATATTACCTCTTTCGTGTGCAGCGAAGATCGGCAAGATTTGTAAAGCAACGGTATGATATCCTTATTAGCGTAACATGAATTAAATTGGGAATCATTGTCAGATCGCAGGTTGAAATTTAGACTTAATCTCTTAAACAAATTCTAAGACCATATTTTCAGCGATGATGTTAAAAATATTTTGCGGAACCCAACTTACTATGGTAGACTGGACGATAATCACAAAATTAGACAAATTGATTGCCGAACGGACAGATTCAAAATGTCCTGTTTTCCTCGTACAATTAGGGATATGAATAACGGTAAATATATCCAGTACGAGTGTAGCTATGGATAACATTAGTAGCTGCATGTTGGTATAAGGACTTGGAGCAAACCCAATTAACAGCATGTTTTTGCATGTATGCTTTGCTATTTTTATCTTTTTTTAAATAGTGTAGTTTTGAACAGTACCTACATTAATGCTAATCCTTTTTTATGCATGATATGTAGTGCATGTTTGGTGAGAATTCACCTTTATGGTGGCTTGCAGGGTATGATGTAGATGTATAATTTAATCTAAAATCTACCTTTAGTTAAATCGAGGAATAGCGCATCAACCTGAGCATTATTTTCTCCCGAAACCAATAAGTCGTGAACAAGAGTGCCAATAGCGTTTCGCATGATCTAGATTTTCGGAAACCTTGTTGGATATTTAATATCAAATTTTCTCTATCCAAGTGTTCCATAATCGAATTAACAATTATATGTTCCATTATCTTACACAATATCGATGTTAGTGAGATAGGTCTGTAGTTGCTAGGATCTTATCTATCCGCGGATTTGAAAAATGTGTAATATTATCTATTTTCCAGTCCTTGGGAACCGTGTGCTCAGAAAACGATTTACGAAATATCATTTCTGATGGGAAGGGTATCATCAAGTCAGGTGATACCCTTCGTCCACCAGGAGCTTCAAATTCATGATTTGGCCTCCTCATAGGACCTCCCACATCCATGCCAGCACGCCGATGTCGTGGTCCACGGGAAAGTAAGTAATGCACAGTGAAGAATTTGAAAGAGGCGATTATCCAGGGAATATATTACGACAATGTTGCCAACTCATTCATTCACATTGCTCCAATGAAAGAATCGGGGGATAGTTATATTTGTATTTAATACTAAATATAATCCAGACACTATATTATACATATTACACTGAAATATTTTATACAGTAGAGTAAAAACATCCATTAAATATCTTGGAATAAGACTGACACATGATCTTTCCTGGGGTAAACACATACGGGAAATAATTGGTCAAGCGAATCGTAAACTGGGATTCATCAAAAGAGTACTAGGTAAAAGTAACGACCATGTACGAGAAATCAGCTATTTTTCCCTTGTTAGACCTCATTTGGAATATGCTGCCAGTGTATGGGATCCCTACGAAATCGGTCTAAATAATGAACTTGAACGTGTGCAGCGATGATCGGCAATATTTGTAAAGGGACGGTACGATAATTATATTAGCGTAACCAGTCTATTAAATGAATTAAAATGGGAATCATTGATAGAAAGTAGGTGAAATTTAGAAAAATCTCATAAATAAATTCCAAGAAAATAATTTCAGTGATGGTGTTAAAAATATTTTGCGAAACCCAACTTTATATGGTAGAGTGGACGATAATCGCAAAATTAGAGAAATTGATTGCCCAGCCGACAGATTTTAAAATGTCCTTTTTTCCTCGTACAATTAGGGATATGAATAACGGTAAATATATCCAATACGAGTGTAGCTATGGATAACATTAGTAGCTGCATGTTGGTATAAGGACTTGGAGCAAACCCAACTAACAGCATGTTTTTGTATGTTTGCTTTGCTATTTTTATCTTTTTTTAACAGTGAAGTTTAGAAGAGAATATAAATACTAATCCTTTTTTTTCCTAATTTTAATGCATGATATGTATTTCATGTTTGTTGACAATTCACCCCCTGCCACACACCTTTATGAAGGCTTGCAGAGAATTATGTAGAATTAGATGTAGATGAAAAATTTCTAACCTAAAGGTGCAGATAAGAAATATCGTATCATCCTCGCCTCTCACGGAGCTTTTCACAGAAATTCGTACGAATCTCAAAAAGAAATTTTTACTTCCCCGTTAAGAATATATTGGGAAAGAAGCCATTCACGGGGTAAATGCCAGGAAAAAGCGCAGAGCAACAGGTTCTGGGAGGAAGAGTAATAACAAATCATTTGGGGAGGGCCGCTTCGCGGCGAGCAGTCCTACCGGCGTGCACGGGTATTTACATGTATTTGTTTGCGTGCAGAGAAAGAAAAGACGGCGCCGTTACGTAAGGGAACCGTTTCACTCCGCGGCGCGCATGCGCCCGATCCATCAAAAAGTGAGCTCGACGCTGCTGACGTCACCCCCTTCTCCCCCCCCCCCCCGGCCACCCACTTTTTTCTTCTTCCTCCCCTCCCCTTCCTTGACCCCTCCCGGACTGGGAGGAGGAGAGCCTCCACACCACAACTCCCCCCGGGACCGGTCGCTTCCCTCCCCCCCCCCTCCCACTCCATCCTATCCCCCTCAGCCCATCTTGAAGAGGACAGGGCTTCCTCAGTTACGCGCGGGAGTTTGAGAGGGTGGGGACGGTTAGAGGGTGGTGGGAGGGTATGGTATTTTCGCGGCGTTGCCACTTCTCTCCTCCTCGAAGGTGGATGGGGTACGATGGCTGGTCGGTGGAGGCCTCCCGCGTGTGAGCGCGCGTGCCTTTCGGGAAGGACTGACGGGCGGGGAGCGCAACCAGTGGAGAAACAATGGCACGCACAAACAACACACACACGCACGACTTCGTCATGTCCTGAGGAGCTTCAAGATTAGTGGAGGGCAAAGGTTTTAGGGACTTCAGCAATCGGATGAGCCTGAGGGATGGATTTTTTTTACTAATCCCTTTTATGCATGATATATATAATGTATGTTTGATTGGAATCCACCAAAAATCCACCCCTGCCACACACCATTCAATCTACATCTACATAATTGCCGACAAGCCACCATAATACTGTGAGACAGAGGGTGAATTCACATGCATTCCAAACATGCATTACATATCATGCATAAAAAAGATTGGTAGTAATATACTAGTCAGAACTTCAATTTGTAAAAAAAGATAAAAGACATTTATGGTGGCAGGTAGGATACATCTACATCTACACGATACCCTGCAAGCCACCGTGAGGGTGTGTGGCAGAGGGGGAAGATCATCAAGCATGCACTAACGACATGAAACAAGCAACTATAGGGTCTCATGCAGCTAGATTGTTAGTATCTAGATTGTATTGTATTGCAGGGTATTATGTAGTTTATCTACATCTATGTAATATAATTCTTTTTGTGCAAACCAGGAAATTTTGGAATGAATCAGTCGATCTGCTGGCTCTAGATCCTAATACCAAATGGCGTTTTTATATTCTTATTTGAGAATAACTAATGTCTTGCAACAATTCTATTCCTGATAATTCTAATAAAATGAAGGAGATAGATTGCAGGACGGACAGGTTTAAAATGTCATTTTTTCCACGTACGATTCGAGATCAGAAAGTTAGATATCGCGTAAATAGGTTATAATTATAGAGGTAATATTAAGAGTAGGTCGATAGTATTTTTATTTCCTGAATGTTCAAATCAATGTGTTACTCGCATGCATTGCTTTTTTGCATGCATGAGTATCTATTAAATTGTCGTTTTCCAAGTCATGCATTGTATTCGTGGGTGTGTCCTGCATGATTGGGATTTGATAGTTTCTTTTCTTTTTTTTCCCTAATTACTTTTAAAGGTGTGGTGTTTGTTTTGCATTGTTCATTTTTGTTTGTTGTGTCAATGTTCCTGGTGTGGATGCTCCCCTCCCACACACCCTCCAGGTGGCTTGGAGGAGGGTATGTCGAAGATATAGATATACATTTAATTCACTATCACATTCATACATGTATCAGGATCAATGTTGCCAGTCTGCTCATGACATTATTTTAAACCATAATTGTATTGAATCATCAATTATTACACTCACTCTTGAGCGATGCGCGAATACTTTTCGGTAATATTTGTTAGGTGTTCATTATATCAAATACGATTGTTCTGCAAATATCAAGCGCAATGGAGAGCTACAGAGTGGTTCCTACTCATGCCGGCCGAAAAGTGTTTTCATCTGATCTCTACCCAGACGAGAGTTGACGGTGTTTTGATGACGCCCGAATAACCGATCACTAATGTCAGAACGCTATGAGGCACCTGGTAGTTGCGACAACGCATCCGAGAAGTATGCTGCCAGTGCATGGGATCCCCACGAAATCCGTGTAAATAATGAACTTGAATGTGTGCAGCGAAGATCGGCCAGACTTGTAAAGGGACGTTACGATTACCATTCTAGCGTAACCAGTCTATTAAATGAATTAAAATGGGAATCATAGTCAGAATGCAGGATGAAATTTAGACTTAATCTCCTAAATAAATTCCAAGGTAATATTTTCTGTGATGACGTTAGAAATATTTTGCCAGCCCCAACTTACTATGGTAGAGGGGACCATAATCACAAAATTAGAGAAATTGATTGCCGAACTCACGGATTATTATTGCGCTATTTACCTCGTACAATTAGGGATATGAATATATCCCTAATTGTACTGAAGCGATAAATATATCCAGTACGAGTGTAGCAATGGATAACATTGGTAGCTGCATGTTGGTATAAGGACTTTAAGTTAACCAAACTAAAAGCATGTTTTTGCATGTATGCTTTGCTATCTGAGACCTATCGTTTTCATGTTAGTAGTGCATGCTTGGTGATCTTCACCCCCTGCCACATACCCTCGCGGTGGTGTGCAGGGTATCGTGTAGTAGTAGATGTAGATTTTTATCTTTTTTAAATAGCGAAGTTTACAACAGTATATAAATACTAATCCTTTTTTATGCATGATATGTACATCTACATCTACATCAACATAATACCCTGCAAGCCACCACAAGGGTGTGTGGCAGGGGGTGATTGCTCACCAAACATGCACTACATATCATGCATAAAAAAGGAATAGTATTAATATAGTAGTCAGAACTACACTATTTAAAAAAGATAGAAATTGCAAAGAAAACATGCAAAAACATTCTGTTAGTAGGGTTAGCTTTAAGTACTCATACCAACATGCAGCTACCAATGCTATTCATTGCTACTCTCCGATAGGACATATTTACCGTTATTCGTATCTCTTATTGTGCGAGGGAAAAAGGACATTTTGAATCGGTCATTTCGGCAATCAATTTCTCTAACTTTATGATTATGGTCCAGTCTGCCATAGTAAGTTGGGGTTCGTAAAATATTTTTAACATCATCACTGAAAATTTTGCCTTGGAATTTGTGGAAGAGATTAAGTCTAAATTTCAACCTGCGATCTGACAATGATTCCCATTTCAATTCATTTAATAGACTGGTTACGCTAATATAATTATATGGCGGAGGTCGGCGCATCGAACGCTCCTCCTCGGGAGACTTCGCCGACTGGGAGTCGGGAGGGAAGGGAGGGAGTATTAGTGATAGGTAGCTCCAATGTCCGCCGAGTAGCGGACTCGATGCGTGCCAGAGCCCGTCGGGAAGGAGGTGGTGAATCCCGAGGGAAAGGTGACGAAGAACGGGTACGTTCCTGGTGTATACCAGGAGGTACGGTGCCCCAGGTGACGAAGGCGTTGAAAGCAACGGTCAGTGCCACTAACTGCTCCAAGCTGCACGTAGTCGCCCATGTCGGCACTAACGACGCCGCGAAACGGGGGTCCGAGGATGTAATGGATTCCGTAAGGGATCTATGCACCGAGTTCCACCGTGTTCGTGGAGGTCTGGGTATCGATATGAGGCTGACTATATGTAGCTTGGTACCTAGGACGGATCGGGGGTCGATGGTTTGGAGCCGAGTTTTAGGCATAAACCGGAGACTCCGTGAAGTCTGTGGGAGCGAGGGAGCTGAGTTTTTGGACCTCGGGCCGGAGCTGGAAACGTGTCGGGTGCCCCTGAATCGCTCGGGTGTCCACTACACGGACGAGGCATCGTCTAGGGTAGCGAGTAGGATACTGGAGCATACACGTAGGGTTTAGCTCAGGTGGTAGCCCAGAGTGCAGGTCAATCCGCGGGGGAAAAATCGTGCAAGAATTTGACAGAACATGAAGAGTAGTTTTAGAAGGTCAGAGAAAAACACATGGAGAGAACGAACATGATAATTCATCAAAGGTAAGAGGTAGACCAAATAGTTTGTCCGTCAAAAAATTATCGAGGAAAATTTTAGTTGGAAAGGAGCACCAAGAGAGAAACAGATTGGAAGAAAAAATTTCAGTGATAGTAGTGAATTGTCGTAGTATAAGAAATAAAGTAGCAGAATTTCACCACCTCATTAAGAGTACTAATGCAGATATAATCGTAGGTACAGAAAGCTGGCTTTCGAAGGACATATCAGATCATGAAGTATTTCCGAAGTGTTTTACAGTATACAGAAGGGATAGAATAAGCAGAAACGGAGGAGGAGTTTTCATAGCTGTGAAAGACCCGTATGTCAGTAGAAGAGAACTTATTTCAGAGCGAAATGTAGAAAGTATTTGGTGTTCCGTTAAAAGTAAAAGTAGTAACGCAAAACAGATATATGTAGGTGCATATTACAGGCCACCGGACGCAGACGTCAATTCTATAATAGAGCTAGAGTCAGAGATACGCACATTACTTTCTGGGAAGAATGATAGAGGAATAATAGTAGGCGGAGATTTCAATCTCCCCTCGATAGACTGGAATACGTGTAGTTTCATTGCAGGAGGTAAGGATAAGGAACATTGCGAATCACTGTTGAACACCTTTACGACACATTCTTTACAACAGCTAGTAACAGAGCCGACCAGGGGAAACAACATTCTAGACTTATTAGCAACAAATATACCCGAGCGAGTTCTAAATACAGTTACAGACACAGGAATTAGTGACCATAAAATAGTGCATGCGAAATTTATTGTAGGCGTTGAAAGACATTATAAACCAAGGAGGAGGGTGTACTTATTTGGCAAGGCAAATTACGACGGTATGAAAGAGGAATTAAGGGAAGCGTTTAATGTATTCAGCGAACAAAGCAAAGGATTAAATACAGAGGATTCGTGGAGAGAATTTCTTGAGGTCACCCGTAACGCAGTTCATAAATACATACCAAGTAAATATATTAGTGATAATACAGAACCAAGGTGGTATAACGCGGAGGTTAGGAAATCATTAAAGCGACAAAGGGTATGCCACGCTAAGATGAAAAATGCCAGACGGGGTCTATCGGTAGAGGAAAAAAATGAGCTAGTTCAAAACTATAAAAAATCGAGAGCATTAGCAAGAAAATCATGTCGGCAAGCGTTATCACATTTCAAGAGCAAGATGTTAGGAGAATATTTAGATAGCAATCCTAAAGCGTTTTGGTCATATGTGAGAGAGCTTCAGGGAAATAAGTCCACAGTGCACACACTTAAAAATGATAAAGGAATCAGAGTCACCAGCAGTGTAGAAAAAGCCAACACTTTAAACACCTTCTTCCAAAGTGTATTCAACTCATCGTCACAAAACGCAGTGGAACCACCGCCGAACACTTTCAGTGAGCAAATGCCCGAAATAAACATTTCATGTCGCGGAATAGAGCAGCAGTTAAAAAGCATAAGTAAAAACAAAGCACCAGGTCCCGATCAAATTCCTTCCAGAGTTTATAAAACATTAGCTTCTGAAATAGCCCCCTATCTAGAAATAATATTCAATAAAACACTAAAGAACCACACAGTACCCAAGGATTGGAAAGTAGCTAACATTACACCTATATTTAAAAGCGGTGATAGGGAAGAACCTAGTAACTACAGACCCATTTCACTCACGTCAATCTCTTGTAAGATATTTGAGCACATAGTAGTCAGTTCGATCATGGGGCATTTGGATAGTCAGGGATTACTCATAAACAGCCAGCATGGGTTCCGGAAAGGTAGATCTTGCGAGACACAATTAGCTTTATTCGTACACGATATTTTAGTCCACGGCGAAAGCAGTACTGAAGTTGATGCGATATTTTTAGATTTTAAAAAGGCTTTCGATAAAGTTCCTCATGACAAATTAATCTTGAAGTTAGAGAGTTTTGGTATAAATAAAGACGTTGTATGTTGGGTAAAAGAATTCTTAAGTGGGCGAGAGCAGAGGGTTGTCATAGATGGTATCATGTCGGACACAATCGAAGTCACATCGGGAGTTCCCCAGGGTAGCGTAGTAGGTCCGCTTCTATTTCTTTTATACATAAACGATTTGGGTACCGTAGTTAGTAGTAACCTTAGACTTTTTGCAGACGATGCGGTGGTGTACAGGGGTATATCAAACGAGGAGGACATGAAATCACTTAGCAAGGATTTAGATGCAATTCAAGAGTGGTGCGACAAATGGCAGTTAGAACTCAACCTTAAAAAGTGTGTAGCTATCAATTTTTGGAGGAGGAATAACTCGATAGAGCGATCCTATAGAATTAATAACACGAAGATCGAAAACGTTGAAACCGTAAGATATTTAGGTGTAACAATCACTAAAGATTTATCGTGGGGAAGACACATAAGGGAAATATGCGGCCGAGCGAAGAGAAAGCTAGGATTTATAAAAAGAGTACTTGGGAAATGTGATGAGAAGACAAAAGAGCGATGCTACTTTTCACTAGTTAGGCCCCACCTTGAGTATGCAGCCAGTGTATGGGATCCTAATGAATTAGGTTTGATCAGAGAACTAGACAGTGTGCAGCGTAGAGCAGCTAGGTTCGTCAAAAGGTGTTACGATAGGTTGAGTAGTGTATCAGAATTAATACAAGAATTAGGGTGGGAATCATTATCAGAGCGTAGGTTAAAGTTCAGATTAAATCTATTAGAGAAATTTCAATCGGATAGCTTTACTGAAGATGTTAGGCACATATTGAAAACACCAGCGTATTATGCTAGATTCGACCAGATAAATAAGATTAGAGAGATAGATTGTCGTACAGATAGATTCAAAATGGCATTTTTCCCCCGTACTATAAGAGAACAGAATAGGCAGCATAGGAAAGGGATAGGTAGGGGAAATATTTTAGAGTATTCTGTAGTGCATGATGCATGTATTAACCCCTCAAATACTATAGATACTAACAATCTAGTTGCATGAGACCCTTTAGTTGCTTGCTTGCATGCTAGTAGTGAATGCTTGGTGACCTTCACCCCCTGCCACACACCCTCGCGGTGGCTTGCAGGGTATCGTGTAGATGTAGATGTAGAATTATCGTATCGTCCCTTTACAAATCTTGCCGATCTTCGCTGCACACGTTCAAGTTCATTACTTAGACCGATTTCGTAGGGATCCCATACACTGGCAGCATATTCCAAATGAGGTCTAACAAGGGAAAAGGAGCTGATTTCTCGTACATGATCGTCACATTTACCCAATACTCTTTTAATGAAACCCAGTTTGCGATTCGCTTGACCCATTATTTCACGAATGTGTTTACCCCAGGAAAGATCATTTGTCAGTCTTATTCCAAGGTATTTAATGGATTCCACGTTTGTTAATTCATTATTACTTATTTTGTAAGTGCTAGGGGGAGAGCTATTCTTTTTCCAAAAATTCATTACAAGACATTTCTTAAAGTTTAATTCTAACTGCCATGTATCACACCAAGTTTCAATTGCTTGTAGGTCAATATTTAAAAATTCTTTATCATTCGGGCATAAAAAATTTGTGCACAGAGAGACTCGAACCAGGGACGTAGACATTGAGAAGCGAGTACTTTACCCCTAACCTAAACTGCACATATGTAGTGCATGTTTGGTGAGAATTCACCCCCTGCTATACACCTTTATGGTGGCTTGCATGGTATTATGTAGATGTAGATTAAGTAAAAAACAATGGCACTGTTCCGAAGTCATCTCAATCGAATTAGCTGAATGCCACCGCATGCACAATAACATGCGAACCACCGCGACCTACTGCGCAAAGGATTGAATTGATGTATGTATTCTCATCACATCCATTCAATAAGTATTTCAGTAATTACATTTTTGAAGCTTTTATGATGTCAAAGTCAACTAATCGTATTCATATTTTAAATATCAGCCAGGACAGTCAAATTACGGTGCAGGAAATATGCACGCGGGATAGAATGACACGAGCTTTGTTCACTCCGTAATACGATGGACATCAAGGTTTCATGCGAACAAGAGGGAGAATTCAGGTGAACTGTGGATAACGGAACCATGAATAAAATGGGCTGACTGGTGACGGGAGACGCGTAATTTGTGCTTACCTCATCGTTTCTTTCTGGATGAAATAAATATAACTGGACATCTGCGTTGGCTGCAGTCGGTAGAATAACACAAGGGAAGAGTGCGTTTCAGAACATCATTGGTCCACTGCTTTCCTGTTGTAGATCGAGGTTCACCCTGGAGAGAGACGGGAGTCCAGCTTGTCCAGGGTGACCTCCCCGATTCGCGATCCACTGTTCACAGCGATGGTACTGCTACGAGAGCACGAATTTCTGCTCTCCTTTACCGAAGTCAATAGATTCGTTCGGATCCCCCCTCTGAATTCCACACGGTAATCCCCTGAAATGAAATTCAGAGCGTAGGCTGAAGTATAGAGTACCTCATGACAGATTGCTCTTACAGCTAGAAAGATACGGTATAGATAAACAAGAAGTATGCTGGATTAATCAATTCTTCGTTGGCTGCGCAGGTGTTCCCCAGGGAAGTGTGATAGGCCCACTTTTATTTCTTTTATATATCAATGACCTTGGCAGTGTTGCGGTAAACATTAGAATCCGGCTTATTTGCCGAATTTGCCGAACTTGAAATAGTATTTAATAAATCCCTGACAGAACACGTCGTACCGATGGACTGGAAAGCAGCCGATGTAACACCCATTTTTAAAAGTGGCGATAGGGAGCAGCCATCTAACTACAGACCTATATCCCTCACATCCATTTCATGCAAGGTCCTAGAACATATAATTGTCAGTTCAGTCATGGGACACCTAGATAGCCAGAATTTATTGTCCAATGTCCAGCATGGCTTCCGAAAGAGCAGATCGTGTGAAACCCAACTTGCTCTCTTTTCCCACGATATTTTAGTTTCTGGCGAAAATAATATTCCAGTGGATGCTATATTTCTTGACTTCAAGAAGGCTTTTGACAAGGTTTCTCACAGCAAACTAATTTTGAAGTTAAAATCTTATGGGTTAGACAGTAACATTATATCATGGATTAATGATTTTCTGCATGATCGGGTTCAAAGGGTTGTTTTGGACGGTGTTTCCTCACCGGCAATTAAAGTCACTTCGGGTGTCCCACAAGGTAGTGTGATAGGTCCACTCCTATTCCTATTGTATATTAATGATATCCAAAAGGTGGTAAAAAGTAAGCTTCGTCTATTTGCCGATGACGCAGTAGTGTACAGGGAAATTCTATGCCCGAACGATAAAGAATATTTAAATATTGACCTACGAGCAATTGAAACTTGGTGTGATACATGGCTGTTAGAATTAAACTTTAAAAAATGTGTAGTAATGAATTTTTGGAAAAAGAATAGCTCTCCTCCTACCACTTACAAAATAAGTAATAATGAATTAACTAACGTGGAATCCATTAAATATCTTGGAATAAGACTGACAAATGATCTTTCCTGGGGTAAACACATTCGTGAAATAATGGGTCAAGCGAATCGCAAACTGGGTTTCATTAAAAGAGTATTGGGTAAATGTGACGATCATGTACGAGAAATCAGCTACTTTTCCCTTGTTAGACCTCATATGGAATATGCTGCCAGTGTATGGGATCCCTACGAAATCGGTCTAAGTAATGAACTTGAACGTGTGCAGCGAAGATCGGCAAGATTTGTAAAGGGGCGATACGATAATTATATTAGCGTAACCAGTCTATTAAATGAATTGAAATGGGAATCATTGTCAGATCGCAGGTTGAAATTTAGACTTAATCTCTTCCACAAATTCCAAGGCAATATTTTCAGTGATGATGTTAAAAATATTTTACGAACCCCAACTTACTATGGCAGACTGGACCATAATCATAAAGTTAGAGAAATTGATTGCCGAACTGACCGATTCAAAATGTCCTTTTTCCCTCGCACAATAAGAGATACGAATAACGGTAAATATGTCCTATCGGAGAGTAGCAATGAATAGCATTGGTAGCTGCATGTTGGTATGAGTACTTAAAGCTAACCGTACTAACAGAATGTTTTTGCATGTTTTCTTTGCAATTTCTATCTTTTTAAATAGTGTAGTTCTGACTACTATATTAATACTATTCCTTTTTTATGCATGATATGTAGTGCATGTTTGGTGAGCAATCACCCCCTGCCACACACCCTTGTGGTGGCTTGCAGGGTATTATGTAGATGTAGATGTAGAACTGACAGATTCAAAATGTCCCTTTTTCCTCGCACAATTAGGGATATGAATACTTACCGGTAAATATATCCAATACGAGTGAAGCAACAGATAACATTGGTAGCTGCATGTTGGTATAAGTACTTAAAGCTAACCCAACTAACAGCATGTTTTTGCTTGTTTGCTTATCAATTTTTATCTTTTTTTAAATAGTGAGTTTAAAACAGTATATAAATACCAATCCTTTTTTATGCATGATATGTAGTGCATGTTTGGTGAGAATTCACCCCCTGCCACACACATTTATGGTGGCTTGCAGGGTAAAATGTAGATGTAAGTGCCAGGTGGGCAATAAAAAGGCTCCCGCCCGTCTCTCCTAATCCATTTATGCAGATGAACGAGGTGGTAGCGTATGCTTTCTGCGATAGCATAGTCTCTGCAGGTTGCCTTCCATGTGGTCGGATGATCCTCTGAAAATAAGTTCTAGGAGGGTGAGATTGCCGCTAAGTTGCGATAGCTCGAGAACCTAATTGTCTTGTCCCAGGAAGTGGTTACGAGTATGTGCAGGTCGAAATACGTATCGGAGGGAAATCGGAAATCTGACGAGGAAATCGCCGGTAAACATGTCTTTGAATTAGGGCCGTTGAATAGGGGTGGGAATTAAGGTACCTGCAGCTGATGAAATGTGGGCGGAGAGGAAGAATAGGGGACCACATCGAATGGCAGGGCGAGGAAATTTAAGGTTTTGAAGATGATGAGAACGAAGAAAAGGGGACCTGTGTAGGACGGTTGAGACATAATAGTAAATAGTACGGTTGTGCAATATGTTTCAAAGGCAATGATTAGTTGAAAGGAAATTGAATAGGGAAAAAATATACATCTACATCTGCATAATACCCTGCGAGCCACCATAAAGGTGTGTGGCAGGGGGTGAATTCTCACCAAACATGCACTACATATCATGCATAAAAAAAGGATTGGTATTTATATACTGTTCTAAACTTCACTATTTAAAAAAAAATAAAAATATCAAAGCAAACATTCAAAAACATGCTGTTAGTTGGGTTAGCTTTAAGTGCTCATACCAACATGCATGTATTATTCAATGTCTACATCGAGAAAGACATCCAAGAAATCAAAGAAAAGTCTCCGGGAGTGAATATCCACGGAGAGAAAATCAGCATGCTACGATTCGCCGATGACATAGCAGTCATGGCGGAAACAGAAGGAGATTTAAAGAAGACAAGAGGAAATATGGAGAGAACAATGACCAGATATCATCTGAAGATCAATGAAAAGAAAACTAAGGTATTTGGTATGGAGTAGGAGAAAGGAAGCCAGGACCAATGTTAATCTAGGAAAACAAAAAATCGAGGAGGTGGAAGAGTTCTGTTATCTCGGAAGCCGAGTAACCAGCGATGGACGAAGTAAAAGAGAAATTGCCAGTAGAATTGCCCAAGCAAAAAGGGCATTTTACCAGAAGAAGATTCTGCTTACAGCTGCAAATACAAGCGTTGAAGTGAGGAAACATTTCATTAGAACGAAAATCTGGAGCATTCTACTAAATGGCAGTCAAGCAGGCAGGCCTCAAACAGCAGCCGAGAAGTCCAGTCTGGAAACATTCGAAATATGGTGCTATAGAAGAAAGATGAAGATAAAATAATTCAATCGAGTGTAATACGAAGAAGTCCTAAGAGGAGTGGTACAGAAGAGATGTATACTGAAAACATTCAAAAGAAGACGGAATAACTTAATGGGCCACATCTTGAGACACGATGGCCTGATGAAGACAATCGTCGAGCGAAAAGTGAACGGGAAGAATGGAAAAGGCAGGCTTCGTATGAGGTATATGGAGCAAGTTGTGAAGGATATAAATGAGAGGAGTTACGTGAATATGAAGAGGTTGGCCGATAGAAGAATCGAGTGGAGGGCTGCGTCAAACCAATACTAGGATTGTTGACTGATGATGATGACCAACATGCAGCTACCAATTTTATCCATTGCTACACTCGTATTGGATATATTTACCGTTATTCATATCCCTAATTGTACGAGGACAAAATCACATTTTGAGACAGTCAGTTCGGCAATCAATTTCTCTAATTTTGTGATCATGATCCAGTCTACCATATAAAGTTGGGGTTCACAAAATATTTTTAACGTCATCACTGAAAATATGGTCTTGGAATTTGTTTAAGAGATTAAGTCTACATTTCATCCTGTGATCTGACAATGATTCCCAATTTAATTCATTTAATAGACTGGTTACACTACTGGTTAAGGTTATCCTACCGTCCCTAAACAACCCTTATATAAGAGTAAAAGGGATGATCACTTTTAGAGGTCTCAAGAAGGAGTAGAAAGGATACCATTACGGGAAGAAGAGAACTAAGAGAATCCCCAGGTTCGTGGGAAAAGAAGTCGCCTTCTGTATCCATCAAAATAAAGGTATTAAGATGAAGAATCATATCCACCCTAGAGATCAATCAGTCAATACCCTGGGCCACCTCTGCCTCTTACGCCCCAACTCGGCTCGTTACCGACAGCGGCCTCCGAAGCACTCGAGATCTTGCCAACTGTCCTCTACTGTCGACAGTCTGTCACCGCTGAGGTCCTTGGAGTAGTGGCCAACATAGGGATCTTCGCCAGCCATCTTCTGGAGATGGTCTCCGGGAACATCATCGCAATGCAACGAAGACTTTCTTCGCGAAAACACCCAATGATAAGACTCAATCTTTTTGTCTCCTTCACGACAGGATGCTGTCAAGCTATACGGTTCCCGGCATCACAAACAACGTATTTTGTGATGGAAGGGAGAATCTTCATCTACATCTACGTAATACCCTGCAAGCCATCATAAAGGTGTGTGACAGGGGGTGAATACTCACAAAACATGCACTACATATAATCTCATCTACATCTACACGATACCCTGTCAGAACGCAGTCTGAATGGGGGCGTTTACTCGGAACCGAAATCGCAATTTTGTACACGAAATCGTTAGATGGAAACGAAAAACGAATTTTGGTGAAAAAATTAATCTTCTAACCACAACCATTCACTCATAAATAAAAAATTGAAATAAGCAAAAGGTGACGCCCACCGAAAAAGCTGCTGCGATAACATTGACGTCATTTTCCTCCCGTCCTTGACTGCTTTCAGGGGAGGGGGAAGGGAGTGGAGGGGGCTTCTCGGAAGGTCTGCTCGCACAGATGCTGTCGAAATCGCACCCATTGGCCGAGTCAGCTGTGTCCGCCCCTTTGCGATAAGGCGAAGTATCTTCGCGGGCTCAGTTGTGATTGGACGTGTGGCAGGGGGTTAAGATCACCAAGCATGCACTACTAACATGCAAACAAGCAACTATAGGGTCTCATGCAACAAGATTGTTAGTACCTATAGTATTTGAGGTGTTAATACATGCATCATGCACTACAGAATACTCTATAATATTTCCCCTACCTATCCCTTTGCTATGCTGCCTATTCTGTTCTCTTATAGTACGGGGAAAATATGCAATTTTGAATCTATCGGTACGACAATCTATCACTCTAACCTTATTTATCTGGTCGAATCTAGCATAATACACTGGTTTTTTTAATATGTGCCTAGAATCTTCAGTAAAGCTCTCCGATTGAAATTTCTCTGATGGATTTAATCTGTACTTTAACCTACGCACTGATAATGATTCCCACCCTAATTCTTGTATTAATTCTGAAACGCTACTCAACCTATCGTAACACCTTTTGACGAACCTAGCTGCTCTACGCTGCACACTGTCTAGTTCTATATGATCCATAAAAAAGGATTAGTATTTATATACTGCTCTTAACTTCACTATTAAAAAAAAAGATTAAAATAGCAACGAAAACATGCAAAAACATGCTGTTAGTTGGGTTAGCTTCAAGTCCTTATACCAACACGCAGCTACCAGTATTATCCATTGCTACACTCGTATTGGGTATATTTACCGTTATTCATATCCTTAATTGTCAGAGGAAATCTTATTCGCATCCGTCCGAGTGGCCTGAGGAGAACACCAGATGCTGACCACGCCGCAAGCCGCCGAATGAACTAGAAGATTCCAAAATGTGCAATTTCTTCACCGGAGACAACCCATCACGACTTGGGATCTCACCGTGAACTATCTCCAGCGCTCTCTTCGCACCAACAATGGTCGTGTCTGGAGAACGACGGCGCCTCTTCCGGCAGAAGCGGGGATCTCCGAAGTCGGCACACGCGACAAAATCCGCGGGGTATGATCCGACGTGGCGGCCACATAATAGACTGGTGCTCCGACTTAAAGGACGAGAGCTGAGTGCGTCAGAGAGGCAGTTGAACACGGTTGCCGCATCCGAAAGATGCCGCACCTGTCCGCTCGCCGAGGAAGCGGGCAGGTACGGCTGCGAGTCCCATTTCTCGATTTCGCGTGCGGTCACTCGAGAAAGAATAATGGGGGCGTTTACTCGGAACCGAAATCGCAATTTTGTACACGAAATTGTTAGATGGAAACGAAAAAAGAAATGTAGTGAAAAAATTAATCTTCTAACCACAATCATTCACTCATAAATCAAAAATAAAAATAAGCAAAAGGTGACGCCCACCGAGAAAGCTGCTGTGATAACATTGACGTCACTTTCCTCCCGTCCTTGAATACTCGTATGGGAAGGGAAGGGAGTGGAGGGGGATTCTCGGAAGGTCTGCTCGCACAGATGCTGTCGTAACTGCTCCGATTGGCAGAGTCAGCTTTGTCCACCCCCCTTTGCGATAAGGCGAAGTAGCTTCGCGGGCTCAGTAGTGATTGGACGAAGTCGTTATACGTCAGAGGTTACACCACACCCACTTTTCCGAAAGGGTTAAAAGCATTAGTTTTTCGACGCCTATAAACCGAGAAATAATTGACGGATCAAAAAACGGAAAAATTAGGGTCTTTTAGTTTTGCAAACTCTATCATATTCGGCAATAAAAAAATTATGGTAAACGACTTCATTGCATTGCTTTGCAGCGCCGCCGATCCAGACCCCTTTCCATAGGGAGAGAATATTATTTCGACATTGGAGAAACGGAGGAAGATGGAAGTGGTAGTCCGCAATGCAGGATAAGCAGAGGCCAAGGGAAAATATTCCGTAGCGAGTGCAAAGGAAATACGACCTTCCAAACATTTTGAACCATCGATTGAATGGGGTCGTTTACCCAATTTTTTATTGACGAATATGATAGAGTTTGTAAAATAAGAAGACCAGTATTTTTCTGTTTTTTGATCCGTCAATTATTTCTCGAGTTATAAGCCGCGAAAAACTGATGTTTTTAGCCCTTTCGGAAAAGTGGGTGTGGTGCAACCTCTGACGTATATCGACTTCGTCCAATCACAACTGAGCCCGCGAAGCTACTTCGCCTAATCGCAAAGGGGGGGACACAGCTGGCTCTCCCAATGGGAGTGATTGCGACAGGATCTGTGCGAGCAGACCTTCCGAGAATTCCCCTCCACTCCCTTCCCTTCCCCTAAAAGCAGTCAAGGACAGGAGGAAAATGACGTCAATGTTATCACGACAGCTTTTTCGGTGGGCGTCACCTTTTGCTCATTTAAAATTTTGCTTTATGACTGAATGGTTGTGCTATAGCAAATATTCCACAGAGAAAAAATCATTCGCCCTGACCGGGACTCGAACCGGGAACCGGGACTCTGCCAATGGAAACTCATGCGAGAACCCCCTTCCACTTCCTTCCCTTCCCCTAAAGCAGTCAAGGACGGGAGGAAAATGACGTCAATGATATCAAACCAGCTTTTTCGGTGGGCGTCTCCTTTTGCTTATTTTAATTTTTGATTTATGAGTGAATGGTTGTGGTTAGAAGATTAATTTTTTCACAAAAATTCGTTTTTCGTTTCTATCTAACAGTTTCGTGCAAATATTTCGATTTCAGTTCCGAGGAAACGCCCCCATTCTCACACGGAGAGCTTGAGGATGACGGAATCCGTTCACTCCAGAAACTATCCTGAATCGTGGAGACTAAAGGCCTTATTCATAACGTCAACTACGACCTTGCTTCCACTGCTTATATCCTAAAATCTCTGCTTCGATTCTATTCGGTGAGCAGATTCACCCTGCAAAGTTGAAATTGCCGCTTCGAAGCATATCGAGGAAAATGCGTTTTCAAACTCGTTATAGATATTTTATCGCGTAATCAGTTGAAGGAAGACTGCAGTTGAGATTCTGAATATGGCTCCGGGAATTATTATTATTTATTATTTTCCACTTCCACCGAAAACTTCACATGTGGCCTTTACATCGGGGTATTAACAATGCAACAACAGACGAGCACACACAGCCATGTCCTGAGTAGTGAAAAAACCAACTCGAACCCGGGACCTAAGATTAGCAGGCGAGGACTTAACCACGCCGCCACCGGGGCCGGCAAAACAATTACGTGGTTCTCCATTGACAATCATATGGAACAGCTTCATCATGACAATCTTATTGAATGTACACCGACTACTATTTAAGACCTCATTTGGAATATGCTGCCAGTGTATGGGATCCCTACGAAATCGGTCTACATAATGAACTGGATCGAAGAACGGCATGATTTATAAAGGGACTGTATGATAACAATATTATCGTAACCAGTTATTACATTAACCAAAATGGAAACACTAGCAGACAGTACGTTGAAATTTAGACTTCATCTCTTAAATAAATTCCAAGATATTATACTCACTGATGATATTGAAAATATTTTTCGAACCCCAACTTACTCTGGTAGAATGGAACACATAATTATAAAGTAAGAGAAATGGACTGCCGAACTGAGATTCAAAATGTCCTTTCCTCGTACAATTGGTGATATGAATAGCTGTAAATACCTCCTTGCTTGTTCACGCAGAGGAAGCATTTCGCGACGCCCACCCCCAATCCTTTGCCGCACCCCTCCCCTCGGAACGCCTTCGCGAAGACCATCAGGGTCGCGAGGGGAAGGGGTGAGAACCCTGGAAAGGAATTTGGAGCACATTTGTTGTCTCGGTTACCTTTTTTGTTTGTTTCGTGTCGTCTATATCTGCTGAATACTCTGCTAGCCACCTCGACGGTGTGTGGGTCGCATGGGTCGCGGTGGGTCGACGGGTTGCATTGCAATAATAGTATAAATACAAGCGTATCAATAGATTGCCGAAATGACAGATTCAAAATGTCCTTCTTTCGTCGTACAATTAGGGATATGAATAACGGTAAATATATCCAATACGAGTGTATCAATGGATATCATAGGTTGCAGCACGTTGGTATAAGGACTTTAAGCAAACCCAACTAACAGCATGTTTTTGCATATTTGCTTGGCTGTTTTAATTTTTTTTTATTTTGGAGTTCAGACTAGGATATTATTACTAATCCTTTTCATGCATTATATGAAATGCATGTTTGGTGTGCATTACCCCCTGCCATACATCTTTATGGTGGCGTGCAGGGTATTATTTAGCTGTAGTAGTGAAGTAAACTTTAAGTGAATGTTTGGTGTGAATTCATCCCCTGCCACACACCGTCGAGGTGGCTAGCAGAGTATTCAGCAGATATAGACGACACGAAACAAACAAAAAAGGTAACCGAGACAACAAATGTGCTCCAAATTCCTTTCCAGGGTTCTCACCCCTTCCCCTCGCGACCCTGATGGTCTTCGCGAAGGCGTTCCGAGGGGAGGGGTGCGGCAAAGGATTGGGGGTGGGCGTCGCGAAATGCTTCCTCTGCGTGAACAATCTCGATAGGGAGTTAGGAGGGGGGAGGGGGGGGGGGGCGAAGAGGGGAGTGTGGATGAGACGTGGCAACGTGGCCCGACGGTGTCCCGTGACAACAACCCTGAGGAAGAAAGTGTCGCTGTTGGATGGCTGAGGAGGAAGGCGACATCAGTCGACACGACCCCATCCACGCACCTGCGTGATCAACTACCGCACCACCCCACACCCGCTGCTCAAGCACCACACTGTCGCACGCACGCGAAGTGCAGAGGCTTTCCATGATTCCCGTCGAGGTAAAGCTGTTCTACATCTACATCTACATAATACACTGCAAGCCGCCATAAAGGTGTGTGGCAGGGGGTGAACTCTCACCAAACATGCACTACATATCATGCATAAAAAAGGATTAGTTCTTGCATTGGTACTGTCCAAAACTACGCTATTTAAAAAAAGATAAATATAGCAAAGTATACATGCAAAAACATGCTGTTAGATGGGTATCCTTCAAGTCCTTATACCAACATGCAGCTACCAATGTTATCCATTGCTACACTCGTATTGGATATATTTACCGTTATTCAAATCTCTAATCGTACGAGGAAAAAAGGACATTTTGAATCTGTCAGTTCGGCAATCAATTTCTCTAATTTTGTGGTTATAGTCCAGTCTACCATATGAGTAGCAATGAATAGCATTGGTAGCTGCATGTTGGTGTGAGTACTTAAAGCTAACCCTACTAACAGAATGTTTTTGCATGTTTGCAATTTGTATCTTTTTTTAAATAGTGTTGTTCTGACTACTATATTAATACTATTCCTTTTTAATGCATGATATGTGGTGTATGTTTGGTGAGAAATCACCCCCTGCCAAACACCCTCGTGGTGGCTTGCAGGGTATTATGTAGATGTAGATGAGTAAGTTGGGGTCCGCAAAATATTTTTAACATCATCTCTAAAAATATGGACTTGGAATTTTTTTAAGAGATTAAGTCTAAACTTCAACCTGCTATCCGACAATGATTCCCATTTTCATTCATTTAATAGACTGGTTACTCTAATAAGGTTATCATACCGTCCCTTCACAAATCTTGCCGATCTTCGCTGCACACGTTCAAGTTCGTTATTTAGACCGATTTCGTAGGGATCCCATACACTGGCAGCATATTCCAAATGAGGTCTTACAAGGGAGAAATAAAGGCTTATGCATTGGGGAAAAAATTCCCCGGATGAGGATCGAACTCACGACCTTAAGATTGTGACACTTACGCGCTGCCTACTGCGCTACCGAGACCTGTTAAGGAGGATGGAGCAATTTTCGTCTACGTTTAGATTTAGCTGACAAGTGCACTTGGCATATTTATTATGTTAGTTATTAGACGCTTTTTCGAAACGCAACCTTATGTAAGAAGAGATACATTTTGTTACAATACGATAACACGAGACACGATGGCCTGATGAAGACAATCGTCGAGGGAAAAATGAACGGGAAGATGGTAAAGGCAGGCCTCGTATGAAGTATATGGAGCAAGTTGTTAACGGTGTAAAAGAGAGGAACTACGTTAATATGAAAAGGTTGGCCGAAAGAAGAATCGAGTGGAGGGCTGCGTCAAATAAATCCTAGGATATTTGACCGATGATGATGATGACGATAACACGTGTATATATTTTATTTCAAACGCAAAATGATAAATCGCAGATTATTACAATGACTGCTTACAAATATCATGGTGTCACACGGGAGATTCAAAAAAACATTTTGAAATATAAATTTCACTTCAATTTCGAATCGAAAAAAATATACATGGAAACCATGACATTATTTGTTTTGCTTATAAGTCACAACATGCTCTAATTAAAGCAAAAATAGAATTTAAAATTCTCGTATTCTTACCATAATGGCATGTATATGGCATTAATAAGATTCTTCAATTTTACTAAAATTATCCGTGGTCCTAGTATTTTTCCGATGTATGTCCTTGGAAGACTAACGAGGTTGATCCGAAAAGTGAAAGTCATGTCATTTTTTTTATATTTTCAGCACTTATAGAACTAAAGTTCCTCTTTCTAATAAAGTAAAGTTATTATAACAATCTACACTCCTTTTTGCACAAATTTCATTTGAAATTACATACGATTAACGGCGAGAATGACCATCACATGGGAATATAACGTTTAAAAATACCATAGTGACATGTCATTTTTGTAAAAAAAACTGATATTTTATGCATAATGTCACAAGGAATAAAATGACATGAAAAAAGGCATCAACCCACCGTATTTTTCGCTAAATCCACCAATTTCTGCGCTTATAGCAGACGAAATGCGTTAGTTGATTTCAATTGGCGCTGCGTTCGCTCTAGCCAAAATGTATGGCGTATGAATAATATCATTACTAATGAGATATAATTGCATATTTCAGAAAAATATTATAACATAACGTTTGATAGTAATATTCTGGTGTTATACATTAGTAAATTCATTGAGTACATGAATTTATTTCTTTAAAGTAAATGCTGAATTGACTCCATCGTAGAGCTGTTTAAAATTATCATAAATAAGAAATCCTTCGACTTTAGTTCGTATTTCTTGTGATACTTATGACTTTCAATAGCTTAGGTAATTTTCTTTGTGAAGTAAGGATCACTTAACAGGCTACTCGTACTTAAATTAATAAGATACTTCAGACAGCTTGACTCAAGCACTCACGAGCCAACCTTAATGAAATGTCAGCGACCCACGATTACCGCTCCCTAACGAAACGGATAAGACCAAAGATGAGGGTGAAACTGCGCCAGGATTTGTAAGGATCCTTTGTGTATGGGATCCCTACGAAATCGGTCTAAATAACGAACTTGAACGTGTGCAGCGAAGTTCGGCAAGATTTGTAAATGGAAAGTATGATAACCTTATTAGCGTAACCAGTCTATTAAATGAATTAAATTGGGAATCATTGTCAGATCGCAAGTTGAAATTAAGACTTAATCTCTTAAACAAATTCCAAGACCATATTCTCAGTGATGATGTTAAAAATATTTTGCGGACCCCAACTTACTATGGTAGACTGGACCATAATCACAAAATTAGAGAGCATCTCAGAAAGAAGACAAAATTTGCAATTTACCACATAAAATTTTTATTCCAACCCGGGTTTCGTTGGCACTGCACCATCGTCAGGTCACGTCACTGCAACATCGTCAGGTGACCTGACGATGTTGCAGTGCCAACGAAACCCGGGTCGGAATAAAGTTTTTATGTGGTAAATTGCAAATTTTGTATTCTTTCTGATATGTTCGAATACCACGCAATATCGCCAGAATCTACGGATTTCAAAATTAGAGAAATTGATTGCCTAAACTAACAGATTCAAAATGTTCTTTTTTCCTCGTACTAGTAGGGATATGAATAACGGTAAATATATCCAGTACGAGTGAGGCAATGGATAACATTGGTAACTGCATGTTGGTATAAGGACTTATAGCTAACCCAAATAACGGCATGTTTTTGCATGTATGTTTTGCTATTTCTATCTTTGTTTAAATAGCGTAGTTTTGAACAGTACCTATACAAGTACTAATCCTTTTCTATGCATGATATACAGTGCATGTTTGTTGAGAGTTCGCCCCCTGCCACACACCCTTATGGTGGCTTGTAGGGTATTATGTAGATGTAGATAATTGTAGATGTACATCTACGTAAAACCCTGCGAGATGCCACGGGTGTAATTGGCAGGGGTGTGATAAGGGGGTGAATTCACACCAAACATGCATTACATATCATGCATGAAAGGGGTTATTGAGACAAATAAAAACACTTTTGTGACATCCATAGTTAAACTGTCGAAAAAGTGTTTTCATTTGTTTCAATTATGACGCTCTTCCACCACGAACAAACTTCGTGATTAGAATCTATGAAATGAATTTGTAATAATAATATTCTAGTCTAAACTTCACAATTTAAAAAAGATAAAAATAGTAAAGCAAGCATGCAAAAACATTCTGTTAGTTGGGTCAGCTTAATGGCCTTCTGCCAACAATTTATTACTACCGCGTTAACGGACATTTTTGTACAAACTGCTTGAGGTGTGCGATAGAAGACGATGCCGACTTGCATTACGAAACTACTTGTACTGCCTAGAAAGAAAGCGAATGGAAGAGGCTGTGGAGGAATTCAAAGGAGAAGGAAGATGAAGGAAAACAGTTCCGTGCTCTATGCTTTCCTTCAATGATAAGAAAGAGTTTTCTCGTAATAAGTATGAGATTTAGTCTTCTCCGGTGATGATGGACATGTGAAGCCCTCTTACATGTTTTTCATGCACAGAATACCCCCCTGTAAAGGTGTGTGGCAGGATCACAGTTGTCCTGCACAGCCACAAGACGGCCTTCCTTCATCTACCGCTTCGTCCTACCCCCTCCAATCCCATCCCCCTCCCATTCTCTCTCATCGCCTGTCCACTCGCTCCGTCCCCTAATTCCCTCAATCATCCCTCTCTTGCCATTCCCCACCACTTTCTTTCCGCCCTCCTTGACTTCTCCATCCTTCACAATGACGTTTCAGAATTAATACAAGAATTAGGGTGGGAATCATTAACAGAGCGTAGGTTAAAGTACAGATTAAATATATTAGAGAAATTTCAATCGGATAGCTTTACTGAAGATGCTAGGCACAGGTTAAAAAAACCGGCGTATTATGCTAGATTCGACAAGATAAATAAGATTAGAGAGATAGATTGCCGTACCGATAGATTCAAAATGGCATTTTCCCCCGTACTATAAGAGAACAGAATAGGCAGCATAGCAAAGGGATAGGTAGGGGAAATATTTTAGAGTAGTCTGTATTGAATGATGCATGTATTAACCCCTTAAATACTATAGATACTAACAATCTAGTAGCATGAGACACTATAGTTGCTTGTTTGCATGTCAGTAGTGCATGCTTGGTGATCTTCACCCCCTGCCACGCACCCTCACGGTGGCTTGCAGGGTATCGTGTAGATGTAGATGAAGCCGAATTCAACTGTTTACTACAACACTGCCGAGGTCATTGATTTTTAAAAGAAATAAAAGAGGGCCTATCATACTTCCCTGGGAAACACCTGACGTGACAATAACTATATTGGACATGATACCGTCTATAGTAACTCTCTGTCCGCGGTCGACTAAGAATTGATTAATCCAGCATACTCATAAGGTTCAAAATATTATCTGGGTCCTCTACCGCACGGTAGCTTCTGTTGGAGTGCCGGTGATTTTAACGACCGATCTCGATTTTTCCAGAGACTTGAGATGACCAAAGCAATTCAGTTCCGCCTGAAGGGAAGGGCAAGTGTTTCTAACTCTTCCTGGATGATTTTAGGGATCAATATCGTCTAAGGGGCAGATTACTGACATGTGGACCAGATTAAATCTACAATTGACACTCGCCAAAGAAACTGGAAAGGAATTCGTGCTCTAAGAAAGGAGAGAAGAATTTTCGCAAAGGATACAGAATCAATAATCTTCGCTGGCTAATATGCCCAAAGCAGTTCACGTTATTGTCTATGGGAAATCTATTGCTTCCTGATTATTTATTACACCTATGTAATACCCTGCTAGCCACCACGAGGGTATGGGGTATGGGATATGGGGTATGGGATATGGGGTATGGCAGCACACCAACACTATTACCAGATACATAGCACATTAGTTCAAGCACATTTACGTTACAAACGTTAATATAGAACTTAAATACGCCTTTGCTGGTGTAGTTTAAGAAAATTCATGCAGGAAGGATTCGATTAATACGGTTACAGAATAGCAACAGTATAGTTGGTTTAGATTGTTTCATAAAGGGTATAAGATTTTAGGGTAAACATGGGAATAATATTATTTTTAGTTATATCTTTGCTTTCATGTTCTGACATGATAAATAAACCCTCGATGAAGAAGTTATGATTTTCAAAGATGTTTATATTTGATTCAATCGTGTAAAATACGACAATATAAAAACTAAAAAACTCATATCATCTGCTGTTGTCTCCTCTTATTGTCAACTTTACGATTCAAAAGTTTGAAAAATGTTTCATCTCTCCCCACTTGTTTGATAAGAGATAAATGGAGACATATATTTCATCTGTTGTAGATTGTTAGCATCTACATAAAGGATATGAGTTGCCTCACTTCTTTTCACTTTCACAATCAATATTTAAACAAATTTAGTACATTTTAAGCTGATTAATTAACAGATGACGTTAGATATATACTAAGAACCCCTGCGTATTTTGCTAGGTTTGATCCGATTAACAAGATTAGGGAGATAGATTGTCGTACCGATAGATTTAAAATGTCACTTACCCCCTGTACCATAAGAGAATACAATAGGCAGCATAGCAGAGGGATCTACATCTACACGATACCCTGCAAGCCACCGCGAGGGTGTGTGGCAGAGGGTGAAGATCACCAAGCATGCACTACTAACATGCAAACAAGCTACTATGAGGTCTCATGCAACTTGATTATTAGCATCTATAGTATTTGAGGGGTTAATACATGCATCATGCATTACAGAATACTCTAAAATATTTCCCCTACCTATCCCTTTGCTATGTTGCCTATTCTGTTCTCTTATAGTATGGGGGAAAACGCCATTTTGAATCTATCGGTACAACAATCTATCTCTCTAATCTTATTTATCTGGTCGAATCTAGCATAATACGCTGGTTTTTTTAATATGTGCCTAACATCTTCAGTAAAGTTATCCCATTGAAATTTCTCTAATAGATTTAATCTGCATTTTAACCTACGCTCTGACAATGATTCCCACCCTAATTCTTGTATTAATTCTGAAACACTACTCAACCTATCGTAACACCTTTTAACGAACCTAGCTGCTCTACGCTGCACACTGTCTAGTTCTCTCATCAAACCTAATTCATTAGGATCCCATACACTGGCTGCATACTCAAGGTGGGGCCTAACTAGTGAAAAGTAACATCGCTCTTTTGTCTTCTCATCACATTTCCCTAGTACTCTTTTTATAAATCCTAGCTTTTTCTTCGCTCGGCCGCATTTCCCTTAAGTGTCTTCCCCACGATAAATCCTTAGTGATTGTTACACCTAAATATCTTGTGGTTTCTACGTTTTCGATCTTCGTGTTAATTATTTTATAGGTACGCTCTATCGAATTATTCCTCCTCCAAAAATTGACAGCAACACACTTTTTAAGGTTAAGTTCTAACTACCATTTGCCGCACCACTCTTGAATTGCATCTAAATCCTTGCTAAGTGATTTCCTGTCCTCTTCATTTGATATACCCCTGTACACCACTGCATCGTCTGCAAAAAGTCTAAGCTTACAACAAACTACGGTACCCAAATCGTTTATGTATAAAAGAAATAGAAGCGGACCTACTACGCTACCCTGGGGAACTCCCGATGTGACTGCGATTGTGTCCGACATGATACCATCTATGACAACCCTCTGCTCTCGCCCACTTAAGAATTCTTTTACCCAACATACAACGTCTTTATTTATACCAAAACTCTCTAACTTCAAGATTAATTTATCATGAGGAACTTTATCGAATGCCTTTTTGAAATCTAAAAATATCGCATCAACTTCAGCACTGTTTTCGCCGTAGACTAAAATATCGTGTAAGAATAAAGCTAATTGTGTCTCGCAAGACCTACCTTTCCGGAACCCATGTTGGCTGTTTATGAGTAATCCCTGATTATCCAAATGCCCCATGATTGAACTGACTACAATGTGCTCAAATATCTTACAAGAGATAGACGTGAGTGAAATGGGTCTGTAGTTACTAGGTTCTTCCCTATCACTGCTTTTAAATATAGGTGTAATGTTAGCTACTTTCCAATCCTTGGGTACTGTGTGGTTCTTTAGTGTTTTATTGAATATTATTTGTAGATAGGGGGCTATTTCAGAAGCTAATGTTTTATATACTCAGGAAGGAATTCGATCGGGACCTGGTGAATTGTTTTTGCTAATGCTTTTTAACTGCTGCTCTATTCCGCGACATGAAATTTTTATTTCGGGCATTTGCTCACTGTATGTGTTCGGCGGTGGTTCCACTGCGTTGTGTGACGATGAGTTGAATACGCTTTGGAAGAAGGTGTTTAAAGTATTGGCTTTTTCTACACTGCTGGCAACTCTAATTCCTTTATCGTTTTTAGTGTGTGCACTGTGGACTCATTTCCCTGAAGCTCTCTCACATACATCTACATCTACACGATACCCTGCAAGCCACCGCGAGGGTGTGTGGCAGAGGGTGAAGATCACCAAGCATGCACTACTAACATGCAAACAAGCTACTATGAGGTCTCATGCAACTTGATTGTTAGCATCTATAGTATTTGAGGGGTTAATACATGCATCATGCATTACAGAATACTTTAAAATATTTCCCCTACCTATCCCTTTGCCATGTTGCCTATTCTGTTCTCTTATAGTATGGGGGAAAACGCCATTTTGAATCTATCTGTACGACAATCTATCTCTCTAATCTTATTTATCTGGTCGAATCTAGCATAATACGCTGGTTTTTTTAATATGTGCCTAACATCTTCAGTAAAGCTATCCGATTGAAATTTCTCCAATAGATTTAATCTGGACTTTAACCTACGCTCTGATAATGATTCCCACCCTAATTCTTGTATTAATTCTGATACACTACTCAACCTATCGTAACACCTTTTGACGAACCTAGCTGCTCTACGCTGCACACTGTCTAGTTCTCTCATCAAACCTAATTCATTAGGATCCCATACACTGGCTGCATACTCAAGGTGGGGCCTAACTAGTGAAAAGTAGCATCGCTCTTTTGTCTTCTCATCACATTTCCCAAGTACTCTTTTTATAAATCCTAGCTTTCTCTTCGCTCGGCCGCATATTTCCCTTATGTGTCTTCCCCACGATAAATCTTTAGTGATTGTTACACCTAAATATCTTACGCTTTCAACGTTTTCGATCTTCGTGTTATTAATTCTATAGGATCGCTCTATCGAATTTACATATGACCAAAACGCTTTAGGATTGCTATCTAAATATTCTCCTAACATCTTGCTCTTGAAATGTGATAACGCTTTCCGACATGATTTCCTTGCTAATGCTCTCGATTTTTTATAGTTTTGAACTAGCTCATTTTTTTCCTCTACCGATAGACCCCGTCCTGCATTTTTCATCCTAGCGTGGCATACCCCTTGTCGCTTTAGTGATTTCCTAACCTCCGCGTTAATCCACCTTGGCTCTGTATTATCACTAATGTATTTACTTGGTATGTATTTATTAACTGCTTTACGGGTAACCTCAAGAAATTTTCTCCGCGAATCCTCTGTATCTAATCCTTTGCTTTGTTCGCTAAATACATTAAACGATTCCCTTAATTCCTCTTTCATACCGTCGTAATTAGCCTTGCCAAATAAGTATACCCTCCTCCTTGGTTTATTTAGAACTCTTTAGGGTATATTTGTTGCTAATAAGTCTAGAATGTTGTTTCTACCTGATTATACCTGATCTACCTGGTTGTATTTACCTACTTTCCCCTGGTCGGTTTTGTCCTGAAATCGTTTATGTATAAAAGAAATAGAAGCGGACCTACTACGCTACCTTGGGGAACTCCCGATGCGACACCTTCCCCACTTCTGAACAAAGGCTTTTCCAGCAAGCATTCAATGTCAACTCCTTCACTCATTCCATGAAACCAATATGATGTTAATTGCATCCATGAGTTTGAATGAAGGCCAGAAATTCACGATCAAGCTAAGGGGTTGATCTTCAAACGCCTGCAGCGGTCTCTGGAAAGTGTGCTCATTGTGGTAGGATTTGAAGGTTTCATTACACCTTGATCAAGCGGTTGTCAATGGATGCCGTACTTGGAGGGAGAAAGAGTATTCAATGTTTTCTACAGCGTTTTGCAGAGTAACCGGATGTTCAGCGGTATTGTCAAGTGTTAGTAGAATAGAGCTAGTTCCTTGTTGCATGAGACTATTATGCAGCTTGTTTCCATTTAGTAGCTTGTTTGCATGTCAATAGTGCATGCTTAGTGATCTTTACCCCCTGCCACACACCCTCACGATGGCTTTCAGGGTCTCGCATGGATATAGATGTACAGCATATATAGGTGTGCAGCGTAGAGCAGCTAGGTTCGTTAAAATGTTTTACGATAGGTTGAGTAGTGTTTCAGAATTAATAAAAGAGGGTGGGAGTCATTATCAGAGCGTAGGTTAAGGTATAGATTGAATCTATTAGAGAAATTTCAATCCGATAGCTTTACTCAAGATGTTAGGCACATATTAAAAAAACCAGCGTATTATGCTAGATTCGGTCAGATAAACAAGATTAGAGAGATAGATTGCCGTACCGATAGATTCAAAATAGCATTTTCCCCCCGTACTATAAGAGAACAGAATAGGCAGCATAGCAAAGGGAAATATTTTAGAGTAGCCTGTAAGGCATGATGCGTGTCTTAATCCCTTAAACACCATAGATACTAACAATCTAGTTATATGAGATATGTAAATAGTATCTTGTTTGCATGTTAATAGTGCATGCTTGCTCTTCACCCCCTGCCACACACCCTCGCGGTGGCTTGCAGGGTATCGCATAGATGTAGATGTAGATGTTTTGTTACCGCGGGATAGATAGGTGAAATATTGTTTGGGTGGTCTGTAGTACATGATGCATGTATAAACAACCAATCCCATTATTACTATTAAGATACTAACAATGTAGCTGCATGCGACCCTATTATCTAACATGTTTCCATGTAGTAGCTTGTTTACCTGTCAATAGTGCATGTTTGGTGATTTTCGCCCTCTGCCACACACCCTCGTGGACGCTCGCTGCGTATTATGTAGATGCAGATGTAGATATCATGTGATAAGCGTAAAAAGAATGGTCAAGGAATCGTAGAACGGTAGTTGCCAGAATCTCGAACGAGGCGATGTGTCGGCAAATTCCTTTCTACCGACATTTCTTCTGAGCTCTGACGACCAGGAGCATTGGATCCTAAACCTCCCCTCTAAAGAGAACTTTCTGATATGTGATGACCGAGACAAGAATCAAATGTATTTGTAGCTGGCGAAAAACATTCGAGATCGAAATATTTCCTTTGCTTTATCCATGAGGAGCAAGTTTGAGCGGAATTCAATAATGCCAATGAGAAGTATCACCTGCGCGGAAACCTTTAATCCCCCAATCACCGAACTGGCATGAACTATATCTAGTTGAGATCAGTGGAACGTGTTAATTCACACATAATACATACATAATATCCCGCAAGCCACAGTAAAGGTGCATGGCAGGGGGTGAATTCACACAAAAATGCATTACATATCATGCACAAAAAAGATTAGTAATAATAAGTAGTCTAAATTTCACAATATAAAAAAGATAAAAATAGCAAAGCAAACACGCTAAAACATGCTGTAAGTTGGGTTAGCTTTAAGTCCTTATATCAACATGCAACTACCTATGCTATCCATTTATACACTTATTTATACTATTGGTTATATTTACAGCAAAACATATCCCTAATGGTACGAGGAAAAAAGGGCATTTTGAATCGGTCAGTTCAGGCAATCAATTTCTTTAGATTTTGTGATTATGGTCCAGTCTATCATTGTAAGTTGGGGTTCGCAAATTATTTTTAACTTCATCAGTGAAAATATTAATTTGAAATTTATTTAAGAGATTAAGTCTAAACTTCAACCTGCGATCTAACAATGATCCCCATTTTAATTCATTTAATAGACTGGTTACGCTAGTAAGGTTATCATACCGTCCCTTTACAAATCATGCCGATCCTCGCTGCACACGTTCAAGTTCGTTATTTAGACCGATTTCGTAGGGATCCCATACACTGGCAAAATATTCCAAATGAGGTCTAACAAGTGAAAAGTAACTGATTTCTCGTACATGATCGTCACATTTTCCCAGTACTCTTTCGATAAATTCCAGTTTACGATTAGCATGACCCATTAATTGACGTATGGGTTTACCCAAAGGAAGAGCATAACTGAAGGTGATCAAGATTAATGTCAACAGAACGAAACGTGATAAATGTTCATATCATCCAATGATATTACAACAATACTTAAAAGTCGACTGGTCAAGCTTTTTCATCAGCCTAACAACCTCAATCCTAGTGGTATTTCGTGAAACTGATACCCATGAAGATGAATAAGGATTTTACCGGGTGGTATCACCCTAGACGTGCTGCTACGAAAGATTAATTTATTCCTACTTGAAGACGAATCTATTGAACGTCTGCCAGCATCAGACAACTCTTATTCCCAAATTGCATTATTGACCCAAGGGAATCTACATCTACATCTACGCGAACCCCAGCAGGCGACCGCGAGGGTGTGTGGCAGGGGGTGAAGATCACAAGATCACAAAAGCACATGCAAACAAGCACGTCAATAGTGCATGCTTGGTGAAGAATACATCTACTACGGTGCTGAAAGTCAAAGCACCCACGTGAATTGGTAGCGTTTTGTTTCGAAAGTGGAAGAGGAAGAACGGTAAGGAGGGACAGAAATAGTCCATTCGAGTAAAAATAAACTTCCATTCTGACAGCCGACTTCAAGACTCTCTTTTGAAAAAATTTTCGCGAGGCGTTTCAACGACTACTCACTTTTTTCTGGTCCAATTTCTCTAAACTATAAAATACAGCACAAAACCCTTGAGTTTTTGAGCCTCCAGCTGATTACCGGAATGGAATAAGAAATCTGAACTTCTGTGTTCGCGACTCATAATTCACGACCTTAGAGGGGTCGTTAGAAGTTTTCGTGTCACAAATATTGAGATTCTTTAATGGTGAGAGCAAAAATATCGTCTTTCGAGATGAATTTTGAGAAAGTGGAGGGAAATCGGACGCTTATGCAATCCACATCTTTTCTGTAACCCATTGAAAAAGAAGTGGGTCTACTTTGTGTTCTCCGAACTAGTACTGATGTCCCTTCCGCGTCCAAGAAACAAATACCCCGAAAACACATATGAAATAAATGCAATTAACATATATCTTCGCGACAACCTGCAAGCATCCTCGAGGGTGTGTGGCAGGGGGCGAAGATTGCCAAGCATGCACTATAAACATGCAGACATGCTACTATAGCGTCTCATCTACATCTACATCTACACGATACCCTGCAAGCGAACGCGAGGGTGTGTGGCAGAAGGATGAAGATCACCAAGCATGCTCTACCGACATGCAAACAAGCAACTATAAGGTCTCATGCAACTTGATTGTTAGAATCCACAGTATTTATGGGAATAATACATATATCATGTACTACAACTACATCTACATAATACCCTGCAAGCCACCATTAAGGTATGTGGCAGGGGGTGAACTCTCACCAAACATGCACTACATATCATGCATAAAAAAGGATTAGACCTTGTATAGGTACTGTTCAAAACTACGCTATTTAAAAAAAGATAAAAATAGCAAAGCATACATGCAAAAACATGCTGTTAGTTGGGTTAGCTTCAAGTCCTTACACCAACATGCAGCTACCAATATTATCCATTGCTACACTCGTACTGGATATAATTACCGTTATTCATATCCCTAATAGTACGAGGAAAAAAGGACATTTTGAATCTGTCAGTTCGGCAATCTATTTCTCTAATTTTGCGATAATGGTCCAGTCTACCATAGTAAGTTGGGGTCCGCAAAATATTTTTAACATCATCATTGAAAATATGGTCTTGGAATTTGTTTAACAAATTAAGTCTAAATTTCAACCTGCGATCTGACAATGATTCCCAATTTAATTCATTTAATAGACTGGTTACGCTAATAAGGTTATCATACCGTCCCTTTACATATCTTGCCGATCTTTGCTGCACACGTTCAAGTTCGTTATTTAGACCGATTTCGTAGGGATCCCATACACGGGCAGCGTATTCCAAATGAGGTCTTACAAGGGAAAAGTCGCTGATTCCTCGTACATGATCGTCGCATTTACCCAATACTCTTTTGACGAATCCCAGTTTACGATTCGCTTGACCCATTATTTCACGTATGTGTTTGCCCAAGGAAAGATCATGGGTCAGTCTTATTCCAAGATATTTAATGGAATCCACGTTTGTTAATTCATTATTACTTATTTTGTTCGTGCTAAATCTTCACCCCCTGCCACACGCCTTCGTGGTGACTTCTCTAAAATATTTCTTCTACCCATTCCTTTGCTATACTGCCTATTGTGTTCCATAATAGTACGAGCGAAAATGACATTTTAAATCTATCGGTGGGACAATCTATCTCTCTAATTTTATGTTTCCGTTCGAATCAAGCATAATAATTGGTGTTTTTTTTATATGTATCTAACATCTTCCGTAAATCTCTCCGTTTTAAATTTCTGCAGGTTTTTGAATTTGTAATTTAACCTACGGTAGGATAATGATTCATGACCTAATTCTTGCATTAATTCTGATACTCTACTATACCTATCGTAGCAAATTTTCACAAACGTAGCTGCTCTACTCTGCGCACCGTCTAGCTCTCTAATCACACCTATATTATTTCATTTGGATTCCATGAAGTAGAGATGCACATATAGTTGGGGGGTCGTCGCCGGGTTTCTATCTCCACTCTTCCTCCATTCCATTCCCATCTTTTTGCCTTTCCTCCCGGTCTGAGGCGACACCACAAGCACGGAAACACTTGTAAACACAGATGAGTAATTGATCTCGTTCTGCACTTCTACATATCCTTCGACAGAACGAGTCCTTGGTGTCGCAACATCCTTCAATGAGTTTTTTAAAGAATTATTCCTTCCGTTCATTTCAATTTCATGCATTTCCTATTCATGAATGGAATTCATCGACAGCCTTGAATTAGGTTGGATGGGATTTTAACAGCATCGGAGTCCCGGGAAGCGTTCGACCGGTTGGTGTGCTGGAGGGGGCGTCCCCTCTGCTCCACCCACCCTCCCGTCCCATCATCCTCCACGGCGCGCGAGGAGCAGTTCCGGAGGGGGTGCTGTGTGGTGCCGAGATCCAAACGTCGGGGAGGGGGAAGCAGCAGGTGGTGATGCTGGGCACCAACGGGCAGGCACCACCCTCCTCCGTTTATCTACTCCATCTCTCGGTAAACGCACAAACCCTTATTTTTATATCATATACGCGGTTCCGCTCTCCACCACCATTAAATGCCCTCGTAACTCCACAGGATTTGTATGACCGATGCTTCGCATGAAGTCGAATAATTACTTCTAAAGGTAGGTAGCATCAGCGATCCCATTCATGAACATCATTCTCCGCTATACGGTGAGAATAAGGTGGTAAAAAGTAAGCTTCGTCTATTTACCGATGACGCAGTAGTGTACAGGGAAATTCTATGTCCAAACGATAAAGAATATTTAAATGATGACCTACAAGCAATTGAAAATTGGTGTGATACAGGTCACTTAGAATTAAATTTAAAAAAATGTCTAGATATGAATTTTAGATAAAGAATAGCTATCCTCCTAGCACTTACAAAATGAGTAATAATGAATAAACAAACGTGGAATCCATTAAATATCTTGGAATAAGATTGACACATGATCTTTCCAGGGGTAAACACATACGGGAAATAATGGGGCAATGTAATCGTAAACTGGGATTCATCACAAGAGTATTGGGTAAATGTGACGATCATGTACGAGAAATCAGCTACTTTTCCCTTGTTAGACCTCATTTGGAATATGCTGCCAGTGTATGGGATCCCTACGAAATTGGTGTAAATAATGAACTTGAACGTGTGCAGCGAGGATCGGCAAGATTTGTAAAGGGCATGTACGATAACCTTATTAACGTAACCAGTCTATTAAATGAATTAATTTGAGAATCATTGTCAGATCGCAGGTTGAATATTAGACTTAATCTCTTAAATAAATTCCAAGACCATATTTTCAGTGATGATGACAAAAATATTTTGCGAACCCTGTCACCTATATGTTAATATTTTACCTATGGTTGACTGGACCATGATCACAAAATTAGAGAAATTGACTGCCGAAATGACAGATTCAAAATGTCCTTTTTTCCTCGCACAATTATATGAATAACGGTAAATATATCCAATACGCGTGTATCAATGGATAACATTGGTAGCTACATGCTGGAGAAAGGGCTTGAAGCTAACCCAACTAGCAGCCTGTTTTTGCATGTTTGCTGTGCTATTTTAATATTTTTTATATAGCGAAGTTTAGAACATTATATAAATAGTAATCCTTTTTATGCATGATATATAGTGCATGTTTGGTGAGAATTCACCCCCTGCCACACACCTTTATGGTGGCTTGCTGGGTATTATGTACATGAACAGTAAAACAGGAGGGTAATGGAGTAGGGATGGACGTCAGAAACAGCTATAGGATCTGCAAATTAGAGGAATTGGCTAATGAAGTAATTGCCAATTGAAGTTGAACAGACTAGGCTACCCTTCTGATGCCTATTCCCTTTTGAAGCCTAAGGAGGAATGGGAGGGAATAGGTTAATGACCCGATCAGTTGCAGATTTTAATGTTGGTCCTTGGTACGAACAGTACATCAACAACCAAACCGTCTGAAGCATTGATTTTAATAAAACAAACTTTTACAAAATACCACAAAAAAAATGTTTTAAACAAACTTGCGACCCGGGTTTCGTCCGAATAATCGTCATCATCAGGTATGACTGGTCATCATCATCAGGATCCTGATGATGATGACCAGTTCATTCGGACGAAACCCGGCTCGTAAGTTAATTTAAAACATTTTTTGTGGTATTTTGTAAAAGTTTGTTTTATTAAAATCATTGACTATGGAATACCACCAAGCGTGTTTTATTTATTCGTCTGAAGCATATTTTATTCCACAATAATATCCTGAAGGATCCAATCGCCCTGATAAACAGCCCAATAAAATGTGTACCTCCACCTGATCTCTACTCGCAACTCATGCCCCCGACCTTCCTCCAGCTACGTGATGCACGCACAATCTATGCCCAAGATTTTTTTCAGCCATTACTCCTGACCTTTGCTCGTCGTGATCAAATTTCGAATAGGAAAAACAATCTAAAATCCATGGGGAAAAAAAATTTGCTCTTAATTGGGCTGATTGCTTTGGATGCTCGGTCGTTAGCCGCGGAGGAGAGGGTGGGTGGATGTTTGTTGGGGATGAGGTGGGGAAGGACTGGAAGAGAGAGAGACAAGACTTTCTTTCCCTTTTCATCTCGAAAGTCTTCCCCCCCCCCCCGACACCACGGCTCTTTCTCTCGGAAAAGTTAAGGGAGGGGGAGCATAGATTCAGGACAGACACGTGGCAACGTCGCTCTTCGCGGCAGAGAGGGGAAGCAGGGCGGTTTGTAGAGGCGAAGGGAAAAAAACTAGGAGTGCGGAGGAGAGGCAATATATAATTTATATACATAATAATAGACATATACAGTATATGCTATGTAACAATATGTGCGTTCTTTTTACGCACGCATTCCCCTCTTTTCATCACAAAATCAGATAAATTGATTTCCGAACTGACAGATTCAAAGAGACCTTTTTTCGTGCACTTAGGATATGAATAGCTGTAAATATATCCAATGCTAAAATACGAAGTTGTATCCATGGATAGCATAATTAGTTGCATGTTGGTAAAAGGACTTTAAGCTAACCCAACTAACAGCATATATTTTAGCATATTTTTACCTTTTTTTTAAATTTTGAAGTTTAGACTACAATCATCATCATCGGTCAACAATCCTAGGATTGTTTTGACGCAGCCCTTCACTCAATTCTTCTATTGGCAAACCTCTTCATATTGACGTAGCTCCTGTCTTTTACAGCCTTCACAACTTGCTCCATATACCTCATACGAGGCTTGCCTTTCAAAATGTCCTTCTTTCCGCGTACAATTAGGGATATGAATAACGGTAAATATATCCAGTACGAGTGTAGCAATGGATAACATTGGTAGCTGCATGTTGGTATAAGGACTTAAAGCTAACCCAACTAACAGCATGTTTTTTCATGCATGCTTTGCTATTTTTATCATTTTTAAATAGTATAGTTTAGAACAGTATATAAATACTAATCCTTTTTTATTCATGATATGTAGTGCATGTTTAGTGAGAATTTACCCCCTGCCACGCACCTTTCTGGTGGCTTTCAGGGTATCACGTAGATATAGATGCCTTTTCCATTCTTCCCGTTCACTTTTACTTTAACGATTGTCTTCATAAGGCCATCGTGTTGGACTATAATATAATTTTTAATACTTTTAATGCATTATATGTAGGCATGTTTGATGTGATTTCATCCCCTGCCACGCAACTTTTTGGTGACTTGCAGGGTATCATGTAGATGTAGTTGACTTTTCCATTCTTCCCGTTCACTTTTACTTCAACGATTGTCTTCATCAGGCCATCGTGTTGGATTAGAATATAATTAGTAATACCTTTAATGCATTATAAGTAGTGCATGTTTGGTGTGAATTCACCCCCTGCCACACACCTTTATGGTGGCTTGCAGGGTATTACGTAGACGTAGATCTAACTTTCGGGAGGATAAGGGCGCGTCCACGCCGCAGCCTCCCGAGAGAACTCGGCGTCTTCGGAGGAGGGCCACTCCTCCCTCCCACGGCCCTCCCCTCCTCCTCCCACGGAGAGCACCTTATCTAGCTCGGCCTTGTGCCCAAGCGGCAACGTCGCAACCTCCCCTCCTCCCGCTTCTTCTCCCCGACCGAATGAGGTTCTCTCTCTCTCAAACTCGGGCAAGCCTTCGTCCTCCTCCTCCGTGTTATTTGGCCCCCCACCAGAGAACGTGACCTTACGCTTCGCTCTCTTGCCAAGAGATGGAGGGGAGGCTGATGCCCTTCGTCCTCTCTCTCTCTCTCTCCCACACAATTCCCACACCAGCGCCAGGCAGGCAGTGTGTAGGGGGGAGGAAGCGAGCGAGACCAGACGCCCTCCCCCAGGCACCACCTCCACCGGAAACGCCAGTTACGACTGCCATCTGTAGGCATTCCCCTCCTCCCGACCCGAACTCCTCCACCACTCGCTCTGAACCCACCCCACACTCTCCCTCCTCCGCTTGTGGAAGCGGGCAAGTAACTCCTTATGCCCCGGGGAGGGGGTAGATTCTTCCTTCACTCACCTTCCTCCTCCTCCTCATCGCCTCGTCTCCTTCTCCCATTCAGCAAGCAAGGAGGCCGCAGACGACGACTAGGGAACGGCAAAGTCTTCCCGTCCCTCCACATGCCCATCGGGACGCCTCGGCCCGGAAGGAAGCCGAAAAGGAGTCCGTGGCTATCGTCTCTTCGGACGAACGCAGTAAAGCGGCGTTTACACGTAGCAGTCCCAATAAATTCCATCGACGATTATCTTTTGCTCCCATTCTTTAAAGAGTAGAATCTCCCCTTTTGTGGAGGGATAGCCTTGTTATTATATACAAATTCCGTCATGTATTGCTTTACGTTGGCGATTGTTGCGATTGTGTTGGATACATTTCCGCTGGAAAGTAGACGGGCTTCAACTTTGCTAATAGCTCGAACTAGGATCGATAGTGTTCGACATGTGTCAAGTATCGACCTTATCTCGCATCGCAGTTGCTATTTACACATGCGAGTGCAGCTTAATATTTGTTAGCAGTTGACTGTCATAGCAGTCAACTGCTACGTGTAAACGCGCCTTAATAGTCCATCCACGCGACATACGAGTACATGTTCCGATTAATCGTTTTACGGGAGTTGAATGCGAGTCTTAAGGTGTGTTTACACGTTGTGTGGCAGGGGTTGAATTCACACCAAACAATCACTACATATCATGCATAAAAAAGGATCAGTAATAATATACCAAGAGAATGTCGTAGCGTAGCTAGGTTCGTCAAAAGGTTTGACGATAGGATGAGTAGCGTTTCAGAATTAATAAAAGAATTAGGGTGGGAATCATTATCAGAGCGTAGGTTAAAGTACAGATTAAGTCTATTAGAGAAATTTCAATCGGATAGTTTTACTGAAGATGCTAGGCACATATGAAAAAAACCGCCCACACCGTCTGCTGTTGGCTTGCTGGGTATCGTGTAGATGTAGATGAATATAGATGAGAGTATAAGAGAAAGGAAGCCAGGACCAATGTTAAACAAGGAAAAGGAAAAATTCGAGGAGGTGGAAGATTTCTGCTACCTGGGAAGCCGAGTAACCAGCGATGGACGAAGTAAGAGAGAAATTGCTAGTAGAATTGCCCAAGCGAAAAGGGCATTTTACCAGAAGAAGATTCTGCTTACAGCTGCAAATACAAGCGTTGAAGTGAGGAAACATTTCATTAGAACATAAATCGGGAGCATTCTACTACATGGCAGCGAAGCATGGACAATAACAGCAGCAGAGAAGTCCAGGCTGGAAGCATTTGAAATGTGGTGCTACCGAAGAATGATGAAGATTTAAATGGATCGACCGAGTAAGTAACGAGGAAGTCCTAAGAAGAGTGGGAGAAAAGAGAAGTCTCCTATAAACTAAAAATAAGACGAGACAACTTAATTGGCCATATCTTTAAACAAAATGGCCCGATGAAGATAATCGTCGAGGGAAAAGTGAACGGGAAGAATGGAAAAGGCAGCCCTCGTATGGAACAAGTTGTGAAGGATATAAAAGAGAAGAATTACGTTAATATGAAGAGGTTGGCCGATAGAAGAATCGAGTGGAGGGCTGCGTCAAACCAATCCCAGGATTGTTGACCGATGATGATGAATAATATACTAGTCTACACAATTTATAAAAAGATAAGAATAGAGAAGCATTCATGGTAAAACATGTTGCTAGTTGGGCTAGCTTAAAGTCTTTGTACCGATGAAGAGCAATAAAACAAAACCAGTATAACTTCACTTATAAAAAGAGGATTTAATGTGACCTATGTTTCACTGCTGTGCAGCATTTAGTTGTTGCTGCATCGCAGTGAACCCTAGGTCCCCTTTAAGGAGTCTCCACCCAATTATGAATTAGATGTCGTTTTTGTGAAAATTTCAGGACACATCATTTTTTGGCCCTTCTATCGATTGGCTATAAAGTAATGAGGCCTTTCCGTCATACATTTGAAGAACAAAGACGTTGAAAATCAGCTATTTTATATGTGGTTATACGGCAGAGCAGGGACGTCGGAACTATTTTCGCTGGGAAGGGCCAACCGTGAAAAGAGCCCGTTTTTTTGCGGATATGAGGGGGTAGAGACTAGAATTCCGATAAAAGTGCATATGATGGTGGTAGAATATACGTCAGAAGGAAAAAGGTAAGCTGGAAACAAGTAAAATTTAATTTTTATTAATGAAGACTCATACCTTACCGATAGATTCTAAATGGCATTTTTCCCCCGTACTATAATTCTCTTCCACAAATTCCAAGGCAATATTTTCAGTGATGATGTTAAAAATATTTTACGAACCCCAACTTACTATGGCAGACTGGACCATAATCATAAAGTTAGAGAAATTGATTGCCGAACTGACCGATTCAAAATGTCCTTTTTCCCTCACACAATAAGAGATACGAATAACGGTAAATATGTCCTATCGGAGAGTAGCAATGAATAGCATTGGTAGCTGCATGTTGGTATGAGTACTTAAAGCTAACCCTACTAACAGAATGTTTTTGCATGTTTTCTTTGCAATTTCTATCTTTTTTAAATAGTGTAGTTCTGACTACTATATTAATACTATTCCTTTTTTATGCATGATATGTAGTGCATGTTTGGTGAGAAATCACCCCCTGCCACACACCCTTGTGGTGGCTTGCAGGGTATTATGTAGATGTAGATGTAGATATAAGAGAACAGAATAGGCAGCATAGCAGAGGGATAGGTAGGTGAAATATTTTAGAGTATTCTGTAGTGCATGATGTATGTATAAACCCCTTAAATACTATAGATACTAAAAATCTAGTTGCATGAGACACTATAGTTGCTTGTTTGCATGAGAGTAGTGCATGCTTGGTGATCTTCACCCCCTGCCACACACCCTCGCGGTGGCTTGCAGGGTATCGTGTAGATGTAGATGAAGGGGCAACCTTAAAAAGGGCTCGGCTCTAAAGAAAAGGGCCCGCATTTTTTTGCGGATATGAGGGAGTAGAGACTAGAATTCCGTTAAAAGTGCATATGAAGTATGCATATAAAAGTCCATATGAAGGTGATAGAATACTCATCAGAAGGGAAAAGGCAAGCTGTAAACAAGTGAAATTTAATTTTTATTAATGAAGACTCATTTCTCAAGGGCCCGGTTGCCAATTCTGGGGGGGGAGGGTGCGAATGCCCCCCCTGCCCTCCACTTCCGACGCCGCTTGCGGCAGAGCATGGCTCTTGCGGTAAAATTTGCAGATTAATAATGCAGAGAGAAATGTCGTTTTGCCTCGAGCCAAACGGCCCGTTGCGTGGAGAATGAATTACTGGGAGAGGCTTACCTCCGAGTGGACCGCTGGCAATGGTGACCGGGGATGTTGATTGCTGCACTACCAGAGGTCGCAGCCGGCGCATCACCCTTCCGGTCCCAAGGTCAGCGCGCCGGCCGGCAGATGCAGCCATCGGATTTGTCGCACAGGTTGTGCAAATTACGTCACTTACCAAGCTGCAACGCGTCGAAAGGGCCAGCATCCGTACCATCTCTCGACACTCCCAGCGAAACACAGATTTGAGCCGGCAACATTCTCGAAGGGCAAGAGTTTTGTGAACGTGATGAGAAGACAAAAGAGCGATTTTACTTTTCATTAGTTAGGCCCCACCTTGAGTACGCAGCCAGTGTATGGGATCCGAATGAATTAGGTTTGATCAGAGCACTAGACAGTGTGCAGCGTAGAGCAGCTAGGTTCGTTAGGTGTTACCATAGGTTGAGTAGCGTTTCAGAATTAATAAAAGAATTAGGGTGGGAATTATTATCAGAGCGTAGGTTAAAGTACGGATTGAATCTATTAGAGAAATTTCAATCGGATAGCTTTACTGAAGATGTTAGGCACATCATTGAAAAAAACATCGTCGACCAGATAAACAAAATTAGAGAGATGGATTGTCGTACTGATTGATTCAAAATGGCATTTTTCCCCCGTACTATAAGAGAACAGAATAGGCATCATAGCAAAGGGATAGGTAGGGGAAATATTTTACAGTAGTCTGTAGTGCATGATGCATGTATTAATCCCTTAAGTACTATAGATACTAACAATCTAGTTGCATATGACCCTATAGTTGCTTGTTTGCATGTTAATAGTGCATGCTTGGTGATCTTCAGCCCCTGCCACACACCCTCGTGGTAGCTTGCAGGGTATCGTGTAGGTGTAGATGAGTTCACGCCGATGCCGTTGAAATTGGGAAATCCACGCAAGGGCATGATTAAATTTAGAGTTGAGTAACTTCTCCGTCGTTGAAGAAATTTAGAGTTGCTCATGATGCATTGTCAATTTTTCCTTAATTATTGATAGTCGTCATTCCGAGCGAATGGCAGTGATGAGGTTGAGTTAATTTTTAGGAAAAGCTGAGTGCAGTCATTTGTGCCCCATTCCCCCATGAGTAGTCATTCATTGATCCGCGTTCCTAACAGGAATTATTCATGTGAATAAGAGAAGGTACCTTCGTGCCGTTGGGTTTAGGACAGCCCTCTCATAGGCAAATTATCCTTTCGAACAACATCTGAAATCATTCCACAACACCAGCACAATTATCGTAGGCGTAAATGTCTACATCCCTAAGAGGAACATCTATGCTTCAAATTAAAAGCAAGTTCAGATTATACAATTGAGCCCGAAAATACTTCGCTGGTCTTAACCAAAGATTCTCGTCAGTTCAAGGCAGGAGTGTTTTCCCTTACAAGCTTCCGTAAGGCGCTGGAGGAAAGAAAGTTGGAGTTCTATGCAGAAGGTCAAGACACTTGGTTAATCATTAGCCTTGTTACGGATATTGAACACTGACAAATAAGGAACAGAAAACTTCTTGAAAGGAAAACTCGACTTTGCCGTTCCACATGAATTTCTTACAAAACAAACCGGGTTTCGACGTCCAACGTCATCATCAGGTGAAGACTACAGATAAAATTGCATATTTGCAATGCTGGTCAACATGCAAAAAATATATACAATGTAATCTGCACATGAAGATGACGCTGGATCGACGTCCATCGAACCCGGGTCGTTTGTTAATAAATTCACATGGAACGACAAAGTTGAGTTTGGATTTCTATCATGAATAGGCTCCGTAAAGGTTCGCCTGAAACCACCAGTCATAACAGAAAGCTGACTTGTAGAGGAACCAAGTACACAGTAATTTTCTTTTAAATACCACGGCAGCGGTGATGACCCTTTGGAAATCAACCAGTCGAATTAAGGGACTGGCTAGGCTCATAATTAAAAGAAAAAAAAAACAGTTGATACAAATTGAATTAAGTTTCGCCGCCCGTTTATATAAACGAAAGCGCTTTGACATATTATGTGCGGTCGACAGGACCGCTACGGAGTCACTATAAACGCGAAAGTCAAAAGCAAAGTAAAGGGTCACCAGCTTCGCCCACACTGTCAGGTAGGGGTGTATTTCCTTGCAACCACGTCACCTAGAACACCGAGGTAGAAAGGGATTTCAAGAAGAAATAAAAAGAGTTAGTTTCAATGTTGGTCTCTCAGTTTCTATTACAGTTCGTTTATTTACAATACATACAAGCTGCATCGGCTTGGTTTGCTTATTTTCAGCGCGACTTCTAACTATACACTATATGGTACATCATTTAACATTCTATATAAAAAAGGTTACACATAAACCATTTTGCTCACAAAGAGTTCAAGACTAGATAATACTGGAAAGAGTCATCGGTCTCACCTTTCTGAAGATATATTCATAGTTCATGAACAAATGAGAAAAAATAAATAAGCATTACATGACTGGGACCATCCTATGACAGCTCGGCAGGAGTAGACACATCCCAAAAATATTTCTTATGTCTGATATACATGAGTAATATATAATATTTATATATTTATAAATCTATACACTTAGGTATGGCAAGTGGGGTTCCTGTTCCAAAAAAATGTTGGGGAATGAGATGGTGTTGGGAGGCGTTTGAGTGAATTACATACAAAATTTTCTCTCTCATTCAATTTTTACAGGCATGTCCAGCAGCGGGACTTACCGACTTGCCACAGGCAATCTTGAATCGCTGCTGGGACAAGGCGATACAGACTTTTTAACGAAAGCCACCGATCTCTGCTTTCGCTTCCTCTCATTACGGATTTCGCAATGGAATAGCGATGGGCCGACGAGAACAAGAGGCGAGCTGACCGTGTGGGGGTGAGCCGAGCAAGAAAATTAATACATCCGGAGCACCGGATCCGATTCTTCGTGCTTTTCAACCGAAAAAGAATATTGCAAACGTTCAGCCGTACAGTCCCAAATGCCTGGTAAACCCCCTTCATTCGTGGCGACCCAACGCCGAAGATTTCCCCACCTTAAATATTCTTGCGCATCCTTTAAAAAAAAACGAGCCAAGACAGCGGTATATTTTAAAAAATTCGAAAAAAAAACATTGGCTCGAAAAACCTCTCCGGTGAAGGTTCATTCTCCCCTCCCACAATGGCCCGAGGTTCGAAAAAAAAATGTTTACGGTGCTTATTTGTACCCGGGTTGAAAAAATAAATAAATGTTTTAATTCTTTATACAAAAAATATTTCCAATATACAATCATGTCATAAATTACGCCCCGAATCGGCGTCAACAGAAACTTAATGCTCCCGAGGTGAACCATAAAATGACCTCCTTTTTCTCAATATATATCTATTTATACATATACATATTTCTTCACCCGGGATGCATTCTAAAGCAGTTGCGAGGGGTAAGGTACGTTAGCGAAGAAGGGAGAGGGGTCCCATACGGGCTCTCCTTTCGTAAGGGCTACAACTTGTGAGCAATTGACAGTCGCGGGAACATTGGCTAAGAGAAGCTCTATAAAAATAGTCACTCGGCGAGCATTCTCCATGCAGTGGTGGTGTTCATCAGTGTAGCGAAGCAGTGGCTGATGGGGCGCTAGGTGGCCGGAACTCGTCAACGAGCGGACACAGCCCGTATGAAAAGCTTTTAAGGCTAAAATGTACGAAAATATAAACGAAGAGGGAATGCAGAACCAGTATCCTTTTCTTATTGCGTTCAAGAGATCATAGCATTTAGAAATGGCTTCCGAAACCTCGCCCGCCTCTCATGAATATGTATTTTGCATATGAACGAAGCGCATCGCTTTTATCACGGCCAAAACCTTCCGACACGCCTCTACATTAATTGCTTCAACGACACCATAAAAAATTATACATTTTAAATATTAGTGTCCAAGACGGGAAAAAAATTGTATTAGGGCGTAGCAAAAATACATAGCTCTCAAAATTCTGTGAAATGGATGGGTTTCAGATGAAACTGGAGTTCATATTATTAGCATCGTCCACGTGAAAAAAAATGTTCCAGCATTATTTCAGACTGCTGAGCCCATCATCCATCAGCGATTGTTTATACTCCAACAAGCTTGTGTTTGGTGCTGAACGTAATTCCACTGGTTTGCAAGCAATTTCCGCTCGGCAGAATATAAAATGGCTTCATTTAATGACCAATAATAGTGTAGCTTCAACCAACAGGTTCATCCGCTGAAAGAGCTCGCTTTACGGTACTTTTTCATCGGAATTACGTTTCGAGACGAGCATGGGATCAAAGTGGTTTGATTCCATCTCTCGACCACTACGCGCTTACATCGATGGCGCTAAACACAATCTGAGGTATTTCAGGGCGTCAGGGAGGGACGGGGCCATCCCTGGTTCTGACCAACGAAACAATACATATATTACCCTCAAAGCAATACCACTCAATCAGTCAAGTATTACAAATAAAATCTTCAGTTTAAATATTGTTCATTCTTTTTGAAATGGTTGGACTTTAGCAATATCATTTGGAGTAATAGCTGCTGGATGTAGCCCACTGACATATTTCTTAGAAATCTGTTAATAATTGGAATTAAATACTTCGGACACGAATGGCTAAGCGGCGATCTGACGGTTAACAGAGAAACCCTATTGCTTTCCACAAAAATACACTTCTCTGCGTCCATCAATTCATTGCGTGGCACGGTCTGCCGGAAACTTTCCCTTTTCCGGACACACCCCATGACCACGGCGACAACGGGAGGAAGTGGACTGTACGCGGATCATTCCCTGGCCCCTGTCTTGCTTGCCCTGAGAAGACCCGTGAAGAGGGCCGAAGGAGATTCTTGTCTTCCGAGATGCTGGGAGGCGCTCCTCTGGGGGGGCGGGGTCGAGGCAAGGTCACCAAGGCCCGCACCCGCCGCCCTCCGGGGGAAATTGGCAGGAGGCGTGCACCACACGATCACTCCCGGAACCCACCCTTGGTGCACAACCGACAGCACCACCGTCGGAGGGTTACAACACCGAACAAAGCCTTTTCCAGATGGAACTACAAACAAACTCTTTATCTCATTCTCACTCTCTCTCCTTCTCCGCTTCCAAGCAGGCATCATCACACCTCACTCAAAAAAAAAAAAAACGTTGACAGTCTCCCGCACATAGCAAAAGCGATAACAATTTCATTGATAAATTAAAAAGAGTTCTCCTCATGCTTCCAGCCGACTCTCGAAACGATAATATTAATATTATATGTACAAAGTTTTGAGGTTTTTTTTTGGGGGAAGGCTTGCTAAGAGTTTCACCCCCAAAAGAGGAGCCTTCTTCACTGTTTCACGCAGTGGAGCCGCGAGGCCTTCCAGCGATGCGCTCCACGCAACACAATTATATACACATATTATATATATATATGCATACATATATATTCATTTATCATCGATTCATGCTCCTCTCTTGACTCCACTGGCGTCCACCCTTGCAACATTCACACAACACGCACACTCACTAGTCCAAGGGGAGATACGACTTTCCGACGCCCGGGAAACGCACCGCCGCGAGCGGCCGGAGGAGGCGCCGCGCTCGGCCTTCGCTTGGCCGTCCAAGGGGGCCTCAGAAGTCGGGGCTGGAAGCCAGGAGCCTCTTCTCGGGGGTCAGGTCGCCCCCCGCGCCCCTGGACCCCAAGGGGCCGGCCGGGCCGCCGCCCGCGTCCGTCCTCGGCTGGCAGCGGCACCCGTGCCCCGCGTACTTCCCGTAGCACCGCTCCACGGCACCCGCCGCGCCCCTCAGCGGCCAGTAGCACAGCAGACAGGGCAGAGCTGCGGTCAGCGCGCACAGGCAGGCCCAGCGGAGGCACCTGCGCGGCGCGGCGCAGGAGCAGGGATCGTCGGCGCAGGACGTGGCGCCCTCGTAGCCGCCCTCCTTGCCGCCGCAATGGTAGAAGAGGCCCTTGACGCAGCAGAGGCACGAGGCGTAGTCGACGGCCGTCTCCGCCGAGCAGAAACAGGAGTCGCGGCAGAGCCAGGCCGACGGGAGCGGCCTGGGGGAGCGGCAGGAGGCGCAGCGGCAGCGCCCGCACGCCGGGCAGATGATGGAGGCGCCGCCCACGGCCGCCGCCGCGCCCACGCCGCACTCCGAGGGCGCGGCGCGGGGCCTGGGGCCCTCCTTGGTGAACGTGGCCGCGGCGGCCGGGAGCAGGGCCGGCGAGGCGGTGGGTTGCTTGGTGACGGGGGCGTGCGGCGGCTGCTTGGGGGCGGGGGCCCTCGGCGTCTCGGGGGCGACGGCCCTCCGCGCGACGCCGGGGGCCCTGCGGACGTCGGGGGCGGCGCGGCGGGCCGGGAGGTGGTGGTGTTGGTGCTGCTGGTGCGCCTGGTGGTGCTCGGCGGCGGCGGGTCGGAAGGGCGTCTCCACGTACTCGTTGGCCACCCGCTCTCCGTCCTGGCGGGGGGCCTCCAGCGTGACGCCCTCGGGGAGGGGCTGCGGCCTCCGCGGCCGCGGGGGGGGAGGGGAGAGCGCTGCTAGGGCGGGCGCCACCAGCGTCTCCGGCGCCGGCGTCGTCGGGGAGTGGGCGTCCGCGAGGTACGCCGAGCCGCCATGCTGGGCCATGGGCGCGGATCAGTCTGCGAGGCGCCGGAACGCTCGGATCATCGCCTGGGGGCGGCAGTGCGGATGCTGTCCCGCTCCTCACTCCAACATGTCCGCCAGCTGAAACGAGACGAGGACTGAGTGAGTACCTCCGCCCTACTAAGAGGTAAAAACAGGGCCTCCCGCGAGAGGGAAGACCTCGGAAGATCTGCCAGGAAAATCAATTCTTAAGCGCTGTTCATCGACTTAAGGTGGCTGGGTCGAAATTAACAGGTGCATATATTTTCTTCATAATTGCAATATTTGTTCCTTTAATTATGCTCTAAAATTCGACGGGAAAATATTTTGGGGTTTTCATTGTAGTTTTTGAGATATTTAAGATTTTTCCAACATGGGGCCTTATGGCGCACCCCGCTTCGTAAGGGTCAATCACGCATTATTTACGTTTCTACCATACAGATTTTTACCAAAAACTGAAATGATGTGGATATTAGCCAACAATTTTTACTCTGAGAAAATCAACCAGTGTTATCGACTTATTTCCTCCGTATATACGAAAGAAATAAAATATTCCTTAAATTTTCAAATATCACGCGCGAAGTTATGAGGTGCATTTGGCAACATGGAATCAGACGAGGGAAAGCGAACGCGCGAGAAACCACAACAAATCACACCACGAAGTCCACGAATATTACCATGTAGTCCCCTTGACAGAGTTCTTGAGAATAGACGAATACGACACCTATCGTTACGACCGCTGAAACACAAACAATTGCCTACACATCAGCAGTGCCGAATTTCAGAAAGTGCGTTGTTGCCGAGTAAAAAAGAGAGATTAAATAAATGGTTTAAACAAATGTTATAAATGATTAAGCGCTTAATCACAATTATTTCATCACTACTAAGTATGCGAATACACACAGCACAAAATTACATACTTTTTCAATCCATACATTAAAACCAACATCTCCAAGGTTAAAGGATATGCACAGAGTGACAACGTTTAGGTTGCCTAGAAGCCGAATCAAGTCAAATTTTATGTTATGTTTCATGTCAAGATTTACATTCAAAAGGGCCATGTTTCAATATGACTTGAGAATTTGAGGCATCCGGTTAAAATGTCGTGTAATTTAATCATCTCCAAGCAATTTTGTAGTGCCACTGAAATTATACGAGCACTAGTTCTCAACGACTCACGATTACCGAACCAGCCACCTTAAATGTAGCTGCTCTTGTGTCTCACATGCTTGCATGAAGTACTGGCATTGCTGCTCTTGGTTGCAAGTTTGGTGAAGTTCACTCCCTGCCAGTCACCCTCGTGGTGGCTCGCAGGGCACTATGTAGGTGAATATTAGAAAGTGGCCGCTTCGTGCAGACAAATTAAATTACAATGCCCTCAAGAATTAAAAAAAAAACTTAAGTACATTGTAAAAATAATTTTCGCTTTCAATCCGGATCCCGAATGGGTATCAGCAATATGATTTTAGGACAAGAACAGGAAAACCTCAAATTTGAGACAACACTTCGTAAAAAATACTCCTAGGTGTGCACTTGATCTACATCTGCGTAATACCCCGAGAGACACCACCAGAGTGTGAGGCTGGGGGTGAAGATCACAAAACATTCACCACTTGCAGGCAACGAAAAGATATAATTCTACTACTCCATGGAGACTTGTTTGATGTAGGAGTCACGCGCACCTATACTGTTAGTATCTGCTTAGTAACACTGCATAGAAACACTCCCTCCCCTCATGGTCTTCCCTGCCCTTTGCTTCCTTGCCCTTTGGGAGGGTATACTCAAGGGACACACATTTCAGCCTCCTCGCGACAGAAAGGGTCGGCGGTATGAATGGGCCCTTGCTGCATGCGCGGCGAAGGCCACAAGCACCAATCCCGGCCAGATACGCGCGCTAGCACACCTGCCTCGAGACCCTGTTCTCAGCCTCTGGATGAGTTATCCTATGGAAGCGTGAGGTAGAGACGGCAAAGGAACGGTCCCCAGCCTCTAGGCTCGGTCTCGGAACATATTGCAATGGGCGTCGGGCTTTGAGCCTTGGAAACCACAGAACTCCGCCTGCCGGATGGGACGTTGCAGGCCAATGCCTACGTCCAAATTCTCCCCTTCTCCCACTTTTCCGTTCCTTACATCTGTCCTTCCGGTCCGCGGGTTTTTAAATTTGAGGGACAGGCAAAAGATGATTGAGAGTAATGAGGTCAACGACACTAATGGGGGAGTTTATTCGAAAAACCAACCTTTGAATCCCTAAGTAATTGTCTTTCATATGCCCGCCTGTTCATAATGTGAGCCCTAGAAAACCGTACATCGATCAACCGGAGCAAGTACACGGTGTCAGCAAATTCGGTAACATGAATGGTTCACTAGAGTCGCACAAAAATCATATTTGTGACAGCTTTGGGTGAAAAATGTTCGTCGAAAAAAATGAACAAAAGAAATTTGAGGCCAAAACATTCCTGGCAGGTGTCACTACAGTTCACTAACTAAGCATTTTAATTTTAAGGAAAGCATTTCGGACGAATTGCAGAAGGTGATGCACGATGTGTTCAATGAGAAGGAAATACTTTAGGTCATTGGAAATGAAACAGCAATATCGGGGTTGAAAAACAGAGTGTTTACGAAGCTAAAATATTAGTTTAAAGCCAAATTATGATGAGTTTTTAAGATAATAATGATGAGATTTTAAGGAAATATTATCATTGTTGCTGAAGAAACTACGTTGAGATCGCTGCGAACATAGGGGGAGGGGGAGCAAGGGTAACAGCAATATGACAAGAGCAGGGATTCCAAGTTCTTCTCCAACGCAGGAGTGAAATTACCTCCAACACAATATCCACTGACGTGAAAACTGGGAAGGAAGAAGGAAGAACAGATATGTGAAAGTGGGGTTAAAATAATTATCTTTTGTTCCCGGATGAATATTCCCAACCACAACGGGATACGCACCCCAAACCAATCAGAAGCCACAGTACGCTATTCAGTTTTAGTTCACTTAGCGGCGAATACCAAGGCTGGCATCGATGCTGCCCATGCCACACACTAAAGCAATACACGACATCTGTATTCCCCAGGCACGCACTGGAACACTTCCTCAAATGGAACGGAATATCGCCTACGCAAGTTTTGTGGAGACCATTCAACTATGGAGAGTACATGTTCTTGTTTTTACTCACATTAAACAGAAGTATTTTTAAAATGTCCCGAGTGGCCCCTGGACTCTTTTGTGTACGATTGTGAGACCAAACGTGGACCTTGGCTTCAAGTAACTTTGAGCAGCACAGAATAGGATATCACAATTGAAGATCGACTTACAGGAGCTACGACACTTATTTACCACGTTGACTGCAAAAAAGCAACTAATAACCCTTAAAATAAGGTTCAATAAACGGAATAAACAAAATATAAGTAAATACAAAAAAATATACCAATTTAAAACGGCATTTTCACGTAGAATATGACCTATGAAATTAAGGTGAAATTGCGAAATTTTACGCTTTCAATAGGAACGTACTCCTTAGTAAACATGCTTAAATTTATTTATCAAATGCTATTTCTATTATCACATCCCTCAGAAAAACTGAATTGAATGCAGCTCCCTAAACATCTAACCAGTAGAGAATTGTTGGCCATCATTCGGAAAACCGATCCGCGTGCAAATTCGCACAGACAACCCAATATTCTGTAAATATATTCAACTATCTAGGAGACTCGATAGGCCCATCAGGAAAACAAGAGTATAGTCATTGAAAAACTTCAATTTTATATTCGTACTGGAGAAAGATTTAAGAAAAGGATCCAAAAATGAACTATACAAGGGCATGGGTGTTAATACATAGATGGTTTTTTGTAAGAGTTTCGGTCCTTGAGAAAATGAAACATTTTTAATTATTTGGCCGACGTTTCGGAAAATATGTTTTTCCCTTCTTAAGGGATTTAAGTTCTTTGAGGTGAATTTGTTTTTTTATTAAAAATTAAAGAAATTCACCTCAAAAGAACTTAAAGCCCTGAAGAAGACTAAATATATTTTCAGAAACGTCGGCCAAATAGTTAACATTTTTCATTTTCTCGAGGACTTAAACTCCTAAAAAAAACCATCTGTGTTAAAAAAAAAGTTTGAAAATCAGCTTACCAGTTGTTAATACATGCATCATGCACTACAGACTACCTGCCAATTCCTTTGCTATGTTGCCTATTGTGTTCTCCAATATTACGGGGGGAAAATGACATTTGAATCTATTGGTACGACAATCTGTCTCTCTAATCTTATTTATCTGGTCAAATCTAGCATAATAGGCAGGAGTTTTTAATATGCGTCTAACATATTCTATAAAAATATTCCTTTTGAATTTCTGCAATAGATTTAATCTACACTTTAACCTACGATCTGATAATGATTCCCAACCTAGTTCTTCTATTAATTGTAAAACACTGCTAAACCTATCGTAACACCTTTTAACAAACCTAGCTGCCCTGCGATGCTCACAGTCTAGCTGATCAAGACTAAATCATTCGGACCCCTTACACTGGCTGTGTATTAAAATTGGGGCCTTACTAGAGAAAATTAACATCGCTCTTCTGTCTTCTCGTCACATTTCCCGAGTAATCCTTTAATAAATCCTAGCCCTCTCTTGGTAGTGCACTAAGGGAACCCATCTGATGAATTACAGATACAATTTGTACCTGGAGATATTTCTTGCGATGTAATCCGTGAGTGTTCATACTGAAATTGTCGAAGGAAATCCGCAATAAATGCCAAAATAGCATTTGTGAACAAATAAACTTAGAACGATTAAAAAAAATCAGCATATAAAAATGATCAAGCGCAGAATTAACATTTGAAGTAACACAGCGGTGTGCTTTGTGACGCGATGCAGTCGTCATTGCCCAAGAACCCATAAGATGCTTAGATTGTGATGGCTATTTTTAGAAACTCAGATGATAGGGATACAGAGTTTACAAATGTTAACTCACTGCCATTACTCGTAAAGGAAGAAATAACTGCTAAGCAGCAGCAGAAAGCAAACCTATGGTAACTCTTTCTGGCACACACATTTTAAATATTACTACGATGCCGACTTGCGACAATTGGCTGATAATTGTTAATTCCAAGACCTCGACCAAGCTCTTTTGCGTCAAATTCTTACAGGTATGAAAAACCTCTTCTTAAAGAACGGTTGTTTCCATTGAATTTCGAGGATCTCACCCTAGAGATACCTGTAGACAAAGCCATGGCGGAAAAGTGGAGAAAGTTCATGTATCGCAGCTACAGACACAGCAAAACGTAAGCCGTGGGTGTTAGACCTCATTTGGATTTTGCTGCCAGTGCAAGGGATCCCTACGAAATCGGTCTAAATAATGAACTTGAACGTGTACAGCAAATATAGGCAAGATTTGTAAAGGGACGGTACGATAACCTTATTAGCGTAACCACTCTATTAAATGAATTAAAATGGGAATCACTGTCAGATCGCAGGTTGAAATTAAGACTAAATCTCTTAAATTCCAAGATAATATTTTCAGTGATGACGTTAAAAATATTTTGCGAACCCCAACTTACTATGGTAGACTGGACCACAATCACAAAATTAGAGAAATTGATTGTCGAACTCACAGATTATAAATGTCCTTTTTTTCCTCGTACTATAAGGGATATGAATAACGGTGAATATGTCCAATACGAGTGAATCAAAGTATAGGATAGGTAGCTGCATGCTGGTATAAGGACTTGAAGGTAACCAACTAACAGCACGTTTTTGAATGCCTACTTTGCTATTTTTATCTTTTTAAATAGTGAACTTTAGACTAATATATTAATACTAGCCCTTTTAAATCCATGATATGTAGTGCACGTTTGGTGAGAATTTACCCCCTGCCACACACCTTTATAGTGGTTTGCAGGGTATTATGTAGATGTAGACAGTGGTAGGTGTAGATAGATGTAGATGTTGTAAAGCTATCCGTTTTACATTTCTGCAATAGACTTATCTGTACCAACGATCTGATAATGATTTCCAACCTAATTAATGAATTCACTCTGATGAATCCGCTGGTTCATTGACTCTGTATCCACTTGCATTGTGTGCTAGTTCGTTAACCCTCCATAGAGGCTTCTAATCGTAAGAGGCATCCAGAAATTCGTTTGGCACAAAATGCTGTTAAAACTAAATGCTCAGTTTCCCTGAATTCGCTTCACCCCAATATATATTCTTTTAACTCCCAGAAACGAACATTTTTCGGCCACTATTCGATGCTTAGCCGCGGTCCTTCAGCGACATTCAAACAGCTTGACCTCTGACCCCTCCGCCGTTCTTTGATCCCAAGCCAAGAATGCGGTGGCCGCTATTCCTCCTCAAAATTCAGTAGTTCACGAAGCGAGTTATCCAACAGCGGCATTTACGATCTGATCGGCTCTAGATCCTGAAGCATGCGCCCGAGAAAACCGACTAGCTCCCGACGAACCAGAGAAAGAGAGAGAGACCACCATTTTGAGCAGGACGAGCGTTCGAAATCACCGCCGGCAAGCTGTTTCAAGCATCTTTCAATTCCCACTCGTCCGAGAGCCAACATTTCTCCTCACCAGCTATCATTTCCTGAAAAAATCAAAGGCGAATTCTTTGAAGAATCCTTTGCAGAAGCGGCCGAAGAGAAGAGGGGGGGAAGAGGGTTAGTCGAGCTACGGCAAGGAGAGGTGTGGGTTGGGCAAAGAATGCCAGCAGCAACAGGGACGGCGGAGTCAGACAAGACCCGGTCGAGCGTCGAATTTTTGCGACAGAACACAAGTAACATCGATTCTCCCAACGACAAGGGTCGTATTTGATGGCCGGCAGGAAATAAACAAGATATATCTGGCCAAAAGCCGTCTCAAAAAGGCAGGAAAAACTTGGAACGTAGCTGACAGCGGGCGAGCCGTTAGTTGCTCGAGCTGCGGACAGAGAGCACTGCTGGAGGAGTCGGGAAGGAGGGGGGGGGGGTGGAGAGAAAGGGAGGAGGATGGAGGGGGTGGAATGGCGGCCGAAGGACGCGGAGGGCTTTCGTCCGTTCGTTCCATTGAGGGAAAGGCCTCCGAGATGCGACTGAGGGCCCGCCATTATCATCCAAGGCGTGGCAAGGAAGGCTTCTCGCATGCATACGCCCTCGACCCTACAAGCGGACGGAGCGCAGAAATGGAAGGAAAAACTACTAGGCCGCTACACGAGTTGAGTGGGGAGGATTTCAATGGTTATTCAGGGAGCCAGGGCAGAGAGCTAATCCACAGTTATAACAGTATAATCTAAATGCGAGCCATATCACAAGAATTTCTCAACCCGTACCCCACCACACAAGGCATGAAAATCTCTTACCTGCTGTCTACCTGTACGCTCTTTACCGCCCTAGGTTTTACCTAACCCAACAAACAAGCATGTATTCGCATGGTTCCTTTGCTCTTTTTATCTTGTTTTTTCTTTTAAATTGCGAAGTTTAGCCTAGAATATAAATACTAATCCATTTTAGGCATGATATATAATGCATGATTGGTGACACGTCAACCCCGGCCATACACCTTTATTGAGGCTTGCAGGGTATTATGACGACGTGGATGCATTAAGACACGGACTCGATACGCTATTCTCTGTTCCCCGCTGCCATTTGGATGGTAAAACACTTCTAACGTGCCTCAGAGTTTTCTTCGAATTTGCCACGTTATAAGGCACCGATTGGCACTACTAAATCCACGACCTCTACCAGCCGGTATTACACGAGCATTTCTTTCCAGAACGGAGCGGAATAAAAGTACGAACATGACATAAGCACGCCACGATTCGTGAAAGGAACTACACTGCAGTGCGATTCCAATTGGTGCGACGGCGTGGAAAGCCTCGCCGATGAGGAAGGAGTCGGCACATTGGGCTGGGCAGACTGCTTCACTTCGGGACGGAGAGGAGGGGCTCGTCAATTGTTGGTGGGGAAGTTAAGGAGGCCTGGGGGTGGAAAATATGACTCGGCTATCGGCCTCCCAAGGGGGGAGGAGGGGGTGGAGAAGTGAAAGCATTAGATAAGATGTACAAGGGAGATGCGGGCACCGTATCGTAATGGTTACAGAGCGCAAGGTCACAGGAAACGGATAGCGGTAATGAATGAACCATTGAGGGAATATGGCTGGCGCGTTTCGAAATAAGATGCAAAATTAGAAAGCGAAAGAGGATTGGACACCAGGCGGGGAGGGGATTGAGCAATGCGTACGGGGGAGGGGAGGAGGTGGAGGAGGAGGGGGGGGGGGTAGAAGGGGATCACGGGAATGGCGGGAGGGGCGGAGCCCACACCCAAAATAACTTCCCGCGGGACACTCTCCCTCAACACTCCAGACTATCAACATGGGCTAATGCGTTTCCTGGGAACAGCGCGCACTGGTGAACATTTGATTATCAACATTGTACATGCATTCAGGTTAGCAGCTCATTCACTGCACATCAGATATCTCCCATCATCAAGTATCTGTATTTATAACAAAACACGCTTGGCGATCTTCGCCCCCTGCCACACACCCTCGCGGTGGCGGTATCGCGTAGATGTAGGTGTTTAGATCGCAGTAATGAATGAATGATATGTAGTGCATGTTTGGTGAGAGTTCACCCCCTGCCACACACCTTTATGGTGGCTTGCAGGGTATTATGTAGATGTAGGTAAATACTAATCATTTTTAATACATGATATGTAATGCATGCTTGGTGTGAATTCATCCCCTGTCACACAACTTTATGGTGGCTTGCAGGGTATTGTGTATATGTAGTTGCAATCACAATGACCCGTCGTGCATAGTGATGAAATAATCATAAATGCTACATTCAAGCTGTCTACAAATTTTGCATCGACAACTTCGCGCGAGCATAGAAGATGAATGCCTTAGAAGCGTGTGGCAATTTCATAAAAGAAAGAGATAATGAAATGCATTCCCGGTCAAGACGAATGATTTTTCTCCGTGTTAATTCCGCTATCGTACAAATTCCAGCTTTCTCAAGAAGAAAATTTAATGACAGTGGCCACAAAAGAGTCGAATGGAGTTCACCAACCCGATTCACTGTGGAATAACTTGAAGACTGAAATATACTGCTCGGAAAATAGTCTTCTCCGCTCACAAAATCATTTTATAAGCGGGGTAATAACTGTCGGCAGCTCAGCATTTCCGTGCTCGAGTCGTAGATTGCGCGGAACACAGTTGGGGCTTCACAAACACGCAAACTGACAATATCTCAGCGCTGAAGAGAAATGAACTATTGGATTTGGGTTAACAAAATCTTGCTCCAGCCTTTATGGTAACTACCGAATGAACTGGTGTAACCGTAGACTGGGCAATATGGAACGCAAATAGGCGACAGTTGACCAATCAGCGGGCGCCATGGCGACTAGGTATTTGCTGATGACCATACCTTCGCCTGCATTGTAAGGAGGCAATGACACTTTCTAACCTTAATATAGCGGTATTAGAGGGCAGAATCACCATCAATGCAAAGCATTTGAAATAAAGTGTTGATTGGCAACTATAACCTCAGGAAAATATCAAATTTTGCCTTAACAATACGCAAGCAAGTACCACGATTGGTGCGAATATTCATAAACATACTTAGCAGCGCCCTATAGAGACATAAGCACACACAACTATGAATAGTAAGGAGAGGGGAATTGTTTCGACATTATTCGGGCCACATCGGACCTACTACTTTTTTACAGACCGTTCATACTACGTATTCGTCAAATGTAACACACTAGAAACCCCCATTTCTCCTAAGACACTACCATTAGGTGGCGAGTTTACAAATAGAAATGAACATTTTTTTAAGGGACAAAAAAATATCGAAAATCTACGCATTAACGCGTATCCCGTAAAAACTCAATATTACCCTTTTCTCCTCTATTTCCAAGGTGGTTCATACATACATCAACACACTAATACTTGACGATATTGCACATCTGGAATAAAGACGTGTTTCCAAAAAACTTTAAGCAACAATCAACCATGCTGAAATAAATTACACCCATCAATACAAATGCTTAAGAGGTCTAACTGACGGGCCAAAAACTGACACTCATCAAGCATCGTCCTCAGTCGCAAGGAAACTAAACTCGGTCACAATGTTCACAGGGTTTAGGACTCAACGGCGTCAACTGACCAGTTTGTTTCCAGAATGAAGCCAATACAAGGGCTTCGAGAGCTGAAGATTAAATTCCGAAACGAAATATTTTTGTCACGTAACTGAACACTCCTCTATATTACGCTCTCGTGCAGAAAAATGGGGGCAAGGAAATTGGGATTCAAAATTCGAGGGAAATCGCGGAAACACGATGAACAATTTGCCAGTTCGTTCAGCAAGAAGAACAACGTCCTCTCCTTTTCATTCCAACTTAATTTAAGATGATATTACACAATAGAATCATAGCTATGCCTTTTGAGCTACTATGCGCAGTTGAGCGTTGAACTACTACCTCCAGCCAATGGAATCGCCACAGAGTTTCCAACAATGACATGAGCAACTGTTTCCAAAGACAAAATGGAAAAGATCTTCAGTTTCTCACCATGAAAAACCAGAAGACTGCATTTCACCTACGGGAGCGAGTGTCATTTGATGAATACTAATGAATTGAGATACAAAGCGGGTTAGATGTTTTCGGTAGAAAATGATCAGGCCACATGGACATAAACTACGCAATACCCTGCAGGGCAGCGATAGGGTGTATGGCAGGGGGTTAAGATCACCAAACATGGTCTATTAATATAAAACTAGGCTACATTTAATGACCAGGTCTGCTTAATTCACAAGAACAAACAGAGGACATCAGTAGCGAAAGAACTATTTTACTCATGATGAAATTAAGTACACTGAAAATTTAAGTAAACCAATCCAGAATAGTTATTACGAGTTTCCCGACTGTATCGAAGTGGAGAAAAAGAGACTGGCAGTGTTGCTCTGAAACGGCGCTGAAGGTGGGCGAGCAGAGAATGGCAAGCGGAACTACAACATCCCAGAACTGGCAACTGCTATCTCGACTTGAAATTCTTGTCTAGAATAATACGATTAAACAGTCATAAATGAAATATGAGTAAGGAGGAGGGGGGGGGGGGGGGAGTGGAGATTGCGGAGGAGTGAGGGAGGTGGAGATATGATTAGGGACGACCGACACTTGTAATAAGGTCATATCTAATGGCTGGCTCTCCCCCTCTCTCTTATCGCCCCTCCCACTCCTCGGCTACTGCCGCGGCCTCAAAATTTGTTTCGTCTTCGCGCAGGAAGCAGGCTGGGAAGGAAATGCTGCCTCGATGAGACAACACACCAGACGAAGCCTCTGAAGGCTGGGAGATGAAGATCAACAACTGCATCTACATAATACCCTGCAAGTCACTATAAATGTGAGTGGCAGGAGGTGAATTCTCACCAAACATGCACTACATATCATGCATAAAAAAGGATTAGTATTTATATACTGTTCTAAACTTCACCATTTAAAAAATATAAAAATAGCAAAGCAAACGTGCTGATAATTGGGTTAGCTTCAAGTCCTTATACCAACATGCAGCTACCAATGTTATCCATTGCTACACTCGTATTGGTAATATTTACCGTTATTCATATCCCTAATTGTACGAGGAAAGAAGGACATTTTGAATCTTTCAGTTCGGCAATCAATTTCTCTAATTTTGTGATCATGGTCCACTCTACCATAGTAAGTTGGGATTCGTATAACATTTTTAACATCATCACTGAAAATATTGTCTTCGAATTTGTTTAAGAGATTGTCTGAATTTCAACCTGCGATCTGACAATGATTCCCATTTCAATTCATTTAATAGACCGGTTACGCTATAATAGTTATCATACTTTTACACTTCCTGCCGATCTTCGCTGCACACGTTCAAGTTCATTATTTAGACCAATTTCGTATGGATCCCATACACTGGCAGCATATTCCAAATGAGGTCTAACAAGGGAAAAGTAGTTGATTTCTCGCACATGATCGTCACACTTACCCAGTACTCTTTTGATGAATCCCAATTCACGATTAGCTTGACTCATATTTCACGTATGTGTTTACCACAGGAACTATCATGTGTTACATGTACCATCCCCTTCCATTGGATTTCTCATCTACATCAGGCACTTAAAAAGGGGTGGCTTCTGGCGCTTCAGACCCTTCCCTCCCCCCGAAATTTTTTCCCAATAATTTTGTAATTCTGATTTTAACTGGGCGTGATAATCCGGATTACACTGCGTATTATCAAAAAACTTGAAACTTGGTCTATTCAAAACTATTCGCAACTATTCCAACTATGCTTAAAACGTGATCACTAGTTTGATGAATGTGTGTGGTTAACAATTGTCCTTTTCAATCCGATTTGTACGTATGCATTGAACTTCTGTTCTGGGGCCGGTCAAATTAACTTCTTTATAACAAGGTAAGCAGTGAACTATACCAGTGAGAAGAGATAGGAAAGGACAGTGAGAGTAAATACCAAGACCTGAATAAAAGAAGAGATTTTTAACATGTCGTCACAGAACGGCCAAGGCTGTTTTGTTTCAAGTTAAGCTACGCTAGACTTTTCTGGCTAATTTCTGGTTCTGTGCCCGATCTACACTTTACCCTGCAAGCCACCATAAAGGTGCGTGGCAGAGGGTGAATTCACACCAAACATGCATTAAATATACAACACGCTTAAAAGGGCTAGTATTAAATTCCAGAATAAATTTCACAGTTTAAAAAAGATAAAAATAGGAAAGCAAGAATGCAAAAACATAGTGTTAGTGGGGTTAAGTTCTTATACCAAGTCCTTATACTTATACCAACATGAAACTACCTATGCTATCCATTGATACTCTTGTATTTGTACTATGGGATATATTTAGCGCTCTTCAAGCCCCTAATTGTACGACGAAAGAAGGAAATTTTCACAATCAATTTCTCTAGTTTATGGTTATGGTCCAGTCCATCAAAATATTTTTAACATCGTCAGTGAAAATATTATCTTAGGATGTAGATATGCAAGAGATTAAGTCTAAATTTCAACCTACGCTCTGATAAGATTGCAATGTTTGTTGATCTCATAGGATGGTTTCCTTAATATAGCTATTATAACGTCCCTTTACAAATGTTGCCGATCTTCGCTGCAAGCACTCAAGTTCATCATTAAAGCCTATTTTGTAAGTATCCCATACGTAGGGTATTCCAAATGGGGTCTTGCGTGGGAAAGGTCGCTCATTTCTCTTACATAATCATCACATTGGATTTCAGACAAATCGCGGTACAGCCCTCCATCCACAGTACTTCCTGGAACCATTATTCCTAGCTGCAACACAATTACCGAATCGTTCTACTTCCGCGTCGAGAGAATAGTACTCATACCGGGAATAAAACGGAAGGATGTACATCCAGGGAGCATTAAAACATCGCCGTTTCAATACCATACTTTAACACGAAAGACAAAAGCCCGGGCCTTTTTGTCGACAGGGCTACCTTCGTTCTTTCTCTAATTTCACATAGGCTCGCAGACGATTAATCATCCACAATTTCTCCTAAGGAATGGCAATAAACAGACTCTGAAATACGGTTTCACTTCTACAGCATGCGGCATGTAAATCTCTCATAAGAGTTCGAAATAGTACACAACTTCACCTCTATACGGTTTTAAGTTGTATGTATTCAGATAATTATCAGCGACACGTTGAGAAGTAATACCACCTCTGCAGGTAGATTCTGTTCACCAATTCGACTCATAGTAAACTTTTTATGAAGCAAGCAGAAGAAGCGAAGCTGTAGTTGAGATTCTGAATATGACACAAGAAACGCGAACTTTCGCAATCTCACAAGTGAAGGAAGTGGAAGAGGGGGCCGGATTGTGGCCTCAACCTGCCCAGGTAAAATAAAGCACAAGTCAAGTCAAGGCATTTTCAACGACTCGACATCTACGCAATACCCTGCGAGCCACCTCGAGGGTGTGTGGCAGGGTGTGAAGATCACCATAAATGCACTCCTGACATGCAAATCTGATATTCAACGACAGTACTGCGTGGAAACAAGTTGGGTATGGGAGTGAAGTGCAACTAGAATGTTAGTGTCTAAATATCAATGAAGTAATTGCTGGTTAGAAAAGTAATTCCCTAAATATATTTACCCGTACTTCAGTGGTGTTTAAGGTTACATCATGCACTACAAAATACTCTAACAGTATTTCACCCACCTAACACTCTGCTAGTCTACCTATTTTTCTCTTTTATGGTGCGCGGCAAAACTGACACTTAGAATCTATCGGTACGACAATCTCTCTCTCCAATCTTGTTTATCTGATCAAAGCTAGCATAAAACGGATGGGTCTTAATGTATATTGAACGCGTGCAGCGAAGATCGGCAAGATTTGTAAAGGGACGGTACGATAACCTCATTAGCGTAACCAGTCTATTAAATGAATTAAATTGGGAATCATTGTCAGATCGCAGGTTGAAATTTAGACAATCTCTTAAACAAATTCCAAGACCATATTTTTAGTGATGATGTTAAAAATATTTTGCGAACCCCAACTAACAATGGTAGACTGGACCATAATCACAAAATTAGAAAACTTGTCGTACTCCTCGTACTATTAGGGATATGAATAACGGTAAATATGTCCATTACGAGTGTAGCAATGTATAATATTGGTAGCTTAATGTTGGCATAAGGACTTGAAGCTAACCCAACTAACAGCATGTTTTTGCATGTTTCCTTTGCTATTTATATATTTTTTTAAAATAGTGAAGTATATAAATACTAATTCTTTTTTATGCATGATATGTAGTGTATGTTTGGGGATAATTCACCCCTATCACACACCTTTATGGTGGCTTGCAGGGTATTATGTAGATATATCTAACGTCATCTGTAAACAAATCAGCTTCGAATTAGCATACAGTTCCTCCGATCACTTCAAATATTACGGATCAGAACGCATAACTGAGCCTCCCCTCCTCCACTCTGCCCTCTGTTCAATTCGGCCGGCACACGTCCGTTCCCAAGACCCTTTGGAGACGCGGCCGGTTCCTCTTCACTCATTAAAGACGGCCGCCGCAGAGCAAGGCCACCTCCATCCGCATTCCACAGCCACGGCACGGGCATTACGTCACACAACGGCCCCAGGGAGACCAAACGGGCGTCAGCGCTTCGGACCATCGCGAGCAGCGGCGCGACAACGGAACCATGATCCACTGGGGAGTGCGGCCCAGTGGATACAAAAGCAAATTGGTTTCCGAAGTGGAATGGACAACCCCCTCAATCCGGAGTGATTTGGCCCTTCGATGAATGAGTCCACGCCACAGCATGGCTTCACGACAATAAGGGAGCATCTGCACATTTTGCAACACGTGCTTCAGAAGGTTAATCTCCTGCAGAAATTTAAAATGGAAATTAAAACTTTTTTGGGAAATGTGATGAGAAGACAAAAGAGCGATGTTGCTTTTCACTAGTGAGGCCCCACCTTGAGTTTGCAGCCAGAGTATGGGATCCTAATGAATTAGGTTTATCAGAGAACTAGACAGTGTGCAGCGTGGAGCAGCTAGGTTCGTTATAAGGTGTTACGATAGGTTGAGTAGTGTTTCAGAATTAATAAAAGAATTAGGGTGGGAGTCATTATCAGAGCGTAGGTTAAAGTACAGATTAAATCTATCAGAGAACTTTCTATCGGATAGCTTTACTGAAGATGTTAGGCAATATTAAAAACACAAGCATCTTATGCTAGATTCAACTATATAAATAAGATTAGAGAGAAAGATTGTCGTACAGATAGATTCAAAATGGCATTATTCCCCCGTACTATAAGAGAACAGAATAGGCAGCATAGGAAAGGGATAGGTAGGGGAAATATTTTACAGTAGTCTGTAGTGCATGATGCATGTCTTACCCCTTAAATACTGTAGACACTAACAATCAAGTTGCATGAGACCCTATAGTTGCTTGGTCGCATGTTAGTAGTGCATGCTTGGTGATCTTAACCCCCTGCCACACACCCTCGCGGTGCTCGCAGAATTGTAGCTAGTAGTATGCAAGTAGTGCTTGTTTGGATATCTTCAAACCATGCCACAAACCCTCCCGGTATATCCCAGGGTATTACTTACATGTTGATGAATAATGAATTCCCTACGTGGGCCCAAATGAGGAGCCTTTGGATTCATAAAAATTGTTTGATCTAGAATAAAAGAACAACAACAGGACGTTGAAATCAACAAACAAATCCTGAGGTGGCTCCCAGGGTACAAATTAGAGCAAGACAATGGATTTAATTTTCGCTGTCTTAAGTATCCATTCCCTTATTTATTTGGAAAGCAGTAGGGAAACTGACTAGATCTCTTCGCTTTCATTTGATGCAATCATCTTAAAGACGTTCGTATTCTTCCCACATTGTCTCAATATAAATAACGCAACGTCAGTTTCGTTTAGTGGGATTTTATTCCCAAATACATCACTGATTTCCCATTGTATTCGTTACTTACAATTAGTCTCCGTTCACAAGTGTCTGGTATTCGCGGAAGTACTGTTGCCCAACAAATTAAATAATCGGAATATTACCGTCAGGTTCATTAATAATACTAAAGAGAAGGAATCTACAGAAAAAAAACAAAAAACTTATGTTCGCTAGGCAAGAGGATTTATAGAAAGAGGAATTTCACGCGGTCACGACTTAAGACAACGGCCTACACAATGGATCCATCGCAGTTGTTTCCTCATCCTTATCAAGAGTATGCAAACTCAGAGTGGCGATTCAAAGAGAAATACACGTTAAACTTAGAGAAATTCAAGCTAATTACGGTATTAAAGAAGACGGTCCGAATTGGCTTATCATTTAGCATAATTTCCACCAAGTATCCTGGAACAGAACTCGTCAGGGCACCTACTTACGGCATAACCAACTCTAATTCATCTCCGAACATTACCACCCAAATCCAGAAGAAAACATTTTTTCCGGATTTTGACATGGAGGGTGGATTCGCTTCTAGGGGACGTAAGCACTGATCAAGTCTTATGAGTACGTTGCTCCCCGTGCTACGAAAGAGACGAGAGCAATTGGACGGTTTAATGTTTGACCACCACCACCAACTCATCAAGTCCGACAAGATTTAAACCCAATGAGTGAAGAGTTTACCGGAAACCAGCGCACATCCATACCACACTTCCAGGAAAAGAGATTTCTAAGCTACGCCATTGTCGATTATCGAAATACTATCTACTCTACATAATACCCTGCAAGCCACCTCAAAGGTGAGCGGCAGGGGGTGAATTCTCACCAAACATGCACTACATATCATGCTAAAAAAAGGATTAGTATTAATGTATTAGTATAGACTGCAATATTTAAAAAGATAGAAATAGCAAACTACGCATGCAAAAACGTGCTGTTTGTTGGGTAATCTTCAAGTCCTTACACCAACATGCAGCTACCAATGTTATCCATTGCTACAGTCGTATTGGATATATTTACCGTTATTCATATCCCTAATTGTACGATGAAAAATGGACATTTTGAATCTGTCAATTCGGCAATCAATTTCTCTAATTTTTTTAATTACGGTCCAGTCGACCATAGTATGTTGCGGTTCGCAAAATATTCTTGACGCCAACACTGAAAATATTGTATTGGGATTTATTAATGAGATAAAGTCTAAATTTCATCACACCACACCAACCACATCACACCAAGATCGCTTCACATTCACTTCACCAGGGCCTACCGATGTGTCTTTTAAACATTCACGCACGGTCCAAGAGGGCCTCGACTGGCTTAGTGCCTAAGATTTGATTGAAGGGAGTGAAAAGAGCGCGCCAAATGAAAAAGCGAACTGTATCTCTCTGTTGGAGGTCCCATGAATTAGGGAGGATCCTTTATGAGGCTTTCGTTACCTGCGCCAATTCTCTCCTCTCTCCGCGGCCGGCCACAAATGCACACACCTCAGTCCCCAATGGATTCACTGCAAAGGGGGTCGCCGGGCCTTTTCCTTCCCCTCCAAGCCCCCTCCCCTCCCTCCCCCCCCCCCTACACTAGCGCCGTGAGAGGGCCGGCGAGGAAAGCGACCTCCTCTGCTGCAGGCAAGGCCGTACACACGTCGGCACAGGTGGTTTGCCCGCCCCCCCCCCTCCGGATTGGGGGGGGGGAGAGGCTCCCTCTTCTGGTGAATGGGCTCGATTGCGAACGGCAGACTCCGTCGGCCGATTCCGGACGACACAGACAACCATACACACGCGAACGCAAGGGGGGAATCGAACGTGTCGATATGAATGGCACGATCTCGTCGAGAGATCGTCGCTCAATGAGTTAAGGTGCAGGTTACATGTAGCAGTTGACTGCTATGACAGTCAACTACCAACAACTGTTAAGCCTCACTCGAATGTGTAAATAGCAACTGCGATGCGAGATAAGGTCGATACTTGACACATGTCGAACACTATCGATCCTAGTTCGAGCTATTAGCAAAGTTGAAGCCCGTCTACTTTCCAGCGGAAATGTATCCAACACAATCGCAACAATCGCCAACGTAAAGCAATACATGACGGAATTTGTATATAATATCAAGGCTATCCCTCCACAAAAGGGGAGATTCTACTCTTTAAAGAATGGGAGCAAAAGATAATCGTCGATGGAATTTATTGCTTGATGAATTTAATGAACATTTAAGCGAAATTCACAATTAATATAAAACGCTTTTTATTTGATGTGGCAACGCCTAAATAGGGGCTTTAAGCTGCATAGAAGTTAACGCAGACGCATCATAGCAGTAGCGATTTGGATATATCGCGCATCTCGCGACTGCCATAGCAGTCAACTGCTACGTGTAAACGCTGCTTTAGAGAATGAGAAACCACCCACCCATGCCCAAGGGACAATACTGAGAATCTCAGCTGCAGTCTGGCTTCAACTGCTTCCTTAAATCCCTACCACGAGTCAAATTGGTGGGCAACTTATTAGCAAACGCGGAATCCATTAAATATCTTGGAATAAGACTGACACATGATCTTTCCTGGGGTAAACACATACGTGAAATAATGGGTCAAGCGAATCGTAAACTGGGATTCGTCAAAAGAGTACTGCGTAAATGTGACGATCATGTACGAGAAATAGCTACTTTTCCCTTATTAGACCTCATTTGGAATATTCTGCCAGTATATGGGATCCCAACGAAATCGGTATAAATAATGAACTTGAACGTGTGCAGCGAAGATCGGCAAGATTTGTAAAGGGACGGTACGATAACCTTATTAGCGTAACCAGTCTTTTAAATGAATTCAAATGGGAATCATGGTTAGATCGCAGGTTGAAATTTAGACTTAATCTCGTTAACAAATTCCAAGACCATATTTTCAGTGATGACGTTAAAAATATTACTGATAATTGACCCCAACTTACTATGGTAGACTGGACTAGACCATTTTCACAAAATTAGAGAAATTGATTGCCGAACCTACAGATTCAAAATGTCCTTTTTTCCTCGTACAATTAGGGATACGAATAACGGTAAATATATCCAGAATGAATGTGGCAATGGATTTCATTGGTAGCAGCATGTTGATATAAGGACTTGAAGCAAATCGAACTAACATTTTTTTTTTGGATGTTTGCTTTGCTATGTTTATCTTTTTTTAAATAGTGTAGTTTAGAAAAGTAGGTATATAAATAATAATCCTTTTAAATGCATGATATGTAGTGCATGTTTGGTGAGAATTCACCCCCAGCCACACATCTTTATGGTGGCTTGCAGAGTAATATGTACATGTAGATTACATCTGCAAAGGTAATATTACTCTTCAGCGTACACTGAGAAATGAGTTAATTCTGAATATGGGCCTCAGAATCTCAACTTCTACTGCTCTTCTTCTAACGTCTCGCTTCTACTGCTTGCGTCTCAAAATCTCTATTTAGAAGGGTATGAGGATTCCACTCCATTTGGCCGAAGCGGTATGCAGAGTGGTAATACCAACTCAGCAAGGTGAATCTGCCCACCTATTTGACTGGAAGACTGAAGATTTTGAATTTGGCCAATAAGGTCATATCCAGAATCTTAACAACTAGTCTCGCTTCTACGGCCAGCATCCTAAAATATCTACTTCGAGGGAAATTGGTGAGTAGATTCACCACTTTGATAAGTTGGTATGACTTCTTTGCGCCACGCAGTATACGGCTTTGAACCAAATCGAGGAGAATATGTACACCCTTTAGCACTCGTAACAGAGATTTTGTGACGTAATCAGTAGAAGTAGGACTGTAGTTAATATTCTGGGCTATATTCAAAATATCAAATCAGTTCTTAGCCCCACGCTGAGAAGTGATGCCACCTTTGAAGGTCGAATCTCCACTCACTACCAATAAGAATGGCACAACCTACAACCTTAGAACTTACTTGCTTAGGGGCCGGAATACTGCAGTGCAACGCAATGAACGAGAAAACTGCTGTGATGAGACCAACTCCGGGTTCCTCTTTACCTCATCCCAAACATTTATTCCAAAGGGGTCGATTTCTGAGGTAATTAATTCGCTACGAAAGCAGTCATCCTCTGAGAATACATTACTACGAGAACCAAACAAAGACTTTGTTTGCGTAACATCACCATTTCATCAAGGATTTCATCATTCAATCTCCCAGAAATATATGTCCTGGTCATCAGTTGAATTATAGACAGCTTTTGGAAACAGATACAGGCAAGTCTGCACAAAAATCAGTTTCCATTTACCATCGCATAATCAATCACACCCTGTCTAGCCAGCCGCTGACACTTCGGGAACAAAATGCAATATGGAGTTACGTGAGCGATACTTCAGCCTTTGACTGGAGATCCCAGGTTTGAAAAGTAGTTAAGTCGTAGAACCCATTGCCTTGTAATACAAAAGAGGTTCTTTTAAAAGTATTCTACAATGCACTTCAAAACTCTATCTGTAAGATACAATAAAATGTACTGTTTCAGGCGTAACTTTTGGGAGGTTCAACATATTCACAAGGAAAGTAAAACTTTTTACTTACACACAAACGTTATACACCGGCACGACCAACTAAGGAATTAAAAGGTACATGTACCAGATCATGCCCTAGCGGGTCGTGCCAGTGTATAACGTTTGTCTGGAAATGCTAAGTTTTACTTTCCTTATGAATTATATGATACAAGTTTCATGAGAGTACATAGTCCATTAACCCAGTGCTGTTTCGGACTCACTCGAAAATATATGGAATCCTTACGAAATAGGCTTAAATAATGAACTGGAGCATTTGTAGCGAAGATCGGTAAAATCTATAAAGGGCAATATGATAATTAAATCAACGTAACCAGTCGATTAGATTAACTAAAATTGGAATCATTATCAGGCCGTAGGTTGAAATTTAGCTTATTTATATAGCAATCTCTTATCTAAATTCAAAGAATATTTTCACTGATGATATTAAAAAGGATGTAAAAGGGAAAAATTACGTTGATACGAAGAGGTTGGCCAATGGAGAAACGGAGTGAAGGGCTGCGTCAAACCAATCCTAGGATTGTTGACCGAAGATGATGACATTAAAAATTGTGCGAACGCTAAATTATTATGGTAGACTGGAACATGATCATAAAACTGGAGAAATTGGTTGCCTAAATGACATGTTTTGACAGAAAATGTCCTTTTTCCTCGTTCAATTGCGGTTATGACTAACTGTAAATATATTTAATAGTGTAATAACAAGTTTATCAATGGACAGCATAGGTACTTGCATTTTGGTATAAAGACTTCAAGCTAACCCAACTACCAGCATGTTTGTGCATTTTTACTAGCTAGATTTTAATCCTTGTTTAAAATAGCGAAGCTTAGACTAGAATGTCTAATTACTAGATCTAGAAACAGATTCTAGAATAATAGACTACTAATCCTTTTTAACCAAGATATATTACCCATGCCACACACCTTTATGGTGGCTTGCAGGGTATTAAATAGATGTAGACATATACTTAATGTTAGTTTAGTGTGAATTCACCCATACTGAACAACTTTTTGGTGGCTTGCAGGGTATTACGTACGCGTAGATGCAAGAAATACATCCCTTGAATCATCATGGAAGTGCGGAGAAGATCCAGAATAACCCAGGAGTCTCCGGGCCTGCCGAAACGGACCGCCAAGGAATTCCAGAGCCATCTCGAGGAGAGGCTGGTGGGAGAAATCCCGAAAGGCCACCTCAGTCGTAGCGACGAGAAAGTTATGCGTAAACAGTGACACGCGCACACCAGTCGAAGTTGGAGAGTAAACAGAACGCCCTCCAGGAATGGGAAAAATAAGTACATATTTTGAGCGCCGGTGGTTGAGCAGTTTCAAGACAGGACGTGCAAAAATGGTGCGTGGAAAAACATTCGCCACTCGACGACATTTGAAGAAAGAAAGAGTCCGAACGTGAAGGTTTGTTCCAGGTGACAATCTTCTTTGAATACGCCCCCGACATTTCATTAGTATTATTATGGCTCTCCTTCGCATGCATGTTCGGTTATCTTCACCCCCTGCCACACACCCTCGTGATGGCTCGCAAGGCACGTATTCTCTCAAATAGCACCAGCTATCTAACCCCGAAATGTGGTGCGGTGGGAGAATATTTAAAGGTGAAAAGCGAATGTCGGAGATCATAACATATTATTCCACGAGGAGTTAGTACTCCGGGAAAATAAAGTAGGATGCTAGTAGGCTCCAGCCGATGGTTGAGGTGAAATGACAACCAACCTCACACTTGAATACTGGAACGTCATCACGATGCAAATAAAACTCCGACCGGAATGATAAGAGCTAATCGCACACATGCCACTGCAATAAAACAGCAGTATTTCGGTCGTTTTTCGAGGAACCAATCTAATCACGGTCAAATAAAGCACTTACAATCATATAGAGATAAAGATAAAATAAAATTCACTCAAAAATTCATTATTGGATTTGCGACAAGCAATGCCCGCGGCTACAATTCCACATAACTAAGCTCCTCATCACAAGTATTTTAAATGCTTAGCACGACACGTATTTTAACAATGGATACGGCAATAAATATTTCAGGACAGAGTTATCGAAAATGATTATGACTACAAGAGAGCATATAGTTCAATCACAGAGATTTCTCGAATTTTTAATTCGCTTGAAGGGATATTGGGGATCCAAAACCTTGTACGGAAAAAGTTACAACCAAATACATTTCAAGCCGAATTCGCTAGTTATTGGAAGCCAGCGTGTTGTCGCGCAAGTCACCGAGATTAGAACAGATACCTTCCGCTAGAGGGAGACAGAGGACGGCAGTGGACGCGAAGGCCGTGCCTTTCAGGGCCGGCAGGCCATTGATCGCGTCTTAACCCCCTTCCACCTCGTATCTCGGCGCCAAGTTCATCGCCCCTGGGGAAATTGTGTCGCCGGCGACGGAGTAGTACTGAAATCCCACAGCGACAAAACACATAACATCTACATCTACATAATACCCTGCAAGCCACCACAAAATTGAGTGTGGCAGGGGGTGAACTCTCACCAAACATGGCTGTTCAAGGTACTGTTCAAAACTACACTATTTAAAAAAAGATAAAAATAGCAAAACATACATGCAAAAACATGCCGTTAATTGGGTTAGCTCTAAGTCCTTAAGGCTGCTTTACACGATACAATTTTTTGCACAATTTCTTGTACAAACTCTTGTATAGACTGAACGAAATTGTATGTTTGTCTGAATGGATTTAGAACACGTTCTATTTCCCGTTCAGTCATTCAGACAATCGCACAAGTTTTCGTACAATTTGCCGCTTTACACGGTACAATTTCCTCCTGCAAGAGTTTGTACAAGAAATTGTACGAAAAATTGTATCGTGTAAAGCGGCCTTTATACCAACATGCAGCTACCAATGTTATCCATTGCTACACTCGTAGTGGATATATTTACCGTTATTCATATCCCTAATAGTACGAGGAAAAAGGACATTTTGAATCTGTGAGTTCGGCAATCAATTTCTCTAATTTTGTATTTATGGTCCAGTCTACCATAGTGAGTTGGGGTATGCAAAATATTTTTTTAACATCATCACTGAAAATATGGACTTGGAATTTGTTTAAGAGATTAAGTCTAAATTTCAACCTGCGATCTGACAATGATTCCCAATTTAATTTATTTAATAGACTGGTTACGCTAATAAGGTTATCATACCGGCCCTTTACAAATCTTGCCGATACATTGGCAGCATATTCCAAAGCTGGCACCGAGGAATATGTCCGCTGCCTAATCTACCTAACCTTTGAAACTCTTCTACATCTAGATATTACCCTGCAAGCCATCATGAAGATGTGTGGCAGGGGGTGAATTCTCACCAAACATGCACTAATCATCATGGATAAAAAGGATTAGTAATAATATACTAGTCTAAACTTCAAAATTTACTAAGGTTAAAAATAGCATAGCAAGCATGCAAAAACATACTGTTAGTTGGGTTAGCCTAAAGTCCTTATAACAACATGCAACTACCTATGCATCCATTGATATGCTCTTGTTTATACTATTGGATATATTTACAGCTATTCATATCCCTAATTGAACAAGGAAAGAAGGACATTTTGAATCTGTCAGTTCGGCAATCAATTTCCCTAATTTTATGACTATGGCCCAGTCTACGACAATAGGTTGGAGTTCGCAAAATACTTTTAACGTCATTATGAAAATATTATCTTTGAATTTATTTAAGAGATTGAGTCTATTTAAGAGATTAAGTCTAAACAAGTGCAAGAATATCGTGAATATTCCCAGCCCTTTTTCCATGGAAGGCAACTCACAGTCACTTAAATATGACGAAGAAATGCGATTTTTATCGCGAATTGCTCATTATTTTTTACAAGATCCGGGAAATGTGGAAAGGGTTTACGATACAACGAATGTGTTAGTATAAGTCATTAGTTTAGTGCCATCAATTTTATTAATCAACGAACCCCTCAGGCATTTGTACGTCATTCGTGCACTTCGCATTCAAAACCAATGTAACATTTCATTCATTTTAATAACTGCACCTATTTATCCCGGTTCCATACGCTTCACATCGAAACTTAGGGGCCGTGGGAACAGTTGAATGTCCATTTAGACCGATCTTCATCGATATAAAACTAACAAAAAGCATAAAATGTTTTGTTAACTCCATCCGGGTCTTCCACCTTGTCTGGTTCTAGACTTCTGCCATAAAATGTTTATAGCTTTTGGACTCCCAAGTCTTAAGAGATTTAAAACCGCAAATTCCGAAAAGGCACTTTAAGTTTCGTGCCGTAATTGGGAGGCACCCGAACTCGAAGTCCGAGCTTCGGCGTTGAAGGAGACCCACCCCTTCACTACGGGTGGTTTGTAGCACCAACTGATCTGTCACACTATATTTTACAACTTCTTAAAGTTAAACATAAATCACACAATTATGTTCATCCTTGTGTTGTACTATTCACGTTAATGAAAATGGTTGTTTTAAACACAGTTATACGATATATATTAACCATTTTACGTGGATTAGTGAACCAAGCCAGTTTAATGTACATTAAATTACTAAAGCATGTAAATTGGTTAATATCTATCGTATGACTGCGATGAAAAAACAATTTTCATCAGCGTGACTAATGCAACACAAAGACGAACATAGCTTTGTGATTTATGTTTAACTTTAAGAAGTTATAAACTATAGTGTGACTGGTCTGATGATGCTATAAACCTGTCAGTTGGGGCTCAAGTTGCATGAGACAATATAGTTGCTAGTTTGCATGTTAGTAGTGCATGCTTGGTGATCTTCACCCCCTGCCACACACCCTCGCGGTGGCTTGCAGGGTATCGTGTAGATGAAGATGTAGATAGATGTAAACCACCCGTGGTGAAGGGTTTTGTCTCCTTCAACGCCGAGGCTTGGACTCCCGAGTTCGGGTGCCTCCCAGGTACGGCAGGAAACGTGAAGTGCCTTTTCGGATCATCCCTGGTTCAAACCGGGGCATTTATACAGTGCCACACCTTATTATACACTGCACAAGTTGCTCGTAAGAAATACGCGAGACAGTGCACTACCATTGCCCCCACACAGGCGGCCGGAGGTCACATGCAGCGTCTACGTCATCACTACGGCTTCAGTGCTGGTGCATACTAAAAAAAAAACCTTCTCCTTACTTCTTACTGGCATGTGATTGAGCTCATCTTTCACGCCCGCGCGAAAACAGTTCCAGATGGGATTACAAAAAATGTCGACCGGCGAAGAGAGGTTGGGAAAACTGGTTAAAAGGAAAGGGAGACCCCGATAGTCTAGCGTATCCTGTCCCAATTCCGCCCACGTCCCAAAGAAGGGCAACAATCACTTTTCCTTATTCACACACACAAACGAACACTTAAACCAGGAATAAGAGAGAGAAAATATTTTTTTCCTACCTTTAAAGTACGTTGGAGAGAGAAACGAGATGCCAAAGAACTGAGCGAACATTGCTTCAGAAAGGATCTGACTGGGGCCATCTACTCGGAACCGAAATATCTACATATTTTGTACACGAAATCGTTAGATGGAAACTACAAATGAATTATAGTAAGAAAATTAATCTTCTAAACCGAACCATTCACTCACAAATTAAAATAAGCAACAGGAGATGCCCACCGAACCAGCTTCGTTAATAATTACTACGCCATCTACCTCAAATCCTTAACTGTGTTGAGGAAGAACGGGAAGTGAGAGTAGGGAGGGGAGGTCTGCCTGAAACAGATCCTGTCGCCACCACTTCCATTGGCAGTGTCAGCTATGTGTCCCCTATTGTAATAGGGCGAAGGAGCTTCGCAATCTCACTGTGATTGGACGAAGTGGATGACGTAGAGTCCTTTGAACGCCCACTTTTCCGAAAGGATAAAAAAGGTCAGTTTTTCTGTCAGGTCAATAAGTGTCTCAAGGGGATTAGGTCTTGTTATCGAGGTGCTCTTTTTGTTGAGGGTCGTGTTATCAAGGTTATTTCGGCTATCAGTCGTGTTACCGAGGTTAATAGAATCACTAAATCCCTTCATAACCAGTGAATTTTAGAGCGACCCTTTTCGAACCAAGTATATTTATTATCAATTCTGATATCGCCAAGAATACAGAATTCTTGCAATGGAATTGTTTTATTTCAACTTTTCGTTAAACATTTCAAGGTAAGAAATACGAATTCTTAGTTCCACATGGAGAGGAAGGATTCCCGCTTTTAAAGAGTGTCATAATTAGTCATTATGTTCGGAATTTAACTTCATACACGCCATGCTGCAGAAACTTTTTTGGCGGTGGTATCCGACAGCCTTAAAGGTTGACCCATTCATGTATGGAGTCTCGCTATCGAGGTTGACTTCTCAAAACGACTTGTTATAGAGGTTCTGAGTTACGTTGTGAATTGGAAAAAATCCGTGTTATTGAGGTTGTTTGGATAATAATAGTCGCGTTATAGAGGTTAAATTAGCATTATGTGTTATGGCAATCTCAAGGGGATTTGAAAATTGCACTTGTAATTGAGGTTGTCGTGTTATTGAGGGTCGCGTAAGCGAGGTTTTACTGTACACGGATACCTCGGCTAAAGAGGATTTCGGAGACGAATGTGATCCGGAACGATTCGCCTTCGTTAGCCGAGGTACTCTTCGGGAGTCGACAACTCCCGCTCCTCACATCGGGCGTACCATTCCAGTGTTGTCGTGAGCGAGGAGGCGACCGCAGGCCCGTCCTCGGGACGCCCACGAAACCCGGAGTGAAAATTCCCGGCGCCTCCGAGGCGAACGTCGGAGCTGGCACGCGAATGGGCCAGAGGGGCCGAAGGTCGAACCACCCCGCCCTCCTCGCCCACATGCTTGCGAGTGGGCCGGCGAAATCGCGGGGCAGGAGAAATCGGGAGGGACTACTGCATCTCGATGCCGTGGGGACACAATGAGGGAACACCACGACAACGAGCAACAAATGTGTCTCTGACGCACACACAATCTCCCCTCACAGTTGGGGGGGGGGAAATGTTATAATAAGTAATCATCTACACCTACATAATACCCTGCAATCCACCATAAAGTGGTGTGGCAGGGGGTGAACTCTCACCTAACATGCACTACATATCACGCATAAAATTTGTACTTAAAATTTAAAATAGTAAAGCATACATACAAAAACATGCTGTTAGTTGGGTTAGCTTTAAGTCCTTATACCAACATGCAGCTACCAATGTTATCCATTGCTACACTCGTACTAAATTCATTTACCGTTATTCATATCCCTAATAGTACGAGGAAAAAAGGACATTTTGAATCAGTCAGTTCGGCAATCTATTTCTCTAATTTTGTGATTATAGTCCAGTCTACCATGTAAGTTGGGGTCCGCAAAATATTTTTAACATCATCACTGAAAATATGGTCTTGGAATTTATGTAATTTAGAACGAGGTAATGGAACGAGGAACAAGTAATGAAGGACGGAGGAGGTGGAGTGACGCTCTTACTGATTGATCTCTTAATACTACACATCCATAATCATGAAATTAGAGAAATTGATTGCCGAACTGACAGATACAAAATGCCCTTTCTTCCATGTAGAATAAGGAATATGAATAACTGTAAATATACCCAAAAACATAAATATAATAAAAATTTACTATAGGTATTTGCTTGTTGGTACAAAAGTTTAAAGCTAAGCCAACTAACAACATGTTTTTGCATGCTTGCTTTGCTATTTTTATCTTTTTAAGTTGTTAAGTTTGGACGAGAAAATAGGTAATTACTAATCCTTTCTATTCATGATATGTAATGTAAAATACGTTCGGTGTGAATTCACCCCCTGCCACACACCTTTACGTTGGCTTGCAGGGTATTATGTAGATGTAGATGAAAGTTAGCCCCGCAAGATGAAAGACCTTTTCTACTTCTGTCCTCTTACTATTTCAATGTCAAGTAACTTGAAATGTTGGCTTACTTATAGACGTTTCGTGATTTCTTCATATCACGTTGCCTTTCTTTGGCGAGAACTTCGATCGCTGTTGTGTGAAATTCGTTTCCAGTCCAGGGAGGTCAAAGGGAGTGATTGGTTCTCATAATTGCAGGAAGTCGAGATGAAGCATATTCGCAACATTTTCAAGTGATGTAGCCGAGTCCTAGCGAGACACCGAGAGGGCTTTGTTGGGAGTGGCCCTTGACCGGAACCGTTACACCCCGAAGAACATAAGTACGAGTATCTCGGGTCTCTTTGCTGAAGCATTTCGGACGGCGGAGTATTATTCCTGTCTAACGAGCGTGGCTACCGCGTTGCAGTGAACGAAGCGAAAGCCATCGTCCTCCAATTTAAATAGCTATTGTTCAACACTTTGGTTTTCAGTTCCTCCAACGGCTAAGATTATATCGCCAACATGTGACCAAACTTTTTTAAACCTGAGGGGATCACTGCACCCATATCGGAGGCAGTATTCGAACCCGCGACCTTTGAGTTGCCAGGCAGTATGAATCATAATTCAGACTCCACCCTCGACAGACTCAGATTCAGACTCTACTACGACAGATCTCGACTGCAGTCTCACTTCTGCTGATTACGTCGTCTCAAAATCTCAAGGACGAGTTCGAAAAGGCGTATAGATTTTCTTCAATATGGTTCGGAGCGGTATGTAGCGAGGTGATACCAACTTTGCAGGGTGAATCTGAACACCAATATGACTCGGTGTAGATATTTTGGGAAGTAAGCAGTTGAAGCGAGACTAGTTGAGATTCTGAACACGGCCCATAGTTGCGTCGCAGTTTCAGCTCTTGCAAACATCTGCCCGGTCTCTCACTTTACTCTTGACTGGTTATATGAAGGAAAAGCCACGTGTTCTAGAAATAATTTCCGACTTATCGGATTTCAAAACTATGATTTCCTCACTCTTTGAGTAGTGAGTGGAATCCGGTCCTCCGACCGTGGGCGCCTTGAGAGAGACGAGTTTTCAACGAGTCGAATGCTAACGGCGGCCGGACAGACATTAGCGAGGGTGTCGAGGGAATGGTGAATGAGGATCGCGGAAGCTAGGCGTGTCGCGGGTCAATTTGAAAGCGCCTCGTCGAAGCTCGGTTGCTGGGATGGCTGCCAAGGTGATTTCCAGGCCACGGCACTCGCTTTCCCAATCCTAAGTCATCGTCCCCCCAGCCTCGCGGGAAACAGCTGACGTGCGCTGGGCGCTCGGCATTCCCACGTAGCGTTCTCTCGCTTCTCCATTCATCAGCGTCGAGAAGTGCAAGCTCTCTCCCGGGGCGCGGCGCTGATATCCCGACGCTGTACCGCCCTCTCCCAATTTCGTAGACAGGAGAAAAGACAACTTTTTGTTGCTCTTTGGAACTTGATGGCTCGCAAGTCAGCTTCGTTTTTCTCCTAATTGGGGGGAAGGATTCTCTCACTTGCAACACTTACAACCGAATCTCCCGTAGCGCTAACTACCGACCTGATCACCTAAATATTATTAATAACAGAATTATAGTGAGAGGAAGGATTAAAAGTACTGTACTATATCATTATCTCCAGTCACCAATTCTGAGATTGTTTTGACACAACTCTACACTCAATTCTCCTACTTGCTAATTTCTTCAATTTTACATTAATCATTTCTTCACTCTTCGCTCAACAAATTTCATACGGGGCCATACTCTTCATAGCATTTCTACCGACCATTTCTTTTCTGGTTCTTCTAACGCTGGCTCCTCAGCTTCCCTGATAATCCGATCAAATCTTCAAGCTTTTATTTCCCTAGATTTTGTCTCGGCCTTTCAGATTTATTTTTATTGACCTTCAAGTGATATCTGGCCCATGTCTTTTCAATGTTAACTAGTCTTCCTGAAATTTATTTCAGTCCCTGCCATGACCTGTATGAAATCGGTGTATCGAAGCATGCTAATTTTTCATCCCTATATACATTTAGTGCAGTAGCCTTCTAAAATTTTCGGCGAGCATAACATGTTACACCGGAAACAGGCTTGTGAAATCCTCTACCATACACCCTCTAGGCGGTTTACATGGTACCTCATAGGATGGAATGGTAAATGGATGAGAGTCAACACAATTAGGTCGATTGCAAGAATCAAGACCGGTTAAATGAATTAATGGTATTGCACAAGCTTACTAAACGCTCCATAACACCAACACAGCCGGCAGGATTCGAGATCATAATTTTAACAAGTCCTATTCCCTCCACTCAAAACCAACCAAATCAAAAATGCATCAAATTCAAAGGACCAACATATGCCAGACCATTTAATACCAGAATGTAAAATACAATGTTTAAAAAAATGAACGTCCAACACGTACCATGGAAGAACTCTTCATCCCTCATTATCGAATTCATGTGACTTGCTGAGAGGTATGGGATCGTATGCCACAGGAAATTAAAAAGTCGGAAAATTTAAAGATATTTAAATGGAATCATCATAAAATGTTGTCTCAATTTATCTGAATATGGCATTGTTTTGTGCAACACTTATTACATGTATTTTCATTACTCTTTATTATCTGGTGTTTGCTTTTCTATTGAAATTATACAAAAAGTGCAATGGTATTCTTGAATCATCTATGAATTCATTGATATGATATATTTCTTGTAATCTCGATGTAGATCTGATAGAGTCTAAATTATGTACACCAATTATGTTCCTAATGGTCACCTTGTCCCGGAATAATAAATTTCATTTCATTTAAACATACGTCCCGGGAATTCACGTTTCTATGCTCATGAATGCACGTTAGAATCAGCTCATGAGAACGTAGCGAAGATTATTCGCAATACCTCATCCCTCTCTCAAAGCTCTGGGGCGAATGAAGAATAAACATTCCGACAGCTCGTGTGACTTCACCTCGCAAACCACGGTGATAGAGATCAGCTTGTGAAGGTACTGAAAAGTTCACTTCGACCGCTACATCTTGACACGTGTCCTCGCTTCGAACCCGAGACGCCAAGTACTCGACCCAAGCAACCGCGGGGCTTATGCAATTAAAGATAATGAGCAAAGACCGGGTGCAAGGTTAATATGATGGATCTCCACCACTCTCGCCCAGTAGCCAGATCATGTTCCAAAGTTATTATAATTTATTTAATGATACTTGCTATCTATTTCATGCTTCGACCTCTTGGAAATATTTTTCTCGGTTGAAAATTGATGAATTTACACGATAAGTGAAATTTTCGTTAGGGTACAGCTTTTTTATTTGCTCGAGATATTATCAAATTAAAAGATCGAATGGGTTGTGGAGGAATGTCGTTTTTATTACGTTATTATTCTACTGCTGGACACTACGTTCACTAGCAAGATGGTTTATGTGGCGGAATATCAAACGTTCAAATTCACATTTTATCGTATTACCTGACAACTTTTACGTGTAAATACAGGAAACTGGATAATAGGACTAGAAATACGTGGAACATAATTCTCACCAAGAGAATCCACCTGTCAAAAGAGAGTAAAACTTTTCTTCAAAAATATTGACGATACCCAAATTAGATACTTGATTTCCAGAGCTTAAGATGTCGAAAGAAAGGATTTTACAAATTTTGTAATTTCTTAGTTCATGCTTGCGTATTTGCAAGTTTGTAATGATGCTTCAAGTTGATTTCCTTCAATAAATCAGGAGTCCTCATGTAGTCAAGGCTACAAATGGATCGTTTAATTTTACTTTTTATGTGAAATTAAAGCCCAACATGACACTGCGTGTCGTAATGGTCGTAGTAGCCCAGTGGTAATGCGTTCGTCGACGAACTGAAGGGTAAAGAGTTCAAATCTGGGTGACGCCTCTTTTAAGACCTAACTTAATATTTGCGATGCGATTATTCAGTCATGAAAACTTCGCAAAGAATGAAATACCCAATAAGGCTCGTCTCTATCCGGACCACTGTTACCGAAGTGAAGGAGTTTTCCCAAATCGACTGTAATAGCCATTCATCCTCATCGGTGGTGGTGTTTCGTATCCTTCCTTAGCGATCCTTCCTCTCAACAGTATGCGTCGTCTCCCAACTTGTTTTCACGAGGGTGATAGTTACATCCATTCACCGGGCAATTTCGCTACAATATAAGTTTAAAAAATAAGAATTGTTAATCCTGTAAAATCCCTTTCAGCTGTTTCCTTCTCTGGGGAGAAATATGTGGCATACTGTAAGACCAATGTGGCTGTTTTTACCCTAAGAACGTGCATGGTGGTAGTAGCATGACAGCTGTGAAATAAATCTTCTAACGAAGTCTACTCTGGCCCACTATCGACGCGTACCTCAATATAGCGGTAGTCACGCACAAGCCTGAGTGAAGCTCCAAGGCGTAGGAAGTGATTTGCAGTGGTGAATCCCCACTGAACCGGAGGGGAAAAGCCCTTCGAGGTCCAAGAATGCGAGAAGGCCACGTCAAACACTTGTGAGATGGAAAAATAAGTCAAAAGGCTCTTCTTTCCAGTTAGCTGACCGATTGGGCTCCGAATCTCGATGTATCGAGCGATATCTTCAACGGCATGTGGAGAAAATATGCTTTATCCTTGAGTTTCATATGCTCCAACTGCATTTAGATTTATTTTATCTTAGTCTATATCGCACCAAGGAATCTGAGATGATAATTCTCGGGCTAATAAAATATCCAAGCACTGGACTGCATCCGAACCAGCGACGCTTGGGTTGCCAGGCCAGCGCGCTACCCACCTGACTACCACGGCCGACCAAGGCACAGTCATCAACGGCAGACTACGTCCCAAATGAAAATCTTGGGTCTTTGATTCTTTCAGAGTTTGGAAGAATTAGTCTCACCAAATTAATAGGAGCTGGAAAAAGGATCCAAACCTCTGCTGATATTGGCCTTGAACATTATTTGATTGGTGATGTGACTGGCAAACAGGATATTTATATTCAAATTCTGGTTAACTCAAATGATATTTTTCGAGTCGATGTTCATTCCACTGGTATATGCCCGATCTCAGATGCTCTGCGAGTAATTGCAACGGCATCTTACATAAATTCATACCCCTATCATGAAAAAAATCCCATTTAAAGTTATTTTTCTTCACCAAATTTCGAACACCGACCTCTCAAATACTTGTTAAATAAGTCATATAGCTGCATGATTAACCCTTAATTAGTTCTTACATTTAATCTTGACATTTCTCACCAAACGCAAAAACTACAGAGAAATTAAATACTAGTTGCTTATGAAAATATTTTTACAAGTTCGACGTAGTCACGGCTACTAATATATTCAGGTGTCAATGCCTTGTTTATCATCGAATGATAACTAATAATAAAGGGTTATTTCAATACTAAAAATGTTTTCAGTGAATTGCCACAATGTTCAAGTGGTCACGGAACTCCATTATTAGATAAAAGACAAATCGGAAAAATATGCCGACCTAATTAGGTATTTATGCACGTATACAATTTAGGAAAAGGTATATTCCTCTCTTCCCTCTCGACAATCAAATGATTCGTGAATAATAGATCTCGATCCATGTAAAAATGTATATGCTTCTTGTATCCGAAGATTGAAACCGGCGAAAAATAAATGTATGCACAGTACTTACTTTAATTTGAGCCTTCTTAGTATCTGACAATCACTATTTGTTCCTGCCTCAGTTTTACTTTAATTTTTCGAGTAACAGAAACAAGGGGCGGATCATATAAAAAGATCCTTGGAAAGTCGATCACAGTAAATGTCCCTTATTTTACCTTAGCATATGAAGAAGTCGGCATCTACTAGGAATGGATTAGATAATGATTGCAGTTAACCACTACTTCACTAAATGCTATAAATTTAGATTAGTAAGAGAAATGCTGACATGAAAACGACGAACCCTACGAGAGTATTTGAGAGGTAATTTCAAAGAAGGGGTAATTTATTTGTAAGCTTTAGGTTCCGACTTAAGTGAGTTGTTTTGTGGATTTCGAACACTCGCGGATGATTCCTTCTTTTCTCGGATTTGCCAGTTTTTCTCTATTCCTAGAAGTTCCTGCGAACGTCACATTGGCGCCCAAAAAAATTAGGGTTAATTTTTTCCGCCACTGTACAAATTTAGCACCCGTGATAATTTCAGATGGCAGAGATAAACGTAACATTGACAACTATTTCAAGACTACTAAGGGCAGTCATTGCAGGGAGGGGAGTTGCTGTAAGGACATCAGCCATTAAACAGAGGGAGGGAAGAGTTCATGTGAATGAAAAATCTCCAGAAGCCGTAAACTGTAATATCTTTCAAGTACTCCACGCTAATTTGACTCTAAGGCCCGTATTCATAGTCAGGTCTTGAGTCGATCTCAGCTCAGTCTCAGCTCAAGACTGAGATGAGACTGAGACCGCCATCCGTATTCATAGTTGTTTCTCAGCGCGATCTCAAGACTGAGATCGGCTTGAGACCAGCGATGCGCGGTGATTTTGGATATCGTTTTTCTCATACCGGAAAAAGTAACGATCGGCACTCCGCAAGAACGATGAGAGTAAACTTAAAATTATGGCGGGAATAAACAAGCTCTTTTCTGTAGAAGAAAAGCAGCTTCAATTCAATTACGAGCATATCTATTTATTATAATACAGCAATTTTATTTGTTGCTTTAATTATTAGTGCACAAATAGCCTTCCACATTAATTAATATCAATTGTGATTGAAAAGAAACTTGTAAAAAAATTAGGAGAAGTGGATTATCGCTGGAGTTGTAATGACCTGGTGACTAATATACTGGTGAATACATAATTTTCATGTTTATTAACGGAAGGAAAGGTACCTATGTGTGCTAGATTAACTATCCATGTACAACTCAAAAGATTGCATGATCTTAATGCCTAGCATGAACATTGTATAGCCTTTATAACAAATACCTATAATTTATAATAGCACCAATGGACGTAATGATAAACTGGTTATAATTAGGGATATTCATGAGTTCCCCGGTTTCAAATTACCAAACATTTATTACATATATAGTGCAGGTAAAAAAAGTGGGCTTTCAGCTCTTTAAAAAAATTGGGAATTCACTGAAATTCACAACATTAATTCACTATTAGTTCATCATTACATTGATAAGATAAGAGCAATGTGACGTATTTTTAGTAAACAATCAATGAAACTGACTCAATTTTCTTTTGCAATGAGATTGTGATATTTAAATTAATTGCTGATAAAAGCTGCTGATAAAAATTGCTAATATCATCTGCAGATCAATAAGAATAAAACTAAGATATCGGTGTGCAGAAAGAGAGAAGAGGCCAAGACCCACATTAAATTAGGGAAGCAAAAACTGGAAGAGGTGAAAGAGTTCTGCTGCCTAGAAAGCCGAGTAACCAACGAACATAAATGGTGGAGTTGGCTAAGGAGAAAATGAGACTGCTTGAGGAGGAGGAGGAAATAAAGAGAGTGGCATTTGAGGTTGAGGAGAGGAGGAAAGGGGAACTCCATAGGCTTCAAATGGCAATATTACAAAAGCAACTTAACTTAAAATGTAACAATTTTCAGAGATAATAATTGATTACATTGAAACAACCTTGTTTTATTAACTATTGTAAAAATTGCCTCATTTACAACCCTATAATGAAAAATGATTTGAATAAACTACTGCCTAATAACATTTCCACATGGTGATTTTGATTTTAGATGGGTAATGGCTGGTGGTTTTGGGCTGCACATGGGGCACAGGTACTGTGTTTGATTCGTCATCCATTACATTTCATAGATCTTGATAGTGTGCCCCAATATTGTGCAGTACAAGCAACAAACTTGTGTTGTCTTCATATTTGCTACAAGTTTTCTTCGAAGACACTGGAACTTTTGTTTCAGAACTCCATTTCAATGATATTCCTTGTCCTTCTGTTGGCTAAATTGCACCTGGAAAATAAGTTTTTTGTTATCAAAGAGCGTTTTTGTCTTTCGAGAATTAAAACTACATTATATATAGTGGAATACCCCATGCATTTGAGCTGCACTCTGTTTAGTTTTCCTAACACTCAAGAAAGTTAGCCACATATTTACTAAAGAATGATTAGTATGTGGTGAGACATTTCACTTTATTTTCTTATGGTAATTCCTAAAGAATTGATACATTTTTATAGGTGTCTATCCAAATAATTAACCTATAATTTATAATAAATTAATAAACGATTATAGGTTCTGTTTAATTTTCTTTGCAATTATTTCTAATTCTCATAGCTTATTAATGTTTAAGACTGCTTTGATTCTAGCCAATGTGCAAATCCCACATAATTTTTAAATTACTAATTACACCAACATATTAAATATCGGCAGTGTTATCTAATTATACTATTAATGCAGGGTAGTTGTGAATATTTGGTCATGCTGTGAACTTACTACCACTGGCAGGAGAGACAAGCAGAAATGTTGCAACATAAAGTTTTCCTGCTTCTCGAACAAAGTATTGACACAGTACTGTACTCGTTAAATTCACTTTCTGTTAGCTAATAGAATTTAATTGTATAGGTATTTCTATTTATTTTACCTGTCATGGGCAGTAAATTCATATAATGCCAAATATCCTCAATCACTCGTTAATAACTATCATTCTACTGCATTTTTTGCATAATTTATGAATGCTGACTCATTGCCGATGCCATTACTTCCATTTGTGATATTGGCATTGGCTGTGTATGTTGTATGCAATCATATTTTTCATTCCGTGCATTGACTACAAACACAAAACCTAAAAGTTAATTGTGGGAAAATTATCAATATTGGCATCAGAATAGCGCTAATATATAATGTGAATCAGACAGCATAAATATATTTATACACACCTGCAGAAAGTTTCCGGTTGCATAAAATCTTAGAGCAACTAGCAGTCGTAGCAGTTCTTTAACTGGAAGACCCCTGTTTCACTGGCCCTCTTCGATGTCCACAATGGAATAAATACCATTTCAAACGGTGTCTTCAGAACATAGGCGCCGTCTGTAAAATTCGTCGTCGGAATAATATTCCATGGGGTTCTCATTGTCCCTAATATATCGCTTCGGTACTCTCTCTTCATCTTCGTCAAAAAGTCCATCAATTTCCTAAATCATGGTACAAAACACCGACCGTTACCCATCTAAAATCAAGATCACTTCACCAAGAATCAAATTCGAGGATGTCAGAGTCAGAAAATATAAGAAAACAGGAGAGTTACAAATATGAAACTGATCGTAATCGTCATCCAATATAGTAACTTAAATTGGTCAAAATTGCAACGGTAAACGATCCAGCAGAACAATTTCTTACCTGTGTTAAGCGAAGCCAAGATCAAGAGCGTATTCCAAAAGATATATCCACATCAAGTGAGAATGAAGTCTTGACCCGGTGGAGCACCCGTGAAAACTTTGTGAATTTTATGCGCACCAGATCCGGGAAAGCACCAGACCGTACTTTACAAGAGTAATCGTCGTCAAATAATGTAAATAATATCACCAAACGCCTGAATATACAAAAAATAGTATATGATAGCAAAGAATAATTGCATTAGCGCTCGAGCGTTTCATTCACCCAATGTGTTTTCAAGCGGTATCCCAAACAAATAACAACAATCGTATTCACCCGTCAAAGTAATTAAAATGTGGTTTGCCTTTATTGTTAACAACAAATAAGTTAAAATAACTCCAAAACGTCGAAGTGTATGGAATATAAATGAATCTAAAAACGATATTCGGTGTTACGCCATCAGCCATATTGGTGCAAGTTGGTCTTGAGATCGGCTCAAGACTGCCCCATCGTTGTCTTGGCAAAATCTCCAATCTGGCTCAACGCGATCTCAAGGCGATCTTGAGATAGTGACTATGAATACGGAATCGCACAAATTCTCAAATGGATCTCAAGCAAATCTTGAGACAATGACTATGAATACGGGCCTAAGTATTACAGTTTTCGGCTTTCGGAGATATTTCATTCACACACAGTTGTGTTTATTTGACGAGGAAGTGCGCGTAGAGTGGAAGATATTTTTTCTTCGTTTTTCTTACTACGCGTTCCACAGTCCTCGCTCATTCTCAACCCCTCCAGGGGGGCTTTACTCGGAATCGAAATCTTTATTTTGTACTACATGAAATCGTTAGATGGAAATAAAAAATGAATTTTAGTGAGCAAGTAACCTTCCAAACCAGAGCCATTCCCTCATTAATCAAACATTTAAATAAGCAACAGGAGACGCCCACCAAACGAGCTGCGTTAATGATTACTACGTCATATACCTCCCGTCCTTGATTGCTTTGAGGAACAATTTCTGAGGTTTTATGCGTTATTGAGTGGAAACTTAACATAATAGTAACTTGAAACAAGGGGCAACTTCCACAGAGAGAAACTTTTATTACGACCAGGTTTCGTTTTCTACAGCATCCTCAAGTGAAGCCAGGGTTCACCTGAAGATGCTGTAAAAAACGAAACCTGTTCGTAATAAAAGTTTCTCTCTGTGGAAGTTGCCCCTTGTTTCAAGTTACTATTATGCTTTCAGGAAGAACGGGAAGGGAGTGGAGGTGGGAAGGGGAGGTCTGCCTGAAGAGATCCTGTGGCAACCACTTCCATTGGCAGAGTCAGTTGTGTGTCTCCCATTCTGATAAGGCAAAGGAGCTGTCTCAGTTGTGATTGGACGAAGAGGATGACGTACGAGTCCTTTGGACGCCCACTTTTCAAAAGTGTTAAAATCGTCAGTTTTTCGCCGCTTTTAACTCGAGAACTGATTGACGGATCGAAGAACGGAAAAATACGGGTCTTCTTATATTACAAACTACTTTTAGAGTCCGCAATAAAATAAAGTGGTAAACGACCCCATTGTGATAGGCCGTGGGCCCAAGTTCACACATTACGATAGGTTGAGTAGGGTATCAGAATTAATACAAGAATTAGAGTGCGAATCATTATCAGAGCGTAGGTTAAAGTACAGATTAAATCTATTAGAGAAATTTCAATCGGATAATTTACTGAAGATGTCAGGCTCATATAAAAAAAAACAGCGTATTATGCTAGATTCGACCAGGTAAATAAGATTGGAGAGATAGATTGTCGTACCGATAGATTCAAAATTGCTTTTTCCCCCGTACTATAAGAGAACAGAATAGGCAGCAGAGGAAAGGGATAGGTAGGGGAAATATTTTAGAGTAGTCTGTAGTGCATGATGCATGTATTAACCCCTTAAATACTATAGATACTAACAATCTAGTTGCATGAGACCCTATAGTTGCTTGTTTTCATGTCGGTAGTGCATGCTTTGTGATCTTCACCCCCTGCAACACACCCTCGCAGTGCCTTGCAGGGTGTCGTGTAGATGTAGATGAAAACTGATAGGTCCACCAAAGATGATAGATATATATTAGAAACCCCTGCGTATTATGCCAGGTTTCATCATATATATATATATATATATATTTATAGAAGATCAGAGAGATAGCTCGTTGTATCGATTGATTTAAATGGCATTTGTCCCGCGTACTATAAAAGCACATAATAGGCAGCATAGCAAAGGGATAGGTAGGGTAAATATTGTTAGAGCAGATTATACAAGCACGCTTTAACATTACTAAACCATGCATGCAAGGGAAATATGTGAATATATGAAAAGAAATGCCTTCATAACCAATAACCACTTGATTACTATGCAGATACTAACAATCTAGTTGCGTTTCACAGTTATATCTAACATGTATCCCATTTATTTTTGATTGATGATTATTTGATCAGAACTAGACACTGTGCAGCGTAGAGCAGCTAATCGTGTAGCTGTAGAATTCTCAGTCCCTCGAGAGAGTTGTATATAAAGTAAAGTTGAAATGGCATCTTTGGCGTTGGTCGTCCACGGCATGAATCCACCTCCTGCGATGTGCTTCCAAGGCAGTTTCCCACGAAACTGGAGATTGCTATAACGTGGGGCAGCAAGAGAGTCTGCGAGACGAATTCCCGGAGGAGTGACGTTGGAATGGGAGCCAAGAACAAGGAGCGGCGAGGCATGCTTGCTGTGGGAGTGGCGAGTCGGCTGAGGGGTGGGGTTGGGTGGGCAGCGCCCTCAGCGGAAGGAACCGGAACTACCCAAGGAAGAAAGAAAGAACCCCCCCTTCCCCCCCCCCCCCCTCCCCGAGACAAGAAGAAGTGGATTCCAATCCCGCGGCGGGTGCCGGGTGGCGCCCGACTGGTGCCACTCGGTGGCCTTGCCTCAAAGTTCAAATTGGTTCCCCCGTGGCCTTGGGAGGCCGCTTTATTTTTTTTCCAGGACAAATCGCCACCTCGCTGCCTCCTCCACGGATTTGAGGGAGAGGGAAAAAAAGCCACGATGGAATAATAAGCGCGGCGGCGGCAAGCCGAACAATGACGGGCATGAAGGACTCTGTGGGTGGGGGAAAGGAAGGGGGGGAGGGGAAGACTCCTCCCCCCTCCCTCCCCCTTCCTCTCGCGCGCCTTCGACTCTCCATTCATCCAAGCGATTAAGGAGTTTTTCCGAGCGTGCATGACATTTCTCGAAGGCGAAGAGCCTGGAGAGAATGAAGGGCCCGGCTGCCAAATTCGGCCGCGTGGAAGGAGAAGGCATTCATCCGCCTTTAAGACGTTCGCGGGCAAAATATTCCGAAAAAGAAATCGACGTCAGAGTACAATGGCCGTCGGTTACAATGATGCCAGGAAAACGCAGTAAAACGATTACTCATTCAGCACTGGACTCTTCATCTACATCTACATAATACCCTGCAAGCCACTGTGAAGGTGTGTGGCAGGGGGTGAATTCACACCAAACATACATTACATATCATGCATAAAAAAGGATAAGCAATAATATACCTACTAGTCTAAACTTCACAATTTAAAAAAGGGTAAAAATAGAGAAGCAAGCATGCAATATAATGATGTTAGTTGGGTTGGCTTTAAGTCCTTACAACAACATGATACTATCTATGCTACTCATTGATACACTCGTATTTATGCTATTGGATATATTACCATCTATTCATTTCCCTAATTGTATGAGGAAAGAAGGACATTTTGAATGCCAGTTTGGCAATGAATTTAACTAATATTGTGATCATAGTACAGTCTACCATAGTAAGTTGGGAGTTCGCAATATATTTTTAACATCATCACTGAAAATATGGTCTTGGAATTTGTTTAACAGATTAAGTCTAAATTTCAACTTGCGATCTGACAATGATTCCCATTTTGGTTCATTTAATAGACTGGTTACGCTAATAAGGTTATCATACCGTCCCTTTACAAATCTTGCCGATCTTCGCTGCACACGTTCAAGTTCGTTATTTAGACCGATTTCGTATAGATCCCATATATGTACTGGCAGCGTATTCCAAACGAGGTCTAACAAGGGAAGAGTATATAATTTATCGTACAAGATCGTCATACATGCCCAGTACTCTTTTGATGAATCCCAGTTTACGATTAGCTTGGCCAATTAATTCACGAATGTGTTAACCCCAAGAACGATCATGTCTTCCCTAAGTCTGGCAACACCGGGAGACACCATCGTAACAAGAAATATTTCCGATCCTGCTAATAGGGAACGCTGTAGAGTGGTCTTAATAGCTACCCAATTAATTTCTGCGCGGTCTACAGGAGACGGCGAGCCGTAAGAACGGCAAGGAGGAATTAAAAACCGTCTCTTGGGAGACAAATTAACTCTCCTTTACTTAGTACGTGGGCTTGATACAGGATTCTAGAATGCCGTCGTCGATTCGTGTCGAGATCCATCCCTTGCCGTGGAGTTGGACGAATACATAATTATGAAAAAGAACTTACCCATTGGAAAATGAATTCCCGAACGACTGCAAGGATGACAAATGTAGATTAGTGAAACGTATGACTAAGACAAAAGAACGATGTTACTTTTCACCAGTTAGGCCCCACCTTGAGTATGCAGCCAGTGTATGGGATCCGAATGAATTAGGTTTGATCAGAGAACTAGACAGCGTGCAGCGTAGAGCAGCTAGGTTTGTTAAAAGGTGTGTCGATAGGTTTAGTATTGTAACAGAATTAATAAAAGAATTAGGTTGAGAATCATTATGAGATAGTAGGTTAAAGGACAAATTAAATCCATTGTCGAAAGTTTGGTTTTGCTGAAGATTTTAGATGTACATATTAAAAACACCAGCTCATTATGCTAGATTCGACCAGATATTTTCAATTAGAGGGATAGATTGTCGTACCGATAAAATCAAAATGTAATTTTTCCCCTTTATTATAAGAGAACGCGATAGGCAGCATAGCAAAGGGATAAGTTGGTGAAATAGTGTAAGAGTATCTCGTAATAGTAAGATTAATACTGTAAGAGTAAATATGTATTGCATGAGGCATGCATTAACAACAAATCCCTTTATTACTACCTACATAGATAATAATCTGCTAGCTGCATATGACCCTATTATCTAACATGTTTCCATGTAGTAGCGTATTTGCATGTCAGTAGTGCTTGTTTGGTGATCTGAACCCCCTGCCACACACCCTTTGCGGTGGCCTGAAGGTTAATTCACGAAAGTAGATGTACAGCAATAGTTTTCGACGTATCCAATCTTAGAAAGGGGCAGGTTTTTTTTCATAAACTGAATATTACTGACAACACAATAAGAGGAACGAATTTTATAGTAACTTGGAATAAATGATCAGTACCTGACACGTGGACATGCCTATTACTACAGGTCGTAATCGTCCCTTTTAAGTTGAGGGAGAAGTTACGAGGAGTTTCTTCTAGACGATGGTAAGAATGATATCGTTTGATACGGTGCACATCCTGTAAACAACGCATGACTACGTGAAGCTTTTCATTAAACTAAGGAGACATAAGGCCAACACAATGAACAGCGTAAATCTACGGAGAGCCATTAACTGACTGAGTGGGAGCTTTCTAAATCGTTTGCTCTGAGTGAGTTTCATGCGGCTCAAACAGCAAATACGAACTTCGCTTCCGCAAAATAGGGAGAACCTGTTTTAGTGCCGTATAACGCACGATATGAACAACAAGAGGATGGAATATCCCTCGTTCATGCCACTCGCCGTTGGTCTCGGATAGGCCATTCAACCAATATTTCAAACGCCGCTTCCTGGACATTTTTCAGCTAGGGTGGAGATCGACAGCTGCTTGGTATCTCCAGGAAGCCTCCGATCTCTGAAGCTTTGAATGTGATTCCATTTAGTAACTCTAGTGTTCTCTTTCTGGATCTGCTGCGTGTACTGCTTTGTTATACCAGCTTTCGCGTCCATTACAAGCCGTATTATGGTTAATATGACGATTGGGAAGATGAAATCTCGGCTATTTATAGAGGAGAATTACCCTAATCCCTATCCTTCCTTAGCCTTATTTGGTATTGGAAGTAAAGGAAGGGGGACATGTCTTCCCAAGAAATAGCGGAGATTTCAACTTCCTAATCGTCATTTCCCTGTATGCAGCAGGAGAAAATAACCCAGGACCAATGTTAAACTAGGAAAACAAAGATAGAGGAGGTGGAATGGTTCTGTTACCTGGGAAACCGAGTAACCAGCGATGAACGAAGTAAAAGAGAAATTGCCAATAAATAGCCCAATCGAAAAGGGCATTTTACCAGAAGATGATTCCGCTTACAGAAGCAAATACAAGCGTTGAAGTGAGGAAACATTTCATTAGAACATACATCTGGAGCATTCTATTACATGGCAGCGAAGCATGGATGATAACGGCAGCAGAGAAGTCCAGGCTGGAAGCAATTGAAATGTGGCGCTACAGAAGAATTAAGAAGATAAAATGGATCGACCAAGTGACAAACAAAGTCTTAAGGCTAGAGGGAGAAAAGAGAAGTCAGCTGAATACTCTAAAAAGAAGACGGGACAACTTAATCGGCCTCATCTTAAGAAACGATTTCCTGATGAAGATAATAGTTGCTTGTTTGCATGTTAGTATTGCATGCTTGGTGATCTTCACCCCCTGCCACACGCCCTCGCGGTGCCTTTGCAGTGTATCGTGTAGATGTGGATAATCGTCGAAGGAAAAGTGAACTGGAAGAATGGAAAAGAAAGGCGTCGTATGAGACATATGGGACAAGTAGTGAAGGATGCAAAAGAGAGGAAATACGATCCAATCTCAGGATTATGGACCGATGATGAGGATTCGTCATTTTAACCCCGATGGTGCGGCCCGGAAGAGGAAGGTCGGATAACAAAGCTCCACACGCAGCGGCTCCCGAAGGAGAAAATTGTAAAATCTCCACGCTGCTGATATCCACGCACAACAATTCCACTGAGTATCATTTGAAAATGTAGTTCGATCAAATAATTCAATAACCTCTGTGAACTCATCAATTGATTCGATTTGGCGAACATCAGACCCGCGAATCCTCGCGAAAAGAATGCCGATTATTCCATTTGACATAACAAGGCCTTCCTTCACCTACATCTACACAATACCCTGCGAGCCACCGCGAGGGTGTGTGGCAGGGGGAGATGATCAGCAAACATGAATTATTGACATGTAACGAGGCTACTACATGGAAACATGTGAGATGATAGGGTTACATACAGCTAAATGGTAGGTATCCACATGGTAATATGGGATTATCGGTTGTTAATACATACATCATGCACTACAGAGTATAATATTTCACCTACTTATCTCTTTGCTACGCTGCCTATCGTGTTCTCTTATGGTACGTGTTTCGTCTTGCAATGGATTGCGCATGTAAGTCAGAATAATAGGTACATGGCTCTGTATCATATTGAATCCAAATAAAAATGAATGTCTCTCTCACCGAATACCAGTACAAACTGGACCCACATTCTGATCAGAAATTCAATTAGAATCTTGGACGTCGGCACGAATTATTCTTTTCGGAACATTGCAGGAAAATCTAGTGGATTTGATACCGTGGACGAAGACTAGGAGGGGAGTCTTTTGCGGGGAAAATTAGGTTGAAGTAAGGTATAATTTGTGGATATCAACTATCTGCTGTCAAATGAACACCACTTCACATGAAAATCAAATAACTGCCGTGAAAGGCTATACAATCACAGCCCAGGAGGGACATTCATTGAATAGGAATGCAGTGGTGACTGATGGGGTGTGGAATTTGTTGGTCATTTTTTCGTCACAATTAACAGCCTAAACCGGAAATTACTGACCAAAAGGACAAAGCATAAAACAGCATACACTATATGAAGCCGTGGAGAAAGGAATGGAAATGAGAAGACCGTGGAAGATTAAATCAATATGCCAGAGATCAGCGAAAGAGTGATGCACGAGAGAATATTCTAAAATATACGACATACTAAGCGCAAAAATATTGTTAAGACCTCATTTGGAACACGCTCCCATTGTATAGGATCCATACGAAATAGGGTTACATAATGAAATTGAACGTGAGCAGCGAAGATCGGCAAGATTTGTTAAGGGACGGTACGATAACTATTTTAGCGTAACAAGTCTATTAAATGAACTAAAATCGGAATCAATGTCAGATCACAGGTTGAAATTTAGACTTAACCACTTAACAAAAGGCAAATACAATATTTTCACCCTTGACGTTAAAAATATTTTACGAACTTCAACTTACTATGGTAGACTGGACCATGATTACAAAATTAGATAAATTGATAATCGAACTGACAGATTCAAAATGTCCTTCTTTCCTCCTACAATCAGGGATGTGGATTACTGTAAACATATCCAAAAGTATAAATACAAGTAGGTATATCAATGGATAGCATAGGTAGTTGCATGTTGGTATGAGAAATATAAGCTAACCCAACTAACATCAGTTTATAGATCTACCCAACATCCCACTCTTAAGTATAAATATTCTGTACATGAACGGAGAAAAATTCAATTTGGGCAAGAGATAAATTGAAGAAACGTAGTTCACTTTATTTGTGGCTGCCATAGGGATTTCTCATGAACGAAAACTACAAGTGATACATTCTAGTGTAGGGAATTGGCACTGTCAAGGCGGAAAATTCAATATCATGTACGTTCACAGAGGGGTACATCAGCACAATATTATGCTGGATAAAGCTACCCTTCTGAGGGACGCCCACATATTAGGACAAGGGGAGAAAAGAATATATGATACGGAATGGAGCAAGTAACCCAGGGGTTTGGAAGGGGGAATGGAACGGGCTCAGTGCGGGGGGGGCAGCCTGGGGACATAACATCGCGTAGAGACAACGCGACACACGCGCCGTTGTTATCAACACTCCTCGGGAAAATGAAGAGTGAGGGGGGGAGGGAGGAGTGGGCGGGCAGACGCGAAGTGGAAGGGCGGGGAATTCTGGGAAGAGCGCAATTGAGCCAAGAAGGGTGGGAAGGGGAGGAGACATCCAAACGACGGGAAGGAACTGCTGCCAAAAAGGGTCTCGCCGAGATAGAGATGCACAAGATTCCCGAAAAAATTAAGCAGTAGGAATTAATTGCCAAAAAAACGCAGTTCCATACGCAGGAATCGACATTGCTTTTCGTGCCCTTCCTTGCCGTGTCGTAACATGAGAAAACATTACCTATATACGGCTTAGTAATGTGTGCATGAAGTAGTAGCACTGCACCTCATAGTTACATGAAAGTAGTGATGATCTTCACCCCCTGCCACTGACCCTCGCAGTGGCTTGCAAGGTATTACGTAGACATATTTCTAAAGTAGCAAAAGAAAACGCCATCGAACAAATCAGGCACATTTCGCATCCATTCAAGCACAGATAAATCCACACTGTTCCCCATTTGGAATAGCACACAAGTTGCTATTCGACTTGAAAACTGAACAGCTTCATTATTAATGTGCGAGCTTTGAGGCGGCATTTCGAAACTAGAACAGTATGTGGAGGTGGTATGGTATGATGAATTTACCGTTAAAAGATAAATAAAAAATAGAATACTCCATGTTGAAGTACAAATTAATGAAACACATTTCGGTACCATGGATATCAATGCTGAGTAATACGAATTAGCACGTCATGTTTCGTGAAAGTTAAGCGACAAGAACATTTACGTTACCTATCAAGTTAATGCCTTGGAGTAGCGCCAGGATAGCCACACCACATGAATGAATTCGCATCGAAAACGAACATAATTTTCATAGCGATAGATCCGTAAGTGTGATCAAGAGAAATGGACGTAAATTATTGCAGGAAACGTTGAAAGATATTTACTCAATGTTGCTTTATCGGATCACCAAGCAGTTACTTTCAAGGACCAATTTTTGTGTTTCCAAGATGTTGACCCCCTAGTTCTTCACTACCTTTCTTACTCTGGCTGAAGCCGTCAACTACCGCCATCACAATTAAAAGACTATATAGAATATGAGCATCAATAAGAAGAATGAGCATCAATAAAACTAGAGTGCGGAAGAGAGAAGCTGCTGGGGGAAGACATGACAACTCGAGGAGTGAAATTAGAACAAGTGGAGAACTTCACCTACCTCAGCAGCACTAAAACTTGGGATATAAGAAGCTCGACGGACCTCAAGCGAAGAACAGCACAAGCCAAGGAGGCGTTCATGAAGAAGAGACAACTACTGTGCTCAAAGAACCTACGGCTGCAAGCAAGGAAGCACTTCATCAAAACATTCGTATGGAGCATGGCACTCTCACTTGCATGGATCAGTGACGTGAAACATCGGGAAAGCAGACCAACGAAGAATTAAAGCATTCGAAACATGGTGCTGGAGGAGAATGTTGAAGATTAAATGGACAGATAAAGTGAGGAACGAAGAGGTGTACAGAAGAGCAGATGAAGAAAGGACAATTTGAAAAACCCTACGGCAAAGAAGAACCAGATGGATTGGACATACCTTGAGGCACAATGGAATAGGAAGAAATACAACAGAAGGGAAGATTGAAGGGAAGGTCCCGCGAGGAAGACCAAGGGAAGAATATATAGGGCAAATAGAGAAGGACGTGAAAGAGAAAACATACCAGGGCGTGAGGGAATTAACACTGAATAGGGCAGAATGGAGGGCTGCAGTAAACCAATCCTAGGATTGAAATGCTGATGATGATGATATTAAAAGGTTCGGCGGACGTGACGACAGCAAAGTACTAGACATATAAATTAAGAGGTATTGAAAGAAAATAAGTACTTCAGGCCTTTTCAACTATAGGATACTTAACGCTAAGGAAGAGAAACTAAGATATCAGACCGTGGGTACAATAAGGAAAGGCAATAAGGTCAGAAGATGAACCAGCAGTTGGGATATAATGAAGAGCTGAAAAGAGTATAACGGAGCTGAAGAACGTCATGTAAACGACGGAATGATTCACGTCCATCAAAATCAACCATTAAAGGCGTCATCAGTCAACAGTCTTAAAATTGGTTGATACTTTAATCGGCTAGCCTCTTCATATTTATACATATTTCTTCTCTTTCGCATCCTTAAATACCTGCACAGCGATATAAAATTTGATACATTTCAAAACGAAAATGCATCACGACATGATTCCATAAGATTCCTAAACAATTGCAGCCATCCTAAAAAATGTGAACTCTACTCCCTTAGAATATTTTAGTTATTTCCGGAACAAAGGATAGTATTATAAACACTTTTCTAGCTTTGGCAGGGAAAACATACAATCCCTTAAACCTCTCATTGAGTACATCTAGTCACCAGTGCAATACTGAAAAAGCGTTCGTTGTTTGAGAAGAGCCTTGTATGCACTATGACCGAAGTAGCTGATACCAACGGCGGGCAACCTTTATGGATCTATATTGCTTGAACGATGAGCAAACAGTCGCAGATGAGGGTCCCTCCCACAGCTACAATTTCCCCATGCTCATCGACGGATTATATGAACCCATCCACCTCATCTGACCTTTAAGGACCCCATCACATTTCGCTCGTTTACAGCTTCGTTTGAGATGGCAATATCACAGTAAAAACGAAGAATTTGCCGTTTCGAAGGAAGGAATGACAGGGTAGGAGGCGCAGAAGGGTCATCTGCATCTGCATGTTACCCTGCAGACCACCATAAAGGTGTGTTAACGGGGGTAAATTCACAGCAAACATGCATTACATATCATGCATAAAAAGGCTTAGTAATTATACTCTACTCTTCAAAACTTCAAAATCAAAAAAGATAAAAATAGCAAAGCAATCATCAGAGAACATGCAGTTAGTTGGGTTAGCTTGAAGTCCTTACACCAACATACAGCTAATGCTATCCATTGATATATTTGTATTTGTAATATTGGATATATTTACAGCTATCCATATCCCTAATCATACGAGGAAAGTAGGAAATTTTGATTGTGCCAGTTCGGCAATCAATTTCTCTAATTAGGCAGCATTGCAAGTGGACAGGTAGGTGAAATATTGTTCGTCTGTTGTGCATGACGCATGTATTAACAACCAATCCCTTTATTGCCATGTAGATGCAGACCATTTACCTGCATGTGACCCAGTTATCTAACATATTTCCATGTAGTAGCCTAGTTGCATGTCAATAAATCATGTTTGGTGATCTTCAACCACTGCCACACACCCTCTACGTGGACGGGCAGGGACTACACCCGATTCTAATACGTGTAGACGTGGACGTGACGATGGCGGGTAAGGGGGACAACGTAAACCGATTGACGTCACTTGTGGACGACGCCTTAAGGAAGAGGGGAGAGGGCAGGGGGGTTCTCAGCCACCGCCGACTGTCCCCCTCCACCCAAAAAGAACTGAAATACACGATGTTGATGCGGCAACCAAAAATACGATGAGGTTCGGAGGGAGGGAAGGGGTGGGGGAGTTTATATAGGCGCGCGCGTCTGGAGGAGACAAGGGGGTGAGGGGGGTAAGGGAGGCTGGCCTAAAAGACGGCAGGAAGAAGACGCCTCCCCGCGCCCTCTAGCGACGAGGAACCCGATTCCTTGCAGAGGGTGCAGGCAGGCGCCCCTAAACCACCTTGTGTGGTGATTCATTCCTTTATAATCAGCATCGATGCTCGCTGGGCCCAAGGCCAACACTGCGACGGCGGGGCAAGCAAGTACACACAGTCCGCGATCGTAAGACGCCAGCCACTCGGCTCATTCAACAACTCCCGGCGACTGCCGTTCAACGGAATGCTGACGATGTCCTCGAACACCGCCCGTGCGTGATCCAGGGAGAAATGAAATCCGGAATCACGTCTGGTTGAAGGGAGTGCAGATCTCGCCAAAAGTTCAGAGCCCAACGGTATTCACTCATGAGAGTAGAGTGCGCGCTCCCTGAGAGATCTGGTACCGGGTAAATATGGTTCACCATTTGGATTAACCTAGGCGTGTTCTCTAAGGCCATTCATTCTACCGGCCTGTGACCCGACTCTATAACCAGTGGGCCACCGTCCGTGGGTCCGGAGTAGATATTCCAGCTTTAATAACCCCGGCAACATTTAACCGGCTGGCAAAATTAAGCTAACTAGCGACATTTAGGGGTTTAAATGTTTCTTTGGCAAGAGCATTACTTCATAATGGCGCTCAATCCTCAAGGCCATCACGATAAGAAAACATTTAACCAGATATGATGAAGTTGATGGATCGCCTGCGACGCGATCCAAGGACAAACGGAATAAACCGCTCAGGCTATGAAGCTAATACGTCACATCATCACCACAATAGGCCAACGCCTAAGCCGAATTTTTGAATTCAAATAGATCATTTCAGACGACATTCAATCGCTCCATTTGACTTTCACCCTTTCCCAAACAGAGAAAAGACGTAAAAGTAAAACGAACGCGATTGAGAGTGGAAGTGCGAGAAGCAGACAACTGGGTAGGGGGAGGAATCGGCGATGCTGAGAGGACAGGTCACGCCAGCCACTGGTGAAACAGCAAACCATATAGGAGCCAAGTTTCTGCTCTGCTTTCCTTTAATCCCTTATAAAACAAAGAATAACATTATATACATTCTTTTCTTGATGTCAATACCTCTTCGTATGTCTTCTTCATCACCTCCCAGAGGTGATGTGTTTAAAACCGTCGGGATTATCTCGAATAAGTAACCAAGAAGTCGTAGAGGGTACTATCAAGAATGGTTCGCAAATTTAGTGTGTCAAAACCACTGATTAAAACCTCATTCATAGTTTACATTTGTGTTATATTTCATCTGGGGGCTCTATAGTCGAGACAGATGAGAAAAACTCAAGTGAAAACAATTACTGATATTTAACGATCGATTCAAGCACACCAAATATGTCAAACATTCATGTTTATACCACGTGACTCCTTGGTTATCTGTTGGAGACAATCCTGACGGTTTCAAACACACACCCCCAGAGCTCGTGGTCGCAAAACTCAAATATTCAGCTGGAAAGCGGCCCGGAATTTCATTAAGATGACGAGCATTCATAATATACAGCAACTTAACGTATTCGAGAAATCATTCAACATTACCCGGGGATGCAACAGTATAGCACTCTCGGCCATAAGAGTCATCTATGAGTCAATTCCAATTAGTTTTACATGACAGGGCTGCACTGGGTGCAAGGTAAAGAGATCTTAAAGTATGAAACACTTTAAGCTTCCAAACCTTCCAAATAAAAGCAGCGATGCTGCAAAAGCTGAGGTTAAAATGAATCACTAGATATACCGCTATCAAATCTATTGCCAATTATCTAGATTTTCAGCCTAAATTCATCATCATCGGTCCACAATCCTAGGATTGCTATGACGCAGCCCTCCACTCAATTCTTCTATTGGCCAACCTCTTTATATTGAAGTAATTCATCTCTTTTGCATCCTTCCAAACTAGTTCCATAAGTATATCATACGAGGCAGCCTAAATCACGTGTTATATACTAATAATCTCAGTCAAATAAACGAGAGTTACACGTTAGCCAGGATTTTCTGGTTTTGCAGAGCCCCTGGGAAAATCCACAAGGTAACATGACATGTGTGCACCTATTTTCACTTGTTATATTCTCTTTCATTGCTACACAACCAATTAAGTTTCATACATACATAATAATTTGATACTTTCTTGACCGACTATTTTAAATATCAGCGCTTATTTACCAATCTGGCCTAATCTGTACATACGTTCATAGGCGGATAGGCTCCCGAGCAAGTCGTGCAACGAATGTTGTGTTTCTACATCCGCAAAGATCTCTACCGAGCACATTAATGACACTTGGAAGTGAATTTGAGAGCCCAAAATTATTTCGCTTCCAACAGCGACAACTTTCTAGGTGCTTATAGCCGTAGGGTTTCTCTATAAGAATAACTGACATAATTAAAGGCGAGAACACAGGAGTTAGAACACAATGGGAAACTTAATGATCCTCAATTTCCCACTGCTTTCAAAGAAACAGCGAGATACCGTATTTACATGCACTTAGCGAACCTTTCGCCGTGAACTACGTATGGTACAGTTTGCATTAATAAAAAAATCATTCCTGACGTAATATCATTACTTCCTGACGTAGACGCGTGTCGAAATATTGGCGGCACTCCTTTTAATCGCGGCCCAATGCGAATCGTTCCTAGACACGATACACACAGCATACATTCGCTCCAGGACCATACCCGGACAACGAAGGAGGCAACTCGAAACAAGAATGAAACGCAGAGCGTTTTTAAGCCTGATACGACGAACTATTTCTATCCAAGCTGCGAATCCCGGAATTATGGAAACGAGAGGACATTTTCTTAGGGGTCACTGTCAAAAATTGTCAACGGCCCTGTTGGCACATGGCAGAGCCGTTAAAATGGATTCCTACCAAGACTGCACATAAACACAGGCGTACCAAATTTAATAGTCGCAAAATAAACTTTAAAAAATTCAAGTGACGGTCATTGAGGGGCCCATTTCACTTAATATACCTAACTGAAAACCGACTAGTTTACTCGTAATTTTTGGGAACATTACGCTAACAACTATTTTAAAAAGACATTGAGATCTTGATGAATCGTTACATAGCATACTTGTGGGATTATCATTGGAAATAACGAAGATATACGCCATAGAAGGTACGATCAACCTACTCAGGCAAAGAAGGCATTATCAATTTTTAAAAAATCTGTAGGCCATGTATAAATATCTGGACATATATATCTGACCCTAGTAAAAAATAACTTTCACTAAACTAATAATGAAATGAAAAGGGAACAGCATTATTACTAGTATGCATATTTTTCACAATCTTGTTAAATGGGGCAAGGATTATGGCGTATTCTGAACTTTACCACTCGTTCGAAAGGAAAAATGGGTCACATCCTACACAGACAAGGAAACTAAACTGCATAAACGAGAGGTTTTTGGGGAACCTTTTCGATTCAAAAGAGAAATACAAGTATTTGGTGCCAAATATGTCTAGTTAGGCTTGAAGAAAGGAGATATGCTGGAAACTAAAGAGTAACTACCGTTCCGGGGCATTGCATAGGTGGTAAGATAATCGCATTGTTGACAAAGAGTTGTCGCCTCGGGTATCGTCGGTACATTCTGCAAGAAACGAGACGACAAAGGCGAAGGATAAATGAAGACGGTAAAGCGGATAACTTTCAATTCTGAGACATGTTCCACTTTCAGCCCTCTTATAGGAGTCTAAACAATAACACATACATGGAATCCATAGGGATTGAGGCTTGGTTAAGATTGAATGTTACTTTTTAAACATAATATTTTAAATCTTAAATTCAAGCTCAATGTAGCTGGAAATATTTTTGTCCAAATATTCCGGTCGATTGGATCACACAAATATGATTAAATTCCTTACACCGACATGCAACTACCTAAATATTTACAACTATTCGCATTCTTCATTGTACGAGGGAGTAAAAGACATTTTGATTCCTTCAGTTCGGCAATCAATTTCTCTTATTTTGTGATTATGGTCATAATAAGTTGGAGTTCGGAAAATGTTTTTAACGTCGTCAGTGAAAATATTATCTTCAAATTTATTTAAGAGATTAAGTCTAAATTTCAACCGACGATCTGAGTATGATTCCTATTTTAATTCATTTAATACACTGGTTACGCTGATATAGTTATCATAATGCCCCTTTACTTGTCGATCTTTGCTGCACACGTTCAAGTTCATTCATTTAGACCGATTTCGTAGGGATCCCATATACTGGTAGCATATTCCAAATGAGGCCTAGCAAAGGAAAAGTAGCTAATTTCTCGTACATTTCCGTCATATTTGCCCAGTACTCTCTTGATGAATCCCAGTTTACACCTACATCTACGCGATACCCTGAAAGCCACCGCGACGGTGTGTGGCAGGGGGTGAAGATCACCAATCATGCACCATTGCATGTCCTCGGTATTTGTTCTAGGGGCGTAATAAATGAATGCAGGCGCAACGGGCGCTCCGCCCCGAAGTGAACTGGACACAGAAGCTACGGCCTCTCTCTGGCTGACCGTAGGTGGCTGAGGGAGGAGGGCCAGCCCACCACACGTTTGTTTGAGCGAAGAAGGCCTCCCTCCTCCCGTCCTCGGCTCGCTTGGCCTCACCTCACTCTCTCTGGTGAATGAGAGCCGCGAGGAGACGTGGCAACGCCGCGCGACCACCTTTCAAGCGGCGACGTCGGCCGTGAGGAGCGACCGACCGACTCTTGCCTCTTTTCTCTCCTCCATCCAGTCGGACGGTCACATTTCCAGGGGCTGCAGCTGATAGATGTAAGGGGGGGATGCACGTCACGTCCGAAGAAGCTGCCCCCGCGGGCACGGAGCGAAGCGGCGAAGATCGAAATCGAGTCGCATGGACCGTTGCCGAAAATAGCAGAGGCATTTAAGGAAGTACGTGATATATATGCATGGAGCAGTGGACACCTAACGTCAGAATACCAGAAAAACCTCTAATGACCGTCGTTCAGGGACGATCCAAAATACTGTATGCAAATTGTATCACAAAAGTTAGATTAAAACCAACTAGATAGCACTATTCTACACTATTCTACGTCATTCAGGTATAAATTCACCTGGTGATGGATGGCCTAACGGCCGAAACACGTCGCACAGGTAATTAACTGTGGAACAGTGCCATCTCGTAGATTTTAATCATGATAAAATTCCACTAGAATACGCCGAAGTCAGTAACAAAAGCTTGAGTTAAGCTATTATAGTGACTGAAACAAAAAAGTTGTTTCCCAGACGCTAGTGCACCTTCCTTGCCATCACGAAAACTAACCCACAGCAAATTAAATTCACGATCGAACGCCCCAGGAAAAACATGTGCGAGGCACTGCACAACCAATACGGAACAGATCCAAAAGTTAAGTAATATATTAAATTAATTCAAAGATTTAATACGTGAATTCATTTCATTCACATCTGCACGAATGAGGATTAGTTGATGGTGACCTAATGCTAGGTAAGCATACAAAGAATCACTGCGAAAGGTCGTCCGTCAGGGACAATCGGAAGAGTATGAAATTCTGGCTCAACTATTTCAATGAGTTCAAGTTTCGAACGTATGAGAATGTATAGATGTGATCACTGCAACGAAAGGCGAGATGGGACCACATTCTCTTCTCATACCCTACGAGGGAAACAGGGTGCCGTGTCCAGGGGGTTAAAAATTAGGGCTATTGGGCGGCAAACCTCATTTCTCGAATTACATTCAACATTAAGAGGTTGTTTCCGATCCAAGTCTATTTTAGTAGCCAGTAATAATACATCCGAAGGCTAAAACATGACCTTAATACGTTCTTATCAGCCTCAGTAGCAGATAGAGCTCCGAGGGGTCAGGCACGAACTTTTTCAACGGGAAGCCGACTCAAGACGTTTCCTCCCGTTAAAGTGCGACCCGCTCGCTGCTATGACGAGGACAACTTTCACCATTATTCACAATCCTTACACCACTAGCTAGAAAAGATAAATGAACCTTCTGTATTTACCACACCAATGCAGAGGCATACAGCATGTCACGGGAGAATGGTTCCGAAGAATGACCTTAGTGTATCGCCGGAATGAACCCGAAGTGATCCGGTACTACCCTTCCCCGTACAGCCACAGTCAAATGCAACAATGCACCGACATTTTCAAGCTCTTATCCATACCAACAATGCACTAGAATTTTCACGCCCTTGTCTATACCAACAATTCGACTGCAGACAATATTAACAAAGAGCGCAGATGGAATTGTAAGCGCGCGCCAGCACCAAGGTAAAATTACTGGAAGAAGGTGTCTCTGAATTTGTGACCGGGGTTAGTGTGGTGGTTCCAGACAGTAATGGCCTCTTACCGGGAGCGCCGTGGTTCAAATTCCGCCAGTGAAATATATAGCGGAGTGCTTTGTGTCGAGTACAGCTCTCCGTCCGTCGACTGGGACGTTAATCCGATGTTCCCCTTGGCACCTTTCGATAAGAACAGGCTCAAGCCGACGCCGGGTTTCTCTCCACCCTTCCTCCTTAACTTTCAATCCCATCCTTGAACATTTCCCCCAGGTCTGAAACGCCTATCAGTACGGAAACAGACTTGAAACGCAGATGAATGAATGAATTAGCGCGATTAAAAGCTTCACCAAATGCAGAGGAAGACAAAAACTTGGGATCCCACTCCCAAAACGAGTAAACCAGACTAGGAACACTAGTTCTGGGTCGAAAAGTCAAGCTTTCCTCGGGCACAGATCGTCCCAACTGCTTTGGCGGAAAGCAGGTGAGGTGGGCCACACCTGTACAACAACAGCCGAGGCGACAGGAAAGAGAACGTGGCTATGCCATTGAAAGGCGAAGCACCACGCTAAGGATTCCAAGGGCACAACAGTCCCCAGTCAGCATTGCCGACCAATTTGGGGTGAGAACTCACAATCCCCGGACCCTGAATCGAATTCGTCCCCTTCAGAGCAAAAACATGTAGTACCTACAGGGTGAGGCGGCCCACCCTTGCAATATGGATGCCCTGAACTGAACTCAATATGATGCATACCAACCAGGATAAAAGTGTAAGAGCCGAAATATAACATAAGATAACGTAACAGACAGCATAATAAAGCGGGTAGGTGGTAGGCATATATAGTACGATTAGTTTGAAGTCCATGAAACTTGTTTTAATATTACTAAACCATGCATGCTAGGGAAACATAGATTAATATATTTAGGGAATGCCTTCTTACCAAGTAAACACTTCGCTACTATGTAGATACTAACCATCAAGTTGAACGTGAATATTATATCTAACACGTTTTCATGAAGTAGTAACATTGTAGCTCTTACAATTAGTTGCATGTCAGTAGTGAATGTTAGGTGATCTTCATCCCCTACCACAACCATGGTGGTGGCTCGCACGGTATTACGTAGATGTACATGCCAGGTTAAAATCTAAGAAACAATTATTTTTCCAGTAGGTCTAAGAAACTATTAAACTAGCACAAGTTTCCTCGTACTGAATGAAAGCAAATACAAATAAAGTGAACATGGAATACGAGCCAAACAATTTATAGAACGTTTGACAGACGCCATTGCTAAAAACTCAAATTCAACCGGTAGGAATCAATTATTTAGGCTCGAAGAAAAAATTATTCGCTCCACGAATCAATGTTCGTACATACTAACACAATGAGAAAAGAGTGCGAGCAAATGATAGCAAAAAAATTATGCGCAACAGAAAAATTTGAGCCCCGATTCTTGAAGGAAGTGCAACTTTGGACTAAGAACTCGTGCTTATCCTTCACTCCATCAGCTAATACGCCAATCAGCATTACTACACGCCAACTCACGATGAATAAAGCTCACGCAGTCAATTTTTTACGGCACGCCGATAGAATGCTTACATTCCTGACTAAGTTGACTGTTTCTGGTGACATTTTCACTTTTAATGGAAAGCTTCCACAACGAAAGCCACGGTGGTGTAAAGATGGAACGTGGGCACCCGATAACAGCGCCCTTTAAGGATGCGGCGTAAAGAGGAAATGGGTCGATGACTACCGAAATTGCGCTACATTACCCAACCATAGTTCCGCATTGACCTCAGCCTGAGTTGATGATATTTCGAACCACAGTACCAGAAAAAAGTGGCCAAGGCAGCTAGGCGGATGGAAGGGGGAAGTGCTTCGGGAGATGGCCGGCTTCCTCCGCCCCCTTCCCCCAGTCACAGGTTAGAAAACAACGGAAGCCGAGAGCAATTAAGCAGAGGTAACTACGAGATTCGGAAATACACCAGTCACGGTGCTATGGTTTCGACCTCGCGTTTAAAGAAGGCAAAGGCGGCGAAGAAATAAGTCGAAATCGACCAATTCCTTTTCATCATCACATTAGTTAAGCTGTGTCAACACACCTCAGTATATAGGTACCTACCTTCCTTAAAAGCAAAACTGTTAGCTTAAGAATTGTGATATAGTAAGTCACTCGCCAACTAGACAAGATTCAAATATATTCTAATATATCTGAACGTTCGCCCGAAAAGCGGAAGGTCCGTGGTTCGGTTAAGGCGAATTTGTTCAGTTAAAATCTGACTTCTTTGCATTTTCCCCACCAAATACGTGCTCACTCAATCATGAATTTCTATTTTTAACCAATTACTATCCTCATAATGTTGGAATACGCTTGTTTGCGATTTTTCATGTTTGTATGTGCGTATCATACGATATATACGAGCTATAGGAACACTTTATATCACTATACGGTCAAATAGATAAAGATGAATGTAACTGTTGCGTTGATGCGCAGAAAATGTCACACCAGCAACTAAAGAAGAACGAACGGGACAATATCCCAAAAGTAATGGAAAGCGTTGTATTAGGGATAATGTATGCGACATTCAACTTTTGTTAATCTTCAGCTATTTCGTGATTATCACCCAAAACGGCGACAATAATTCAGAGATGCCTCTGGCTCTTTCAACCCTCAGAGAACTAGACTAGACAGACTCTTTTAACCTTCAGAGAGTTAGACAATGTGCAGCGTAGAGCAGCCAGGTTTGTTAAAAGTTGATACGATAGGTTTAGTAATGTATCAGAATTACATTGGGAATCATTATCAGATCGTAGGTAAGGACAGATTAAATCTATTACGGAAATTTAAAATGGTTAGCTTTACTAAAGATGTTAGGCACATATTAAAAACTCCTGCGTATCATTCTAGATTCGGCACGACAAATAAGATTAGAGAGATAGATTGTCGTACAGTTAGATTCAAAATGTCATTTTTTCCCGGTACTATAAGAGAACAAAATAGGCAGCATAGCAAAGGGGTAGGGGAAATAACGTTAGAGTAGTCTGCAGTGCATGATGCATGTATTAACAACCAATCCCTAAATTACTATGCAGATACTAACAATCCAGCTGCATGTGACCCTATTACCTAGCATGTTTCCATGCAGTAGCCTAGTTGCATTTTAAAAGTTCATGTTTGGTGATCTTCACCCCCTGCCACACACCCTCGCGGCGGCTTGCCGGGTATCATGTAGATGAAGATGAACCCATCTCAAGTGCGTTAACAGCCCATCCACGAGGATAGGAATTAATCCTGCGATCAAATAGAAGCAAAATCGCCGCCAAGTTCTAATCATGGACGGAAATGAAATGAAATCGGTAACGAATCCTGGAAATTGCAAATGAAGCACAAGGTTCTCAGCAGAGAATGGGATATTAATAACGGGGGTCCGAAGGAGATGCGATTAGGAAGAAGGAGAACGCGAAACGGAAAATGGAGGTCTTCACGACAGCAATTCGGAGAGGAAGGACGACAGGAGGATCGCTCTCGAAGACGATGCTCCTTATGAGTTGAACAAACGACAGTCGTTTCCATGCGGCCACGAAGGACGTTCCAAGTGCCGATTCAGTGTCACGGATAATTATCACCGCCAACTTTCGCACGGAACCCCGAGAGCTGTTAAAAAAATATCGAAAAACGTCTACGACTTGACAAACACGAGCTATTTCGGGAGCAACGATTAATAAATAAATAAGCTTTAATGTAAAGTGGAATTTATTAGTTAACGTACGCAACACATCCGAAGAATGATGAAGAAATGGATCGACCGAGTAAGTAACGAGGAAGTCCAAAGAAGAGGGGGAGAAAAGAGGTCTGCTGAAAACTCGAAAAAGAAGACGGGACAACTTAATTGGCCATATCTTAAGACACGATGGCCTAATGAAGACAATTGTCGAGGGAAAAGTGAATAGGAAGAACGGCAAAGGAAGGCCTCGTATGAGATACATTGAACAGGTTGTGAAGGATGTAAAAGAGAGAAATTACGTTCATATGACGAGGTAATATATGTCATGTTACCTCGTGGATTTTCCCAGGGGCTCTGCAAAACCAGAAAATCCTGGCTAACGTGTAACTCTCGTTTATTTAACTGAGATTAGTAGTATAAAACACGTAATTTAGGCTGCCTCGTATGATATACTTATGGAACAAGTTTTGAAGGATGCAAAAGAGAGAAATTACATTCATATGAAGATGTTTGGGGGTCGTGGTGGCCTAGTGGGTAGACGACTGAGCTACTGACCGGAGTGTCCCGGGTTCAATTCCCGGGCAGGAGAGTTTCTGGACACCCCCATCTAAAAAATCCTCGCGATTCGATTTTCTGTGAGTCAGAACTTCGTAGGAAATCGAAGGTGGCCCAGGGAAAGGAACTGGCACCCCTACCTTGAATGTGTGAATTTCACACGCTAATGGCATAGTACGGGGTGAGCTCTACCCACACCTATCAAAGACCAACCTTCTGGTAGAACACATTTTTTTAATGAAGAGGTTGGCCGATAGAAGAATTGAAGGCAGTGGAGGGCTGCGTCAGACCAATCCTAGGATTGTGGACTGATGGTGATGCTGTTTCCTCATTGGAAGGAATTTAAGTGAAAAAACTTCTTATAGACGTGTTAGACGATAAAGAAAGAAGTTTCAAACGGATGAATGAAGTGAATATAAGAGATAGCTGATAATTTCAGGCTTGACTATGAGATACCTTTCTACATTGGAAAATTAAAGAATCAAACTTTGTTATATTCACTTTATATTTAAATAAGCACGACCCGGGTTTCATAACACAGTTACCTGAAGATGTAACTATGTTACGAAACCCGGGTAGTGCTTATTTGAATACTAAGTGAACCTAACAAAGTTTGATTCTTTTCCAATTTTTCGGATAAGAGATGTGGGTAGCTGCCGCGCACGCTTCGCAGACCGAAGGCGCGGTATTTGTGGGGGAGGGGAATGAATGCACCCCTCCACACCACCTAATCTGCCGCCCAACCCTCCCCCTCTCGGGAAAGATGGGGAAAAAAAAAGATGCAAGGAAGGGGGCCCTTGACACACATTTACTTTTGCCTTGCAAATAATTCTCTCCATCCTCTCCCAAGTTACGCGCAAAGTGAGTTCATGAATGGACTGCCGGTTGGAGAAGGGGAGGTGGGGGGGGGGGGGTGCGGACCTGTTCCGAGGGGTCAGCGGGAGGGGGAGAGGCCCAAAGGGGGGAAGGGAGCGTGGGTGCAGTGGGCGCGGCACGAGGCGGGAAGGAGCAGCGACCCGAATTCCGCGCTCACCGCATCCGTCCTGCTTCTAGAGAGACGCGAAAAAAAACGGTCCGCTTTCCTGATTCCCAATCTTCCATCGCAACAGTCGAACGAAACGTCAATAATTCCTGGTTCATCATCACCATCTGAGTCTATTTCCGCACTATTAGTCGCTTCATATCGGGAGAAAAGTGTCAAGGATGGAATGGGAATTAATAGGACGAAAGAAAATGCTTAAGAAAAAAAATCTACAGTACTCTGTAGTGCATGATGAATATTTAACATTGCTAACACATGCATGATACGGAAAACCCGATAAATGTATGAAGGAAAATGTTTTTTAACCAATAGAGGTAATCAATTCGTTAATGTGAAGTTTATAACCACCTGAATAGTAGCACGTGACCCTGATATCTAACATGTGTCCTTGAAGTAGTAGCAATGCATCTCATAGAGTCACGTATGTAGTGCATGGTTGGTGATCTTCACCCCCTGCCACACACCCTCGCGGAGGCTCACAGGGTAATTACGTAGACGTAGAGGAGGGGTGGAGAAGAGTCCATCGTCGTCCTTAGCATCCTCTTAACGAAAGGCACCAAAGGGACCACGGCTTAACGTCCCATCCGACAGAGTACAGTACTCGAATGCTTCCCACAAAGCACTCAAATTGGGGTAGGTTAACCATTGAAAAATATCTTTCACTGCCGGGATTCAAACCCGGGCCCTCTAGGTAAGAGGTCAGTACTCTAACCACTACATCAGTTCGGCCACTTTCCTGGTTCAGCGTTCGCTAAAGTGTATACTTTGGTACGTTAGCAATTATACCTAAGTGTTCATTACATTGGCAGTACTTGAGATATTATTTTCGCTACAAGAATATCGCTACCGATTAAGAACGGTATTATGACTGGTTTCGCTCAGGTTTCGCGCAGGTAATGACTGCCGAACGAGAACCCGGGAGGAGAGAATTAGGTCATAGAATCAGACCGGCCTGATGACGATTGGGGGATGAAACCCACGTTGGTTGCAATTGTAATTAAACCAGAGGCGGCGCACAATAATTTGCTTGTCTTTCATTTCCATGGTGCGAGAAGTTTACATGTTTCTGAGATTTGGTCCCAGGGCCGGGGAAAGGAGGCCAGGGGGGCTGTTGTTGAAACCGTCGGGATTGCCTCGAAAACCAAGGTGTCACTACGCACAAACACGAATGGTTTTGTCACATCATTGGTTTTAACACAGCAAATAGCGAACCATTTGTGTGCATATATCACGTGACTCCTTAATTACGTATTCGAGAGAATCCCGATGGTATCTACCCCCTGGGGGGCTGTGTTTGAAACCACCGGGATCCTCTCGAATAGGTAACCATGGAACCACGTGATATAAACAGGAATGGTTCGCTAATTTGTTGTGCCAAAACCGCTTATTACAATCACATTCATTGTCAGCAATTGTGTTATACCTCATCTGTGGGCTCTATAGTCGTGACAGATGAAAATAATTCAAAAGAAAACAATTAATGAAACTGTAACGAGCGATTCAGACACACTAAATTTGTAAACCATTCGTGTTTATCCCATGTGACTCCTTGGTTACCAATTCGAAATAATCCCGACGGTTTCAAACATAGCCACCCCAGGTAAAGCAAAGGATGCTTAAAGTGGATTTTTGGCTATGTAGTACACAATCGCGGGAAGCTACCTCTACTACGGACACACATACGTGTCCGTAGAAGAGATAGGGTACACACGTGTAAAAATATGCATATAACAGAGATGTTTTTTGGGTAATTCGACGCTTTTTTATGACGTAACCTAATGGAACGAAATAAATTTCGTTATACTTCGACAGCAAATGCACAGAGTTTCTCCTTGATGTAAAGTAATAAAAAGCATATCACTATAATAGCCACTGACAAATATAACGGTGTCAAACCTTCTCAAAGGTAAAGAAGAGCATATTTCAACACAAGTTACACCTTAATTTCACATACCGTGCCGAAAAAATATCGACAGTAACTAGGACATTATTTGTTTTGCTACGTCATAACATGCTCTAATTATGGCAAAAATACAACATACAATTCTTGTATCATTTCCACAACAGTATGCACGAGACCGAAAAATTAATCGCACTTAAAAATTATTACAATTCTTCCACGCATCTCCCGAAACGAGGAATAATTTCAAGAACTTCGTGGGAGGAGTAAACACAGAACTCCCACAAAACCTACTCCAACTGAGGAACATCGAATATAGTGTCAATAATATTCACAGGACCATGTAACAGCTATAATAGTAATCATAAGATTATAACGAATCTAACTGGAACTCGTCAAATGATTCGAAACCTTCCCACAATTCTAGATAGAGCGTGATAAACAGGGGGATTGTGTACAAGGAGGGAAGATTTCCCCCAGGTCCGTGGGGAGGACGGAGAGAGGTAGGACGGCATTCACACATGGCCCCGAGACACAGCAATAAGCCGCCTCACGGGTTTATTTTGGAATGTACTCCCTCCCCACCTCCTCCCTCCTCGATTTTGACTGGCGGAACGGCGGAATGACACGGACTAGGGCGGACCGGTTGGCAGCGGCCCACAGGGGACGCGGTTCGACCCCCCTCCCCCTTCCGAAAGTTAGTATTGCCTCCTCTTCGTCCACGAGAGAATTACACCCCTTATATACATATTTCACTGGGTGCAGATGCATGGATTCCGTAAGAAGCAGGGTCCACCACGCATCAAAAAGCAGAGGTTTGCAAATGATGCCAAGAGCGTTTAGCATGTTCAAATTGCCTTAAGAAATTGGTTTGTAATTCTTCCACTTTTCCGCCTTGACAGCGCCAATTTCATACACTAGAATCTATCTCTCTTTTAGCTTTCCTTTTTCAGAAAACAATTTGGCGGCCTCAAGTACAGTGAACTATATTTCACCTATTTATCTCTTACTCAAATTGCATTTTTTTCTGTTATTGTAACGAATATTTTTACTTAAGGTGGTACCTACTTCATTATTATTCAAGTAATCATCAATTTTTTTCTATCTCTCAAACAACTGTACAGTAAGGGGAGTATAAAAATTTCAACAAAAATAATTAAAAAAATAAAATTTTGTTCAACATATAATGTCAGTAGTCCTAGGTGTTGTGCTAAAAAGAGGCGAGAAATTTTCTTCTCATAGGCCTGGTATTTTTCAGGACCGATGAGGCTATATGACAGAGACCTAGGGCCCCAGCTCCATAGAATAACGGTAGAGAGACATTTTCGAACGAAAGTCCTCGTCGCTGGCACCAAGCTCGCCTCATTTACGCTCGGAGACACTATTGAACAAGAAGATCGGGAGATCCAGTTCGGGGCAAGGACGTTGCCCGACAGCAGCAGCATTCCTTGACACCGAACTTCCTTCCCGCTTCAGGTACCTCGAGACGTTTTCGTGACGCAAATGAAAACGCTCGAATCTAATGCTCAACGCAGGATGTTTGCATGTCAGTGTAACAACATTAGGCTAACACAACTGACAGCATGCTATTGCATGCTTCCTTTGCTATTATTATAGTGAAGTTTAGACTAGTATATTATTACTAATCCTTTTTATGCAAGATATTTAACGCATGTTTGGGGTGTATTCACCTCCTGAAACACACCTTCATGGTGGCTTTGAGGATATCGTGTAGAAGAGGCCGATAGGATTCCAAACTATAATCTGTTTGAGGTAATGTATGTACCTTGAGTGTTTCGAGATGGTTTTCATCATTACATGTTCCATATCAACTTTCATAGTTATTTCCAACATTAAACATTTTACGCCGCAGGAAAGTGTTATGTCACCATAAATAAACAGAGACGACTACATTTTGGGGACTGGCGAATGAACGAGGTGTTTGGGTTAAAATTAAATCAAAGTAATCATTTCGAATCTAACAGAATTAAACAATGATTTTACCTCAAGTAACAACACCAGAAAAGACGATTTCAAAGATTATTTAAATAAAAAACAATTCTTTCTGGAAAATGCTTAAAGGCAAGTAATTACGAAAATAAGTTTGTAAAAACAGATTGATGGAAAGTGCACGTTAACCGATATCTCGGCAGCGGTAGACGTAATCAAGATTTACAATGGTTTACGTATTTCATCAGTTTAAAAAAGTCCGTTTCACAGTTCTGAAACTAATATGTGCGTCTGTGCTAAGCACATCCGGTCAGATACGGTCCGGCTTTAATTAAACGGTCGGCCACAATTGCTACCCGACTTGTAACGCCCCTATTAGGGCAACTGTTGACATCAAGACAGACACAGAACATCATACACAGAACTGGTGGGGCAAGAGTGTAACTGCTTGATTCCTAAAAAGTAAAAAAAACCACATGTGGATATTGTTCTGCACAGAATCACCGATGCAATCGAAATTTGAGAGCGGTGAGCACTTATTCAGATTCAGTCAACTAATTGGAAGAGAAATTAGAGACCCCGGCAGGTTGAGTGTACAACAAAGGACCCGTGTTGCTGTAGAAAGTGAAGAGATTGCCAACTCTTTATTAAATGCAGTCAAAGGTGGACTGGCTGCCGAAATGCAGCTTCGGAGTACACTAGTCACTGAGCCACGGAATCCGCTTAACAACCGACTCAATCTGATATTTTAAGACACGATGGCCTGAGGAAGGCAATTGTCAAGGGGCAAGTGAATAGGAAGATTGGAAAAGGCAGGTCTCGTATGAGATATATGAGACAAGTTGTGAAATATTCAAAAGAGAATTGAATTATATCTCAATATGAAGAGGTTGGCCGATAGCCAAACTTGAACGTGTGCAGCGAAGATCGCCAAGATTTGTAAACGGACGGTATGATAACTATATTATCGTAACCAGTCAATTGGGTGAACAAAAATTGGAATCAGTGTCAGATCGTAGGTTGAAATTTAGACTTAATCCCTTAAATAAATTGCAGGGAAATATTTTCAGTGACGACATTATTAATATTTTGCAAACTCCAACTTACTGCGACCATAATCACAAAATAAGAGAAATTGATTGCCGTACTGACAGATTCAAAATGTCCTTATTTCCTCGTACAAGTTAGGGATATGGATAGCGGTAAATATATCAAATACTACAAGCACAAGTGTATCATTGGATAGCATAGGTAGTTGTATGCTGGTATAAGGACATTATGCTAACCCATCTAACAGCATGTTATTGCATGCTTGATTTTTCCTTTTTTTATAGTTGTGAAGTGTACACTAGAATATAATCACTAATCATTTTTTATGCATGATATATAATGCATGTTGGGTGTGAATTCACCCCCTGCTACACTCCTTTATGGTGGCTTGCAGGGCATTATGTGGAGATCACATTTCGAGGGAGGACGAATGGTTTTTATGCTTAATATTTTTTCGGGGCGGCAGTATTGCGACTCTTGGTTTAATATACGTAGAAGTGTAGAAACGGAGTTGCTTATTTTTTTGAATGTCTGCGAGGTATTTAAGTGTTCTCCCTGATTGTTCACCACCTGCCACACATTTTTGCTGTGGTCTGTGTGTATAGGCTCGCCCAAGTTCCCACAATGCCCCCGTTCCGCGTGCTCACAGACCATCTTTTCAGCAGTGGAAAGCACCGTGGGCGAATGGACAATCGTAACTTGTAGTTCCTCACGCTGCCAACCCACCATGGTAAGCGCTAGCAGTGACGACGAAAGACGAGTTAGAAAATGAACCACGAAAGCCCAACGCGAAAACTGCAGGTAAAAAGTATTGCGTGTTCATCGACGACGAAAGCGGGGAGGGGACATATTCAATATTTCATCACGCATAAATACGTGAAATACATGAAAGGTATGCGTCGAGAATGCTGCTCACGCCCCAGAGCTTACGTCACTTCGTTCAGCACGACGACCTAGGGAGGGCAGCACTGCGTTACACGACGGTAAGCAAACAGTAGTGCGAAGGAGTTGAAATCGTTCACGTTGGTACGGACGACGCTGTTGGAAACGGGGCGAACTTCCTGCCCGACCCCAGGGGTGGACGTATTCCGTGTCAGGGGCGGCGGAGAGATCGGCGACCAAACACAAGCGAGGGAGTCTTTCCGCTCCCTCCGGGGGGCATTTGAATGACGACCCTTTTTCCCCTTTTTTCTTCAATCTTGGCGCTCGGCGGCGTAGACTCGCTTTCGAGTTACTCCCTCTCCCCCACCGCCATATAGGCTCGCCGGCTGCCGCTCGAAGCATTGCTCCCTCTCTCTGGGCCCGACTCTCCTTTCTATTCATAAAGGTTGGCTCAGATGGAGGGAGGGCCGGCGAGGAGGGGCCGGGCGGGGGGAAGGGGTCGGAGGGGAGGAAGGAAGCGGCTGTGGAGGGAGGGGAGGAACCAGAATGGAAAAAAATGGTGGGGCCGTGTAGGAAGGCCGTCCGTGGGAGGGGGAGGGTACACGGGATAAAGTAGGGAAGTCTCGCTTCGGGACCTGAGTGGGGGAGGACGGCGAAACTCGTTGAAGGAACGCGAAATTACGATAACGTGTTTCCCGCTGGCAATCTTTGAGGACATAAGAGGACCAATCCAACCAAAGGCAGGAGGCGAAAGGATTTTGAAGACCCGAAGGTGTATCATTCAAACTTCGTACTCTTAGCTTTCGTCAAAAATCATATATGGTACTAATAGTTGTGTTCAGCCAGAAAGTAGGTTTTTGAAAGGTGATCTCACCCGTAGTAAGCCATTGTCGTGTGAAATTCACACATTCAGGGTAGGGGGTCCAGTTCCTTTCCCTGGGACACCTGCGATTTCCTACAAAGTTCTGACACGAATCGAATCGCGAGGATTTCAGGTGGTGGTGTCCAAAAAGGCTCTCGCCCGGGATTTGAACCCGGTAGCCCAGCGCTCTGCCCACCACCATCGGACACCCTTACCTAAAAAATCATCGCGATTCGTTTTTCTGCGCGTCAGAACTTCGTGGGAAATCGCAGGTGAGCCAGGGAAAGGAACTGCCCCCCCCTCCCCTGAATGTGTGAATTTCACACGCCATTGGCTTAGTACGGTGCGAGTTCTACCCTCACCTATCACAAACCTAACCTTTGAACACAAAAATCATAACGCAATGATTAAAACAATTGTTTCATCAACACACTAGTGTTGATGTGAAATAATTGAATTCGAATATTAAAGGGTGCCTTTCCTATCAACCCCCAATGCTATCGCTCTCCCAATTCCACATAAGCTTTCGCCAGCCATCGACTTCATCCGCTGCCACTAGCGGCGTCCCAGCACCGAGTTTCCCTCGGGCTACGGCGGCACCTTTTTCGAACGCTATACACTTCCACCCACACGGCATTCCTGCCCGAGCAATCAAGCGTCTTCCGCAGGAATTCCAGGGGGAGGGATGCTGAAAGGGTTTCTATGGCGACGCGTAGCGAGGAACATCGGTCCATTTGTTACGAACACAAGGACTAAAATGAATTCCTTTCCTTCCGCGAAAGACGGACCTTCTGAATTGATTATCCGTTACATACTTTGACTCCAATTGGAAGTATCTTTGCATTCGAATACACCTAATCAGTACTCAACACGATAGTCAATCTCGCGAATGAGGGTAGAGCCTAGTACAGGACAGGAATAACGGCGTGTGAAACCCACACGTGAAGGCATGCTGTTTTCCTTATACCAACCAGAGGTTACCCTTATTAACACTCATGTACCCAGAAAATCAGTCTTCTGTACAGCTAAACGTGTCTGATAAGACATCTCCATGAATAGAAACAGGTACCTCGGATCACAGACCAAAAACTCAAGACATGCATTAGATGTAAGTTGCAAGTCCGCAGATCTTACACCACCCAATATACCGTATGTACACGTATAATCCGCGACCATAGTTCCCCGAAACCCTGGTGAAATAAAGGTAGGGCGAATCGAATGGAATCCATTACGAATCCTTCGGAATTTAGCTCCAGCCGCGAAAGATTTATTTTTAATTCCTATAGTTTGCATCGCTCATTTTTTTCTCCTTCTGGGGTTTATTGAAGAACGTGCTTTCAGTTTATGACGAAAAAGTCGAAAAAACACGGGGTACGCTAGGGAGCGGATTACGCAATTAAATACGGTAATACTTCTACCAATGAAACTTGCGGTTCAAGCAAGCTTTCAACGTGCATACCATTGGTACAAGTGAAATCTAACGAATGGCCAATCTGTGAGTAGCTCATTACGTGGTGAGTGCCCTGTGAATGTGTGTTCACCCCCTGCCACGTACCCTCTAGGTTGCCTACTGTGTGCAGGCCCGTCCCTCCTAGTCGACGCAAGCGGATGGAGGGGGAAAGAGACGTGCGCCACTGCGGTGGTCATTCATGGCGCGCGCGCGCAAAGTCGCTGCCGGGCAACCGCGCACACCTACTCCACACAAGCGCGCCAGCAAGCATCTCTCACTTTCACCCTCGCAACAGAGATCGCTCGCGAGTGTTTTGGCAGAGGAAGGAGCAGCCCCCCCTTCCCCTATTTCCCGCCCACTGTTTCCGGTCTCGCATCCGACGACCCTCGGGAAGAGATCGAGAAATCGGGACCTTATTCAGGATGGACTCCGAGTCGTACACCACCGGCGGTGACGAAATAATGCCTAAAGACCGCTTTAAACGACACCAATTTCTCGTACAAAAGCTTGTATGAGAAAACTGTACCGAGCAAAGCGGCAAATTGTGTTAACGGTTGTGCCAATGTCTGAATGACTGAACGGAAAACAGAACCTGTTCTAATCCCATGCACACAAGCATACAATTTCGTTCAGTTTCGTACATTCGTTTGTACAATAAATTGCGCCGTGTAAAGCGGCCTTAATACAATGCATCCACAAATCCCAAAGCGTACTAGTTACGTACTGACAGATGGAACAGATGGAATGGAAGCTCTTTGAAGTCACCACCTCGAAATTTTCGAGACGACGCGGTCAAGCTCTTAAGAAAATGTTTCCTCCTCTACAGAAAGGGATTGGCTAGGCGTTGGCTGGCAAACGGAAGACAGGAAAGGAAGCAGCGTCCAAATTATCTACCTACTCTTTCATGAATATTTTTAGATAAACTCGAAATATTTAATGACCCAATATACATGGAAGCTGACTTGCCACGCGACGAAAACCCACGAATGAGGTTCCTGCAAACGATTCTAGGGCGTTCCGACAATGAATTAGGACATCGCCAGTTTCTATCTCGTGCAGCAGTTGAACGAGACCATAGTTTGGCCATAGTTCCGGTAGGCTTTCTTCAGGACGATGAGAAGGCGCCTGTGGGAATGTAAGCGAGACTTGTGGCCAGCACGCGCCGTGAAACCCGAAATTGCAGCAGATGGCCCCCCAGAGACGTAAAAATCAGCCCGATGGAAACCCATCGCTGTTCCAGTACACCCACTCCCCCTATCTGCTGCTGCGGGAACACTGCCGACAGCCAAGCCCTGAGAATGGCCATGGTGGCGACGCCGACGTGTCTGTCCCGAGCGAAGACTTATCTCGATTCAAAAAATTAACGGCCTCTCGCAGAGTACGCGAATGGATACGACGAATGACCCAACTCCCTGATCACGTATCCCGGCTGTCTTAGGACGGAGACACAAACCTCGGGAAGATCAGGGCCTCGAGAGGACGAGCTACATAGGGAAAAAAGCATTTTGTGAATGGTAGCGGGGTGTCCTTCAAGGAGGACGTAACGCCTGGTCGTGAGACGATAAATGAGACGCAAACACAAACCACACGTCCACTCCCGAACGCACAAGCTCTCGCACTCACACACACACACATTCCATTTCCGGTGGTACTGAACATTTCGTAACGCTAAATTTAAAGGGGGGAAAGCGAAGGGTCCTTACTTCTTTGTTGCGGAGTCTGAGACGAGACGGTTTCTTGGCGGTCTGCTCCTCGACGGGGCGCCGATCATCACGGCCCTTTCCTTGGGGCCTCATGCGATAGCGGAGCGGTGGGGTACACACCACACACCCCCGTGCCCAACAGAGAAAGGCCGGAGGACAACCAACAAAAGAGGCACACTTCTCTCTCCACCACGAGGGAAACGGAAACAACAAACGTAGCACCAGAAATTGGACGAAGCACACGAAGGAAGGACGATGCGGCGATTATTCCACCTCCCTCCAGAGAGGTTTCGAGGTCACTTCTCGAGGATAATGGGTCACGTGCATGCACTCAGGACATGGTGCCGGTGCACGAATTTGGCAGGTGCCCTAATTATCACTAACAGAGTGACGGGGAAAGGGGGTCCTGTGTCAACCACAACAGCCGGGGAGGGCGGAGGAGATAGGGTCGAATATCATCAATGAGGACGAACAGAGAAAAACACCTTTTCCATCAAAAACCTCCCGTTCCAAGGGCGGACTCAGGATAATGCTGAGGAACTTCACTCGCAAAACTCGCAAACACACTTCTCTCTCTTTCTCGTTGCTGTCGCCCGCTCCAAAAGCACTTCGTGTCAAAGCATTACGACGCTATTCCATTCACACGAGCCACTACGGGGAGGAAAACGGGAGAGGGAGGGGGAGTCGCCGGGGAGAGGGGAGGGAAGGAAAGGGGTGGGTGGGGGGAGGAAGGAGAGGGGAAGGGAGGGGGCTTATGCGGCAGGGGGGGGGGAAGAAAACGACCGAAGACCCAAGGGAAAACGCAAGCGGTAAAGAAGCCAAGGAGGCGTGCGTCTGGTACACCGCAGCGATCTTCTTTATAACACTCCTTCCAGTTTTGATGGCGTTCGGCACACGGAGACACAAACAAACGCACAACACGGACACAGTATAAACAAAGCACACACGACAACGGGCCGAGCTAAATTTCCGCTCGCACGGGAAGCAAGTTTTGAAACGCGAAGATGGCGGTTCTTCTTTCCTTTTTCAGCAGTCCTCGTTCCGCAGGGCCCGGGAGAATGTTCGGAATTTATCCGTGAGGTCGTACGAAGCACAGTGATCCGCCAGGCAACAGCGAGGGTGTGAGGACGTCGTCCAAAGGCACATTATCAATGAGGCATGTCGCGGCCAAACACAAGTGGAGGACGTTCCTTTGTCCGACAAGATCTTATAAATCCCCTTGCTCGATCGACGACAATTCCAGGCCCGAAGATCTCTCTTCTGGTAGGCGTAGAAAAAGACTAAATATATATGAAACCTTCCTCCAGGGAAGGGTGGGGAAATCACAGGTCTCCTCGTCGACAGCTCACAACGTGCTGCTGAACTGGACGCACGAGCGACAAATACTTGTGTGGCCGAGAGAGAAAGCACGCGATTCACTGGAGAACGAAGCTGAGGAGATGCCGTACGGGTCCACCACGGAAGCAAAACGGACGTTCGTATTCCCGAGTGCGCGTCTGCTTGCGGAAATTATTGTAATATTGAGGGGAATCACGCGAAAAACGAATGAGTAACGTCCTCCGTCCGACCAAACCACACCACGCAGGCTCTCCGACTGAAGCAGAGCACCGCCGCCAGCGCTATCTTTCGGGGGACGGCAGAATGAGTCGGGAAGGGGAGGGGGGTGAGGGGGAGACGCTAGCAGTTGGGTTGTGGCTGTCGGGAGGGGGTGGGCGGGGAGGGGAGGAAGGAAATGGGCTGGAGGGGAAGGGAACCCGCTCCGGGGCGGGGGGGGGGGGGAGTCGTCGGGTTGTTGGGCGGAAGGGGGGGGAGATAGGGGAGGGGGGAAGAGAAAGCTGCGCCGCAGCTGCCACCTACCGCCGTCTCCGCACAGCACCGATTACGTTTTTATGAATGGGGAGTCTGCTGGCAAGGACTTGAATGGGCGAAGGGGGGACGCTCTTTCTCCATGTGTGAGGGGGAGGGGGTTGTGTGTGTGCGCGTGTGTGTTCGTGGTGTCGGGGGGGGGGGAGGGGTGCGGGGCGAGGAGGGTGCAGCAGCGGAAGTATTAGTTGGGTTTTGGGGAAGAGGGCTACGAGTGGGAGGGGGGTGTGGAGGGGTTTGAAGAGGGGATTGGCTTGGGGCGGGGGGGGGGGAGGCAGCGGATGTGGAGTGGAGTAGACGCAGCGGGGAAGGGGAGGAGGGTGTGGAGGAGGCAGGAAGAGGAGGAGGAGGAGGGAGTCCGCGAAATGTGTGGAGTGGGGGAAGAGGGCCGTGGTGCAGAATGAAGACCCCTCTCCCTTCTGGTCACTCTCTTTGTTGGTGTTTGGGGAGGGGGTGCTGGCCATATCTATCCTTCTTGACCGGAAGTAGGTGGGGTTGACTGGTGCGCCTCGCATAACTTGTTCCTTTTCACCGGAAGTGCAACCTCCCACCGCCCCCCCCCTCTTCCTCCCTCTGCCGCGCTTTAAAAAGTCACTAAGTTGCTTCGCTCGCTTTGCAGCTTCTCATACTTTTTCTCGCGAGAGCGATACTTCTGCTGCTCCTGCTCATCCCGCGATCGCAGCGACAGCCTCGGACTCCCTCGGAAGCTCTCGTGGATCGTGTGCGGCGATGGTGACCATCTCGAATCAAGTTCACGTCGCCTCCATCGCAACGATCGTTGTCTTTTGGGCTGGCGAGGGCGGTCGTCCGAGGACGTTAGAAGACGGTGTCTCCTGTTGGACATTCGGCCTTTTCCGCAACTCACTCTCCCCGTCCTCGAAAAATTACAATTCTTTTCCGTCCTATTCGCCAAACCAGTAGCTTACCTAACAATTTTGATGAGAAGACAAAAGAGCGATGTTACTTTTCACTATTTAGGCCTCACCTTGAGTATGCAGCCAGTGTATGGGATCCTAATGAATTAGGTTTGATCAGAGAACTAGACAGTGTGCAGCGTAGAGCAGCTAGGTTCGTTAAAAGGTGTTACGATAGGTTGAGTAGCGTTTCAGAATTAATACAATAATTAGGGTGGGAATCGATATCAGAGCGTAGGCTAAAGTACAGATAAAATCTATTAGAGAAATTTCATACGGATAGCTTTGCTGCAGATGTTTGGCACATATTTAATAAAGAAACCAGCGTACATATTATGCTAGATTCGACCAGATAAATAAGAAAAAGAGAGGTATATTTTCGTACTGATAGATTCAAAATGGCATTCTTCCCCCGTACTATAAGAGAGCAAAATAGGCAGCATAGCAAAGGGATAGGTAGGGGAAATATTTGAGAGTAGTCTGTGGTGCATGATGCATGCCTTAATCCCTTAGATACTATAGATACTAACAATCTAGTTGCATGAGACCCTATAGTTGCTTGTTTGCATGTTAGTAGTGCATGCTTGGTGATCTTCACCCCCTGCCACACACCTTCGCGGTGGCTTGCAGGGTATGGTGTAGATGTAGATGATGAACAACTTTCAACAGATCATTAGCTTCTCACACTTCTGCCTTTCCTATGTTCAAACCCCGACTTCCCGCCTCCTGTGTTTCTGCAACCATAACTCCATGTACTGGAGTCTCTCCAGTTAACCTACCTCTGGGTTCCATACTCCTCCATTCGTTTCCCTTAAAAGCCAGGATCTGGAATAATAAATACCGACGGTTACCCTGGGAGAGTAGAGGCAAAGACAGCATTGAGTAATTGAGTAGAACTAAGAAATGTGTAATAGACCAATATTATAAATCAGGGGTGGGTATACAGCCAGGTTTGAAGCCACCAGATTTTAAGTGCTCCACCATTCTTTTTTTGCGAATGAAATTGTTTGTTGCTAAATCAGATTGGCAATTTTCCACAAAGAAATCTTTACTTCGACCGGTTTCGATGTGATATATCATGTGATACCTGATGATGATGTATCTGTATCACATCGAAACCGGTCGAAGTAAAGATTTCTTTGTGGAAAATTGCCAATCTTATTTAATTATGTTATTCCACCATATAACGCCTGAAACGACTGTTTTAATTCGAAATTGTTTGTGTTTACTGTGACCCATTATCATGCATTCACTTGCGCATTAATGAGCGCATATTCGACTGGAACTGGATGGTGTTTTGTCACTGACGGATCCAATAGAGTTAACCATTTTTACTTTTTCTCACGATGAATCGCATCTACCACTACACAGTAACCTTAGTGCCACCATAAAGGTGTGTGTGAGGGGGTAAATTCAAACCAAACATACATTACATATCTTACATAAAAAGGATTAGTAATTATATTCTAGTTCACACCTCGCAACAAAAAAACATGATAAAAATAGCAAAGTAGGGTGCAATAATAATATGCAGTTAGTTGGGTTAGCATAAAGCCCCAAAACAAATATGCAACTACTTATGCTATCCATTGATACACTCGTATTGGATAAATTTACCGCTATTCATATCCCTGAATTTATTTATGAAATTCGCGTAAATTTCAACCTACAGTGGTCCGACAGTGATTCCCATTTTAGTCAACCTAATAGACTGGTTACGCTAATATAGAAATCATACCGCCCCTTAACTAATCGTGCCGATCTTCGCTGCACGCGTTCAAGATCATAAGTTATACCTATTTCATAAGGATCCCATGTACTGGCAGATTATTGATTTATGGATCATTTCGCTAAGCCTATGTACTTAGATGTTTGATAATTATTCACTGAGTGATTGCGCTAGGGTTCAGTTAAGGTATGAAACTCTGCCAAAAAATCTGGTCCTTATCTACATCTACATAATACCCTGCAAGCCACCATAAAGGTGTTTGCCAGGGGGTGAATTCTCACCAAACATGCACTACATATCATGCATAAAAAGGATTACTATTTATATGCTGTTCTAAACTACACTACTTAAAAAAAGATAAAAATAGCTAAGCAAGCATGCAAATACATGCTGTTATTTGGGTTAGCTTTAAGTCCTTATACCAACATGCAGCTACCAATGTTATCCATTGCTACACTCGTACTGGATATATTTACCGTTATTCATATCCCTAATTGTACGAGGAAATAAGGAAATTTTGAATCTGTCAGTTCGGCAATCAATTTCTCTAATTTTGTGATTAAAGTTCCCGTCTACCATAGTAAGTTGGGGTTTGCAAAATATTTTTAAAATCATCACTGAAAATATGGTCTTGGAATTTACTAAAAGATTAAGTCTGAATTTCAACTTGCGATCTGAAAATGATTCCCATTTTAATTATTTAATAGACTGGTTACGCTAATAAGGTTATTGTACTGTCCCTTCACAGATCTTGCCGATCTTCGCTGCACCCTTTCAAGTTCATTATTTAGACCGATTTCGTAAGGATCCCATACACTGGCAGCATATTCCAAATGAGGTCTAGCAAGGGGAAAGTAGCTGATTTCTTGTACATAATCGTCACATTTACCCAGTACTCTTTGGACGAATCCCAGTTTACGATTAGCTTGACCCATTATTTCACGTATGTGTTTACCCCAGGAAAGATCATGTCTTATTCCAAGATATTTAATGGATTCCACGTTTGTTTATTCATTATAACTTATTTTGTACGTGCTAGGAGGAGAACTATTATCTTTCCAAAAATTCATTACTACACATTTTTTAAAATTTAATTCTAACTTCCATGTATCACACCAATTTTCAATTGCTTGTAGGTCATCATTTAAATATTTTTTATCGTTTGGGCTTAGAATTTCCCTGTACACAACTGCGTCATCATTCATTCATTGAGTGTTTCCGCTATGGTTCAGTTAAGGTATGAAACTCTTCCAAAACATCTGGTCCTTATGGTGTCTTTCAAATTATATCGGTTCACCTTTCTCTGCCTCGCAGCGGCTCGCCTCTGATGTAGGTGGCGTTACGAAAGTTCCTCCAAGTCGGTTGCAGGAATGTCGCAACGCCAGCGCTGCTGAGTTGTCGCAAAACAGAGCGGTCCACGTCGCCGCGGAATCGATTTCCAAACACCCCATTTCCACCCTAACTGAAAGTAAGGTGTCATCTCCCTCCTACATCTCCAGTCTAAAAGTGGATTCACTGCCATTGAATGGTGGGGAAGGGAAGATACTTCCATCATGGATCGACTGGACCTTGAAATAATATGAATCCTCCTTTCCGGGCAGAAACAAAACATGACGCCGAAAATCCTTCCCTTGTTGCTGCTGACCTCTTCCCATCTCATTGAGAGGAGACTCGTTTATATTAAGACGCTGCTGCTACCTCCCAGTCTCTCCAGAGAGAGAGAAGCGAACGTGCGAATGAGCACACCCATCCCCACGTCATTTCCTGCCAGCCACCAGTGTGGCGTGCGGCAGGGGGTGTTGACGAACCAGCCATGATTCGTGAATTACTGCATCTTCATCCACATAATACCCAGCAAGCCACCGCGAGGGAGTGAACCATCACTGGACGTATTTACAGTATCAATCACAGAGATCACTTACTACCACACAGGCATGGAAAATAATACCTTCCCTTTAAAACACTACTTAAATATATGAGCCACGATGCTGCCACTCGGCTGAAAATATTGAGAATGCAGTTACGAGAAATGCGAAATGTGTTCCATAATCGACACTTGATTTTAAATTAATACAAATTAGTGCAATAATATTTCGCTGGGAAGTCATTTCTACAAAGAGATAAACTATGAACACATATTTCTGAGATTACGCACGAGTTAGTACTGTTAAAACATCATCGTCATCAGGGAACTATCCAAAGATTATTCTGACGCAGCCCTCCACTCGATTCTTTTATCAGTCAAACTCTTCATATCAACGTAATTTAACCAAATACGGATTTATACATTTTAGAAAAAGAATTGTTTTTCGAATGTATGGTTATTAGAATGTTTACTATGCTAGCACTTACAAAATAAGTAATAATGAATTAACAAACGTGGAATCCATTAAATATCTTGGAATAAGACTGACAAATGATTTTTCCTGGGGTAAACACATTCGTGAAATAATGGGTCAAGCGAATCGCAAACTGGGTTTCATTAAAAGAGTATTGGGTAAATGTGACGATCATGTACGAGAAATCAGCTACTTTTCCCTTGTTAGACCTCATTTGGAATATGCTGCCAGTGTATGGGATCCCTACGAAATCGGTCTAAATAACGAACGTGTGCAGCGAAGATCGGCAAGATTTGTAAAGGGACGATACGATAATTATATTAGCGTAACCAGTCTATTAAATGAATTGAAATGGGAATCATTGTCAGATCGCAGGTTGAAATTTAGACTTAATCTCTTCCACAAATTCCAAGGCAATATTTTCAGTGAAGATGTTAAAAATATTTTACGAACCCCAACTTACTATGGCAGACTGGACCATAATCATAAAGTTAGAGAAATTGATTGCCGAACTGACCGATTCAAAATGTCCTTTTTCCCTCGCACAATAAGAGATACGAATAACGGTAAATATGTCCTATCGGAGAGTAGCAATGAATAGCATTGGTAGCTGCATGTTGGTATGAGTACTTAAAGCTAACCCTACTAACAGAATGTTTTTGCATGTTTGCTTTGCAATTTCTATCTTTTTTAAATAGTGTAGTTCTGACTACTATATTAATATTATTCCTTTTTTATGCATGATATGTAGTGCATGTTTGGTGAGCAATCACCCCCTGCCACACACCCTTGTGGTGGCTTGCAGGGTATTATGTAGATGTAGATGAAGTGGGACCATACTTTTCTCCCACTTCTCCCTGCCCACCTCTGTAGAACTAAAGCCAATCATTAATTTTTCTCTTCGATCTGTTACAATTTCCCAATCAAGTTATTTCTTTTTTCAACGATTCCGTTAGATAAGAGTTTTTGCGTATTTTTTCTGTAGAACCTTGCCAAACGCTTTCTTAAATAGAAAACTCCTGCATGCAGTGGATAATTACTTTCCTATGCGTCAAAATGTCACGAACTAAGATACTCAAATAGTTCACATTATGGACTCCCCCTAGATCTGTTTTGGTTCCGGCTTCATAAGTTATGCAATAGAGTAACACTTTTTCTATGGTCACACCATCAGAAACAGGGCAAACGAGAAGTGTTCTGGAAACCCTAAGAAGAAGAAGACGACAAAACTTAATCGGCCACACCATGACACATGATGGCCCGATGAAGAAAATTGCTGAAGGTCGAGTGAACGGGAAGAATGGCAGAGGAAGGTCTCGTATGAGACATATGGCACAAGTGATGAAAGGTGTGAAAGAGGAGAAATGCGAAGAGATTATCCGATTGAAGAATCCACTGGAGAGCTGCGTCAAACCAATCTAAAGATTGATAATTTCTGATGATGATGATGATCTAATAAATGTTATTTCAGCTTCCCGTTAAGGTAATTTTAGTTTAAGAATGCATTGTTGTCTGAGAAGTAACGTTATTCTTGGAGTAGAAGTAGCATTTGCCTTGGAATAAGACTGACACATGATAGTTCTTGGAGCAAACACACACGTGAAATAATGGGTCAAGCTAATCGTAAAATGGTATTCATCAAAAGATTACTGGTCAAATGAGACAATCGTATACCAAAAAATGAGCTACTTTTCCGTAGTTACACTTCATTTGGAATACGCTACCAGTGAAGGATCCTCATGGGATGGGTTACACTTCATTTGGAATACGCTACCAGTGATGGGATCCTCACGAAATGGGCTTAAATAATGAACTAAACAACGCCATGGTTCCCTGATCACCTCCATGTCCAATGGGTCCCACGAAAGTGACATCCATGGAGGTGACAAAATCAAGAGTTTATCACAATTAAACGTCACATAAAAATCTTTTAGCAGTGTGCTTTGATTAAAAGACATTTCTTTATGGCAACAAGCCATACAACTAAAGAAAGTCTAAATAGGTAATCATTTTTAAAATTATGGACGACATGGAGGTAACAGCAATATAAGAACTCGATGTTTTTACACCTAAAAGCAGAAATAAATAGACCAAATGTAAAATAAAGAATCAAGTAACTATGTATATTTCCAATTGAATTTTATTAATGTACATACTGTTCAGAAAAGCACATTCTCCAAGCTGAATGATTGCTACCGTTAAACATTCGTCTTACCGTTAAACATTCAAACTTGACCTGCTTCCTGATGGAGTTTTATAGAACGTTTTCTATTTTTCCCAAGGAGGTGATATGTACTTTAGGAACATAACTTTCAATCTTTATATTTATCTCAAATAGAACTGAAATATTCTATTTTTAGCCTAAGGTTTATGGCAATGGTACTGGTTAATTATGGGATGGTTGAATAAATTAATGTAACGTTTTGCTCACAGTTATTTAAGTAAAAACATGGCGTGGGACACCCATGGAGATGACATTCAGACGCTTTATCAAATTTTTTTTGCTATAAATATGTAAAATTTGGTTTATTACGACACTTTGTTAGTTACTATTCCTATTTTACTATAACTTAAAATTTTATTAAATAAAATCAATAATTAAATAAAGTAAACAAATCGATGAAACAACTTCGGCCGTCACATTTTGGATGATTGTTCACAAAGTTCATTCTTATTTTCAAAGTAAACAAAGTTAAGGACTCATATTTCCACTCAATTTCAGAATGACCCAGATAGATTATGGGGCGTCATGCGATATTTTCAACGTGCATTGCGAAGTGGATGAATCGACGCCTCTGCTTTAGTAAGTCATTATGGCGAGTCGGTTCCCTAATCGGCACTCCCCGACGACCGGCACAACACACTCTTTCTCCCTCCCTATGAAGACTCCGTCTTAGCGCCGCTGCTGTGGGGGATTGCGACCGGCTTGCCCTCGACGCAAAGGGAGGCTTCTTGGAGCGAGGGAGGAGTGGCATTTACAACTATCACGTCGATCCTTGACAAGACCTCTATGAGGATTGCGCCAGCGGCCATGTTGGCCGAGTGCGGGAGGCGCGGCTGAGAAACGGGGTGCGGGGGGGAGGGCAGATGCATCACGGGAAAGCCAGCCTTGTGCACGCGCGCATGCAAAGATACTAATTAGACATTCATTCTCAAGAAGGTGCACGGCGCGCGCCACACACTACGCGCATTCCACTCCGGGAGGCGGTGCTCACCGCGCTGTCGTTATTTCTACATACATCAGGCGCAAAAGACCAGACACGTGATGACTATTCTTCAAAAATGTGTATGTTAATTGATACCGGTTGTTTCACTTCGCGCAGGAAGTCTCGCCTGCGGTGACTGCGAGCACAAGCGCTATCTGGAGAGGCTCGTGCTATGAATGACGATATCGGCAAGTGGGTAGAAGGAAAAGGCTTGGAAACACACTCCGAGCCGCGGTTCTTACAATCTTTCCACGATTGCAGCACTTCCTCAACAGAGTGATGTACCTGTAGTGCATTGAAGGAGAATGCCTTTCATTTTCAATTTTCAAATCTATTGTTGATGTACCTATGCCCTCGGTTTTGCTCATTTTTTAAATGTTGTGGATACAAACCTCCTCGACAAATTAAAAAAGTTTTTCAGGGGTGATATTTCATTTAAGAAAGAAAAATATTTTTGAGTGAAGGCGTAACGGCCGCCGGTCACCCCCGGCCCGGCTAGCGCCGCGCCGTCCGTATTGTACTCTGGCGTCTCCAGATCTCAGCACACCGTTCTTTCATCTTCTTCTCACCGATTTCAACCGTAACCATACTCTTATATTTCCTTTGTCCGTGCCATTCGCACGATGTGAGTGTATTCTCGATGCGAAATTATACAGCGAAACATTATTTTACACGACCATATTCAGCTTTTAAATTATAGGTCTGCTTTAGTGGGGCAGCCATAACCGTATAAATACCATTCAGCATCGGTTCTCGTGTATAAATGCCATTCACCATCGGCCATTCAATCCACGAGCACAGCAGTACGTCATCAGGAAAAACGGAGCCGAACGTGATTTGTTCTTTCGATTTCCCTTGGATTTTTGCTACACTAATCATTATTGTAATCGCTTACTATGCTAGATAAGAGAATGCATAAGATGTAATAATGCGGTAGTATATATTGAGCATGAACAATTTGCAGAATATTCTGTAAGCATACTTTTATTCTTACCTTCTGATTCTGTTCAAGTAGACTGTAACATAACGGTGTAATAACGACTTTAAGACGGGAGCGTGAATTGCATTTCAATATGTGACAAAATTTTATTTTAATAAACGAAGACAGTTATATATAATATTTTCAACACATGTATATTTTAAATGCGAAACTAATTCCATTGCCTCGCTTAGCATAATTATTATTTTAGCTGATTCCGAAGACTTACATCATTCATATGAAGTAATGCTTGGGAAATGATTACAAACAATAGGGTTACAAAGAGGTTACCAAGTTAATTAACGAGAACGAAAGGAAAAGTAAGGAATGTCAGGGTGTTCATAGGCCCTGGAAGGCTATCGTATGCGAAGAAAGACAAAATATCCGTTGAGTTGTGATAGAGTTTTGCCTTCCCAGTTGCTTGCCGTGAGAGGAAAACATGAATGGGTGACGGTTAAGCCCCAACTTGAAAAGCAGAGTATGGAAGAGGTTTCGGAGAACATACTAAAAGATTATGCCAGGAAAGTAGGATAGGGGCTGAGCAAAGTAACACCGAAAGCCGAAGACGTAACGAGGATTGTCTAATATTCTCCGAGGCCGACTGCTTTAAGGCCTCGTGCCGCCCTCGTGTTTTCTAGGGCGGTGGCCGCACATATACGGGAAGCAATTGGCAATTGGCACGGACAAAGGGGACATAAGAGTATGTGTACGGTTGAAATCGGTGAGAAGAAGATGAAAGAGACGGTATGCTGAGAAGTGAGAGGCTGGAGTACCATACGGTCGGCGCTAGCCGGGCGCCGCCGCGGCGACCGGCGGGCGTTACGCCTTCACTCAAAAATATTTTTCTTTCTTAAATGAAATATCACCCCCTGAAAACCTTTTTTTTAAATTTGTATAGGAGGTTTGTATCTACAATATATAAAAAAATGATCAAAATCGAGGGCATTTGAACATCGTCAAAAAAAGATTTGATATTTTAAAATTGTTATAAACTTTATAAAATTGTTTATATTTTATAATATAATCTTTTATTCTAGTTTAAAAATTCAAGACCTTTAAAACAAGTCCTTTTGCAAATCTGTAGATTTACTATTTTCGGAGATATGTCTTAAAATGTGAAGTAACTTTTGCAAAATTCACTTGCAAAACGGCTTGGGGGTTTTTTGTTTTCCTATTAATTGGTGACGTTTTGCCAAGTTTGATCAAAAATGGTCACCCTAAGGGTCTATTGCCGATTTTCTGGTCTAATTGACGTGGAATGACCCATATGTAACATCTTTAGTAAAGGTATCCGTTTTAATTGTCTGCTGGAGAGATAATTTATATTTTAACCTACGAACTGATAATGATTCCCAACCTAATTTTCCATTACTTTCGATACACTACTTTACCTATCGTAACACCTTTTAATAAACCTGGCTCTACGCTGCACACTGTCTAGTTCTCTGATCAAACCTATTTAATTCCGATCCCATGCAGTACTGGTTGCGTATTCAAGGTGGGGCCTAAATAGTGAAAAGTAACTCTTTTTGTCTTCTCGTCACATTTCCCTAGCACACTTTAAAATAAATCCTAGCATTCTCTTGGCTTGGCTGCAATCAATAATCACCTGACACTGTTTGTGCATCCGATAGCGAGGCCGGAGCCCGTCAATCGGAGGAGGAAGTGAGGGACGACTCAGTGCCCGTGGCCTTATACAGGTGTGGAGAGTCCCCTCCCAGCTGTGGGAGAGGTCAACCAACGCACCAAGGCACTTCCAAGCCCTCACCGAGAATGGGAACCGAGGATGGAAGCAGTGGCATTGCTCGACTATTCCTCCCTGCAGGAACACTTAAACCCTCTTGCATCTCTTCATTTTCACTTGCTCCACATTTGAGACAAAGACCGCAGACGGATCAGTGTAATGGGGACATTGTCCACGTTCTTTTTATTGCCGACTCTGATCGAGTTTGTAAAATAAGAAGACCCGTATTTTTCCGTTCTTCGATCCGTCGAGTTGTTCTCGAGTTATAAGCAGCGAAGAACTAATGTTTTTCACCCTTTCGGAAAAGTGAGCGTGCAACGGACTTAATAAGACTTTATTAATGAGATTAAATCTAAATTTCAACCTACTGTCTGACAACGATTCCCATTTCAGTTCATCTAATAGACTAGTTACACTAATATAGTTATCACACATTCCGTCCCATTACAAATATTGCCGATCTTAGCTGCACACGTTCAAGTTTAAGGCTATTTCGTTAGGATTTCGTAAGGTAATAATTATTGTATCAAATACAGTGAAATATCTCACGCACAATTTTTTAAAGATTTAGGCATGTCCATTACTATGATAACATTGATGGAGGCCGATTTTACAAAAAGCGATCAAATTTGAACCCATGAAAATTGTTAATGCGCGATACCCAGGACAAATAGCACGTAAAAGCAAATGCACCAATCAATGGAAAATCACCATGCGGAGTTGCTAGGTCAAGCCTGAAAAAAAAACATTTTTAACTTTTGAATTTCAGCCCATTGTGCGACGACGTGGCTATTTGCTCCTTAATACTCTGATATGGAGTTACACTTCTTCTTCGGTAACTCTAAAGAAATTGTTTAAAAAATACCGCTCGTATAAGTCAACTAGAAGGATAACTTGTAACGGTAGGTATTTGTTCGTTCTCGCCTGTTTCCAAAACACACCTTGAAATCATCCCGTTACGGTCTTTGGACCTGAAGGTTTACTCTCTCATCCAATATTGATAGAATAGATATAATCTACTTTTTCCTTCCGAGAATACAAAGTACATCACTTCTATTTTCTGTCAACGGATCTTGACACAAGATTGTTATGGACTGTTTACTTTCGGTTGCTACGAAAATAATGTGCCATACATTGATACCTAATAAATATTAGATTGACGCCTATTTTGAGCTACTGAACCCTGTTTCTCCGAACCAGTATGCAGGAAAGTGTGAGAGATGCAAAGAGAGTAAGGGGTAATTAGATAGATGCCTATTTTGAGCTACTGAGCCCTGTTTCTCCGAACCAATATGCAGGAAATTGTGAGAGATGCAAAGAGAGTAAGGGGTAATTAATACCTAATGGTAAATACCGAAATAGCCGTCACTTTGACATATACACTCATTCCTTCATTGAAATGTAGATACTAACCACCTAATTGCCCATGACTCTTATATCTATATCTACATCTACATCTACACGATACCTTACAAGCCACCGCGACGGTGTGTGGCAAGGGGTGAAGATCACCAAGCATGCATTATTGACATGTGAACAAGCAACTATAGGGTCTCATGGAACTAGATTCATCTACATCTAAATCTACATAATACTCTGCAAGCCACCATGGTGTGTGGCAGGGGGTGAACTCTCACCAAACATGCACTACATATCATGCATGAAACTTGTAATTAAAAATTAAAATAACAATGCATACATGCAAAAACATGCTGTTAGTTGGGTTAGCTTTAAGTCCTTATACAAACAACCAGCTACCAATGTTATCGATTGCTATACTCGTACTGGATACATTTATAGTTATTCATATCCCTAATAGAACGAGGAAAAAAGGACATTTTGAATCTGTCAGTTCGGCAATCTATTTCTCTAATTTTGTGATTATGGTCCAGTCTACCATAGAAAGTTGGGGTCCGCAAAATATTTTTAACATCATCACTGAAAATATGGTCTTGGAATTTATTTAAGAGATTAAGTCTAAAATTCAACCTGCGATCTGACAATGATTCCCAATTTAATTCATTTAATAGACTGGTTACGCTAACATAATTATCGTATCGTCTCTTTACAAATCTTGCCGATCTTCGCTGCACACGTTCAAGTTCATTACTTAGACCGATTTCGTAGGGATCCAATACACTGGCAGCATATTCCAAATGAGGTCTTACAAGGGAAAAGTAGCAGATTTCTCGTACATTATCGTCACATTTACCCAGTACTCTTTTGTCGTATCTCAGTTTACGATTCGCTTGAGCCATTATTTCACGTGCATCTAAAGTATAGCATAGATTGTTAGCATCTATAGTATTAAAGGGGTTAATACATGCATCATGCACAACAGACTACTCTAAAATATTTCCCCTACCAATCCCTATGCTATGCTACCTATTCTGTTCTCTTATAGTACGGGGTAAAATGCCAGTTCGAATGTATCAGTACGACAATCTATCTCTCTAATCTTATTTATCTGGTCGAATCTAGCATAATACGCTGGGGTTTTTAATATGTGCCTAACACCTTCAGTAAAGCTATCCGATTGAAATTTCTCTAATACCTGTAATATGTACTTTAACCTACGCTCTGAAAATGATTCCCACAGTAATTCTTGTATTAATTCTGAAAAACTACTCAACCTAACGTAACACCTTTTGATGAGCCTAGCTGCTCTACGCTGCACACTGTCAAGTTCTCTGATCAAACCTAATTCATTTGAATCCCATATACTGGGTGCATTCTCAAGGTGGGGCCTAAGTATTGAAAAGTAGCATCGCTCTTTTGTCTTCTCATCACATTTCCCAAGTACTCTTCTCATAAATCCTAGCTTTCTCTTCGCTCGGCCGCATATTTCCCGGATGTGTCTTCCCCACGATAAATCTTTTGTGATTGTTAAACCTAAATACCTCATGGTTTCAACGCTTTCGATCTTCGTGTTACTAATTTTATAGGACCTCTCTATCGAATTATTTATCCTCCAAAAATTGATAGGTACACACTTTTTAAGGTTGCCATTTGTCGCCCCACTCTTGAATTGCATCTAAATCCTTGCTAAGCGATTTCCTGTTTTCTTCTTTTGATATACCTCCATACACTACAGCATCGTCTGCAAAAAGTCTAAGCTTACTACTAACTACGGTACCCAAATCGTTTATGCATAAAGGAAATAGAAGCGGACCTACTACGCTACCCTGGGGAACTCCCGATGTGACTTTGATTGTGTTCGACATGATACCATCTATGACAACCCTCTGCTCTCGCCCACATAAGAATTCTTTTACCCAGCATACAACGTCTTTATTTATACCAAAACTCTCTAACTTCAACATTAATTTATTATGATGAACTTTATGGAATGCCTTTTTAAAATCTAAAAAATCGCATCGACTTTAGTACTGTTCTCGCCATAGAGTAGAATATCGTGTTAAAGCTATTGTGTCTCGTAAGATTCACCTTTTCGGAACCCATGTTGGCTGTTTATGAGCAATCTCTGACTATCCAAATGCCCCATGATCGAACTGACTCCAATGTGCCCAAATACCTTACAAGAGATTGACGTGAGTGAAATGGGTCTGTAGTTCTAGGTTCTTCCCTATCACCGCTTTTAAAAATAGTTGTTATGTTAGCTACTTTCCAATCCCTGGGTACCGTGTGTTTCTTTAGTGATTTATTGAATATTATTTCTAGATAGGGGGCTATTTCAGAAGTTATCTAGCATGTTTCTGTAGAGTAGTAGCATTGTAGCCCTTTGTGGCACGTAAGAAGTGGTTGTTTGACGATCGTCCACCCCTGCCACACAACCTCGTGGTGACTCGAAGGGTATTCCGTAGATGTTGAAATGCTTCATCCATATATTTATGTGTTTTCGCGTTCAATTTAAAGTTGCAGGCTTCAATTAATGGAAATGTTAGATAGGAAAATAATTACAGATTATTTACGCTCTCCCATTGATCTACATCTACATAATACCCTTCAAGCCACCATAAAGGTGTGTGGTAGGGGGTGAATTCTTACCAAACATATACTAAGTATGTATAGGCTGTATAGTCTTTATTTTTACTATATAATTTATAATTATTCTATGATTCCACACTTAATTTCTGCCGAGCATGATATCCGCATTCAATGTCATGATCAAGGTACAACATATCAACACCTACATGATACCCTGCAAGCCTCCAATTACGTGTGTGGCAGGGGGTGACTCCAGACCAAATATGCATGACAAATATTGCATAAAAATGATCAGTAGTTATATTATAGCTTAATATTTATTATGAATTAAATAATTAATACTTTTGGGTGCGTCCTTATATCAATGAACATATATAGTACTATGTTAGAACGGTTTTAAAGATATTTTGTATGTGATAATGTCATTGAATATCGAAAACCATGGTCGGCAGAGATAAAGCGTGTAACATATCAAACTGTAATTCTTTTGTTGTTTTCGTGTACTTTGTGTCATGAAGTTAGGTCCCACGGATCAATGGGTAGACAGCCACTGCAGACGTGGAAGCACATAACACACAAGCAGGGCGAAGAAGAATTGCACGAGCAGAAATAATCAATTATCATATCAGCTCACTTCATTTCGTTCCCGGTCAACTGGTCCTCGCTCCTCGGCGGCATCGTCATGAATGTTCAGGCTGAAACCAATCACGAGAGACTTCGGTGACGTCTTAACCGCCATCCACCATCCGAGAAGAACTGCGGGAAGGCTAAAAAAATCCTCTAATATAATAAATTTAAGTGTTGGCTGCAGACATAATATGATGAGAGTTAATACGTTTAACCCCGTTTCACACGATACTTGAACCAGCACAAGACCTAGTGTGCTAGCCGCTACTTGATATTGAGGACGGAATCTAGTATGATTGGAACCGTCCTGGGAGGTTTCACACGATCATCGACCTTGTGCTGCTTGCTATGAATCGGTTATTCCATATGATTCCATACTAGTTTAAAAAAAAGAGAAGTTCGCACAGCCTCTGTAACGTGACTTGATTGGTCGATGGCTACTGGGCTACTAGGTCCTGCTAGAAATCTAGTACCGCGTCAAGTACGAAATCCAGTAGCTCAGCGAGTATACTAGCTAGCACGCTTGCCAGCCAGTAGGTATACTGGTTCTGTGCACACGATACTGGAAAGCTATCATACTAGCGAGTATACTAGACCTTGTACTGGATCAAGTATGGAGTGAAACGGGCTTTACTCCAATCTTTAAAGGAAGGAAGTAGAGGAAATGCGATTATGGATTAAATTTCGAGTGGATAGATGGGAAATCCACTCCAAGGAGTGCGATAAAGCACTGTTATCGATTGCCCGTTTTCACAGGCTTTGATTTTATTGAGTCGACCGATTGAATAATATATCTATCTTCTACGGCGAGGACTGTAGGATTACAGGGTATTATGTATATGAAAGTGAGACCACGATTGTGAAAAGGGGTCTAGCATCACTCAGCGGCAGAGCTAGAGAGCTGGGATGTATGGAAAATAGCTTAAGCCCGTTTCACACGATACTTGATCCAGCACAAGACCTAGTGTGCTAGCCGCTACTTGATATTGAGGACGGAATCTAGTATGATTGGAACCCTCCTAGGAAGTTTCCCACGATCATAGACCTTGTGCTTGCTATGAATCGGTCATTCCATATGATTCCATACTAATTAAAGAAAAGAGAAGTTCGCACAGCGTCTGTAACGTGACTTGATTGGTCCATGGCTACTGGGTCCAAATGGGAGCTGCTAGAAATCTAGTTCCGAATCAAGTATGACATCCAGTAGCTCAGCGAGTACTCTAGCGAGCACGGTTGCTAGCCAGCATACTGGTTCTATTCACACAATACTGGAAAGCTAGCATACTAGAAAGTATGCTCGACCTTGTGCTGGATCAAGTATTTTTAGTTTACTTTAATTTTTGGACCAGTGGTATCACATAAGGTTGATGAGGCATCCGATTTTGGAATTTTCCACAGAAATCACACAGTCAATCCTCTAAGGTTCCTGGGATAGACTAATAGGAACATAGCAAGGAGTGGCTAATCGGAATATATAGTGAATCAAATTCCAGCAGCATTAAAGATCGCAACCAAAGACACAACTACCAGATGAATAGCAGCGAAATAAATAATTTTAAAAATGTCTTTCTGACCTGAATACTCCCAGAGGATGTGAGGTGAAACTGTTGTCCGAAACACCACAAACGCGATTGAAATCCTCGGAATTAATAATTTTAAACCACTGATTACATGTCGCAGAAACCTTGAAAAAAAATATTAGGTTCGGGAGTAATTTTAAGTCTGTAATATGCATATTAGGAGACAGCCGACCCAAGCGTGAGTAACGAAGTCGTAGTAGTTGTATTTCCAGCTGTAAGTTGGTTCCTCTTCAGAGAGGAAGCCCCCTTTGCGTGGGCTATTCGACTGACTATTTCTTTCTTGCTTCGTCCATCATTGCTTACTCGGCTTCCAAGCAACAGAACTCTTTGACCTCTTCCAGTTTTTGTTTTCCTAGTTTAACGTTGGTTTTTGGCCTCTTCTCTCTTGCTACACACCAGTATCTTAGTCTTCTTCTTATTGATCTTCAGCTATTATCTGGCTATTGTCCTTTCCATGGTTATTAACATCTTATTCAAATCCCTCTCTGACTCGGCTATGAGTGCTATGTCATCAGCGAATCGCAGCATGCTATTGGATATATTTACAGCTTTTCATATCCCTAATTGTACGATGAAAGGAGGACATTTTGAAACTGTCGGATCGGAAATCAGTTTCTCTAATTCTGTAATCATGGTCCAGTCTACCATAGTAAATTGAGAGCTCGCAAAATATCTTTTTCGTCATTAGTGAAAATATTATCTCGAAATTTATTTAAGAGAATATGTTTAAATTTCAGCCTAAGATCTGACAATGATTCCCATTTTACTTCATCTAATAGAATGGTTATGCAAATATAGCTATTTTACGTCCCTTTAGAAATAATAATACAGTAGAACCTTGCTTACATGACTCTCAATAACACGACAACCTCAATTACAAGTGCAATTTTCAAATCCCCTTGAGATTGCCATAACACGTAATGTTAAATTGACCTCTATAACGCGACTATTATTATCCAAACAGCATCAATAACACGGATTTTTTCCAATTCACAACGTAACTCAGAACCTCTATAACAAGTCGTTTTGAAAAGTCAACCTCGATAACGCGACTCTATACATGAATGGGTCAAAACCTGCACAATGGAACACTGCCAAAAACGCTTCTGCAGACGTCTACGCCTCTTGACTTGAAGACTCTGCTTCGCTACTTCAACAAAAGTTTACTGCGCAAACTTCGAGAATAAGGATTGATCTAGTAAATAAGTTTAGCAATTTTTCACTTGTTGCTTTTCTCATAATTCTGTTGACCTCAGAAAAACGCAAATTTTGACGAAAATAAGCTGATTTCCATGGCGTGTATGAAGTTAAATTCCAAACGTGTTAGCAAGGGTCGCTCTAAATTTCACTCGTTATAAAGGGATTTAGTGATAACACGACTGATAGCCAAAATAATCTTGATAACATGACCCTCAACAAAAAGAGCACCTCGATAAGAAGACTGTTTCCCTAATCCCCTTGAGACACTTCTTATCGAGGTTCTACTGTAGTAGCATTGTAGCTCGCAGTTGTACGTAAATAGTGCTTGCTTGGCGATATTCACCCCTTCCACACACCCTCGCGTTGGCTCGCAGGGTATTAAGTAAATGTAGGTATATAATGCGGTCCCCTTTCATTCCCATTCGTCGAAAAGTGGATAATAGGAAACACTTCCCTGCAGCTTCCGGTGACGTCAAGTGGAGTCGAATGACGTCTCCGTGGGTTTCATTCATTAAGCGTCGAGGCGCCTTCGTGGGGAGTCTCCCCCACCCACATCCGCCCAAAAAACAACCCCCTCCCCCCACCCCCTCTCAATTCCTCCCCTTCACCTTTTTCGCAGAAATTAAGATTCCTAGAATTCAACACTCCAGGCAAAGCCTTTCCCACTCTCCACTTCTGCCGCCGAATCACGCACCTTGTCAGCGCACTTCTTCTAAGGCAACATAATACTCGGCAAGCCATCGTAAAGGTGAGTGGCAGGGGGTGATTCACATCAAATATGCACTACATATCACACTAATATAAAGCTGGATAAGTGGCTAACTTCTAATCGAAACGCAACAATTGAACAAATAAATAGGTTCAAAGAGCAAAACGTGCAGCTCTTCTCAGCATTGACAAACATGCTGTTTAGTTCGGTTGGATTGAGGTCCTTATACCAACATGCAACTACCTATGCTATTCATTGATACCCTTGTATTTATACTATTGGATATATTTAGCACTATTCAAACCCCTAATTGTACGACGAAAGAAGGAAATTTTGAATCTGTCAGTTCGGCAATCAATTTTATCTAATTTTATGATCATGGTCCAGTCTACCATAGTGAGTTTGGAGTTCGCAAAATATTCCCCAGGGTAGCGTAGTTGGTCCGCTTCTATTTCTTCTATACATTAACGATTTGGGTACCGTAGTTAGTAGTAAGCTTAGACTCTTTGCTGATGATGCGGTAGTGTATAGGGGTATATCAAAAGAAGAAGACAGGATCACTTAGCAAAGATTTAGATGCAATTCAAGAGTGGTGCAACAAATGACAGTTATGACTTAACCTTAAAAAGTGTGTAGCTATCAATTTTTGGAGGAGGAATAATTCGATAGAGTGATCCTATAAAATTAGTAACACAAAAGTCGAAAACGTTGAAACCATAAGATATTTAGGTGCAACAATCACTAAGGATTAATCGTGGGGAAGACACTTTGGGAAATATGCGGCCGAGCGAAGAGAAAGCTAGGATTTATAAAAAGAGTACTAAGGAAATGTGATGAGAAGACAAAAGAGCGATGTTACTTTTCAATACTTAGGCCCCACCTTGAGAATGCACCCAGCGTATTATGCTAGATTCGACCAGATAAACAAGATTAGATAGATAGATTGTCGTACTGATAGATTCAAAATGGCATTTTTCCCCAGTATTTTAAGAGAACAGAATAGGCAGCATAACAAAGATATAGGTAGGGGAAATATTTTAGAGTAGTCTCTAGGGCATGATGCATGTATTAATCCCTTAAATACTATAGATACTAACAATGTAGTTGCAAGAAACTCTATAGTTGCTTGTTTGCATGTTAGTAGTGCATGCTTGGTGATCTTCACCCCCTGCCACACACCCTCGCGGTGGCTTGCAGGGTAACGTGTAAATGTAGATGTTATCTAACAATAAGTATATTTTATTTGTATTTATCTATCATCGTTCGGTTAATAATGTCAATAACCGATCATGATAAATCACAGAAAACAGGCTTTAATTGAGAGTTAATAAAAGTCATTCAATGATCGCCTTTAACGATTGACCTTTTCCGATACGGCATTAGTGCACTAAATTCTGCAGAATACATTCTCAAGCTGCTTGGACCAACCGAGGGTTAGACCAAAAATATAAATGGAATTCAGCTACTTGACTTGCAAATCTGTCAACTTACGCATTCCTATATATTCCCTATAGCAAAGATGTGTGTGTGTTGTATGTCAGCATATCCCTCGGACTTTTTCCAGACGAAATAAAACAGTAACATGGTTATTTGCCGCACAATATAAATAGGGAAAACTAACGATGATTATTTGACTGCCCTCTCAGCGATACACATACTTAAGCTCGCCACGATTAGAAATACCAAAAAACTCATTACGGAAAAGTCAAAATGGAAAAAAGGCAATGGATCATACACTAGGGTGAAGTCTGACCATCCAGGGAGCTAAGTAGCATCACTGAATTTCTTAATTGCATGCCAGTAGTACATTTTTGGTGACCTTCACCCCCTGCCACACACTCTCACGGTGGCTCGAAGGGTATTGAGTATAATGAGTAGATGTTAATACATGATTATGTTCTACAGGCAACTCTTAACAATAATGGGGAACATGCACTATTTTTTATAACTCTTTGAATGTGAAGTTTATTAGCTAAAATGTGCTTGGCGAAAATTTTGCTGAAGAGTTAAGTTGCGTTACAAAGATATTACTCTTTGAAAATTGTAACTTTTCGGCAGCTCAAAAACACGACGTCATCGCATGACGTCACGGCACGGTATCACTAGGGCGTTGTTTATCTACATCTACATCTACATAATACCCTGCAAGCCACCACAAGGGTGTGTGGCAGGGGGGATTGCTCACCAAACATGTACTACATATCATGCATAAAAAAGGAATAGTATTAATATAGTAGTCAGAACTACACTATTTAAAAAAGATAGAAATTGCAAAGAAAACATGCAAAAACATTCTGTTAGTAGGGTTAGCTTTAAGTACTCATACCAACATGCAGCTACCAATGCTATTCATTGCTACTCTCCGATAGGACATATTTACCCTTATTCGTATCTCTTATTGTGCGAGGGAAAAAGGACATTTTGAATCGGTCAGTTCGGCAATCAATTTCTCTAATTTTATGAATATGGTCCAGTCTGCCATAGTAAGTTGGGGTTCGTAAAATATTTTTAACATCATCACTGAAAATTTTGCCTTGGAATTTGTGGAAGAGATTAAGTCTAAATTTCAACCTGCGATCTGACAATGATTCCCATTTCAATTCATTTAATAGACTGGTTACGCTAATATAATTATCGTATCGTCCCTTTACAAATCTTGCCGATCTTCGCTGCACACGTTCAAGTTCATTACTTAGACCGATTTCGTAGGGATCCCATACACTGGCAGCATATTCCACATGAGGTCTAACAAGGGAAAAGTAGCTGATTTCTCGTACATGATCGTCACATTTACCCAATACTCTTTTAATGAAACCCAGTTTGCGATTCGCTTGACCCATTATTTCACGAATGTGTTTACCCCAGGAAAGATCATTTGTCAGTCAAATCTGTTTTTATCTGTTTATGCGTGGAGGTAAGTTGTTAAGTGAATACTTGGCGATAACGTATGTTTTTATCTCATTTGTTTAATGCAATAAACGATTGTATTTCGAATTTTTATTTACGTTGTATGGATTGTAACGAGCAAATCGTCTATTAATTGTATGATGCCTGTGTAGTGCCCAAGAATTTCTACTACGTCTATGCAATCGCTGCTTTTTTTAGAAAAACGCCGCCATAAGGGAGTGAACCAAAGGAAATTGTCGGAATGTGCTTTTTTAAGTATTTTTTCAGTCATCGTTTCTTTCGAGAAACGGCTAAAAACCTCAAAACAACGTATTCGCTTCGTTTTCTTTTAAAAATAAATGTCTATCTCCGTAGCAATATGGAACCTATACCGTGCAGTAACGTCAGAAGGCGTTTTAGGTCACGTGACTTTCGTCAATTTCCGGGAACATTTTAATGTCATTTAATAACCTTGTGGTGGGTGTAGAAAAAATTGGCTTATATATTTAAATTGGTGAGAAAATTTCGCTTCAAGTACTACATCATTAATTTTCGAGAAACAAATTTCATGCATATTCCCCATTCACTTGCCTATCCCTTTGCTATGCTGCCTATTGTGTTCTTTTATAGCAAGGGGAAAATTGAATGTTTACGGTGCACACTCTCTGGTTACCTGATCAAACGTAATTCACTCGGATCCCATGCACTGGCTACAAATTAAAGGTGAGGCCTAACTAGTGAAAAGTAACATCAGTCCACTGCAGTTTTCCTATCTTTCCTTCCTCGGCGTCTTTAGGCATCACTCGTTTCTCCGGCTTCGAATATCATAATGCCTTGGTCTTCCTCAGCCGCCCTCTGCAATGTGCCTGCGAACACCTTATTCTAAGTTGTTTCCTTCCTGAATGCTCGCCTTTATGATCACAGTAATGACGTTAAGTTCTGTTGACACCCACGGTGATTGGAAATGTGGATTTGCGTTTCCTTGTTTTGTTTAATGCAGGTGATAATCACCAGTGTGATAAATGTCTCTCACAATAACGTATCTACATCTACGTAATACCCTGGGAGTCAGCGCGTGTGGCAAGGGGTGCAATCACAAAACAAACACTACCTACATGCAACTAAGAGCTACAGTGTTGGATAAGAAGTCATGTGCATTTAGATGGTTAATTGGAGTGTTTGCAGAAATCTTCATTTGCCTGTTTCCTCATGTGATCTAATTGTTTCCCACCAAGGATTCGATATCAAGTAAATATCATTATCAACGGACACCTTGATAATGATGCTCTGTATCGAAGCCACGTCCGGAAACAAAAAAGTCATAAGTGGTAACAGCCAAGTTGAAATTTCTTTAATTGCTTCAACAATGAAGGATTTCTACTAAGTTAAGCCCGCTACATGCAGATGGTTAGTGTTTATATAATACCAATTAATTTACGTAATCATGAGTCAAAGTTCATAAAAGAGTTAGAGCACCTTCAAAGGCCCATCATGACAATTGTACTGTGCAAGAGTTTCAAATTCATAATTTGTTTTGTCAAGAGCTTTCTTCACTCATTGTCAACCCACTCACAATGGGACCGAATTACCATATTTTTTATTGCCGGATCTGATAGAGTTTGTAAAATAAAAAGACACGAATTTTTCCGTTTTTTTATCCGTAAATTATATCTCGAGTTATAAGCGACGAAAAACTGATGTTTTTAACCCTTTCGGAAAAGTGGGCGTGTTGCAACCTCTGACGTGTCTGACGGGAGGACACAGCTGACTCTGCCAATAGGAGCAGTTGCGACAGCATCTGTGCGAGCAGACCTTCCGATAACGTGGGCGTCACCTTTTGCTTATTTTAACTTTTGATTTATGAGTGAATGGTTGTGGTTAGAGAATTAACTTTTTCACCAAAATCTCTTTGTCGTTTCCATCTAACGATTTCGTGCAAAAAATTACGATTTCGGTTCCGAGTAAACGCCCCCGTTGTAAGGAATGGGTTGTGATTACTTAAAGGCATGTATTCCAAAGGATATTTATGGCTGAAATCGCCCATATCATGAAGATATTACTTTTGCCAAACGGTATCAGACGGAATTCGTCCTGGAACACTTTTTTTCTCAACCCTCTGCATGTGGTGAGGTTTCTGCTCTGTAGTGCATGATTCAGTGAATCGACACTATAACAAACGGGAGGACCGTGCCATGACTGGCTTCATTGGTTCATCCGGGGAACGCTTACAAAAGGGAATGGACCTGGGATGGACTGAGTGGCTGGTTGGATGCGGGAGGCGTGAATTAACAGGCACAGCCTTTCGGGGGTGCATCGTTGGTCGGCGGGCAGCGGGACTGGAACCAAGGCTCATTTACTCCGGATAGCCGTCGAGTTGAGTTTCCTGAGAGGCCGTACACATTGCCCGTTGACCAAGGATCCGGGGGCAGTTAGAACTTAACCTTAAAAAGTGTGTAGCTTGAATATGTAGCCAGGGTATGGGATACGAATGAATTAGGTTTGATCAGAGAGTTAGACAATGTATGTACAGCGTAGAGCATCTAGATTTGTTAAAAGATGTAACGAGAAGTAGTAGTGCATCAGAATTAATACAAGAATTGGTTGGGAATCATTATTAAATCGTAGGATGAAGTACAGATTAAACTATAGCAGAAATTTAAATCGGATAGCTTTACTGAAGATGTTAGGCACTTATTAAAAACACCAGCGTATTATCCTAGATTCGACCAGATAAATAAGATTAGAGATATATATTCTCGTACCGATAGATTTAAAATGTCATTTTCCCCCGTACTAGTAAAGAACACAATAGGCAGCATAGCAAAGGGATAGGTGCGCGAAATATTGCAGAGTAGTCGGTAGTGCATGATGCATGTATTAACAACCAATCCCTTTAGTACTGTGCATATACTATATTAATAATAATAAACATTATTACTATTATACTAATTATCTAGCTGCATGTCTCCATTAAATATCCTAGTTGCATTTCAATAGTGCATGTTAGGTGATTTTCACCTACCTTCATTGCCCCCCCGCGGTTGTGTGGCAGGGGCGTATCGCGTAGATGTAGATATTAATATATATCTAACATCTTCAGTAAACCTATATGATTCAAATTTCTGCGGTATATTTAATCTGTACTTAAACCTACGATTTGTTGAAGATACCCAGCATAACTCTTTCATTACTTTAGACACACTGATGATAAATCCAGCGTAACACCTTTTAACAAACCTTATTTTTCTATAGCTCACTCAGTTTTCATTTTCTGTTTATGTTTATAAAGATTTTCTTGGCATTGGTATTGTTTTCATTCCAAGACACAATGTGGAGTGGAAAACAACCAGTATAATGCTATTGATTATGCGATACCCTTCAGCGATACCTTGGACTTGGATTGAAATAAGCTCCTGCCAGCGATGCATGCGGTTGTCGGACACAAATACGAAGTGACACTCAAATTTTGACTACCCACTACTTTCCTTGAGAAATTAACACCTTTGGTTTACTTTCATTCCTTCGTTAAAGTTGTTATCGATTGCCTAATGTTAAATAAAGTGGATTTCTCAATTTTGATTCTACTGACCCCCAATAACAACTACAGTTGTTATTATGAGCTAAGGTCATTTTCGCCATCGATGACAGGTTGATCATTTGGAGGTGGTTGGAATGTAGATTCTGTCATCTGCCTTAGCTTGCTGTTAAAGAAAAAGGTTCCTATCCAACGTAAAGTGTAATGAACCTCTCTCCACTCATCACTCGAAAGTAGGAACCGATGTACCACTAGCACCGGACTCAGGCACCAGGGGCCTCGGGATGAGAAGCCAGAGCCTTGAAGACAGCACGATGACACCAATCCGAGCTTCTGCTGTAAAATATATTTCCACAATACCCTGTATGCCACCATAAACGTGCGTGGAAGGGGGTGAATTCACACCAAATATGAATTACATTTCATGCATAAAGAGGATTAGTAACTACATTTTAGTCTAAACTTAAAATTTAAAAGAATAAGAATATCAAAGCAACCATACATGCTGTTAGTTGGGTTAGCTTAAAGTCCTTATCTACATCTACATCTACATGATACCCTGCAATCCACCGCTTGGGTGTGTGGCAGGGGGTGAAGATCACCAAGCATGCACTATTGACATGCAAACAAGCAATTATAGGATCTCATGCAACTAGATTGTTAGTGTCTATAGTATTTAAGGGATTAATACATCCATCATGCATTACAGACTACTCTAAAATATTTCATCTACCTTCTTCATACTCACTTCAGATTAATCTATTAATATTTCATCTACCTATCCCTTTGCTGTGTTGCCTATTGTGTTCTCTTAATAGTTCGGGGAAAAATGACATTTGAACCTATTGATACGGCAATCTATCTCTCTAATCTTATTTCTCGGATGTAACTTAATACGCAGTCCATTGTCCATCTATGTGTCTCTTGACGCCTTCGTGGCATTATATGGATAAAATTGTGTTCAAAGTATATGTGATTTTCATATTTCAGCAGGTAAACGAAGAAACCTAAGTATTTACACCGGTGTTATGTTATCAAGGACTAAGCCAGAAGATGAAGTCAGGAAAGACTAAGGACTAAGCCAGGAAATGAAATAAATAAATACTCACCAATACAGACTAATACCAGCAGCGAAGAATCAAATTCAGGTATAAAAACGAATAACAGTAGCGATGAAACAGCCCAAATAATTCAGAGAAATAAGTGTAGATAGAAACACAAACGAACGTCAGAGTCGACGAACCATGACAAACTTGTTTGTAAACAAATCCTTCGGTCGCCATGGGGAATGACTGTTTTAATAGTAACAAATCAGAAAGTTCCGCAGAAATATTCAAAGTTCAGGTAATTTTAACAAAAATCAGTATTCGAAGACAAAAGTAAAAATCCTAATTGAAATATCTTTAGGCTAGTGTGCGACTCATGATTGCACAATGAATATTTCTAACTAAAATTTGTAAATGAAATAATTGCCTCCAGCAGTAAGACCGTTACGTGGACATCGTATAGGAAATTCTTGTGTAGGCTTAAAGCTAGCCCAACTAACAGCATGTTTTTGCATGTATGCATTGCTATTTTTATCTTTTTTTAAATAGTGTAGTTTTGAACTGTACATAGGTACAGTTCAAAGTGAATCCCGAAAGACCAGCATCTTCATCGTATAGTAAAGCTTTGACTCATCTGGGGTTGAACCTGGGATAATTATTTAAATGAAAAGTAGCGTATTAATTGCGCAAGGAAGACATTTATTTACCTGCAACATTTAAATACCGTAATTTGTTTCTCGATTTTTAATGGAATGAATAACAGCATAAACATGCCTACATTCTACTTTATAATGCAACAATCTCTTTAGTCAAGATGATAGGGATGTTTAAACTGAAAATAATCACCATAAATCGTCATATTTTACTGAAATACCAGTAATTTTGATCCGAAAGAAGAACTCTACGATATTAATAAGAATATTTATTGAATAATCTTTCGGCTGGTGTGCGTCTCAAGTTTTAGTAACAGGTATTTCCAATTAAAGTTTTCAAATGAAAAAAATGGCTCCAAGCTGCAAAAAAGTCCTTTACATGCATTTCTTATTGGGACTTTTTTTATTCAACTGAGGTCGATCCGAGGACGTTAGTTCGGATCCGTTAGTTGCAAGAAATGTAATTTATTATCTATCCAAGGATGACATTCAATAAACATTTAGGTTTAACGCTGTGCAACATTTGGTTCTCGAGTTTTAGGCGAACATACTAACATATTTACATACATACATTCTACTTTATTCATAAGATATTAACCTTGTATTAACAAAATATTTAGTGTCATTTATATCCAAAATTTTACGTGTTTCATGACGGAATGCTTGATATTTTCATCAGGGTGGCAGTACTGTGACTCTTGCTTCCATATAAGTAGTATTGAAAAGGGGTCGTTTAGCTTTTTTTAGCATGCCTGAATAAGAATTCCCCCTCATCGATGATACATGCCTGGTTTTGGCGCATCCCTTGCCAAACATTCTTACATATACACCTACGTATTACCCTGTGAGCCACCATGAGGGTCTGTGGCAGCGGGTGAAGATCAATGCATCAATGCAATGGAGTATGCAGCCAGTGAATGGAATCCTAATGAATTAGGTTTGATTAGAGAACTAGACAGTGTGCAGCGTAGAGCAGCTAGGTTCGTCAAAAGGTGGTTCGATAGGTTGAGTAGTGTATCAGAATTAATACAAGAATTAGGGTGGGAATCATTATCAGAGCGTAGGTTAAAGTACAGATTAAATCTATTAGAGAAATTTCAATCGGATAGCTTCACTGAAGATGTAACACATATTAAAAACACCAGCGTATTATGCTAGATTCGACCAGATAAATAAGATTAGAGAGTTAGATTGTCGTACCGATAGATTCAAAATGGCATTTTCCCCCGTACTATAAGAGAACAGAATATGCAGTATAGGAAAGGGATATGTAGGGGAAATATTTTAGAGTATTCTGTAGTGCATGATGCATGTCTTACCCCTTAAATACTATAGATACTAACAATCAAGTTGCATGAGACAATATAGTTGTTAGTTTGCATGTTAGTAGTCCATGCTTGGAGATCTTCACATCCTGCCACACACCCTCACGGTGGCTTGCAGGGTATCGTGTAGATGTAGATGTACATATCATGCATAAAAAAGGATTAGTATTTATATGCTTCACCATTTAAAAAAGATAAAAATAGCAAAGCAAACGTGCAAAAACATTCTGTTAGTTGGGTTAGCTTCTACTCCTTATGCCAACATGCTGCTACCAATGTTATCCATTGCTACACTCGAATTGGATATATTTATTTAATTCATTTAATAGACTCGTTACGCTAATATGGTTAGAGTACCGTCTCTTTACAAATCTTGCCGATCTTCGCTGCACCCGTTCCAGGTCATTATTTAGACCAATTTCGTAGGGATCCCATACACTGGCAGCATATTCCAAATGGGGTCTAACAAGGGAAAAGTAGCTGATTTCTCGTACATGACCGTCACATTTACCCAATACTCTGATGAATACGTCCAAGTTTACAATTATCTTGACCCATTGTTTCACGGATGTGTTTACCCCAGGAAAGATCCTGTGTTAGTCTTATTCCAAGATATTTAATGGATTCCACGTTTGCTAATTCATTATTACTTATTTTGTAAGTGCTAGGAGGAGAGCTATTCTTTTTCCAAAAATTCATTACAAGACATTTTTTAACGTTTAATTCTAACTGTCATGTATCACAGCAATTTTCAAAAGTTGTAGGTCAATATTTAAATATTCTTTATCATTTGGGCATAGAATTTCCCTGTACACTACTGCGTCATCGGCAAATAGACGAAGCTTACTTTTGACCACCTTAGTGATATCATTTATGCACAGAAGGAATAGGAGTGGACCTATCACACTACCTTGTGGAACACCTAAAGTGACTTCAATTGCCGGTGAGGTAACTCCGTCCAAAAAAACACTTTTCACCCTATAATGCAGGAAATCATTTATCCATAATATTACTGTCTAACCCATAAGATTTTAATTTCAAAATTAGAACTCCGGATCCTTATGCCGGAGAATCCGGCACACGGTTCGGGCGCCTGCAATATCTCTTGATTTCTTCTTCAGAGTCAGTTGGCCGTCCTAGCGACCTGGGAGACCTCCGAGGAGACCGGTAGGCGGTTAAGGAATGAATGACCTCTCCGTCTCTCCATGTACTCCACTGCACAATGATGGGCCTTGTGCCTCAAGACTCGAGTGAGGTCGAAGATGGTATCCAAGGGGAGATTCCCACACCCGGGAGCAGCACCCGTTCCACAAGTTCACGGCGCCTGCATTCCCTCCACAACTGAAAATCTTCCACCCCCCTTTTCTCCTCACACACATATCGACCGCCGCGTGGATTCTGCAACCCCCCTTTCCTCCCCTCACTTCCCCACTTGGTTCATTCACAGCCTGGAGGAGGAGGGAGGCGTGGAAGTGCAGTTGGAGGGAGGCATAGAAAGTGCTCCTTCCCCCAACACATACACACACACACTCTCTCAATCGTTCGTTCATTCATCCCCAGAACTTTCAATGAGGACGATTCCGGACAGTGTTGCCAGATTTACTCCTCCTTGCAAATCTACAATTTCCTGCAGGATGTTCAGAGGGATGGATTTAACTCTATCGTCGGATTGCTAGAATGGTGTCATTTACCAAATTATTTTTATTGCCGACTCTGATAAGAGCATGTAAAATAAAAAGACACGTATCTTTCCGTTCTTCGTTCTGTCGATTGGTTCGCGAGTTATAAGCGGCGAAAATCTGATGTATTTAACCCTTTCGGAAAAGTGGGCGTGCAAAGGACTCGTACGTCATCCACTTCGTCCAATCATAACTGAGATTGCGAAGCTCCTTCGCTCAATCACAATGGGGGACACACAGTTGATTCTGCCAATGGAAGTGGTTGCGACAGGATGTTTCAGGAAGGCCTCACATCCCCACCTCCTCTCCCTTCCCGTTATTCCTCAAAACAGTCAAGGACGGGAGGTAGATGACGTAGTAATCCTTAAACGCAGCTAATTCGGTGGACGTCACCTTTTTGCTTATTTTAATCTTTGATTTATGAGTGAATGGCTTTGTTTAGAAGACTAATTTTCTCACTAAAATTCAGTTTTAGTGAGAAATGTCAGTTTCCATCTAACAATTTCGAGTACAAAAAGCCATTTCGGTTCCTAGTACACTCCCCAATTACTACAGTCGCAGTGAATGTCTCGGAATCAATCACTCCTAAGCGAAGGCGAAGAAGGCACAGGGAACATTGAGTATGCCATCTGTAAAAATATCATTCAATTTTCAGGATAAATTAACAACAAAGCGGCTAAATTGAGATTTAAACTTCAGGCTACAAAGGAAGTAAGATGTTGAGGAATCGCTTCCATCAATTGGTCTCACGAATGTTGCAGTGAAATGGTTTTTGTTTAACAAACTCACTCCAATTCTTTTCCAGCACTGGAGGAGGCGGAGAATATGATTTCAAGATTCCAAGTTTAGTCAACAGATTAAGCTGCCTGTTGACCCTGCATATATCGATCAGACTTGGCTACAAATCGTGTTGCCGTGCCGCCCTTGAAGTAACCCACTCCGCACGGCGCAGGCGCAGAAAGGGTGCCTCCGGTAGAAGAAAGGTCGTGGGATTACCACCACCCTTTGTCTGCTCAGCATCTGTTCTCTGCATGCACATCTCTTCAAACCTTCCCCCTCTGTACTACCTAAAACGACTACTACTTCTATTACCAGATTTAGACTCAATCTCTTAAACAAATTCCAAGACCATATTTTCAGTGATGATGTTATAAATATTTTGCGGATCCCAACTTACTATTGTAGACTGGACCATAATCACAAAATTAGAGAAACTGATTGCCGAACTGACAGATTCAAAATGTCCTTTTTTTCTCGTACTATTAGGGAGATGAATAACGGTAAATGTATTTAGTACGAGTGTAGCAATGGATAACATTGGTAGCTGCATGTTGGTATGAGGACTTGAAGCTAACCCAACTAACAGCATGTTTTAGAATGTTTGCTTTCCTATTTTTATCTTTTTTTAAATGGCGTAGTTTTGAACAGTACCTATACAAGTACTAATCCTTTTTTATGCATGATATGTAAGGCATGTTTGGTGAGAGTTCACCCCCTTCCACACACCTTTACGGTGGCTTGCAGGGTATTGTGTAGATGTAGATATAAAAATGTAGATGTACCATTTATCTTGACATCTTGTGTCATTCACCTGTGCAAAGCCAAACCAATTCTTTAGATTAAACTGCAGGTGAAAATTCACTGCGAGAGGAGATGATTTAATTCAACACCGTAACTCCTAAAGTCGATAGATGAAGTAAAAGAGAAATTGCCAGTAGAATTGCCCAGCCGAAATGAGCATTTTACAAAAATAAGGTTCTGCTTACAGCTGCAAATACAAGCGTGAAAGTGCGAAAACCTTTCATAAGAACATACATCTGAAGCATTTTATGGCAGTGAAGCATGGACGATAACAGCAGCAGAGAAGTCCTGGCTGGAAGCATTGGAAATATAGTGCTACCGAAGAATGATGAAGATAAGACGGATCGATGAAGTGACAAACGAAAAAGTCTTAATGAGAGTAGAAGAAAACAAATTTCTACTGAAAACCCTATAAAGAAGACTGGAAAATATAATCGGCCGTATCTTAAGACACGATGGCCTGATGAAGACAATCGTTGTGGGAAAAGTGAACGGGAAGAATTTAAATGACAGGCCACGTATGGCCTGCATTGTGGTCTGGCCGTAAGAATATAGCACAGGTTGTGAAAGATTTAAAAGAAAGGAATTACGTCAATAGATTCAAAATTCTAGATTCAAACTGGCATTTTTCCCTCGTACTAAAAGAGAACAGAATAGGCAGCATAGCAAAGGGATAGGTAGGGGAAATATATTAGTCTGTAGTGCATGATGCATGTATTAACCCTTAAAATACTACAGATACTAACAATCTAGTTGCATGAGACTCTATAGTTGCTTGTTTCATGTCGGTAGTGCATGCTTGGTGATCTTCACCCCTTGCCACACACTCTCGCAGTGGCTTGCAGGGTATCTTGTGCAATATGAAGAGCTTGGCCGATAGAAGAATCGAGTGGAGGGCTGCGTCAAAACATTCTATGATTGAGGACCGATGAAGACGATGAAATCCTCCAATAGCAAAAACCTTGCACTCCAGGCATTTTGAACTGCTTCCTTTGCCACGAGCAGGGAGGTCTACAAGGTCCTTGTCTTGGGACGACACAGCTCCTCAGAAGGGAAATCTCTTGCTACTTGGTTTGCTCCGTCACTGCAGGTCATCGAGTAATCAGAGTGAAACTTCCTCTTCCCCGCCAACCTGACGTTTCTACGGGGCGGGGGAAATTGTCGAGAAAGCGCCGACGACGCACGCAGCCGGAAGGAATCCACACGGAAGCAAGAGAAGAAGCAAACGGTCGCGAACACCACTTCCCTCCCTCAGGCACCCGTTCATCTTCACTTGCATTAAGGAGGTTGGCTCGCGACCGCTTGAGTCAAGTTGTCTAAGGAATCTTATTAATTTAAGTACCAGTATATGCCTGCTAAGTGATCCTTACTTCACAAAGAAGATTACCTAAGCTATTGAAAGTTTTACTAAAAACTCCTCAAACAAGGATAAACAAATTTCTACCTGGACAATGGTAATAAATTTTCATTATTTTAAATATAATATTCGTCAACAGTGCGTGTATGCGTTGCCTATGGTGCTTTAAAATTTCTTATAAGTCATTAAATGACGAAAATAGCCGATTTTTATTTACAACAACTTTTGGCTAGTAAATCAATAGTTACAAGGTTCTGCTTGAGCATATGCATTTAAAAAAATAGATCTTGCACCTAATGAAGTCTCATGTTGATAACTTGAGATGTTTTTGAAAAATTATCGTTCAAATAGGAGCTTCCATTTTCTGAGCGTCAAAACCCGTGCTTTTTTTCATACAAAGCCAAATAAAAATTTTTTTGATATGGTGAAGAAACGCCGATGACATTAAAAAAACTTAGAAATACATTTTCTTTCATTTTCAGTTTATTTAATTGCAATCGACGAATAGGTTATTGAGATAGAACACTTCAAACTCGAGTATCTCGACTTTTTGTATGCACAGTAAGTATCACAAGAAATACGATGGAAAGTCGACGGATTTATTTTTTATGATAATTTTAATCAGCTCGACGATGGAGTCAATTCAGCATTTACGTTACCGAAATAAATTCACGTACGCAATGAATTTACTGATGTGTAACACCAGAATATTACTATCAAACGTTATGTCATAATACTTCTTGAAATATTCTTTAATGTCTCATTAGTAACGCTATTATTCATACGCCAACCATTTTGGAAATAGCGACACCCGAGGTAAATAGCAACAGTATTCCTATGGTATTTATCAGTACTCCGTATTCATGTATTTATTAGTATCGCAAAAGTATTTCCACTGAGACGCAGAAATACTACCCAGCAGTATTTATTGATATTCATTATGCATCAATCAGTATTCCACTGGAAGTATTTATAGCTATTGCTTACGTAGTATTCGGTTTTCTTTATGCAGTATTTATATGCATCTCTTTAGTATTTATAGATATTTCTACGTTGATTTGCTGCATGAAAAATGAGACAATTAAATGTCTGAATTTATACATTATAAATTATACTAATATACATTATACTAATCACATGTTAATGACAAAATTCAAATTCAGGGCGCCAAAGGAAAGATACATAACACCAAAATAACAGGAAGTATCTACTGTAGCAACTCAAAATTACACATTCTCACACGTTTTCACATTTATGGGTCAGATGTGAATAAGATATTTGCTGTGAAACCAGTTGACAAAGTGGAGATTGATGATTAAATATTGATGGGATCCACACAAATGAAATACAAATTTAATAATTTTATTCTCTTGTTAAGACTTATTTATTTCTTAATCATCGAGTTTTGATTACAGTGTATTATGGGGTATCATATTAAAATTAACGCCAAAAATTAAAAAGTTATATGTGAAAGTCCACCACCCCATAACATTATACAATGAAGTACCTCGCAATTCACAATACTTTTACATTTGAATGCAAATACACATGCTCATCAAATTTCTAGTACCTAACATTTACTCAATCATTCCAGCTTATGGTATTTTCAATGTCACAGAGGAACTGCTGCAGAGCTGAAGAAAATTTAACTTTTATCACAACACTTTCTGTTTCTAATCATGAATGGCACCTTTCATTGGCACTTTCCACTACATATGTAATGTTTATTAAAGAATATAAAAAATTCAAATCCTTGGGGGGATACATTTCATCTTAGGGGTAGTAAGTATTAATGGGTTTATTTCAATTTTGCAGAAAATATGTAAAATGACAATGAAAAGGGAAACAAATTTTTCTCCCGCCAAATGAAATAACTTCAAATGTATAGCCTATAGCATCCAACCGAGTTTCAGACATGATGCACATGACGCAATTATATCTCTACAGTTAGCTATCAAAATTTTGAAATTTATACTTCAGGTAGAATAATTTCCTCTTCCATTTAAGATTTTAGAGCCAGTAGTCATTGGTGTTGAAGATATGTGCAAACCATTAGTGATTCCCAGTACTGATAATGAAATACCTGCTCCACAACCTATATGTTATCCATATCCATTTCATTCCTCTGTCATACGATTTCCTAGGAAAATGAAGGAAACAGAATTAACTTATAACAAATAATAATTCAGTAAATAACTTCAATTATTTAGAGAGAAATGTATATTTTGCTTTGAATTCTAATTGAAAAACAAGGAAACTTCTTCCTAGCAGATAATTATGCCTCAATTGTTCCCATTTCTATTCTTCCAACAGGTAATCATATAAATTTTTGGGAAGTTATTATTCATTTCTGTACTTAAATCTTGACACTCCACATTAACCTGCCTGCACCTGATTTAAATAAAGCAAGTGATGCACCAAAACCTACCATAGAATATACTAAAACTTCTTATGTAAGATACTAAAATAACTTATTATGTAAGAATCTTATTTATTGCGAGCCATATCACGTAGCTATTTGGTTATATCTACAAAATTCCAACCTAAATCCAGAATCATAATCAAAGGGGAATAGAAATAGACCTGAAGAAGCAAGTAATTTTCTCCCTCCTTCCACAAACTAATTTTGAGGCGGGTTAATTAGGCCTTCTAAGTGAAGGTAAAGAAATCTCAGATACCCCCTTGTGCCCCTTGGGTAGTTGGGAAGCACTGCGTGTGTGGAAACTGATGGGTGCACGTTAATACTTTGCCATTTTGGATGTATTTCCTATTTTTTATTGGTTTATTAAGTATGTAATTGGTGTCTGGTGGCATAACATCCTTCAAAACATCAAGGTGTTAAAATATAATTGTTGTCTGCCAAGGAATTAAGTGGATTTTTTGAGTTAATTTTGTTAGGCATTACTCTTACTGACAATAGAGAGACAGTGGCTGAATGTGTATATGTCGATCCCACTGGAATCCATTCATAAAGGTTGGTTTTCTTGAGGGTTGTCTAAAAAAATACATACATACATGGCAAGGGAATGTGTCACACAACCACAGCATGAGATATGTCCTGCAATTACCATACCCACAACACAGACTTAAACTACATATATGAAAAATGCCCATATTAGATGGGTATAAAACTGTATAATAAGATACCTACACTCTTAAAATATAACTCGATCAATTTCTCAAAACAAAGATACAGGAAATACTGACCGATAAAGCATACTACTCTATTTAAGAGCATCTTGATGATGAAGAACATTTATGATGTAATAAATGCCTAATTGTATCAATTTACCTCATTGATGTATATCTCTGAATGGTTTTAATTTATGTACCCATGCACTAATTGCCTAATTGTATCCTAATATTTCAAACTATATGTATCTCTGTAAGGTTATAATGCATATATCCCTAATACTTCATATATATTTCCCCAATTTTATTTTATACTTTGACGAGTCACCAACTTACCCTAGCCATAGTTAAACTTTTGCAAGTGCAACGTGACATTAAATCATATTATTATTATTATTATTATGTGCTTTCCTACATTTGCAGAATAATTACAGCCAAAAAACAACAACATAAAATCACATAACTAAACAAAAAAACATGATTGACAAAAAATGTTAACCATATAAAGAAGAAAGGACCAAAAAAGAGTCTAATTATGGAGACATCAATATACATTAATAGGCAAAACTATGTTTACATCATGTTTTTGCAACATCCATAAAACATTTTATAATATATATATATATATTTCTACATATTTGCTAAATTTATTGCAAAAACAGTTTGTTATTTTATAGGTATTTATTTCTTTCTTTTTTTCTGTTTAGTTACTGTATTAATGGCTATAGATGCAGGTGGTGTTGATGAAGTATATATATTGTCACGAAACTTGTATGGGGAGTCCAATTGCCCCATCATAGCTGATCTTGTGATGAACCAATTACTTGAAGGAGTCATATCAAACTACATTTTATGCTCACACATATATGTAAATATGTAGATGATATTGTTCTAATTTTGCCCAACAAGATAGATATTGTTGTAGAATTATTCAATATCTTCCACCAAAAATTGCAGAAGTTGAAATAGAAAACCATTTATGCAAACTTCCTTTTCTAGTTCTCCATCATCATGGGCAGCAAAGATGGTACACTTAGCATAGACTGATGGAGGAAACCCATAAAGAGTGACAGATATGTCAATTACGATTTCCACCACCTCTTAAAACATAAAATTAATCCTGCATTAACCCTACAGCATAGAGTCCTACAACATAGCAATCCCACACCACATTAAAATAATATTAAAGTATATTATATACAATAAATATCCTTCCCAAAAATAATTTTCCCAATAAACTCATCAATACCATCCTTTGTAACAACAAGATCCCCATGCAGAATATTCAACACACTCAACATTAACTACATTGCCCTAAATATTGTAACAACAAGATCCCCATGCAGAATAGTCAACATACCCAATATTAAATTTGTTGCCCTAAATATAAAGATAACAGTAGACAAAGGCACAATTTCCCACAGAAATTCCACACATGACAAACCAGACAATGAATCCATACTCACCATATGTAACAAACCCAAGACTCACAGAAGTATACCATACGTCAAAGGCTTGTCATAAATACTACCAAAGCACTCAAGTATAAAAACATTGTGTCATTGCACATTCTAACAGCAACAATCTGAAATTTTTTCATTATTCTTCAAATTAAAAAGTCCTACCCCCAAATATTTCAAGAGTAATGTGGTGTATTCAATATGTGTAATGATTGCAATGTAAATTATATACGACTAACGTCACAATACCTAAAAAGCAGGATATCACAACACAAATAAGATGCACCTAAAAAATCAGAAAACTTTCTGTGCACTAGCTGAGCATGCAAGTAACTACAAACACACCTTCAATTTTAAAAACACAAAGGTAATAGACACAAACACCACAAGAAAAGACTAATGAAAGAGACGATACATATAGTCAAGAACTCAAACTTGTAATAAAATGTGTGAGATTGCTCACCTAAGTAGCATTTATGTGAATTTGATTTAATCTGTTAAACGAATTCCTTGGTCAACAAATCTTAATTGGGTGATTATTACAAGTTGCCTGACAACATATATAATTAAAACATCACATTTTTCTTCTATAGGCATTAAAACATAACCAAATCAAAAAGAAACAAATTTTAAACTAGAAAATGACAAATGAGAAAGTTTTTGCAATAAATTTGTATGTATGTATATTTAAACACCTTGATGTTTTGAATAATGTTACACCACCAGACACCAATTACTTACTTTATAAACCAAAACAAATAGGCAAGACATCCAAAATGAATTGACAACGAGACAGCTACCGCTTTGAGAAACAAGTCAAGGGATTTGGTTTTTATATACAATGTAACTAACCACCGTGGGTCCTCTGGGTAGAATTGTAGAAGTGACCTCTAATCTTCTGTAGGTAAAATTATTACTTAACGTCGTTCATCAAATAGCATATTATTCATAATGAATGACCACTCGGTCAGGTTAATGTTTCAACGATAACCACAGTCTAGCATCATTACATACCAGTCACACTACATTGTATGTAGGAAATCTAGACAAAACTCTCGATGTCTATTTAAACCAATGCATACGTGAAACACTCACCCATATACCCACACAAAATGTTTACTAAATGTAAATAAGATGCAAGAATACTCCACACAATATCACAAGCCAATACGGTATCACCTCAAATTAACATGCTTAGGCAAAAACATACAAAATGTACGACACTTGTGAATTTCGCTCGTGCTATTTTCGGTAAGGATCAAAATGAACATTTGGCGTGCAACTATTTCAAATATATTCTTAACAATAGAACAAATATAACTAACATAAAGCAGGAGTGTCAACAAATAACTTTGGCAAACACACACAAACTCCTGGCGTGTACATTAATAAATTGCCTACGTTAACTTCAAACAATCCAATCCAATGTGCATGAGTAATAATAGTTAAATAATCATTTAACGTTAACAACTAAAATGTTACACGAACAGAGCCACAAGCTATTCTCTGCGACCAAAACCTCGCGTTGTACTACTCGCAGGAACTGATCGCCAACTGACGACGATTACGATATCATATTATTTTCACCGCAATAGCCCGCCAAATTCAAACACGTCGTTCATCTACTAAAATGTATCTTACCTTATAATTTCCCGTTTTATGGTATCTAACTTTGTAAGTGGCTGATTTATTGGTGATAGAGGATAAATGCATTTCTTCAGCCTTTGTATCCCATTTCGAACAGAAGCTAAAACGGAATAAACACTCCGCACAAGTGTTCATATTTCCTTCGTACCTTCGTACTCATCTTAAGGATAATTTGCAAATGGCTTTGAATGACCTGAAGAAAAAATAATAGAGAATTACTACGAGTTATTCGTCAGATGAATACAAGATTTCCGCCATACTGTTTGAATATGGTTGTCAAGGGAAATACGATGCTATTCTCTAGGAATTCTGTGCCTACCCAACTACTGATAAATACGATTCTTTTTCCAAGAAATACTGCTAGGCAGCTGTTCGTATTCCTTGCATTCCGTGAAATACGGAAGTAAAGCTAATAAATACTGCACCTTGGACGATGAATAGGATCGAATAGCGTAGAAATATGGAATGAAAGGGGATAAATACCAATAAACACGAGAGGGTTACTAATAAATACTGTTGCCATTTACCTCGGGCAGCAGCGCATTTCTACTGCTATGAGCGCATAAATTGGTGGATTTTGCGATAAATACGGTAGGTTGATACGTTTTTTTCGTGTCATTTTATTCCTTGTGAAATTACGCATAAAATATCAGTTTTTTGCAAAAATTACATGTCACCATGGTATTTTTAAACCATACATTCCCATGTGATGGCCATTCTTGTCGTTAATCGTATGTATTTCAAATGCAAGTTGTGCAAAATGGAGTATGGGTTGGGATACTGTATTAGATAGAGGATCTTTAGTTCTATGAGTGCTAAAAATATAAAAAATATGACATGATTTTCACTTTTCGGATCAATCTCGTTAAGTGGCAACGCTCATTAAAGTAGCACTTCCAAATTTTTATCGCATCGTCTAATTTACGTTTACTCACAAGACGATCCAAAGACCCAATCTCGAGGCGGGATCCAAAACTTCAACCCTAAAGGTTGAAATTTAGACTTAATATCTAAAATGAATTCCAAGTAAATATTTTCACTGGTGACGTTAAATATATTTTGCGAACTCCAACTTATATCTACATCGACATCTACATAATACCCTGCATACCACCATAAAGGTGTGTGGCAGGGGGTGAATTCTCACCAAACATGCACAACATATCATGCATTTAAAAGGATTATTATTAATATATTAGTCTAAACTGCAATATTTAAAAAGATAAAAATAGCAAAATACGCATGCAAAAACGTGCTGTTAGTTGGGTTACCTTCAAGTCCTTATATCAACATGCAACTACCTATGCTATGGATTCAATCACTCGTATTGGACATATTTACCGCTATTCATAACCATAATTGTACGTTAAAAAATAAGACCTTTTGTGTCATTTCGGTAATCAATTTCTCTAATTTTGTAACCATGGTCCAGGCTACCTTAGTAAGTTGGGGTTCGCAAAATATTTTTAACGTCATCACTGAAAATATTATCTTGGAATTCATTTAAGAGATAAAGTCTAAATTTTATTTCATCCAATAGACTGGTTACGCTAATACAGTTATCATGCCGTCCCTTTTCAAATCTTACTGATCTCCCTATTCATTTCAAAGTACATAGCTAATGTCATCTGGGATATTCATTTACATCTTCATAATACCCTGAAAGCCTCAATAAAGTTGTGTGGCAGGGATGAAATCACACAAAACATGCATTACATATCATACATAAAAAGGATTAGTAACTATATCATAGTGTGTACTTCATAGTTTAAAAAAAAAGATGAAAATAGTAATGCAAGCATGCAATATCATGCTGTTAGTTGGGCTAGCTTGATGTCCTTATACCAACATCCAACTGCCTATGCTATCCATTCATGCACTCATATTTTGGATATATGTACATTTATTCAAATTCCTTTATGTACAAGGGAAGAAGATCATTTTGAATCTCTGAGGTCGGCAATCAAAATCTCTAATTTTTTGGCCATGGTAAGTTGGGGTTTGCAAAATATTTTTAACGTCTTTAGCGAAGTTGGTGTAATCGCCCGTGACATGATGGAAACGATTCATTGTAACACAAATGAAAAACTTGATTTTTCCACAAATTTATATTCTCCATTACCCAGGTTTCGACTGTTAAGTTATCATCAGGTGTAAATCTCTCTTAGTACAGCTGAGGATGACTTACAGTCGAAACATGGGTAGTGGAGCAAAATAAAGTAGTGGAAAAATCAAGTTTATTCTTTTGTATAACAAGTCAATGGTGAAAATATTATTTTGCAATTTATTTAAGAGATTAAACCTAAATTTTAAACCTAAAGTCTAAATTCAATCTCATTGACTTGTTTTGTTAATATAGTTGTCTTACCGCTACATGTTGCTCGCGAAACTTACTTCGCCGCACCACGATAGCCCATGCAAGAAAAATATTAAATCTCTCCTTCATTACATTTTATTCTTCCTGATTCAGATTTCAACCTTGGAAATGCCAACCCTGTAATACGAGAGTTCTCCCTTTATTTAAGTGAACGAAATGTACTGGTTTCCTCGGCTGGATAAGCGAAAGAATTCCAATCATATCTCGTCTCCCTCGTCCCGACGTGGCATTGAATGCCTGCCTGCTCTAGTATGTGAAGTTGCGTTGAATGTGTCGCCGTTGACGAGGTTTTATAACACGACCGCGGTCGTAAAAGATAATTGTGTAATCCTGGTTGCACATAACGTTTATTCATGAAGCAGAAGGAGAATGAAACGAGATCGAGTGAGTACGCGATCATCTACGCCTTTCTCACGTCAGAGACGTGATCAGAAGTAATGTTTACGCACGCTATAAAAGTGCTAGCAACTGGATGGCCGTGAGTAATTGCAGAGATACCTCTATCCTCGGAAAACACAAGTTATTGGAGCCATCATTCATAGTAAAGGCGCTACCTACTTACCATTATTCCCAGATGGAATCATTTCCCTTGCCATTGCAGCTCAGGGGACGGTCGACAGAACGCGATTTTATATTTATCATGCGCAATGGAAAAAAGTAGCTGACCTTCAGTCAAGAAGAGCACGCTGAATAGAGGACTCTTTGACTTTGACAAATCCTTCTCCTTTTCATCGACTCAGAGAATCGACGCAGTCTTCCGCATCTGACTCCAAGTATTTCGGCCACTCCTTGGGGTGTGTTTTTGAGACGTCTTGCCGGAGGTAGTACCTTAGACCATATATAAAGGTGATCAGTAATCACTGAAATGGGGGTACCTTGGGTCCGTCTCTCGATGGTTCGACCTCCTCCATCGCATATGCCGGGTCAACACTAGCGCTTTACAGTCCACTTTGAGTGACCAGTCAATTTAAAGCTTTGATGTAGGTGTCAGCAGCTTACTTACAGTCCACCTCCACTTAATGCGACCAATACCCTCCAATTTAAAGTGTGCGTAGCCAGTTGGTACCCATTAATATGTCGTCAAGCGCACAGAGCGACTATAAGAAATCAAGTCGTGGGATACTTAATTAATGAAATAGATGCATATACATACAAATGTATTAAATGCACACACTCCCTTAGTCAAGTCATGTATATACAAACGTATGTTTACGAGTTAAGTAGTCAGTGAGCAACTTGTCAATTATCACAGCCATGAATATTACAATAATATTATCTCTATAATTTATAAAATCTCTATGATCACAAACATCGAAGAAAAACATGAAAAATTAATCAAAACTAATTAACCTGATCAATAACTACTGAATTTAATCTATGCCGAATGATTTCAACCAAGAAAATGACCCCTAAAAGAGCGGACAATTATAGTTTTGAGGAAGTGGTTCTCTTTTCAAAATATGGGAAAGTTAGGCCGTAAATGGCAAATTTAAAGCACACACCAAGCATTACAATTAGTTTTGCATTAACGTTTCAAAGGTTTACTTATGTTTTTATGGTGAAATTTTAATTTTTATGTCTCAAAATGGTACTGAAATATTGTGAAAACAAGAAACCTGCGAGGTAAATGAATATATGTATAAACAAGCAACAAAATTTGGGCTGCTCGTTCAAAATGTTACTCAGTGGATCACTACATTATCCATTTGCTATGTACTCATCAATGGTACGGGTTTGAAAGTCCGAAACATTTTCGCAAGTTGAAAATATCACACATGGTAGGTACGTGGCGACTTGGCATATAATTAAATATGATTTCTCAAAGGTTATCCACTAGGTAACGACTCTACTACTGATCAGTCACTCAGAAGGAATAAATTATGAATAAACAAGCGAGTCCTTTCGGCACTGAGATCGCTTGCATGTCTTCGAATGTTTTCCTTCTTTGTTTTTAGTTATTAATCCTGAACAGCCGTGACTCTGCAGTCCACTTAAAGTGCATGTGCAGAAGACGTCCATGACTTAAAGTTATCGTTAAGTAGGCTCACTTTAAGTGGAATTGTAATGTAGACCCGGCAGGTGAAGAAGATCACGGCGTAGCGTTGAAAGCTGGCTTGTACCAATAAATATTTTAGTGGAAAAAGCATTATACCTTTTCTTAATTGAAAATGAATTTCCACAAAGCTGAGACTTCAACAATTGAGACGCTAGGCAATGGAGTGGAATCAGGTTTGAATGTGCTACAACTTCCGAGGATTGTACGGTAACCTCTCACCTAACTTAAGGAGGTTCCGCTATGACTTTACGCGTCGAAATATCGTAAAAGTGCTACGTAATTTAATGAATAAATGCAGATTCAGAAGAACACCTATATGGAAATTCATCTATAGTCTGATAACGCATACACAACAATTGTATGAGTATGCTATTTTATAGCACGTTTTAATAGCATTCCATTTTTCTTCTTTTAACTTCCTCTTTAAATTCTTTTAACTCATTCTAACTTCGGGACATGGCTGACATTTTGTTGCTCCGTTTAATTTCCCAACGTGAGAAATGCTATTCCTGCTATTACGTAGTCTAATATTGTTTGAATATTTTCCTATTTAGTTTTAAACTATTCTCTTGCAAATACAACTCTTTGTTTTTAATTTGATATTCTACATCTACATGATACCCTGCAAGCCACCGCGAGGGTGTGTGGCAGGGGAATATTAATTTTAATAATAATATTTCGGAAAAAATATTTGAAAACAAGCTGCTACTACTGCTACAATTTGGAAGCATGGGTATTAATAACACTACGTCAATAACCAATGAGCATGTTTAAATTATACAAAAAAGATAAGAAGGTAAGGTATAGTCCAAAATTAATTGAGTAAATAGGCTCGTAAACACGTTCCTTCGCAGTACCTTTGCCAATGTTAACAACATACAGTAGCCTCACTTTCATGTAACTAAGGCTTCTCTGCTGTTTTATAGGAAAAACATATTTATATCAATAAAACGAGTGAAATAAGGCCAATGCTTTTTAAATTCAACGTAAATTCAGTTTTTTTTTCGTCATAACGGCATTTCTCAATATGTCCTATAGCATTAAATTCCCTTTCTTTTTTTTCTTTCAAAAGTTATGACAGAGATAGAGGAAACCACGCTGGATGGGATCAAGGCAGAAGGAATGAGTGACAACAAGGGGTGGAGGGGGTTTGCAGAGAGCAGGAAGAGAGCGTCCGTCACTAGGAATTAAAGTAAAGGACAGAAGAGGAAATAAGTGCCATTGTGCAATGATAACAATGGCGAACGCAAAAAATTGATACGTGGAAACAGATAATAAAGGTTTACAATCATTTACATCCTCATGAGTAGAAGTTAGGCACTTAAAAATCCAGTTATTTAATTTCTTAGACCATTCTCATGTTTCATGACTCTGGAAGCAAACTTACACTTCAACGAACCCTCTGTTGAAAGAATACACCATGGTGATTTGGGACCTGAGAGTTTATATCAAACGATTCAACGGTCTCAGCCCTTGTTCTAATTCTTCTAAGAAGCCCTTATTCATAAGCATTCCTTAAAATAATATGAACACGTAGATGGTTCTGTTGAAGCTCTACACTAAAGATGGTAATTTTGATTCATTTCGATGAATCGACTCAAGCGACTTGGTTCCTTATGTTGCATGGTTCATTATGAACCTTGTAAAAGATGGAGTTATTGACAGTTGATACCGCTAATGATGGAACATTATGGAGAAAATTGAAATCGTGTCTGAATTTTTCAAGTTCTGAAATGGGGAACATGCAATGTTTTTTATAACGGATTGAATGAGAAGTTTATTAGCTGAAATGGGCTTGGCGAAAATTTTGCTTATGAATTAAGTTGTGTTACAAAGATATTGCTGTTTAAAGATGTAAGTTTTGGGCAGCTTAAAAACACGACGTTAACGCATGACGACACGGCACGGTGTCACTATGGGCGTTGTTTATCTGTTGTACTACGTAAAGGTAAGTTGTTCAATGAATACTTGGCGAAAAGGTTTGTATATATCTCAGCTCTTTAGCGCAATAAATGAATGTATTTCGATTTTTTTGTTGAAGTAGTATGGATAGTAAGGAGCGAAGCGTCCATTATTATGATAATACCTGTATAGTGCCCTGTATGTTTTCACTCCAAGAATCTCTGCTATGACAAATAAATTGCTGTTTTCTTAAGAAGGATGCCAACATAAAGGGGGTCAAATAAAAACAAATTGTCGGATTGTGCTTTTTTAAATGACTTTTCAATCATGTTTTCGATCGATAAACGGCTAAAAACCTCAAAAAAATATCTTCGCTACGTTTTATTCAAAAATAAACATCTGTTTCCGCAGCAATATGGAACCTATACCGTGCAGTTACGTCAGAAGGCGTTTCAGGTCACGTGACTTTTGTAAATTTTCGGGGACATTTTAATAGCATTTAATAAGCTTTGTGGTTGGCATAGAAATCGTTGTCTTATATATTTAAACTTGTGAGATTATGTCTCATTTAATGTATTATAAATACACGAGAAACAAATTTCATGCATTTTCCCCATTGGAACTTTAAAAAATCAAAATTATATTGTACAAAATTGCTCAATTTATTGCTGACAGCTCTAGAGAAATAAAAACTATTAAACTAATGTTTATTTTCAATTCTAATGACCCTTGTACGGGAAAATTTCCATCCAAAAGGTGAAACTTGTTAACTGCCGAAATTTCTTCAAAAGCCTGTATTTTTGCAAAAAAAATACGTTCAAATTTTGGTTAGGTTCGTCTTCATCTACATAATACCCTGAAAGCCACCATAAATGTGTGTGGCAGGGGATGAATTCACACCAAACATACATTACATATCATGCATAAAAAAGGATTAGTACATATATTCGAGTCTCTACTTCACAATTCAAAAAAGATGAAAATAGCAAAGGAAGCATGCAAAAACATGCTGTTAGTTGGGTTAGCTTAAATTCCTTATACCAGCATGCAAATATCCTATGCTATCCATTGATACACTTGTATTCATACTATTGGATATAGTTATAGATATTAACATCCCTAATTGTTCGACGAAAGAAGGACATCTATAGGACATATTGAATCTGTCAGTTCGACAGTCAATTTCTCAAATTTTATGATTATTCCCCAGTATACCATAGTAAGTTGGAGTATAAATATTTTTAACGTAAATTACGTAAATATGTAGGGAATAGCTGAAGGAGGAATACAGACGAGAGCTTCGTCAAACCAATCAGAGGATTATTGACCAATGACGAGGTCTTGTGGATGAAGTGGATGGCTACGAAGTGGATAAAACGATGGAAAGCAGGTCCAGGCGATGGTAGTGAGGTATTCCGAATGTTCTGGAACCGGAGGGCGTGCTTGCACGGCAGCGATGGCCCGAGCGGTAGAAGGGCCCCAGTGACTCGGGGAGGGCCCCCCCCTCCCTACAACCCCCCCCCCGCCTCCCGACTCATCTCGGGTGTCTCCACTCGACCAGACCGCATTGCGCACCTCGACTGTCAACTTTTCAATCAATCCGATTGCGTAACGAATTCCCACTCGGATCGACTTTCCCGCTGGCCGCGCGACCGCCCCGCCCTGTGTGGGGGGGGGGTGGGGGAGGGGACTCGCGTGCCCCAAGGGGGGTGGGGGGTACAAGTTCCCCGAGAGGTGGTCAACCCCACCAACAGTGCCTCCTCATCTAGGCCAGGAAATCAGAGATCTGCGAATGCTACCCGGGAATACGCGAATATGCCACAAATACCATAAATTATTCGACAATCGAGATCTCGAATAATTATGCTAATCAAGCTATATTTGACTTGTTCATCTACTACGTCATATCAATTCAAAACTGGACAGAACATGGTGTATTAACAATTTCGACTCACTTATTAAGGCATTATGAAAGTTAATGTATTCGCCAGTCCATACTTGACTGTAAAATTATTTTATCACATATACATCTACATCTACACGATACCCTGCAAGCCACCGCGAGGGTGTGTGGCAAGGGGTGAAGATCACCAAGCATGCACTACCGACATGCAAACAAGCAGCTATAGGGTCTCATGCAACTAGATTGTTAGTATCTATAGCATTTATGCACTACAGACTACTCTAAAATATTTCCCCTACCTATCCCTTTGCTATGCTGCCTATTCCTGCCTATTTCTACTGCCTATTTATCATAATGAGAGAGCTGCCTATTTATCATACATTTAACATTTTAAAACCAGAACTATAGTTTATAATTTAGTCAACTTGTCTAGCTTTTTGTTTCAAAAGGCAACAAATATATAGTAGAATAATATTTAGCATATAAATTGCAATTCCAGTATTCGAATTATTTGAATTTCGAGGTTTCGAGTCATGATTTGATATTCGAATTCAAGAAATGTGTTATTCGACCAATCTCTACAGGAAAAGCTAATATGAGCTCGTAATTAGGGGATGGAGACTTTTCGTTATTCTCCTCTTTATTTAAGGAAGGGTATAACCTCCTGATATACAGAACTCCTGCGCTTATATTCAAGAATATAATCAATATCCAAAGCTCGGAAAGCCAATGAAATGAGACTACGATGTTTTTTGCTGCTGGACTGGCATAACAAATTGCAAAATTGTCCAAGTAAATGTTATACCTGAAGGATGATGGAATTCTGAATCCTTTGCTTACTTATGCGTGAGACAATTTCACAATTCTTTTGCCCACTATTATTAATTCTCCAAAAATCACATATTTGACTGCGAAATCAACTTGTGGCATGAAACGCTATCGAAATGTTTCTAACAAGGTCTAACAAGGGAAAAAAACTCATGCCGTGCTGTATGAATTTTATTTATGCTCATAAATGCGAGACTGAAGAGTTATTGACAGGGGTTTCTGCATTTCTGCATGAAAGCTTCGTTCGATATCACAAGTGTGAAATGATTGTCGGTATCGGAAAGTTGAAGATGCTTCCATTTGCATTTGAAGGAAAACAACCTGTGCCAACTTGAAAAAAAAATACTTAGTCTGGTTAAACTTAAATTCCTTCAAAATAGAGGATCTCCTTCCCCTAGAGCAATAAGATGATGCCTAAATTTTTTATGTTTAAATCTCATTTGGCATACGCTGCAAGTATATGGGATCCTTATAAAATAGGCCTAAATAATGCACTTGAACGTGTGCAGCGAAGATTGGCAAGGTTTGTAAAGGGACGGTGTGATAAATATATTAGCGTAACCAGTATATTAAATTAACTAAAATGAGAATCATTGTCATACCGTAGGTTGAAATTTAGACTTAATCTCTTAAACAAATCCCAAGACCATATTTTCTGTGATGATGTTAAAAATATTTAGCGAACCACAACTCACTATGGTGGACTGGACTATGATCACAAAATAAGAGAAATTTATTTCCGAACTGACAGATTCTAAATGTCCTTTCCTCGTACAATTAGGAATATGAATAGCTGTAAATACATCCAATAGTAAAAGTACAAGTGCATCAATGGATAGCATAGGCATAGATGAATGTTGGTATAACGACTTGAAGCTAACCCATCTAACAGCATGTTTCTGCATGCTTGCATTGCTATTTTCATCTTTTTTTAAATTTTGTGATGTTACGACAAGTATATAATTACTAATCCTCTTTATGCATGATGTGTAATGCATGTTTGGTGTGAATTCATCCCCTGCCACACACCTTATTGGTTACTTAGAGGGCATTGTGTGGATGTGGATGTATTGGTGTTGGCCCTAAAAGAGTATTTAGAGCATATATGGATGATTTTTAGGGAGTTTAGGTCCTTTTTTTGAAAATGAAAAATATTTAACTTTTGGTCGACGTTTCGGAAAATGTATTTTTTTCCTTCTTCGGGGCTTAAGTTCTGTAAGGTGAATTTGTTTACTAAATTTAATTAATTTAAACAAAGTCACCTCACATAACTAGAGCCCCGAAGAAGGAAAAAAAATACATTTTCCGAAACGTGGGCCAAAAGTAAAATATTTTTCATTTTCAAAAAACTACCTAACCTCCCGAAAAATAATTCATATATTTAATTAAAAAGAGGTCTGGAATTCAACTTACAAGTACTTACAGCCCTCAACCGCAGTAACTGCTGGTTGCATTGTCGTAAAATATGTAGCATGCGAGCAGCAGAGTATCGGAGAGTTCCTTCCCTTCCCACACGCGGTGCTTTCTTCTCGTTCCATTCACATTCCACTTGCTCCCGTCTCAACTCAGCTACTTCCAGGATATCGATTTACCCTCCTCCTCCCACACCTCCTCCCCTCGAACTCCCCCCCTCCACGAACGCCCACGCCTTCCTGCCTCCCCCCCCCCCCCCCCCCCCCCGAGAACACTTCCTCTCTCTCCGCCCACGCATCGAGGACCGCCTCCGAGCTGTGGCCCCCAGGAAGAAGGAGGAGGAGGCGACCAGTCCGAAGATGACAATGGCAGAAGATGCGGCGTCCCCCCCTTGCCCTGTCCTCGCCCACGCGAACACCAGAATAAAACTGATGATTTCCAGAGACCCTTGATTCTGTCACCATCTGCATCTACGTAATACCCCTGCAAGCCAACGTGATTGTGTGTGGCAGTGGATGCAGATCACCAAACATGCATCTAAAGGCCGTTTTACGCGGTGAATGATCATGCGAATGAATTAATTCGCGAATGAATTTAAGTGATGACGTGAAATTGCTTCCGCTTAGGGTGTTTTACGCGGTGAATGATCATTCGAATTAATTCCTTGAATGTTATCTGCAGAAAGGATGCGCAGTGGTAGGCCTATCGATAGTACATATCGATTCACGGGAGATTTCCGACCAACACAGTCGTATCGATGTTCTAAATTGGTCGGAATCGTTTGTTTACGTCGTCTGCGTCGTCGGATATACGTGATAGATTATGTAAAGTATGGTGTATATATAGTAATTATAATATTCATTAAACGAAGCTTCCTAGATACTGAGGTTTAAGTTGATCTGAAGTAAAGAAGAGCTCTCAATGATTGATCGGTATGGTTTAATTTTCGCATCTACTTCTACAAGTGCCCATTACAATGGTGGCGGCCACAATTTTGCCGGAGAAAGCTAGAATGAGAGAAGAGAAATAGAGGTTAAGGTATGCTAGGCCTGATTCAAAATGAACTGTTATTATAGGACTGTGAGGCCTATCGTAATTTATTAAGAAAGACGCTGGAGCAATTTCATACTATATTAAATCTCACCAGACATGGTTATGAAAGATCGGACACGACGACGAGAGAAGCAATTACTGTGACAAGAGATCCTTATTCAACCTTTGATATACATGTTTATAATTATAATGACATTTTGCAATTCGCTTCCGGCTGGCTGTCACGGCTGTCAAGATTTTTTAGCGACGGGCGAATCGTATCCATGACCGTACACGGTTATAACGTTCCCTGATTACTCGGCAAGAATTCATGAGGGTAAAATAAGTTTAATTATGCATGAAGTGTGTTGGTGTATCTATCGGAATAGATAGTGTACTATTGAAAGGTTAGATACGTGCTATTTGTTCTAACTTATACCAGTTCGTGGTAGCTATGATACCAAATAACAGGTGACGTTCTCATGAATGGCATGAGAGACAACGGAAAAGTGCCGATGGAGATATTTCAATGTATTGTTTTCAATTACAATTTTCATGTTCTGTCCTAATACTTTATTGCTCTATACCTGACACAAGATTGTCACAAGAATTATCAAAATCTTAGAATACCTGAATAATATATTATTTTCAACTCAACCTTCGCCCGTTCCCAATGTAAAACGGCCTTAACAGCTGGTACTCCATGGAAATGGAGTTGTTGAGAGTACACAGGGTCTGCCCTAAAAATAAGTTAAATAAACCCGGTAAAAAAATATTACAGATAAGAATACGAATGATTTAAATTCTTCAATATAGCAACCTTGTGCGTCGGAATACATTTTTCAGCTTTCACTTGCGTTATGCTTCCTGGGAGGCGCTGACGGAGAGCTCCTTCAGACACCTAGCAGAAGCTTCTTTGACAGCTTCCAGCTTCCCAAAATAGTGGACCTTTAAACTCCTCTTTATTCTTGGGAACACGATAAAGTCTGATGGTTCCAGGTCAGCACCGTACCGCGGTTGGGACAGCTTTGCTGCACCTTGCCTGGCCAGGAAATTGGTCGCAAGGCGGTGTGCTACTGCGCGTTTCCGTCTTGAAGACGCCAATTGACAGCGATCTCCTTCCTGACACGCAGCACTCTAAGCCTTTTGAGGACTTCCACGTAAAAATTAACACTCCATTAACCAATCCACGTAAAATTTAACACTCGGGCGTAGATCGTAGTTCAACATGTTCCTCACTTGTATTTATCCTATTGGATATATTCAAAACTGGATATATTAATATAATCGTTTATATTCTCCTCTGACGAGGCCTGCTTGGTGGGCGAAACACCCGGTGTCAGTTTTTTGACGTTGGGCATCCTTTCCCTGTGTGTGTGAAGGGTCACTGGCGAAGGAATTTCCTCGTCAACCCTGATTGTGCGTGTGAATGTGATTCACGAGGTGACTGTACGTTTTGATTGTATAAACCCGATTGCGTGCTTGTGAGATAAGTCCCTAAACACTGCATGTATGCGTATGTGTGAATGAGAATCACGAGGGTGACTGTGTATTGCATGCAAACCCACGTGAATGAGTGCTTGAAAGTTATTATCAATTTTATTTTATTTACTTTAGTTATTTGTTTTCCTTTTTCCCCCACTTTTATTTTTATTCTTATCTTGTGTGCATGAAGGGTCACTATCGTTGGAGAAACACTCGTAAACCCTGCTTGTGTGTGTGATTGAACTCACGAAGGTGACTGTATTTTGCATACAAACCGGAGTGAGTGAGTGATTGTGTGAGTCACTGTTCGTTTTTATTTTTACCTTGATTCCCTTAATTTTGAGTGTGACGGTTGTTTGCAACATGTGAGTGAGTGTGCGAATGTATCATTTAATACCCCTTAAGTTTCGCCGTACACTTGATTTTGTACGAGTGATTGAGAGTTCCCTTACTTTGTATATACTCCTTCCTTCCCCCTCTTTCCCCTTCTTTTTTATTCCTTTGCCCCCTTATGGTTACGGCTTTGTGGATTTTAATCTTAATTTGTTATATTCAAAACTATTCGTATCACAATTGTACGAGGCAATCTGTCAGTTCGGCAATCAATTATTCTAATTTTATGATCATGGTCAAGTATACCATAGTAAGTTAAGAGTTCGCAAAATATTTTTATCATCATCGATGAATATAGTCGGTCAATCGGTGAATATAATTAGTAGATGAAGTCTAAATTACAAATTTCAAGTCTAATTCATTTAATAGACTGGTTACGCTAATATAGTTATCATACCATCCCTGCTACTACCACACACTGCTCTCTTCTAACATTTACAAGAATTACTACCGCCCCTGATGTCCCCTGTCTCTTCATGTCACCTTTCTCAAACCTAACGTAACTCGATAACGCCTCTCTAAGTCTTGCGTTGTGTATCCGAGCCTCCCAAGCAACGGCATCGTTCCAAGATCCAATTATGACAAATATCTGTATCTCCTCTTCAATGACCTCTTCTTCCTTCTTCGCTATTGTTGTTCAATTTCCTTCTAGGATTAGACGACGGCTGCGGCCGGCTTTGCTTCCACCGCTACGTCCACGTTATACCCTGCGAGCCACCTAGAGGGTGTGTGGCAGGAGTTAAATTCACACCAAACATACTCTACTTACATGCAACTATGTGATGCAGTGCTACTACTACATGCACACATGTTAGTTACCAAAGTCACGTGCAACTAGGGTGGTTAGTAGGCACTACCTGGGGTCACAGTATAGATGAATTTTCATATAGGTGTTTTTCTGGATCGACATTAATTCGTAACCAGTTCATAGCTTTTTTTCTCCCTTGTAAGACCTCATTTGGAATATGCTGCCAGTGTATGGGATCCCCACGAAATCGGCCTAAATAACGAACTTGAACGTGTGCAACATAAAGATCGGCAAGATTTGTAAAGGTACTGTATGATAACCTTATTAGCGTAACCAGTCTATTAAATGAATTAAATTGGGAATCATTCGCAGATTGGGATCGCAGGTTGAAATTTAGACTTACTCTCTTAAACAAATTCCAAGACCATATTTTCAGTGATGATGCTAAAAATATTTTGCGGACCCCAACTTACTATGGTAGACTGGACCATAATCACAAAATTAGAGAAATTGATTGCCGAACTGACAGATTCAAAATGTCCTTTTTTCCTCGTACTATTAGGGATATGAATAACGGTAAATATATCCAGTACGAGTGTAGCAATGGATAATATTGGTAGCTGCATGTTCGTATAAGGACTTAAAGCTAACCCAACTAACGGCATGTTTTTGCATGTATGTTTTGCTATTTTTATCTTTTTTTAAATAGCGTAGTTTTGAACAGCACCTATACAAGTACTAATCCTTTTTTATGTAGGATATGTAGTGCATGTTTGATGAGAGTTCACCCCCTGCCACACACCTTTATGGTGGCTTGCAGGGTATTATGTAGATGTAGATGTACGGGATTTTGATGCGCGGGGTCACAACGGAACCTCCTTAAGGGGGCTTTTATCAATGAGTTAAAGAGGCTACCCGGCTATCTAGGTTTTAATATGACCTCTCAACAGATAATGATTGTTAATGATTATTATTGAAATTACATCGGAGCAGGCTCCTATATGGAAGCAAAGCATGGACAATAACAGCAGCAGAGAAGTCAAGGCTGGAAGCATTTGAAACGTGGTGCCTCCTAAGAATGAATGAATATACCGATGAAGATAAAATGGATCGACCGAGTGACAAACGAAGAAGTCTTTAGAAGAGACGGAGAAAATATAATTCTTCCGAAAACTCTAAAAAGAAGACTGGGACACTTAATCGGCCATATCTTAAGACACGATGGCCTGATGAAGACAATCGTTGAGGGAAAAGTGGACGGGAAGAATGGACAAGACAGGCCTCGTATGAGGTATATGGCTTAAGTTGTGAAGGATGTAAAAGAGATGAGTTACGTCGATATGAAGAGGATGGCCGATAGAAGAATCGAGGGGAGGGCTGCGTCAAATCCATCCTAGGATTTTTGACCGATAATGATGACTACTTTTTTTTTAAGAAAGAAAACCACATACAGCGATGATGCCATTTTATAGTGGCCAATAACAGTACATACATTTTATAACATATACAAGAAAAAAATACAATAAAAGTAACAGGAAACAAATAGTAGGTAAGGCTATTCTGATGACAGATGCGAAACAGAAAGGCTTGTGATTGATTTAATTGGGAGTGCAAAGGGATCAATGTGTTGTGGGAGGGAGTTCGATAGAGAGGAGAGACGGAAGAAAAGGGAACGTTTGGTAATCGAAAGTCTGGGAGTGGGCACATGGAGTAAAGTATGAGAACGAAAGGTGGGGCGGGAAGGAACTTTGAAGTTGACAAAGGAGAGAAAATCGGGGCATTCGATGGTGGAATTGAGAATATTATAAATTAGTTTTAAGTCAGCTGTGAGTCTAAGGGTGCTTAGATTAGGGATGGAGAGGGAGGAGAGGATAGTATTGGTGGACATGTTATAAAAATGCGGTAATCTATTTTTTAACTATTTTAGCAAAGAAATTACAGACACAGTCCAGAGATGAGAGATTAGTTTTAGGAGAGATAGGCCAGATGGGGCAGGAATAGGTAAGAATTGGAAGAACGATAGAAGAAAAGAAGGTTCGAAGGGCTTGTGGGTCATTAAATTCAGTGAAACGATAGAGTAGGCCTAAGAGGGACATAGCTTTGGACTTGATGGTTTGTATGTGTTGGTAAAAAATTAATTTACTGTCTGTAAGAATACCTAAGTCTTCGGATGTAGAGACACGTTTTAGGGAGCGATTAAGAACAGTATAATTAAATTCATTAGTGAACTTTTTTAGGGAAATGGACATCACGCTACATTTGTCTGAGTTTAATTTAAGCTTCCATACATTGCACCCATTTGATGTCTGCCGTAGGGCATTGCCTATTCAAATGTGATCAGTATTTCTTTCCGTAGATTTATCAATTACGTTTGTCAATAATTTGCACTTCATGATTTGGTGGAGTTCTTCGAAGCCGTTTCAACACGGGGCCCTCTGCACTGCCCTGCGGGACTCGCGCGTGTTGGACGGCCACGCCACTGATCGACTTTTTCTTCGCTGATTGGAAACGCAATGCCATCTCCGCGGCTTACCTGTCGGAATCTATTACGCCTCCCCTCTCTTGCATAACCTCGGGGGCTGCTTGGGTAGCAGTCGGGAGGACGAACAAAGCGGACGGGGGCACTCTCCTTGGCCGATTCCGCGAGCCGACCTCACTTGACGAAACCGCAGCCCCCTCCACACACCCCCGCGTCGCCCAGCGGGTGGAGCAAGCCATGCCGAGACATGGTCCCGTACTTCGGAATTTAATCCACATTAGGATGGCGAATTATTACTAGTCCCATGATGTCGAGTACATCATCATCATCGGTCAACAATCCTAGGATTGGTTTGACGCAGCCCACAACTCGATTCTTCTATCGGCCAACCTCTTCATATTGACGTAACTCCTCTCTTTTTACATCCTTCACGACTTGCTCCATATATCTCATACGAGGCCTGCCTTTTCCATTCTTCCCGTTCACTTTTCCCTCGACGATTGTCTTCTTCAGGCCATCATGTCTCAAGATGTGGCCAATTAAGTTGTCCCGTCTTCTTTTTAATGTTTTCAGTAGACATCGCTTCCCTCCCACTCTTCTTAACACTTCTTCGTTTGTCACTCGATCGATCCATCTTATCTTCATCATTCTTCGGTAGCACCACATTTCAAATGCTTCCAGCCTGGACTTCTCTGCTGCTGTTATTGTCCATGCTTCGCTGCCATGTAGTAGAATGCTTCAGATGTGAGTACATAATGGGAAAAATATATATTAAACACAAGAATCTAGTCGTCCCGAGATTTCAGCCGCGTAAATAAATGTTTCTTGGACAACAGTTTCGCCGGGGTCTTCGTGTCAGGAGTGTTTGATGCTTCATTTTTGTTCGTCTTATATACCTCCCTTATTCGACACCGGTGCATGGTGATTTTTGACCATAGACGATACTTCTCTCAATTATCATAATAACCGGCACATCGGAAATGTCATCTAGATCCTCATGTAGCCAAAAGCTATGACCGATAAGGTCATAACGCACAGGAAGCAACAACGTAATAATCAATTGAATCTGGAACGAGATAAATCTGTAGCAAACGAAAACAAAATCAAACAAATAATTTTCATGACTGTAGAGCCACTTACGTATACGCCGGTAATGAATTGACCAGATCGCTTAAGTTTCATTCATTATAATTCACAAGATTTAATTCGTGATAACCGTGTTTAAACCTTCCTAACTAAATTTTCACTATCTAACCAATGGCAACAATGGCAAACAAGCTTTTTCGTGACATTAGTTACCTTGTAAAAACTCACTAAAACAAAATAACTTTGTCCCGAGTGCATGAACAAGGGATTTATATGAGACGGACAAAAATGAAGCATCGAACACTCCTGATCTGAAGACGCCGACTTTCAATTATGGCGAAACCTTTGTCTAAGAAACATGGATCTACGCGGATGAAATCACGGAAGTGTGGCATCTTCAACAATGACGCACCGAGGAAGCCTACGTAAGGAATATTGAACACAAGTCATTTTTTTGAAGAAATATCTGGTTAACATGTACATCAACGTATTCATCTACGTATTACCAAGTGAGCCACCGTGAAGGGTGAGTGGCAGTAGGTGTGATCACCAAACATGTTGGTGAGGGCTATTCTGGTACTCCACCGGGTCACGCCCTTTATTTCTGCCCAAGTTTCAATGGGCGTGTCGCTCATCTTCTTCTTCCAAACCCTGAAGATGATAGATGGACAATTCACACACAGAAACACCAGAAAAAATTCAGAGCATGACCCAGTGGAGTACTTGATACTGTACTGAATGAACTGAGTACTGTAATGAATAGCCTTCACCAACATATTACGCCTTAGAAGAATTAGACTCCTCATCATCAAACCAATTACATACAGGTGAGAGCTACGATGATACTGTTTCATGGAAACATTTTAGATAAAAGAGTCAGTGTAATTACATGCATACAGTTTGCAGCTAGAATTAAATTTGAAGAATTGCGCGAGAATGAACTTTTGGAAAAAGAAGAGCTTTGCCTAGGGTAATTAATACATCAAAGGAAAGAAAATATCTAGCGTAGAATCTACTAAATACTCAGGCGTCACCATCACTGAAGACATGGGGGGGCCATGCCATGGGGGAAACTCATCAGGGAAATGACTAGTATAGTAAGCCGTAGATTAGGATGTTGAGTCTTAAATTTAGACCACCACCGTAAAATCAGACCGTTCAAATTCAGATCGCACTGAAAATCAGATAAACTTTTTACAGTGTAAAGAAAGTTGAAAATAAAAGCGGATAAGTACACGACTCCTTACGTGTCAGCTGTGATGCGCGAATTAGTTGAAGGGATTTTGAAATCAGGGCGTTCTTGAGCTTTTTTTGTTCCAAGAAGGCATTCGACAGAATGAGGGAAAAGCAAATGGCCATATGTTCTGCGGGAGGTAGCGTGGAAGGACAAGAGCTGAAATAAATGACCCAGATGGCGCAAGTGAGTGTGGTTATCGGATGACGGAGAATCAGAGCAAGCCATAATATAATGGTCAATCAGACAATCAACCTAGAAGAACTAGGTTCGGAATCATTATCTAGTCGTAGGTTAAAAAACAGATTAAGTCTACCCTTGAAATTTAAAACATAGCTTTACAGAATATGTTAGATATATATTAAAAAACCCTGCTTATTATGCTAAATTTGACCAGATACATAAGCTTGGCATTTCATTCATTTGTGTATGAAAGCAAATTCCATAAAGTAAAGCCTGAATCCGTCAAATTTTATCCATATAAATAAGATTAGAGGGATAGATTGTCGTACCGATAGATTTAAAATATTATTTTTCCCGCGTACCATAAGAGAGAACATAATAAATAGACAGCATTGCAAAGGGATATTTTGGTGAAATATTATTGGTGTGTAGGGCATGATGTATGAACTAACAACGCTAACAACCAATCCCTTTATTACCATGTAGAACAAAACCATCGAACTGTGTGTGGCGCTGTTATCTAACATGTTTCCATGTCAGATAATAGGGTCAATTGCAGCTAGGTTAGTATGAACAAGGTAATAAAGGGATTGGTTGTTAATACATGCATAATATACTGCAGACTACTCTAACAATGGGGTCGTTTACCACATTTTTTCATTGCCGAATCTGATAGAGTTTGTAAAATAAAAAGACACGTATTTTTTCCGTTTTTTGATCCGTCAGTTACTTCTCGAGTTATAGGCGTCGAAAAACTGATGTTTTTAACCCTTTCGGAAAGTGGGTATGGTGCAACCTCTGACGTATATCGACTTCGTCCAATCACAACTGAGCCCGCGAAGCTACTTTGCCTCATCGCAATGGGGGGACACAGTTGACTCTGCCAGTAGGAGCGATTGCGACAGGATCTGTTCGAACAGACCTTCCGAGAACCCCCTTCAACTCCCTTCCCTTCCCCGAAAAGCAGTCAAGGACGGGAGGAAAATGACGTCAATGTTTTCACAGCAGCTTTTTCAGTGGGCGTCACCTTTTGCATAATTTAATTTTTGATTTATGAGTGAATGGTTGTGGTTGGAAGATTAATTTTTTCACTAAAACTCTTTTTTCGTTTCCATCCTCCGATTTCGTGTACAAAATTGCGATTTAGGTTCCGAGTAAACGCCCCCATTGTTGCGTAGATGTCCATTCGTAGGGCGCAGCGACCGAACACACCCATCCTAGCGAACTTTGCTCGCGGGGGATAGAGTGGGCGTGGGTTGCGACTTCCCCTTTTTTTCCGCGGGCGACGTAATGCGTAGCAAGGAACCTTCGCCTTCGCCACCAACAGCCAACAATGGCCGGCGGACAATTTTGCGGACACTGCTTGAACAATCGGGTGCCAAAGCGACCGCATGCGTAATGATGAAGGCGTCGGGACGCGAGGTGTGGTGCACGGGAGGGTTCGTCAACGTGCGTCTGTCTGTCTGCATGCTAAGAGGAATGAATGAATGAGGATGATGGCGCACCCCGATGGGAGGACGCATGGGGGGAGGACGAGGGGTGGGGACTTCCGCTATTGCGCAGCACGCGAGGGGCCGTTGGGGGAGGGGGGGAGGGAAGTGTGGTAACTGCTAGGGGAGGGCGGTGTTGTAAGGGGAAGGGGACAGGAAGTCGGCGGCGACAGCTCTCTTCGTCTCATTCATACTTTCCTTTTCCTCTCTTGCATTCGCTCCCACGTCACAGCCCCTCCTTCCCCTCCCTCCCCCCTCCCCTCTCCGCCCTCCCCTCCAGCGGCTACCCTTCCACAGACGAACATGCACACGCATTGCCAGCATAGTATTGCATGCTATATAGTATTGCAGCCAACCCAACTAACAACATGTACCTGCATGCTTGCTTCGCTATTTTCATCTTTTTTTTTAGTCGTGAAAATTAAAGTTTTTGACTAGAACATAATTACATATCTTTATATCACCACGTATTTTGTTATAAACAAAATATCTTTTTCGTCATAAGTGAAAATATTATCTTGGAATTTATTTATGAGAATATGTTTAAATTTCAGTCTAAGATCTAACAATGATTCCCATTTTACTTCATCTAATGGACTGGTTATGCAAATATAGCTATTTTACGTCCCTTTAGAAATATTAATAAAGTAGAACCTCGCTTACACGACCCTCAATAACACGACAACCTCAATTACAAGAGCAATTTACAAATCCCCTTGAGATTGCGATAACACATGATGTTAAATTAACCTCTATAACGCGGCTATTATTATCCAAACAACTTCAATAACACGGATTTTTTCCAATTCACAACGTAACTAAGTACCTCTATAACAAGTCGTTTTGAGAAGTCAACCTCGATAACGCGACTCTATACATGAATGGATCAACCTTTTAAGGTTGTCGGATACCACTGCCAAAAACGCTTCTGCAGACGTCTACGCCTCTTGACTCGAAGACTCTACTTCGCTACTTAACAAAAGTTATCTGCGCAAACTTCGAGAATAAGGATTGATCTAGTAAATAAGTTTAGTAATTTTTCACTCGTTGCTTTTCTCATAATCGCTCCAAAATTCACTCGTTATGAATGGATTAACCTCGATAACACGACCGATAGCCAAAATAACTTTGATAACACGACCCTCAACAAAAATAGCACCTCGATAACAAGACTGTTTCCTTAATCCCCTTGAGACACTTCTTATCGAGGTTCCACTGTACTAATCCTTTTCATGCGTGGCATGTAATGCATTTTTGGTGTGGAGTCACCCCCTGCCATACACCTTTATGGAGGCCTGTAGGTTATCAATAATAATAATAATAATAAATACGTTCATTGTCGTAGGGCAACTGACCTTATAGACATTTTTTTATCATAGAATGGTTACTACTTAGGTTACATATATTGGGTTTTTTATTGAAATTTCATTGTATTTACAAATACAATGAAATTTCATCTTAGATGTGAAAGAAAAGCACAAAAAATATAAGTGACGTGAAGGTCCCTGGTAGTATCTATATATGACCTATCAAGTCGCCGAACAAGACAAACATATGAAAGGGGTGAGCATAAATGGTGTATATGAAAGTGGAATATAGTTAACTACAACAATTGAGGTACATGCATAAATATCTTGCTGCAAGAATTCTGGATAATGTGAATATATAGTTGTTGAACACAATGAAATACATGCATGTATGATATTGATAGAAATAATAAGTTTTAGACATGCAGTTTTGGAATTAACTACAGTGATATAAATCGGTAGAAGACAGAACTCCAGCACAAAAAACTGCGTAATATTTTGAGTGTTTCGAACAAAAGTTATTCTGTATGAAAATGGTCGTCCAAAAAGTTATTCTCAGTTATATATGAACATTGGTATTAATGAGAGTTACTGTTATGATTACCTTAAATTCTTTGTAAGTATTCACTCACCTTTATTTGTAATCGCAATACTGAGGGTCTGGATTTTTCATTCGTCATTTGTTACCATCCATCTACGCTTCTTCGTATTCTGCGTCCCATGACGTAACCAGTGTACGATAAGTTCCCGAAGAGAGCCGAAGCTATTTAATGAAAGAGACCGTGATAGAATTTTCGACAACCTCCATCATTTCATTCGATACGCTTCGGCAGTGGTATCGAAAGTTATCTCCTATCGGCTTAAGTTCCGTAATAGACACCCTGGTGAGCAACGTCGCGTCGTCTGCTTACAGGGACAGGACCGTAAGATCAAAAGTTACATTAGAACATTGGTATTAATTAATTTAAGATTGAATAAGATTTGAAATTAAATTGAACCATTTGAAGTCAGTACAACTTCAGTTGCTAAAATGTTATTTTTTATTTTGGTGATAATTTTTGAGACTGTCTAAAGTTAAGCTTGTGGCCTCTAATTTAAATACGATTTCAGCCAAATTCTTGAATTCCTAAGTACAAAGGTAGTGGTAAACTAAGTTCCTAAAGTTGAAGAAACCAATGTCAATAATTGGCTATGACGTGACCTTTCTTTACAAATGTAATGAACTGTATATTAAGAAGAATGAGCCATTGCATTTTTAAATATAATAAAAAAACGTTAATGCAAAAGAAATCATATAAAATATTTTCCTTTTAAAAATTTTTGATAGATTTACGAGCCTTTCATTCTCATCTGGCAGTGATCTCCATCAGCGAGATATCGATACAATATACGATTTGTGGTACGACTCTGTCCGTTGGCGTGGGATGAGTAAGTCATTAAAACAAATTATTTAAAATATAAGGAGGGATACCAATTTTTAAAATTTTATAAGGAGATGTGGAGCCATATTTGGCGTGCTTTTAGCCATATTACATCTACATCTACACGACACCCTGCAAGCCACCGCGAGGGTGTGTGGCAGGGGGTGAAGATCACCAAGCATGCACTACTAACATGCAAACAAGCAACTATAGTGTCTCATGCAACTAGATTTCGCATAAGCGTTAGTTACGGTTTGCGTATGCTTACTTTCGCATAAGCGTTGGTTACATGATCCCATCGTTTTAGATCAAATTTAAACCTTACGGAAGCATTCATTGCTACATAACGTTTTGGTTTGTTTCCTCGTCAATATAATATATCACACTACAACAGTAGGCAAAGTGTAGAAGAATTATTGAAGTTGCAATAGTCTTTCGTACATTAAGAGGAAGTTGCTTTTTAGACTTAAACAGTAGATACAAGTTTTTGTAGCATGTTTTATGTTGATGTAGATGAAAACCGACGTCAGCATAAGACTTCTCTTGAGGAATAGCGGCTAGGGGACTTAACGCCACATCCTGAACTCGAAGTACTACCCACTTAGCACTCAAGAAGGAATTTCCGGCTTGCTACTGGAAAATATCGGCCACTTCTGGGATTCGAACTCAGTCCTTGTGGATGGGAAGCGACACTCAAGCCACCAAACCAATCAGACCCCTGCATCTACACCTGAGTGCCTAGCAAGCACCAACATCTAAATAGTGTAATTTAGAATAATATATAAATACTAATCCTTTTAAATGCATGTTATGTAGTGTATGTTTGGTGAGAATTCACCCACTGCCACACACCTTTGAGGTGGCTTGCAGGGTATTATGTAGATTTAGATGAACATCATCACCATCGGTCAAAAATCCTAGGATTGGTTTGACGCAGCCCTCCACTCGATTCTTCTATCGGCCAACAACTTCATATTAACGTAATTCCTCTATTTCACATCCTTCACGACCTGTTCCATTTATTTCATCAGCAAGAGAGAAGAGGCCAAAACCAACGATAAACTAGGAAAAAAAACTTGAAAGGGTGAAAGAGTTCTATTACTTGGGATGACGATGGACGGTGCAAGAAAGAAATAGTCAGTAGAATAGGCCAGGCAAAGAGGGCATTCTATCAAAAGAAGAATCAACTTACAACTGAAATACAAGCGTAGAAGTAAGGCAACAATTCATTAGTACGTATATCTGGAGCATGATTCTTTACGGCAGTGAGGCATGGACAGCAGCGGAGAAGAAAAGGGTGGAAGCATTCGAAATGTGTTGCTACCGAAGAATGATAAAGATTAAATGGATCGACCGATTACGCTTTAAAATTATTAACGGTTCCTTGCCTGTATTTTTATTTGTTTAGCTTATATACGGGAATCACGCACCAAGAAATGCAGTCAACCATGGAACACCATGCTATGAAATGATTGTTTACCTCTCAATAAGTTATCGCTCGTGTTAACCCATTTCGTAGACAAGTCCATGCATCCAAATAGAATACATAAAAGTATACATAATGAACTTTTTTTCTCTTATCAAAATTCAGTATTTTTTAATCCGGTATCACAAGTTTACCATATTCTGCTGTTTGTGAAAGGAGTTATTGAAGGGCATAATGCTCCAAATACTTTTAACGCCGTTCTAAGGAGCGAATACGTAAAAAGTAACTCGAGTCGAATTTCCTGCGAATGTTTGCAACTTCTTAGTTAGGTATTTAATTTCTGTATGTATTATTTCTGCACGGCAAGGTAAACACATTAAATAAATATATAAACGTACGTACTCCGGATTCAGGGGTAAAACAAAATACTTAATACCACTATTGAACAACCGAATCAGTGGAACGTGGTCATACAACTACTAAAATATATTACAGTTCGATTAAATAAATATCGTTGTAATTAAGAATCATTTCCGATCCATATAGTGCAATCCGGTCTCTTCGTCTTCAAACACTCTTAAGTTCATTTATACTTCCATTTTTAAAACAAACTTTCTTTCTACCATTACTTGCGTTCACACGCCCTTAATTGAAAAACATCTTTTTTAGTTTAAACAAAAATAATTCTTTTTTCTACCGGGGGCGGCTACCATCTCTTTAGCCCTGGGCGCCAAGTAGCCTTGGTACGCCACTGCTTATATAAAGACTTGCAAGAATATGGACTTTTATCCGCTTTTCCAAATCTTGGAATGTGCTTAAGAATGTTTGTGTGCATGATAGTGTCAAACGCATCCATTGAAAGAACATTTTATAAATTGGAAATTGGAAAAAAATTCTTAGGAATAGAGTTAATCGAGACCGACTAAACTCCTTAAGTATCCCTAGTATAGAAAAGGACATTTTGGGTAAGCTAAAATTTTCTGATGTAATTCACGATTTTGTCGCAAAAAATGTAGAAATTAGACGTAAGAAAAGTTTACTAGGGTTAGCGGCAACTTGCGTTCACACGGCCAATTTCCAACCATGGTAACCCTTACCATCGTAAAAAGGCAGCAGTGAGTGGGGGCATTTGGGCAGAACACTGTTGATGAGTCCTATTGCACCTCGATGGTCTTGGGTCGGTCGGAATGGAGAATCGCAAGGGCCGTGGCCACATCTGTCTGGAAGAAACCTTCCTTCCTTTCCCAGGGACCCTCATCCGACACTCCCTCGCCCACTTCCGTATCCTGTTCCGTCGACCCTGGGAGGGGAATGAATGGAGGTGAGTCGAGCACCAAGCATCACGAGACAGACTGACGTCGTGATGCATCCCTGCGCAAGGCGGCGAATAGCCTAAGGGTTGCAAGCACAGCAGAAATTTGAAGAAATGCACGATAATGGACTTTTGGAAAAAGAATAGCTTTCCCCGGAATAATGTCGTATCTATATCTACAACATACCCTGCAAGCCACATCGAGGGTGTGTGGCAGGGGGTGCATCCACACCAGAAAAAATACCACACCAAACAAAAATGAACAACACAAAAATCAAACACCACACCTGATGCAGGATATTTGCATGTAAGCAGTGCATGTTTGGGTGATCTTCACCCCCTGCCACACACCTTCGCGGTAGCTCACAGGGTATTACGTAGACGCAGATATCGCAAAAATTAGTTAGGGAGAAACAGAGATAATTATTCCAGCAATTTATCTCGAGCCGAAGTCGAACGCCTCAGTTTAAAATAACTCGCGCTTTTTGACATTCAACTTCTTTCAGATGTCGCATGGGTGCATTTGGACGTTGGGTTGGTAAGGGAACGATGCACTGCAAACAGCTCCTAATGTTTTTGATGAGCACCATTTGCATTTTCCTGTTTTCTCGGGAATGGATGCAGATCATTTTATTTTACGGCGGAGTTTAAAATTGAAGTGGGTTGCAAGGGAAGAAGAGCGGGAAATAGGAGCTGCGAGGATTCAGTGGGTAAGAAAACATAGGCAATATAAAGAACCCACAATTACGTTTTGCATGATGAAACATTTATAAACTGCATAAAATAGCTTGGAGAGCCATGGAACATGGAACCCGATATGCACATATTCACACTTGTATGGAGATTCGCCAAAAAGGGAAAATATTGCAACAAAATAAAGTACTTTTAATTACTCACGCACATTTCCACATATTTCTGTAGTGCATTAGGCGTTTCAACTCACATATTCATCCTCAGGTAGAACATAACTGATGTTGTGCGATTAATTATGAGTTACTTTCACTATATTAAGCATAACTCTGTTCATCTAAGTTTTGTTATCTGATTCCTATATTGAGATATGACAAATATAACCTGGTTCAACTCATAATTAAAGGGAAGATAGCTCTGGGAAATATAAGACACTGAGTTGACCTGGATTACGAACAACTTATAAAAAACTGATGAACACCGAGAAGAGTTTGACCTTGTGATCGCCAGCGTTCATCAACATTACACCCTGCAAGCCATCACAACGGTGTGTGGTAGAGATTTGCACCAAAAAATACTTTATCAAATATGCTTTAAAAGGATCAGTAGCTATTTTCTAGTCGAAACATATCAACTAAAAAAATGCTAAGAGCAAATAAAGTATTCACAATCATGCTGATAGATGGTGAGCTTTAAGTTCTTGTAGCAACAAGCAACTGGCTAGGGTATCCATTCATGCACCTGTACATATACTATTCAATATATTCGCAACTATTCCTATCCCTAACTGTACAAGGAAAAAGAGCATTTAAAATATGTCGGTACGGCAATCAATTTCTCTAATTTCATATTCATGGTCCAGTCTACCATAATTATTTGGAGCACGCAAAATGTTTTTGACGTCATCAGTAAATATCTACATCTACGCAACATCCAGCAAGCCACCACGAGGGTGTGTGGCAAGGGTTGAAGATAACCAAACATGCACTGTGTTTATCAATACTCCCGCGCAGCGTGCAAGACAAAAGCGACGAATCAAAGGACGACACAAAAGAGACGATGCAAATATTGTCTTGGAATTTATTAAGACGTTAAGTTAATGTTTCAACCTACAGTCTGATAGTGATTTTCATTTCAGTTCCTCTGAAATTGAGTGAATATGGCGCAATAAGGAGCAGCGGTCGTGATTGGTTTATTTCTTATTATACAGGTGCATGAATGGCAACCCTAGTCAGCTGCTCGCTAATTCATTAAATCTATTAGAGAAATTTCAATCGGATAATTTACTGAAGATGTCAGGCTCATATTAAAAAAAACAGCGTATTATGCTAGATTCGACCAGGTAAATAAGATTAGAGAGATAGATTGTCGTACCGATAGATTCAAAATTGCATTTTTCCCCCGTACTATAAGAGAACAGAAGAGGCAGCAGAGGAAAGGGATAGGTAGGGGAAATATTTTAGAGTAGTCTGTACTTACTTACTTACTTGAGTTTTATTTTACCTGGGCGGGATAGGACGTTGCCGTCCTCTCCACCCCCCGCCCAGGGCATAAAAGATACATTATTGGTTCAAATAGGTACAGAGTACAAATATATAGTTAAACGCATTGTAAAATGTAAAAAAAAAGAAAAAAGTACAAAACATTTTGCCTTATACAAATCAAAAATATTACAGGTAAAAATGATAAAAGATGAAAAATCAAAAGTATATAAATGGATTCTCATGAGATGTAAGTTCCCAGTAGTAATTTGTGAAGCCTCATTCTCGAGTAATTCGTTTTTAACTTTTTTGGCAATGCGTTATACGCCCGTGGAAATGAAGCAGCAAAGGATCCCGCCATCCTGGATGATCGGTGACAGGGGATTAGAATCGTCGAGGCCGCGTTCCTTGTGTTTCTGCCGTGGATCGTCTCGAGCGATTGTAGCCTGGATGAAATGTAGCCAGGAGATTTTTTCTTCCAGGCTTTAATCCCTGCCTGGATTATGGCAAGCGTTTTCCGGTCATTAACCTTTAGTATCCCCTCCTGGATGTAATACGGGGTAAGATGCTCCATGTAGTTTGGCCTCTGTAGTGCATGATGCATGTATTAACCCCTTAAATACTATAGATACTAACAATCTAGTTGCATGAGACACTATAGTTGCTTGTTTGCATGTTAGTAGTGCATGCTTGGTGATCTTCACCCCCTGCCACACACCCTCGCGGTGGCTTGTAGGGTATCGTGTCGATGTAGATGTACATGTAGATTGGTTTGAAAGAGTTAAATTTCTTCCGAGTGAACGTGCCAGCATTGTGCAGCAACAAGTATACAGCAAGCTGGGAGACAAGTGGCGATATAGAGTTTAGTTTCGTTAGGGGGCTTCTCCATGTCGGACTTTGCGCCGACGAGCCTCCAAGTAGGGTGACGCCGGAAGCATCATCAACGCACCCCGCGATTTCTTTGTTTTCCTCGCCGTGCCATCTTCCGGATGCGGACGACTACTCCCCGCCACCGCTCGCGATGCATCTTTCATGACGGCACCTCGTCCGCACCACCTCAGACTTTGAATCGTCACTTTTTCTTCATGCACGCCGCGCATGAGAAGAAGGGCGCACTGACAAACTTCAAGCCTCATAATTGAAATTAAGAAGACGTTATTGAACCAAATGAAATATGAGCGAAGAGCATAAAAATGATATTTTGAAGATAAATGATGGGTTATATGAGCCAATGAAAGAGTGCAAGTAATCAATTGTATAATTTCATTTCATTTTTGCCAGGATTAATGGTAGCAAATTATTGTAACCCCGTTATTGTTGCAGTTTTCTTCAAATACTATCGTCATTATCGCTAATAGTCACATTTGTACAAAAGATACGAAAGAATACTAGAGAAATACTATTGCATACTCTTTAAGAATTCGTTTCACATCGGAAACTTATATACCGGGCGTTGGCGTATACCGCAATTCAGCTGTTCGACAAAAAACGATATCTGTGCATGTGAATGGCGCACAATTTGCATGAAAATCTTTGATGGTTTACGACCGTCAACCAACTTCTTGTACAATTCCCTGGTCTAATCTTGCCGTTCAATTTTTCGTTTCAAGATCTTGTACAAGAAATTTCACCGTGTACAACGGCCTCAACACTTAGCGCCTTCATCGACAGGTCCAGAAATCTGCGCGCACTTTCGGAACGACGAAAACTAAGACAACTAGAATCAAGCTCCTACTGCTTATCTTCTAAAATCTCTGCTTTGAGTCTGATTGGTGTATAGATTCACCCTGCAAAGTTGGTATTATTTCTAAGCGCCGCGCTGTATACCGCTTCGAATCTTATTGAGGAGTGAATGGGTATACCCTTTTGAACTTGTTATTGATATATCTGTATCTACGACATACCCTGCAAGCCTCCTCGAGGGTGTGTGGCAGGGGGTGCATCCACACCAGGAACAATGACACAACAAACAAAAATGAACAAAACAAAACAAACACCACACCTTTAAAAGTAATTAGGGAAAAAAGAAAAAAAACTACCAAATCCAATCATGCAGGACTCACCCACGAATACCATGCATGACTTGAAACCCGACACCAATTTAATAGATACTCTTGCATGCAAAAAAAAAAAATTAAATCCAGGGAATGCTAAGAGCAATGCATGCGAGTAACACATTGATTTGAACATGCAGGAAATAAAAAATACTATCGACCTACTCTGAATATTACCTCTATAATTATTACCGATTTACGCGATGTCTAACGTTCTGATCTCGAATCGTATGTGGAAAAAATGACATTTCACACTTGTCCGTCCTGCAATATATCTCCTTAATGTTATTAGAATTATCGAGTCTACCATAATAAGTCGGAGCCAGCAATATATGATTAACGTCATTAATGAAATGTCCCTCCTTAAATTTTCCCAGAAGATTAAGTCTATAATTCAGCCTGCGTTGTGACAGCGATTCCCATCTCAATTCGGATAACATACCAGACACACTGTTTTCCCTATCGTTACACCCTTTTACATATCTCGCTGCTCTTCGTTGTACTCGATCTAATTCGTAAATTAAGCCTGCTTCATAAGGGTCCCATATACTCGCAGCATATTCTAAGTGTGGTCTAACCATTTAAAAAGTAGCAACGTTCCTTCACCCTCTCCTCACTTTTCCCTCATTATCTTTCAATAAACCCCAACTTTCTATTTCATATTTCACTGATATATTTCCCCCATGAGAGATCCTGAGTATAGTGATAGAGAATAGTGTTACACATAAATACTTAACTGATTCCACGTTTACTCTTTCCGTGCCTTGAATCATATAGTTTCTTTCTATCGAGTTTTTCCTCTTCCAAAAATTTACTGTCACGCACTTTTTTATGTTCAGTTCTAGTTTCCATTCATCGCACCACGCCTGAATTGCTACGAGGTGTTTTTCTCTCGGAACGCTGATTTCTCTATACACTACTGTATCGCTGCGAAAAGCTTAATTCTTCTGTTTACTACAACACTACCGAGGTCATTGATATATAAAATAAATTAAAGTGGGTCTATCACACTTCCCTGGGGAACATCTGATGTGACACTAACTATGTTGGACATGATACCTTTACGCATAGATCGATTGAAATATGCGAGGCAAAAGAGGCAAAGGTTGAATGTCTTAAATATCTGGAAATTAAAGTCTCGGAGGGCGTTCATCGTTGTACAAACTTTACTTACTTTTTATCGTATTACTTTGCAGCTATTCAAAGCAAATGGCAATTGCATTCAATTTTATATTTTAAACTGAAGTTTAGCGAAGTAGCACATAATCCATTGAGTATCTCTGAGATACGACCCACTGTCAATCATGATTAAGTAATTTAAGAAGAATATTTTGGTTGATTTATAAAAAGGGATCTAGGAAACTGCATTGATAACGTTCGATAAAATAACTGCATCTAATTTACACATAAGCTAAAATACGCTTCCAATTTTTGGAATCCTCGCAAGACAAAGTCCTTTCGCTACCCCACCCTTCATTGTTATTTTGCCTGATTATTACTCTCCGATAGATGTCACTAGAGTCTTTACTATGGTTCAGGGTAGGCCGAGTAAACGCAGGTTAGTTTTAGCCGCCATATTAACTATCATTCTACCCTAGTAATGTAAAATAGGTTGGTTTTCTGGTAGGTGAGGGTAGAACTCACCCCGTACTAAGCCATTGACGTGAGTGAAATTCATATATTCAGGATAGGGGGGACAGCCCACCTGCGATTTCTTACGAAGTTCTGGCACGAAGTTCTGATCGCGAGGATTCTAGGTGGGGGTATCCAGGAAGGCTCCTCCCCGGGCTTTGAACCCGGGACCCTCCGGTCAGTAGCTCAACGCTCTACGCACCACGACCCCCGTGCACGGACTACATCCGCATAAATCACCATAAGCCACCTGGCGGGAGTGAGTGACGAGGTGAAGAATCACCAAATATTCATCTAAGTCTACATAACACCCTGCTAGCCACCTTAAAGGTGTGTGGCAGGGGTGAATTCTCACCAAACATGTACTACATATCATGCATAAAAAAGGATTAGTAATAATATACCAGTTTAAACTTCACTGTTCATAAAAGATAAAAATAGCAAAGTAAGCATGCGGAAACATACTGTTAGTTGGGTTAGCTTCAAGTCCTTATACCAACATGCAGCTACCTATGCTATCCAATGATACACTCATATTGGACATGTTTACCGCTATTCATATCCCTAATTGTACGAGGAAAAAAGGACATTTTGAATCTGTCAGTTCGGCAATCAATGTCTCTAATTTTGTGATTATGGTCCAGTCTACCATAGTAAGTTGGGGTTCACAAAATATTTTTAACATCATCATTGAGAATATTATCTTGGATTTTATTTCAGACACTAAGTCTAAATTCAACCTGCGATCTGACAATGATTCCCGTTTTAATTCATTTAATAGACTGGTTACGCTAACAAGGTTATGGAATCGTCCCTTTACAAATCTTGCCGATCTTCGCTGCACACATTCAAGTTCATTATTTAGACCGATTTTGTAGGGATCCCATACACTGGCAGCGTATTCCAAATGAGGTCTAACACCCACGGCTCACATTTTGCTGTGCCTATAGCTGCGATACATGAACTTTCGCCTGCTCTGCCGCTAATTTTGTGATTATGGCCGAGTCTACCATAGTAAGTTGGAGTTGGAAAAATAATTTTAACGTCATCAGTGAAAATATTATCTTGGAATTTTTTTAAGAGATTAAGTGTACATTTCAACCTGCGATCTGACAATGATTCCCATTTCAGTACATTCCAAAGACTGGTTACGCTAATATAATTAACATTTTCTAATTTTCTCGCAGTCGTTCTCGCAGGCGCGAGTCGCCGCTTTATACGGCGCGACTTCCGTGATCATTCCGATCCGACTCTTAAAGAAAAAGCGGTGGTAAATCTGCAAACAAGAGTCGCTCTGCAAACAGATCGGAACAATTCTCCTTCCGGTGGGTGTTTGTTTTCCTTCCGGAATTATCAGTTTTGGCCGACAATCACAGGCGCCCGGGGCGTCAGCAGGACATTGCATGGGCAGGAAATGAAGTTCAAAGCATGGGGGGATATCTTACAACCTCCAGATAACAATCCTCAGCGGCCTTTCCTCGTCGCAGCCATCATAACATCCGCATCTCGTAATGCCGACTGGGGGAAACAAGCAAAATCAATTCAACGAATCCTATCGCACCATTTACGGTTAAAAATATTCATTTGAAGCATCATAAAAAGACATTACCAAGATCTCATGCACTATTTCACCAGTTGAAATGATTTCAACAAGAATCATCAACGGCAGTCAACAATCCTAAATCAATACATCTCTCCATTCAATTCTCCTATCAGCTTATCTCGTCAAATTCACGTAATTCTTCCCTTTCACATCCTGAACAACTAACTCCATTATTTCCCATCCGCGTCTAAAGATCACTCGACTGTCAATCTACCATATAAATGATAACACTAAGTGGACTCCACATTAGTTTTATTGGGACTACCTAGGTTTCGACACGTAGTGTCATCATCAGGTCGGATGATGATGATCAACACATGTGTTGCTACTGTTGAGTCCACTAAGTACTTTCATTTTTCCACAACGGAAAACTTCGACCATATCTCGCCGAAATTTGTTTCCTCTATTAATCTAACATATGTTTTTCTGCATCAATAGAATTGCATCAGAATCAAGTTAATCTTGAAGTTAGAGAGTTTTTGTATAAATAAAGAGGTTGTATGTTGGGTAAAAGAATTCTTAAGTGGGCGAGAGCAGAGGGTTGTCATAGATGGTATCATGTCGGACACAATCGAAGTCACATCGGGAGTTCCCCAGGGCAGCGTAGTAGGTCCGCTTCTATTTCTTTTATACATAAACGATTTGGGTACCGTAGTTAGTAGTAACCTTAGACTTTTTGCAGACGATGCGGTGGTGTACAGGGGTATATCGAACGAAGAGGACACGAAATCACTTAGCAAGGATTTAGATGCAATTCAAGAGTGGTGCGACAAATGGCAGTTAGAACTCAACCTTAAAAAGTGTGTACCTATCAATTTTTGGAGGAGGAATGATTCGATAGAGCGTACCTATAAAATTAGTAACATGAAGATCGAAAACGCTAAGCCATAAGATATTTAGGAGTAACAATCACTAAAGATTTATCGTGGGGAAGACACATCCAGGAAATATGCGGCCGAGCGAAGAGAAAGCTAGGATTTATAAAAAGAGTACTTGGGAAAAGTGATGAGAAGACAAAAAAGCGATGTTACTTTTCACTACTTAGGCTCCACCTTGAATACGCTGCCAGTGTATGGGAGCCTAATGAATTAGGTTTGATCAAAGAACTAGACAGTGTGCAGCGTAGAGCAGCTAGGTTCGTTAAAAGGTGTTACGATAGGTTAAGTAGCGTTTCTGCATTAATAAAAGAATTTGGGTGGGAATCATTATCAGAGCGTAGGTTAAGGTACAGATTAAATCTATTAGAGACATTTCAATCGGATAGCTTTACTGAAGATGTTAGGCACATATTAAAAAAAACCAGCGTATTATGCTGGATTCGACCAGATAAATAAGATTAGAGAGATAGATTGTCGTACCGATAGATTCAAAATGGCATTTTTCCCCCGTACTATAAGTGAACAGAATAGGCAGCATAGCAAAGGGATAGGTAGGTGAAATATTTTTGAGTAACCTGTAGTGCATGATGTATGTATTAACCCCTTAAACACTATAGATACTAACAATCTAGTTGCATGAGACACTATAGTTGCTTGTTTCCATGTTTGTAGCGCACGCTTGGTGATCTTCACCCCCTGTCACACACCCTCGCGGTGGCTTGCAGGCTTTCGTGTAGATGTAGATCAAACATTGTAAATACATACTCAACGATAGTTGCCGAAAACATTCAAATTATACTACTGTGGATAATTTCTAACGCTTTATCTCCCACTACAATTTTCGTCTTTTTTTTTCGACGTCCATCCTGCACTCCTCATCTGATGGGTACTCGGTAAATGAAGCGATACAAAATAATTTTATTCGATATTTCACTCAATGAATAAAGACTGCTAGTGTCGGACATATTATTAAGAAAAAGGCCTAAATAAAGAACCTGAAGATGTGTAACGAAGATCGGTAAGATTTGTAAAGGGAAAGTATGGTAACTATATTATCGTAATCAATCTATTAAATGAACTGAAATGGGATTCATTGTCAAAGCATAGGCTGAAATTTAGACTCATTCTTCTAACTATTTTCCAAGACGATATTTTCACTGATGATGTTAAACATATTTTGCGAACTCCAACTTACTATGGTAGACTGTACCATAATCAAAATATTATTTAAATTCATTGCCGAATTGACAAATTCAAAATGTCCGCCTTTCCTCGTATAATAAGCGATATGAATAGCTGTAAGTATATCCAATAGTATTAATACGAGTGTATCAATGAACAGTAGAGGTAGTTGCATGCTGGTATAAGGACTTTAAGCTAACCCAACCAACAGCATGATTTAGCATCCTTGCTTTGATATTTGTATATTTTTAAATAGTGAAGTTTGGATGAGAATATTATTACTAATCCTTTTTATGAATGATATGCAATGTTTGTTTGTTGTAAATTCACCCCCTGCCGCACACCTTTATGGTGGTTTACAGGGATTTATGTAGATGTAGATATCTCCTAGTGTGATCAGTTAAGGGTGCTCCCTAGCGGCCTCTAAAAGCCCGTTGCAGATGCTTAAGATGAACGCGACTACGACTTTATCGTAGCTGCTGGTATTTTGGAAAATTTTCCCATTGTAGTAAAAGAATTGCTTTTTTGCGTAAATGGAATGGATTTCTTATTGGTTTATTTGTTAGTTTATAAAAAATAGCCAAACTTTCTATTTTTGCCCCTTTTTAGTCGCTATTTGCGAAGCCTAGAATAGGAACAGAGGATTTTGCTTCCACTCTAGAGAAAGCTTGATCCTTCATCTACACATTCAAACAACAACTTTTGATGCTATTTCTATAGCTAGGTCATAATAGTAAACCCCGTGGAGCATGTTTTGCGTTTTTAAACTCGTTGTGCGCTGAAGTTCCGACCGAAGATTTCTGTCTTAGCGGTCTACCCCCACTCCTTCCCTAAGGCATTCCACCCCTCTTGTTTACGAAACTCCAGATGTGTTAGGTCTGTGAGAGAGCGCGAGGGTTCTAGAGCGGTGTCAGGTTACCTCTTCTAAGATAACACCCCCCCTAGCTGAGTCGACGAAGAGCCGAGAAATTCTTTCTGGCAGTCGTGGACATTGGAAAGGATATTTCGATGACGGCTCATAAGTTTAATATGGCAAATTCGCGAATATGTGGAAATGTTATTACTACACGTATTAAATAAAGATTCTCCACGAGAAATGGATTGAAAAAGGCATGGTTACTTATCACGTTTATCACACGTATCATTTATTTCAGTGAAGATCACGTGATGCATGAAGAAAATTCATCGGGTCATTATTTTAACATTTTCAGCTATAAAAAATTACCGAACTGAATTACCGGTCTCCAATATGATATGTATAGGGCTAGGTTACGCCCGAATGGCGGAAATGAGTACAATTTTGAACGTTCCGCACATGGCCAGACAAACATTCCCGAATAAGCAAGTCGACATCGCTCCTGCCATACATGATGTTGCTTGGGAGGAGATGAAGAAAGCGGCTATGGATGAAAGTGACCTTGCGATCAAAGCAGGGGAAGTGGATTAAGATGGTACACCTTTGATAACGGTGGTGTGTGAAGGATCATGGGAAAAAGATCATACCGCACAAACTATATATAACTCTCTGTCAGGAGTGGTACGTATAATGTTCATGGACGCCAAATCGGTCGCTATTAATGCAAACACATTTTCAGGCTTACATTGTGGGATTTATAACTAAAAAAGTAACATTTATTGGAGTAAGAAATAAGTACTGCAGTATGTACGCAAGCAAGTTCAAAAGACCCTACGAATAATGAAAGGCCTCACACATGTTTTAAGAACTGGAGTTCTTCTTATACGGCAATGGAAGCAGATACCATAGTAGAAGGATTCAAAACAGTGTTAAAATGTATAATTTTAAGTGCAATACACTCATAGGTAAGAAGTACTCTAGTATGTGTCAAGTATTCAAGAAGACGACTATCTATATGCTCCACTAAATTCAATAATTTTTTAAGGCGATGGAGATACTAGCATCATGCAAAGACTTGTATTGCCATACGGTGTAAACCTTCCTGTTCTAAAGGTGGAATGCTCGAACCATTTGCTTCGAAATACTGCAACCGCATCAGAGATGTAGTAAGGAAAACGAATAACTGGAAATGCCATGCACCAGTAACTATTAGGAAAAATATTGGAGACAACTTACATCGGTTATGGAATGCGGTACCTTCTGCCATAAAATTTAGAAAGAGTACGTTAACTGCTGACCCCAAGGAGCTACAGAAAGACATTATGAATGGCCCCCGGCTTGTTTTCGAGGATCATAGCAAATGTGCGGCGTACTTTTGTCGTGGACCAAAGTCCCATGAGGAGAACCGTGTGCCTCTGTTTGGGGTATGGGACGATATCATGTCAGTAGATAAACTCCTGGGCCAACCACACTCCCAGCTTTATCCTGGACGTAACCAACAATCAAGCAGAATCCTTCAACTCATGTGTGGCAAAATATGTAGGAGGGAAAAGAGTAAATTTCGCTTTCATCTACATCTATCTACATCTACATAATACCCTGCAAACCACCACAAGGGTGTGTGGCAGGGGTTCATTTCTCACCAAACATACACTACATATCATGCATAAAAAAGGAATAGTATTAATATAGCAGTCAGAAGTACACTATTTAAAAAAGATAGAAATTGCAAAGCAAACATGCAAAAACATTCTGTTAGTAGTTGAATGAGAAGCAGTAACTTTGTAATTCCACAGGTATTTATTGCAAACGACCTAGGTTTCGACGTAGCACGTCGCACGTTATCATCAGGTGACAACACCTGATGATGACGTGCTACGTCGAAACCTAGGTCGTTTGCAATAAATACATGTGGAATTACAAAGTTACTGCTTCTCATTCAATATGCTAAGCAAATTCCATGAAGTCACGCCTGAAACAACGGAATTCTGATAGTAGGGTTAGCTTTAAGTACTCATACCAACATGCAGCTACCAACGCTATTCATTGCTACTCTCCGATAGGACATATTTACTGTTATTCGTATCTCTAATTGTACGAGGGAAAAAGGACATTTTGAATCGGTCAGTTCGGCAATCAATTTCTCTAATTTAATAATTATGGTGCAGTCTGCCATAGTAAGTTGGGGTTCGTAAAATATTTTTAACATCATCACTGAAAATATTGCCTTGGAATTTGTTTAAGAGATTAAGTCTAAATTTCAACCTGCGATCTGATAATGATTCCCATTTCAATTCATTTAATAGACTGGTTACGCTAATATAATTATCGTATCGTCCCTTTACAAATCTTGCCGATCTTCGCTACACACGTTGAAGCGGGGGTCATATCAAACTAGGTGTGAATTGGCCGCTTCAGCCTTCAATGCAGGACCAGATGTTCATACATTGATACACAGCAGCATCACAAACAAGAGTCCAGGATTTTTTACAAAAATATTCAAACTGGCCTCCGAAAAAAGGCAGAGATGCGAAAAAAGGCAGAGATGCGAAAAAAGGCAGAGATGCGAGCAAAGCGACGTCTTGAATGTAAAGGACAATTGGAACATCCTGCCCAGCTTTATGGACTGCATGGCCCACAAAATATCGAGGAGTTTGAAATCGACTTAACTGTGAGATATGATTTCCTAAATTCCCTGAAATTAGACGAGGAGCAAACAAGACAACTGGAAGCATCTACCAAAACTCAACGCCTCTTTCAAACATGGCATGTTTAGCGGAGAAAAAAGGCTCACCGCCTCTACCTTTGCTCGAGTGTGTACATTAAGAGCAGGAACCTCTCGGGAGAAGACTGTTCAGTCTTTACTCTACCCATCTTTTCGCGGAAATAAAGCCACCGACTATGGAATTGCGGGTGAGGCATTGGCGATAGCGGAGTACGAGAGATTCAGGGGCAATACGGTTAACCCATCGGGACGTTTTGTCGATAGGAGGACCTCTTACATAGCAGCAACGCCAGATGGCGTCCTGTCAGATGTCGATGGAATAGTCGAGGTGAAATGTCCATACGCATGCATGGATGCGCATCCGACGCATGCTGTCTCTCAAAAGAAATTAGCATCTTGTGAGATTATAGACGGCGAAGCTGCTCTGAAAGTAAAGAGTGATTATTTTTACTAGATCCAAGGTCAACTCTATATCACGGAGAAGAAATACTGCCACCTTATTTTATGGAGCCAGTTAGGTATGGCAGTTTTGCGATTGACAGAGATTATGACTTCTGGTCAAAATATATGTAGGATAAATTTTAAAAATTTTACAAGGAAAGCCTTTTGCCAGAAATTCTACATCACATTTAAAAGCTGTTGAACGAGAGTTTGATGGTGACGTGGGAGAATAATACTTACCCTGACACTCATTGAAAAACCATTCCATTTCCCTTTGAGACCTAATCATCTTCTGAGAGTGTGGATTTCAACCTTATTTGAAGTGCTTTCATCATTTTTCCTTGACTTTGTTTATTCATGTTCCTTATCCTTTTATAAATACTAACGCAGGATCAAGTTCTCCCAAAATTTTAATAGCATGTGAATTGTTTTCTCTTACTATGTTTTCATGTATTACTAATATAACAAATATATTATGCAAATCCGTGTGCTTCCCTTGTTTTTCATAGCAGTGTGATATTTTTAAAGCTGTTTGTTGACATTTGCTGTTCAATTTCACTCTGCATTTCTAAAATATGTAAGCATTCTTTAGATAATCCGTGTTTTGTATTTTTGAGTGTATTGTATTTTTGACTTGGCTTATTTTGGGGGAATTTCATAGAACGGCCTACACTGAAACCAATAGCCCAATGAAAGATTTTTGTCATTCTTTGTTGGAACTATTCTTTTACATTATGCCACAAATTTTCCACTTTTCATCCTACATCTGCTGTGCATATTCTAACTCGGAGTTTCATGAGTTTAGACAAAGATGAATTTCATAATGGGCGTAAAATATAGACGAGCAAGCAGATATCTGGGTTTGATTCCCGATAAAGGCGAACGATATTTCCTCTGCGGCATCGTCGCGCTTCTACCTTGCCGTTGTCGCTTTACGGGTAATACCGCGGTTAGTTAGTGGCAATCTCAAATAAATTCAACCAGACGGGGGCATAGGTACCTACAAGATTTTAGGTTATCTGCTAGAATGACAATGGCTGCATAAAATTCATAACGGCCACGCCTGCTGCTAAGGAAAGCGAATGTGTATTCCCCAAGGGGTTGAAAAAAAAACTTGTCGATTCGGGAATATGCAGCCATAGATTTTTGTAACAATTTCTAAAATTTCTTTTCTAGACTGAAAATTTTAATTTAGCAGCACTGTTCCCGGTCCGAAGAAGGATAATACCCACAAGACTTCTTTAGGATGAGGATTACCCTCACCATCATCCTTGCCTCTCGCTTATCAGCTACGACTGCTAATCAAAAGTATTAAATTTCGCTTTTTGCCTTTCCGCAGGCAAACCTTCCTTCCCCCCCCCCCCCCCCCTTCTTCCTCTTTCCCCTCTCTTCTTCCGATTCCAAGCGTTCCGGCTTGTGCCCTGCGAGAACCGATAAATAGGGACTTTCACTTGCCAATTGGGGAGGGAGGGGGTCTAAACAAAACATCATTGCAGGTGCAAGTCGGGAGGAATAATTCTTCCATTATCAAAAGTGAAAACGCTGCCCAGAAACTGTACTGGAAGATTTGAGACTCCGTCATCAGGTCAGAAATAAGAAAAGGTCGGGTTGAGACATCTGGGTTGACCAAGGGGGAGATAACAAACCACTTAGAGGGAGGCGAGCGATGCTCGGCAAGCTATCATGTTACATCTAGAGGAGGGGGAGAAGGGGGGGGAGAGGGCCTTCCCTTTCCACTTTTTAATCCCGCCACCTATGCGGGAAATCGTAGAACTACAATAGAAAAGCCGTTACATATGAGAGTGGCCTCAGCTAGGCAGCCCCCAGCCCAGTTTGTCGTAATGTTTACGGTGAATTCGGCGGAGTGAGCCGGAATGATCTTCGGTCAGCAGTCAAACAAAGAAGACAGATACTTAATTGAAAAATCCTTTCCCCTGGAAACTATCTGCGGATAAGATGGTCATTCATTCGTTATACTTTAAGTCATTGATTCGCGCTATCATCCGGGCCTGAACCAGATTTACCCAAGTTTCTTGTTCCAATTCGCTAAGCAAGGAAGCTGCTCGCTAGAGAATAGCGAAAGAAAGGAAAGAGGAAAACAGAGGTTTAGGAATTTCAAAATTCCGCTGGAGGAACTGAATAACCTAATGGCCCCGGACATCTCACATCTGCGTCCGAAAAGGCTGGGTCTCTAACTCGCTCTATCAATTCAGGTGGAACATAAAGTTTGAAGGCACTCTCGAACGAAGTGATCCTCCCAACAGGTGACGACTCTCGCGATGAGGAAGGGGAACAATTTATCTGCAGGAGAATTAGAAAAATCCCAAAATAAATATGATACCTGACCTTTCGGGGTTGGAGACAAGGGATTATATCAAGACAAAAGGTGATGCAATCCCTCACAGTGAACATTCATGATATTGATTTTTAAATTATCTATGATGTTATCTACATCTACAAGATACCCTGTAAGCCACAGCGAGGGTGTGTGGCAGGGGGTGAAGATCACCAATCATGCACTGCTAACATGCAAACAAGCAACTATAGGGTCACAACATATAAGTCATAAGTCTCTGAATTTGATTTTCTTGTCTTTTAAGAAGAGCGAACATGAGTGATGATGACTCTTGCGGCTGTCAGAGGAATTTAACTTTCTCGGGCATTTATTTTTAAATCACCACTTCCCCGTCCTCCACCTGTTGCAGAGGGAACTTCTGCTGAGCTTCCATTAGTATGGTTGTTCGTAAAAGCTAATGGAGAACAGGCACTATTTTTCATAACTCTCTGATAATGGAGTCTATTAGCTGAAATGTGTTTGGCAAAAATTGTGATGAAGAATTAACAAGATGTGCTGCAGTGATATCACTCTTTTTTAAAATTGCACGTTTCCGGTACCATAAAAACACGTCGTCATCGCATGACGTCACGGCACGGCATCACTACGGGCGTTGTTTATCACTTATTTGTGGAGGTAGGTGTTTTAATGAATATACTTGGCGGAAACATATGCATTCATATCGTTTGTTTGATGCAAGAAACGAATGTATTTCTATTTTTGCCTGAAATGTCCTACTGCAGTTAGAACTTAACCTTAAAAAGTGGGTAGCAATGAATTGTTGGAGGAGGAATAATTCAATACAGCAATCCTATAAAATTAATCAGACGAAGATCGAGAGCATTGAAACCATAAGGTATTACATCTATATCTACGACATACCCTGCAAGCCACCTCGAGGGTGTGTGGCAGGGGCAGAATCGACAAGGTATTAGATGTAACAATCACTAAAGATTTATCGTGGGGAAGACATCTCAGGGAAATATGTGGCCGAGCGAAGAGAAAGCTAGGATTTATAAAAATAGTTCCTTGGAAATGTGATGAGAAGACAAAAGAGCGATGTTACTTTTCAACAGTTAGGCCCCACCTTGAGTATGCAGCCAGTGTATGGGATCTGAATACATTAGGTTTGATCAAAGAACTAGATAGTGTGCAGCGTGGAGCAGCTAGGTTCGTTAAAAGGTGTTTGGTTTAGTAGTGTATCAGAATTAATGCAAAAATTAGGGTGGGAATCATTATCAGAGTGTAGGTTAAAGTACAGATTAAATATATTACAGAAATTTAAATCTGATAGCTTTACTGAAGATGTTGGGCATATATTAAAAACACCAGCGTATTATGCTAGATTCGACCAGACAAATAAGATTAGAGAGAAATATTGTCATACTGATTCAAAAAGGCATTTTCCCCCTTACTATAAGAGAACAGAATCTACATTTACATCTATACGATACCCTGCAAGCCACCGCGAGGGTGTGTGGCAGGGGGTGAAGATCACCAGGCATGCACTACTAACATGCAAACTAGCAACTATATTGTCTCATGCAACTTGATTGTTAGTGTCTACAGTATTTAAGGGGTAAGACATGCATCATGCACTACAGAATACTCTAAAATATTTCCCCTACCTATCCCTTTCCTATGCTGCATATTCTGTTCTCTTATAGTACGGGGGAAAAATGCCATTTTGAATCTATCGGTACGACAATCTATCTCTCTAATCTTATTTATCTGGTCGAATCCAGCATAATACGCTGGTTTTTTTTAATATGTGCCTAACATCTTCAGTAAAGCTATCCGATTGAAATGTCTCTAATAGATTTAATCTGTACCTTAACCTACGCTCTGATAATGATTCCCACCCAAATTCTTTTATTAATGCAGAAACGCTACTTAACCTATCGTAACACCTTTTAACGAACCTAGCTGCTCTACGCTGCACACTGTCTAGTTCTTTGATCAAACCTAATTCATTAGGCTCCCATACACTGGCTGCGTATTCAAGGTGGAGCCTAAGTAGTGAAAAGTAACATCGCTTTTTTGTCTTCTCATCACTTTTCCCAAGTACTCTTTTTATAAATCCTAGCTTTCTCTTCGCTCGGCCGCATATTTCCTGGATGTGTCTTCCCCACGATAAATCTTTAGTGATTGTTACTCCTAAATATCTTATGGCTTCAGCGTTTTCGATCTTCATGTTACTAATTTTATACGTACGCAATACAGAATACTGTATTTACAATGTTTGAACTACATCTACACGAAAGCCTGCAAGCCACCGCGAGGGTGTGTGACAGGGGGTGAAGATCACCAAGCGTGCGCTACAAACATGGAAACAAGCAACTATAGTGTCTCATGCAACTAGATTGTTAGTATCTATAGTGTTTAAGGGGTTAATACATACATCATGCACTACAGGTTACTCAAAAATATTTCCCCTACCTATCCCTTTCCTATGCTGCATATTCTGTTCTCTTATAGTACGGGGGAAAAATGCCATTTTGAATCTATCGGTACAACAATCTATCTCTCTAATCTTATTTATCTGGTCGAATGTAGCATAATACGCTGTTTTTTTTTAACATGTGCCTAACATCTTCAGTAAAGCTATCCGATTGAAATTTCTCTAATAGATTTAATCTGTACTTTAACCTACGCTCTGATAATGACTCCCACCCTAATTCTTGTATTAATTCTGAAACACTACTGAACCTATCGTAACACCTTTTAACGAACCTAGCTGCTCTACGCTGCACACTGTCTAGTTCTCTGATCAAACCTAATTCATTAGGCAGCATAGAAAAGGGATAGGTAGGGGAAATATTTTAGTCTAGTCTGAAGTACATGATGCATGTATTAATGCCTTAAATATTACTGATACCAGCACTATAGTTGCATGAGACCCTATTGTTGCATGTTTGCATGTCGGTAGTGCATGCTTGGTGATATTCACCCCCTGCCACACACCCTCGCGGTGGCTTGCATTGTATCGAGTAGATGCAGATGTAGATTTGTATTTTAACTCCAAGAATCTGTAAACGGTAAATATATCCAGTACGAGAGTAGCAATGGATAACATTGTTAGCTGCATGTTGGTGTAAGGACTTATTGCTAACCCAACTAATGGCATGTTTTTGCGTGTTTGCTTAGCTATTTTTATCTTTTTATTTTAATAGCGTAGTTTTGAACAGTACCTATACAAGTAGGTACTAATCCTTTTTTATGCATGATATGTAGTGCATGTTTGGTGAGAGTTCACCCCCTGCCACACACCTTTAACGGTGGGTTGCAGGGTATTATGTAGATGTAGATCTGTCATGACAAAGCGATCGCTCAACCAAACGCAAATTGTCAGATTTGTCTTTTTGAAATCCGATTTCAGTCATTTTTTTAGAGCAAGAAACTACTAAAATCCCCAAGACAATTTATTCGCTTCGTTTTCTTCTAAAAAAAGTCTCGTTTTCGCAGCAATAAGGAACCTGCAGCGTGCGGTGACGTCAGAAGGCGTTTCAAACCGCTTGGCTTTCATCATTTTTTGGGGAATTTTTAAAGCACTTTGTGGTTGACATAGCAAATATTAAAGTTTGTGAGTAAATTTCGCATCGAGAACATCATTGATACAGGAGAAATAAATGTCGGTCATATTTTCCATTCTGAGACGGCTCCTTGATAGAAGTTTCTTTCAATTTCAGTTAAATTACGTATTGATGGTATGGATAAAATGCCTGCATCAAGCAATTACTTCCGCGACTGTTGGACTCATCACTATCAGACACAGAATGAAGGCAACGGTCTGCACGGAACTGATCCAGAAAACCACTGAATCACTGTCGAAGGCTTATTGATCGTTCATCTACATCTACATTCCCTCGTACAATTAGAGATACGAATAACGGTAAATATGTCCAATCGGAGAGTAGCAATGGATAGAATTGGTAGCTGCATGTTGGTATGAGTACTTAAAGCTACCCTACTAACAGAATGTTTTTGCATGTTTTCTTTGCAATTTCTATCTTTTTTAAATAGTGAAGTTCTGACTAGTATATTAATACTATTCCTTTTTTTATGCATGATATGTAGTGCATGTTAGGTGAGAAATCACCCCCTGCCACACACCTTTGTGATGGCTTGCAGGGGGTGAATTCACACCAAACATGCACTACATATCATGCATAAAAAAAGGATTAGTACTTCTATAGGTACTGTTCAAAACTTCACCATTTAAAAAAAATTAAAAATAGCAAAGCAAATATGCGAAAACATGCTGTTAGTTGGGTTAGCTTCAAGTCCTTATGCCAACATGCATCTACCAATGTTGTCCATTGCTACACTCGTGCTGGATATACTTACCGTTATTCATATCCCTAATAGTACGAGGAAAAAAGGACATTTTGAATCTGTCAGTTCGGCAATCAATTTCTCTAATTTTGTGATTATGGTCCAGTCTACCATAGTAAGTTGTGGTCCGCAAAATATTTTTAACATCATCACTGAAAATATGGTCTTGGAATTTGTTTAAGAAATTAAGTCTAAATTTTAACCAGCGATCTGACAATGTTTCCCAATTTAATTCATTTAATAGACTGGTTACGCTAATAAGGTTATCATACCGTCCTTTGCACATCTTGCCGATCTTCGCTGCACACGTTCAAGTTCATTAATTAGACTAATTTTGTACGGATTCCATACACTGGCAGCATATCCCAAATGAGGTCTAACATGGGAAAAGTAGCCGATTTCTTGTACATGATCGTTACACTTACTCAGTACCCTTTTAATGAATCCTAGTTTACGATTAGCTTGACCCATTATTTCACGTAAGTGTTTACCCCAGGAAATGTCATGTTATAGTCTTATTCCAAGATATTTAATGGGTTCCACGTTTGTTATTTATTATTACTTATTTTGTAAGTGCTAGGAGGAGAGCTATTCTTTTTCCAAAAATCACTACAAGAATCTTTTTAAAGTTTAATTCTAACTGCCATATATCACACAAATTTTCAATTGCTAGTAGGTCATCATTTAAATCATTCCCGAATTCAATCTAACCCCTTGTCAGTTTGGCAGGATGTTAAGAATTGTCAGATGGGAAAGGTTTCCTGAAATCGAACTACAGATAGAGTTTGCCGGGCTATTGAGCAATTTTCTTCTCTGGTAATGCTAAACGAACTAGCTTGCTTTGCATAACAGCAACTTGATGTCAGGAATGACTGCTCCCTATAACACTTCCCGAAGAGCAGGAGAAATATTCATCATCGTTGAAGCCGACCTAATTCGCTTCCTCTCATTCTTTTTGATCCTCCATTTGCGCCTCCTACGGCATCCAGCCTGTCTGGGAACTGGAAGAAGCTCTGATCAGAGAACCCGTCCATCTCAACCGCACGCGATCCAACCCGAAACGTAGCGTTCGTCAAAAAAATTCGAGCGAGGAGGTGGCCGGGAATCGATCAGGGGACCGTTGGAGGGGCGGACGGGAAGTGTGGCAACGTCGCAGCCGCCCCAACCTCTCTACCCACACTCCCGGCGGCGATTCAGACCAAAAACCCGACATCCGGTGTGAGTAGCAGTAAGCAGGAAGGGGGAGTGGAGGGGGGAGGAGGGGTGGTTGATTTAGCATGGAGGGGAGGGGAGTGTCGACACAGGGAGGCAGGCGGATGAATGAACGATAAAAATACAGGTGGGAATACGCAACACTGCTTATTTTTACACACAGCATGTGAGTATTCCAACTTTTCCACCCCAAGTGTTCTTCACGGCAGGAAGGTTTTCAAGTTCGCGTGGAAAAAATACTGCTTCCATAAACAAGATATCTACATCAATATAATACTCTGAAAGCCACCATAAAGGTGCGTGGCAGGGGGTGAATTCACACCAAACATGCATTGCATGTCTACATATACATCTACATAATACCCTGCAAGCCACCACAAAGGTGTGTGGCAGGGAATGATTTCTCACCAAACATGCACTACATATCATGCACAAAAAAAGGAATAGTATTAATATACTAGTCAGAACTTCACTATTTAAAAAATATAGAAATTGCAAAGCAAACGTGCAAAAACATCCTGTTAGTAGGGTTAGCTTTAAGTACTCATACCAACACGTAGCTACCAAAATGCCATTGCTACTCTCCGATTGGACATATTTACCGGAATTCGTATCTGTAATTGTACGAGGAAAAAGGATATTTTGTTATTTCATAACCGTCATAAGTCCGTATAACTTTTGCTCCACATATCCTTGACATAGCTCTCTCAGCTCAAAGGATATTGGGTTTTGTAATCCGAATGTATGAGTACTTTGAGTCTGAGAAATCTCCCAAAAATTATTAATACGTAAGACGTAAATTTGAGTATGCTTCTATAGTGTGGAATTCTCACTGTAAGAAATATGTTCAAATATTGGAGAGGGTTCAAAAAAGGTTTTTACGCTATCTATACTATACTTACCCAATATAATGTTTATCCAATACATGAAAATTATGTTAGCAACGAAACCTTGGTAAAGGTGTTTGATTTCCAAATTTTGAAAAAAAAGAAGAACCATGTGTGATCTATCTTACTTATATAATTTACTTAATGCTGGAGAAAATAGTGACTTAATTAGCAAAATTAATTTTGTAGTGCCTAGTAACAATGTAAGGTTAAAAAGGAAATTTAAGTTGAGCACGGTAAAGTCAAATTACAGTGAAAACTCACCACTGAATAGAATATGCCGATCTTTTAACATATACTGCGAAAAAATTGATTTATGTCGACAAAGTAGTCTCTTTTGTAAATTGATGAATGATATAGTTTCTTGATGTGTTTCGAGATTTCTGTAAAATTCAATTGATTCCAATGTGTTTTCTATTTTTTGTTGGTTTTGTTTTGTTTGCCCTGTAATTATTTTTTGGATAAACGTTAAACCCTATAAATAAATAATTAAATAGGATTAGTAATTATATTCAACTGTACACTTCTCAATTAAAAAAAAAGAAAAATTGAGCATCCAATAACACGCTCTGAAATGAGTTAGCTTAAAGTCCGTATACCAACATGCAACTACCTATGCTATTAAATGATAAACTCGCATGAATACTATTGTATGTATTTACAGATATTCATATCCCTTATTGTACGAGGAAAGAAGGACATTTTGAATCTACCAGTTCGGCAATCCACTAATTTTATGATTATGGTCCAGTATACCATAGTAAGTTGTCAAAATTAAACTCAGGTTTAAACAGGAAGTACTTCTGTCACACTTCGCAACGCTTGTGATCAAAATAGAATACAGATAGACACATATATGCAACATAACATCTTCCATTTACCGAATATTATATCTACATCCACTAAATATCCAGCAAGCCACCTCAAAGCTGTGTGGCCGATAGTGCTAGTGATTAGTTAGTGATTAGCTAGTGATAGTGCCGATAATCCGAACGTGCAGTGCAAAAAACTGCAGAAACATGTTAGAATCATTTACATTTACGTAATTACCGGCGAGCCACCACGAGGGTGTATGGCAGGGGGTCACACACAGATAATAGTCACATGCAGCTAGATGGTTAGTTTCTACATAGTAATAAAGGGATTATTGGTTATAATAGCACTTATCTGAATATATTTATCCGTATTTACCTACCATGCATGGGAAAGTAATGTTAAAAATTCTGTTTCAGATCTTATGAGAGGATATACAGCTCTAATCCCTCCAGCATCTCACACAACAATAACCCCTTCTCTTCTCTATCAACAACCACTTAGCTGCCTTTTTCACAAAATAAACATTCAACAATTAACAAAAAACATTTTCTTCAAAACGCTAAAAATAAATATAATTCACATGTAAAAGAAATGAAAAATACCATCAAATCAACTAAAAAACAACAAAGAGAAGTCTCAAACATTAAACGAATTAAATGCAATCACCCTTCTATTTAGTTTGGCACGACGTAGGTACCATAAAAATCTCGAGAGAATGGAATTCTATACATTTCCTAGAAATAATGTTCGGTCAATGTACATTCTGAACTCACGATTTCACGAGTGCTTCACGAAAAATTTCACGAATGCTTGTGCCCCAAAGTTTAGCCTGCGCGGACTCAGGGGTAGGACGCGAGACTCAAGGTTGAACTATTTTCCCCTCACTGGCACGCGCTCCCTAATAACTTTGCAGCCTCGCATTCCGTAATTATCTAGAGTAATATGAAGCGCTAATAACGACGTTTGAGTTACGTGTCTCAAGGCCAGGATGTCCAGGAGGCGGAACACAAAGATCAAAACAAAAGGAAAAGCTGAGGATTAATAATGGGACATTCAATCAACTTTACATTCGTATATTCTTGATTTTTTTCCAAATTCACTTTGAAACTCCGACCAATTTTCAAGCGATGTATTAAATAGAATTCTTATCTCTAAAGGACGCTTTGCACTGGATTGAAACTGCACAAGTTAATGTCGCTTCCGTTCGAGCAATCGTCCACGAAAGTCCGAACGAATTAGGTTTGATGAGAGAGCTAGACAGTGAGCAACGCAGAGCAGCTGGGTTTGTTTAAAGGAGTTACGATAGGTTTAGCAGTGTCTCAAAATAAATGTAAGAATTAACTTGGAATCATTATCAGATCGCAAGTTCAGGTACAGATTAAATCTCATGCAGAAATTTAAAACGGATAACTTTACTGATGATGTTAGATATATAATAAAAACACCTTCGTATTATGTTACATTCGACCAGATAAATTCCATTAGAGATAGGATGCCGTGCCGATATATTGAGAACGTCTTTTTTCCGCGTAGTGTAAGAGAAAAGTATAGTCAAACAGGGATAGGTAAGTGAAATATTGTAGATTAGTCTGCAGTGCATGATGCACATAGTCTGCAGTGCATACATTATTAACCCATGCATGGTAGGTATATACAGATAAATACGATTATAATCAATATTCCCTATATTACCATGTAGATACCAACCATAAAGCTGCATATGGCCTGATTATTCTAAATGAGGCCTGCCACACACCCTCGTGGTGGCTTGCAGGATATTGCGTAGATCTACATCTACATAATACCCTGCAAGCCACCATGAAGTTGTATGGCAGGGGGTGAATTCACCAAATATGCACTACATATGCATACAAAAGGATTGGTAATAATATACTAGCCCAAACTTCACTATTTGAAAAAGATAAAAATAGCAAAGCAAGCATGAGGAAACATGCTGTTATTTGGGTTAGCTTATATCAACATATTAGTTACTACATATACTATCTATTGATACACTCGTATTGGATTTATTTACCTCTATGCATCTTCCTAATCGTCCTTCCGGCTGATTGAATCACAGTGCATTCTCCGCTTGATTAGAATCGATCCTTCGCCTCCACTCTCGACGTGGACGAAAGGGTCGCAATAGACCGTAGCCATAGCAACATACGAATGTTACGTACTTGAGCGTGGGCCACGGTGCGTGTCCAGGTGGGTTGTGTCTGAAACCGTAACTTAGGTAACTAAGGAGTTACGTGATATAAACAAGAATGGTTGGCAAATGCTGGTGTGCTTGAGTCGTTCATTACTATCTCACTCATTGAATTCACTTGAGTTTTTCTCATCCGGGGACTCTATGCTCGAGACGGATAGCAAAAAGTGTAATGAAAACCAACAGTGAGATTGTTAAGAGCGATTCAAACACACAACATTTGCGAACCATTTTTGTTTGTATCACGTGACTCCTTGGTTACCTATTCGAGATAATCCCGACGGTTTCAAACACACCTCCCCAGGGGATGTCAACTGTCCCTTTCCACACATCGAACTGACCATTAACGAGAAATCAGAGAGGTCATATTCTAATGCGGATCTGGAAAGTGAATTTTATATCGGATTCACACTCTCTGTATGTACATACATCTACATCTAAATTAAATACCTACGTTGCAGTTAGAATTAAATTTAAAAAATATGTACTAATGAATTTTTGGAAAAAGAAGAGTTCCCCACCTAGAACTTACAAAACAAGTAATAATGTATTAACAACGTGGATTCCATTAAATATCTTGGAATAAGACTGACATATGATACGTAAAATAATGGGTCAACATAACCGTAAACTGGGATTCATCAAAAGAGTACTGGGTAAATGTGACGATCATGTACGAGAAATTAGCTACTTTTCCATTGTTAGACCTCATTTGGAATACGCTGCCAGTACATATATGGGATCCATACGAAATAGCCTAAATAATGAACTTGAACGTGTGCAGCGAAGAATGGCAAGATTTGTAAAGGGACGGTACGATAACTATATAAGCGTAACCAGTCTATTAAATGACCTCAAATGGGTCATTTTCAGATCGCAAGTTGAAATTTAGACTTAATCTCCAAAATAAATTCAAATATAATATTTTCAGTGATGAAGTTAAAAATATTTTACGAATTACAACTCACTATGGTACACTGGGCCATATACACAAAATTAGAGAAATTAATTGGCGAACTAACAGATTCAAAATGTCCTTTTTTCCTCGTAGACATATTGATATGAACATCTATAAATATATCCAACAGTATAAATACAAGTTTATCGATGAATAGCATAGGCAGTTACATGTTGGTATAAGGACTTTAAGCTGACCCAACTAACAGCATTATATTGGATGATTGCTTTGCTATTTTTATCTTTTTTTGTGAATTTGTGACTAGAATATAGATATTAATCCTTTTTATGCATGACATGTAATGCATGTTTGGTGTCAATTCACCCCCTCCCACACACCTTTATGCTGGCTTGCATGGTATTATGTAGATGCATACATATAGTAAATTCAGAGACGTATGATTTTCAGATTACAGGAAAAATATGTAGCATACTCCACCATACGATGGTACACCTAAAATTGAAGATAATACTGCAGGAATAGTATGCAAACAATTCCTGTTTTCCGCGAACAATATCAGGAATGGATTATATATTATCACCATTGGAAAAGAGCAAATCAGATTATGTTTAGTCTGTGTCACATTTAACTAAGGATGTAGCAATTTAAGTATTTCCTTACTCTGATCAAAACAGCAAATGTAGCACAGGCATGGCGTACTTTCAAACCAACAATACCGTAATACGATCGTTATCATAAACATAAATTTAGGCTTCACACAAAAGCATTGATCAGTACCAACTATTTATCAATTAGATGAAGACATAATCATGCTTTATTTCTTCCTAACCTTAAGATTTTCGGGTTGGTACGGTGACTTGAGTATCGGCCTCCCATCCCGAGAGACCGGGTTCGATTTTCGGCAGTGGCGGAATTTTCAGTGGTAAACCGGTCACTACTTGAGTGCCTGAGTTGAGTGGAATATATTCTACACGATAAAGTTCTAACCAGTAATAACTTCGTGACTACATATGTAGATACTAACCGTCTAACTGCACGGAACTCCTATTGCTTACTTGTTTCCAGGTAGTAGTATCATTGTAGCTCTTATTTTCATGTCATAGTGCACGTATATTAGATATATATTTAGAACTCCTGCGTATTATGCCAGATTTGATCAGATAAACAAGATTAGAGAGAATTTGACGTGCCGATATATTTAAAATGTGGTTTTTCCCGCGTACCATTAGAGAACATAATGGGCAGTAATTGGTAACTGGCCTCCCATCCCGAGGGCCCGGTTTCGATTCCCGGCAGTGGCGGAGTTTTCAATGGCAAACCGGTCCCTACCTGAGTGCCTAGTACAGGGCATTTCAAGTTCAGTACTTCGTCCGTCGGATGGGACGTTAAGCCGTGGTCCCCATGGCACCTGTCGTTAAAGGTAGGCTAATACCGACGCCGGGTTCCCGTCCACCCTTCCTCCGTTCCCTGAAAACTCCAACGATTACCCAATTACCCACCTATCCTAAATGGCGCAAATGACCTCTGCTGTCGGTCTTCTCCCCTTTACATCTACACGATACCCTGCAAGCCACCGCGAGGGTGTGTGGCAGGGGGTGAAGATCACCAAGCATGTACTACTAACATGCAAACAAGCAACTATAGGGTCTCAAAGGTCTGTATGACTGACCAGCCTACGAAAAGGTACCATGGGGACCGCGGCTTAACGTCCCATCGGACGGACGGAGTACTGAACTCGGGTACTCTGCAAAAAAACACGTAGGGACCGGTTTAATTTAAACGATATACTATACCTATCCTCCACTGCCGGGATCCGAACCCTGGCCCGCTCAGTCAAAGGCCCCCCAAAATCACATGTTATTCATGACGATGAACCTTACTTTTGTTTTAACGGTCGCGGGCGTGGTAAACATTCCTGTCCCGCGGTCGCCATGGCAGCCGCGGCGGCGGCGCATCGACCCCTTCGCGATCCACTCGCCACCGCCCACGCAGCGACTTATTTCCATCCGGCCCGAACGCCCACTGCCGCCGCGCCGCCGGCCGGCACACACTGCGGGCCACAAACACTCCACAAAGTGCGCCGCCATTCACTGCTACACGCTAACCTTTTACATATACATTAAATGATATCCATAAGGTGGTAAAAAGTAAGCTTCGTCAATTTGCCGATGACGCAGTAGTGTACAGGGAAATTCTATGCCCAAATGATAAAGAATATTTAAATATTGACCTACAAGCAATTGAAACTTGGTGTGATGCATGGCAGTTAGAAGTAAACTTTAAAAAATGTCTCCTAATTAATTTTTTTCGATTCTCCCTGACTGTCACGAGAATTCCCCGACTTTTCCAGAAATGCAAAATTCCCTCACAATTCCAGGTTTTCATTGACGATCGCCGCCCTGGAAACTGTCATTATTAAGCATCTAAGAGGGCGCGCGTTATTGATACCGCTATCACTAAATTGTCACCTACAGTACCGCGAATTTTAATATCAATTTAAATAATCATTCGGACGAATCAAATAGGCTTGGCAATTAATGCCGATTATGATTAGCCACCTTCATTAAACGGGACAAACGCAGGGCGCAACTACTTTACACACAACTACTGCACACAGGGTACTACTAATTAATGAACTCTACAGCATTCAATTATGTTAATAAAAATCCAAAGAAAATCGAATTGAAATATTTAAGCCTCCCTGTCTTACTATCGATCTCATTTTCATTTGCAATTCGCTGTCAGTACACAGGATCCTTGCGAAATAGCCTTAAATAATGAACTGAAGCGTGTGCAGCGAAGATTGGAATGATTTGTAAAAGGGACAGTATGATAACTATATTAGCGTAACCAGTCTATTAGATAAATTTAAATGGGAATCATTATCAGACCGTAGGTTGAAATAAATAAACTGAAACTTCTTAAATAAATTCCAAGGCAATATTTTCACTGACGACGCTAAAATATTTTGCTCAACTGCTTTCGATTAACGTTACTATAAGAGGACATATAACAGGGAGCATAGCGAAGAGATAGGTAGGTGCACGTATTAAGTGTTATTAATGTATTAATATATAAAGTAATATATAGTGTATAATGTATTAAGTAAGTATACATTGTTAAGAGTAGCCTGCAGTGCATGATGCATGTTTTGATGATACTAATCTACGTATGCTAGGGAAGTGCAGATAAAATATTAAATGAAAATCTTTCTAAGCAGTAATCACTTCGTAATTATGTAGATACTAACCGTCTAATTGCACTACATCCCAGTACCTTACTTGTTTCCAGGTAGTAGTATCATCGTAGCTCTTATTTTTATGTCATAATGCATGTATATTAGATACACACTTAGAACTCCTGCGAATTATGCTAGAGAGATAAACAAGATTAGAGAGAATTTGACGTGCAGATAGATTTAAAATGTCGTTTTTCCCGCGTACCAATAGAGAACACAATGGGCAGTAATTAGTAACTGGCCTCCCATCCCGAGGGCCCGGTTTCGATTCCCGGCAGTGGCGGAGCTTTCAGTGGCCAACCGGTCCCCACTTGGGTGCTTAGCGGAGGGCATTTCAGATTCAGTACTCCGTCCGTCAAAAGGGACGTTCATCCGTGGTCTCCTTGGCGCCTGTCGTTAAGAGTAGGCTAATGCCGACGCCGGGTTTCCCTCCACCCTTCCTCCATTACCTGCAATGTTCCTACAAATACCCAATCACCAACTTATCCTAAATGGCGCAAATGACCTCAGCTGTCGGTCGCCTCCCCTGAAAAACAAACTAACTGCATGTTTAGTGATCTTCACCCCCTGCCACGTAGTGATGGGCGATTACGACATCGATTAATCGAATAACTGATATTCTTATTCAATTAATCGAAAATTTTGAATCGAGTAATGCAACAACCGACATCGATATGAACAACCGATTAATTTGAACGATTATTTCGGAATTTGGTCTGTTTGAACTGTAATGTCTAGGGCGACTCACGAACGTGTTCAGTTCCTATATTTCAATGGCTGAACTCGGCGCGACGCCAAGTAGTAGGTATTACAAAGTACAAAGAAGAGCGGCGAGATATGTAAAAGGGTGTTACGATAGGGAAAGCAGTGTGTCTGGTATGTTAGCCGAATTGGGATGGGAATCGCTGTCACAACGCAGGCTGAATTATAGACTTAATCTTCTAGGAAAATTTAAGGAGGGACATTTCATTAATGACGTTAATCATATATTGCTGGCTCCGACTTAGTATGGTAGGCTTGATAATTCTAATAAAATTAAGGAGATAGATTGCAGGACGGACAGGTTTAAAATGTCATTTTTTCCACGTACGATTCGTGATCAGAACGTTAAACATCGCGTAAATCGGTAATAATTATAGAGGTAATATTCAGAGTAGGTCGATAGTATATTTTTTTTATTACCTGCATGTTCAAATCAACGTGTGACTTGCATGCAATGCTTTTTTTTGCATGCATGAGTATCTATGAAATTGGTGTCGGGTTTCAAGGCATGCATGGTATTCATGGGTGTGTCCTGCATGATTGGGATTTAGTAGTTTTTCTTCTTTTTTTCCCCAATTACTTTTAAAGGTGTAGTGTTCATTTTTGTTTGTTGTGTCATTGTTCCTGGTGTGGATGCACCCCCTGCCACACACCCTCGAGGTGGCTTGCAGGGTATGTCGTAGATATATAGATATTAGTAGAAAGCGCTTGGCGTAACTCAACGCGGAACCTCCTTTTGCCGGACACTCACTGGTTGTGTGTCAGATGTCGCTTTGCCAGGCATAGCCGTGTGTTTTTAAATGCTCTTTATTTTAAAAATAAAAGTGGTTACACGTCAACACGATGCTGGACCCACGGTGCAAAAACTGTACTGCATGAGCCCGATCCCTGTAGCCAATGCCACGAGCATCATCATCGCCGAGATGTTTCGCGAGGAGGATCAGGAAGAACGTCCTGCAGATGTTTTCACACGCTGGACGCGATGCAGTACCATCAGATGACCTCTGGAGCTTTCATGACACTGAAGCAGCATTGCGGGGAACCTGTGTAATGAAGATGCCGCTGGTGGGATACCAGTTGAGATACGGCATTGATTCAACCGAACCGTCTCGTTAACCGCCATTTGAATCCTTTTTCAGTGTGGGAGTCAATTAAAACTGAATACCCTCACATCATGTAGCCAGGTAGTACCTGCCAGGAGTCGGAACAACAGTTCCACCAGACTCTTTTCCGAGCTGAGACTATTTCAAACTGACTTGAGAAGCTGCCTTACCAGTACCCACTTTTCAAAATTATAACTTTTAGCTTTAGTTCCTTTAACATTTGGCATTCGTCAAAAATTTAATTGAATTATGAATTTTTTCACAACTCTGTTCCCTGACATGCCTCCTGGAGGTTTATCTAGGGTTTACGATTTGTATTCATGAAAACATTAACGTTATACTTTACTTATGGAGGGACCATAACCTCGGAAGCTGTTTTATATGTTGCCATAACCGAATGGATTAACAAAAGCAATTAATCGGGTGCGATTAAAGCAGCGTTTACACGTAGCAGTTGACTGCTATGACAGTCGCGAGATGCGTGATATATCTATAACGCTACTGCTATGATGCGTCTGCACCAACTTCTATGCAGCTTAAAGCCGCTATTTAGGCGTTGTCATAACAAATGAAAAGTTTATTTCATTAGTGATTGATTATAAAATTTTCATGAAATTCTTAAACCAATAAATTCCATTGACGAATATGTTTTTTTTCCCATTCTTTAAAGAGTAGAATCCTCACTTTGGGGAGGCATATCCTTGTTATTACATTCAAATTCCGTCGAGTATTGCTTTCCGTTGGCGTGGTTTATCATAGCAGTCAACGGCTACGTGTAAACGTTTAATATTCATTTACCTGCGAGGTAAATGAATATATGTATAAACAAACAACAAAATTTGAGCAATAAATTATGTGACACAAAATTAATAGCGTTTGGGAGAAGGGCTGCTCGTTCAAAATGTTACTCAGTGAATCACTACATTATCCATTTGCTATGTACTCATCAATGGTACGGGTTTGAAAGTCCGAAACATTTTCGCAAGTTGAAAATATCACACATGGTAGGTACGTGGCGACTTGGCATATAATTAAATATGATTTCTCAAAGGTTCTCCACTAGGTAACGACTCTACTACTGATCAGTCACTCAGAAGAAATAAATTATGAATAAACAAGCGAGTCCTTTCGGCACTGAGCTCGCTTGCATGTGTTCGAATGTTTTCCTACTTTGTTTTTAGTTATTAATCCTGAACAGCCGTGACTCTGCAGTCCACTTAAAGTGCATGTGTAGAAGACGTCCATGACTTAAAGTTATCGTTAAGTAGGCTCACTTTAAGGTAGAACCTCTACTACAAGTTCCTCCGAAAACATGCCTTGATATTTTGATATATTGTAGAGAAATCATTCCTTCGTCAATCCATGAAAAAATATTTGGGGGTCATCGGCCAATTTACGCTTATTACAGGATTTGAAAATCGTCATTTTCAGCCTCAAATTACATTGCTCTTATGGAAGAATGGTGACGTCCCTCCCTTAAAAATTTTATTTCTCAAAATTTCCCCTGAAAACACCATCTCAAAAACTAGTATATTTTGGCTGAATAATAAACGGATGATATGTATTTTTTTCAGGTTGCCTCATCGGCCATATAAGGCTAATAACCATGATTGAAAAACGATGAAAAGTCTAACTTCCGTTCCTTAGCCACCATAGTGACAGAAGTATGGCAACGATGTTAGGGGAGTAATGAAAACAAACTGGCCCAGTACCTCCGTCATTTATTCCTTACGTCACGATTGCAGACGATTTATGCTATGAAGTGTGTCTTTGATAAGTCCATTTGTACTGTACTCCCTGTTAGTACTGGTTACTTGAAGAATACCTGAGTGCGCTAAAATATTTTACACTTAGCAGTCGTCATACACGGAATATCATAGATCCCTGAAAATAATAGGTATTACACTGTTTACTCGATAAAGTCGCTTCTTTATTGCTACTCACGATGGTCTATTAGTTATTTAAAAGAATAGTTCCAATATTTTAATGTATATTTCGTAGTATAAAGTCATCGTTTTCACCTAGCACTAAATAATACTTTGTTTTGAATACGTATTTTAATACCCGATAATATATTTCTCACCAAATAAGTAAAATTGAAAATATAAGTCAATAATATGGTTGTAGGAATTTGAAACTAGACTCGATGTATACTGTTAATAGGCACTAATATGTTTGGTAATACAATTTCCCAAACCTGCTCACTGATCAACTATACAAGCATTCTCCAAGAGAATAAAATAGTTTCTCAAGGGAAAACTGATGGAAATGAAGTTCTGAGTTCTGATGAAATCTTAATTCTAGCTCCTCCAAAAGAGAGTTGCTTAGCCGTATATCTGTTTCGCGAGATCCCAATCATCATGGCAGATTATTGGCAGTTAACTTAGCTGATAGTTCATAGCCCTTACAATTTTGTGATACGGGTCAAACCATGTAAACACTTATCAAATATGAACAATATTGTATATACCCATGAAGCCCGAACTAGTAGTATCAGTATACCTTTTACCAAGCCCGTAGCCAGGACAAAAATTGAGGAAGGATTTACTGATTGGGATCTAAAGACTATGTCCTCTAAAATGTTGTTTACAGTACCAAAATAGTAATTCATCTTTACTGCCTTTTTATTATCTGTCATACACAACAAATAGTCTCACCTCTATGCTACTTCCTTCTTCGACGTTTCATACATTTACCCTCTAAATAAAAATTTGGAGGGAGTTCACAACCCCCTCCCCTTCAACTCACTACAGCCTTGCCTTTATCCATGTAAACGGTAACGTTCCACCCACCATACTGTAAACAGCAATAGGATGTGTAGACAATTCTTTCATCTTTTTATTAATTGTACCCATTTTATTCATTTCTTGGCTAAAATAATATAAGACTAAGGTGATAATAATTTTAAAGCTGCCATTAAGAAATGGCAGCTTTCAAATTAATATCGATATACTGCTTATTCCTCTTCGGGCTGGCTTGAGATTTCGATGTCAATACAGTATTTACAACGCCGTTCACTCTACATTTTATACCCCAATTACATTCCAGCCCGATGAGAATTTCTTCTGTTATATCAATTAACGTTAACACTGAATTACACGCATAACAAATAATCAGCTTAGTCAAAACATTATTTTCAACGATTCGAAATGCAACAATAAATGCACTCAAAGAGTTGATTTGAAAAATACTTTCATCAGTATTCTGTTCCTTTAGATTTTACAAACAATTAGTCTAACTATATTAAGACATAAAGTTACCTTTAAAACGAACTTATGAAGCCATAACTCTAGCCCTCAAATGGAATTGGCGATTCAAAAAGGCAAATTGCACTGCCCAAGAGAGCTCAGTTATAAAAATTATCACACTATAATGTAATAGAGCAAGTGTAATTTGTAACTACAATACAAAATACCGTATTGTAAAACTGAAGAGAAATGCTTGAAAACTAATAGCAGAAGGCAACGAATCTCAATGAGGTAGCGCAGGCGAACGTTGGTGTCAACTGGTGTGAAAAATTGGTTTCTATGTCAATATTTACACGTTCTTTACGGTGTTGTCCATTTCGTCGTCAGAAAATATGTCTAATAAACTTGTTGTATTTAAGTTTCTAAGAAAAGATCAAAAGCGATTTTTAGGTCTGTTATTTTATTTCATATCTTAATTTATTATTATGAAATTTTATTGTTGCTCCTGATAAAGTTTTTAAAGTGCCTCTGACACATGGCGTCAATATAAAAGCCTTTCTTCATATCACCAAATTACTTAAGTTGGAAGAGAAATCATGTTTCGTATAGCCATGTTGTATAGTTGAAAATCGTTTTTAATTATTATTAACAACATTTTGAGCAATTTTATGTTGTTCCGGCATGCTATATTCGTCTTATGAAAGTAGTGCTTCGAATCGCTGGTTCTACCTTAAACGCTGCTTCAATGAGATGCTTCGATTTCGATTATTGTCATCGATCATCAGATACGTCTACGTTATACCTTGCGAGCCACCGAGTGGGTGTGTGGCAGGGGGTGAAGATCACCAAACATGCACTATTGACATGCAACTGTGACATTCATTGCTGCTAAATCAAGGACAAATGTTAGATATCAGTGTCACGTGCTACCAGGTGGTCAGTAACTACACATGAATGAAGTTATTACGTCTGTTGGTTAAAAAACATTTTCCTAAATACATTTATCGGTATTTCCCTATCATGCATGTGTTTGTAATGTTTAAACATGCATTGTGCACTTCAGACTTAAGTAGTGGATGATGCATTTATTAACGACAAATCCTTTTATTATAATGTAGACACTAACCATCTAGCTGCATGTGACCCTTGTAACGGTACGATTTCTAAGTAGTTATGAAATGTTTATAATGCTTCTAAAAGTTATAGAGTTAAATAGATTTTGAGTTACTATACTATAAAATAGAGTTAAAGTTAAATAATATTTCTAAAAAGAAATAAAAAATAAACAACATCACGAAGGGAGTGGGAGAGTAAACAACAGAACAATGGTGGAGACTTAAGACGGAAGCATATGTGAACCAACAACGGGTCGATTGAAAAAGATGAGTAAAGTATGTTTTTTTTCTGTGTGCGTTATGAATGGAAGTCGCGCACACACTTGGAATAGTTTCCTTCATCGAAGAAAACAGAATGCATTAATTGCGATTCGAGCCCCATCGTGATTTAAAATGTCATTTCACGCACAAAATTGGATGGAGAAATCCCAGTTTACTAGAGATTTAAATATTAATGTTAAGGCCAACTGAAAAAGCTCAAAACTGGCGGGGAGCGCTGCCCCCTTGCTGACGCCACCGGAATATTAGAGGTTACGTTGAGAGGCATAGGAAATATTCGTCTCCTGAACTTGTATTTCATTTCCTCCTCATTTTATTTCGGAGACTCTCAGCTCAAGAGAATGTGTGTTAATGATAGCCCATGAAATCAATCAAAGTTCGAATAGTCTCATCCGTTAAGCTGGGTATTAATAGTCGTTATATTATAGTCTCCCCAGGGCATCCTGTTTGTGAAGTCCTCTTGCACGTTTGGTGATCTTCACTCTTCACCCTCGCGGGGTGGCCTGCATGGTATTGCGTGGATGTAGATGTAAATCTAAATGTAGAAGGAAGACTTCCCTTTGGTCTTTTTTTTACGTAATTGTTACTAACTTGTTAATGGCCAATCCGCGTGATATAACTGGGGATCTCTAATTGAGTAGTATTGAAATCACTATTGCACAAAATCGATGTTTGGCGAGTTCACGTTGTGGACTGAATGCAGGATGAATATTAGAATAAACTTTGTTTTACTCCACAAATATTGATTGAGCGACCGATTTCGACCTTCTTAGGAGTTAACAACCTATCTCAAGAAATGAGGAAGGTCAAGAAATCTTCATCTACATAATACCCTGCAAGCCACCACAAAGGTGTGTGGAAAGGGGTGAATTCTCACCAAAAACGCATAATGCATATCATGTATAAAAAGGATTAGTAATTATATTATTGTCTAGTAATTATATTGCGTAGACGTAGATGAAAGTTCTTTCCCTTGTTAGACCTCATTTGAAATATGCTGCCAGTGTATGGGATCCCAACGAAATCGGTCTAAATAATGATCTTGAACGTGTGTAGCGAAGATCGGCAAGATTTGTAAAGGGACGGTACGATAACCTTATTAGCGTAACCAGTCTTTTAAATGATTTAAATTGGGAATCATTGTCAGATCGCAGGTTGAAATTTAGACTTACTCTCTTAAACAAATTCCAAGACATATTTTCTGTGATGATGTTAAAAATATTTTGCGAACACCAACTTACTATGGTAGACTGGACCATAATCACAAAATTAGATAAATTGATTGCCGAACTGACAGATTCAAAATGTCCTTTTTTTCCTCGTACAATGAGGGATATGATTAACGGTAAATATATCCAATACGAGTGTAGCAATGGATAACATTGGTAGCTGCATGTTGGTATAAGGACTTAAAGCTAACATCATGTTTGCTTTATATTTTTATCTTTTTTTTAATAGTGTAGTTTAGAACAGGATATAAATACTAATACTTTTTTATGCATGAAATGTAGTGCATGTTTGGAAAGAATTCACCCCCTGCCACACATCTTTATGGTAGCTTGCAGGGTATTATGTAAATGTAGATAGTAGGAACTGGAGCGCTCATAAATTTTCCCCAACTGTCAATTGAAATGTTTTTTTTCTGCGATTGTCGAAGGGAAATTGCCGTGAATTTTCGGTAGGCCTTGGATCGTCGCATCCAAGTCTGAGTGGTGGCCGTGGGCCGACCAAGATGCCGCGTTTACCACGACGCCATTTCTCACGCTCCCTCCCCTCCGGAGCCAACACAATTCCTTCGGCAGGAAACGCACGAAAGATCCACTTCCGGCGGTGGGCGCTTCGCGGTGGCGTGAGAGTGCGGGAAGTCGTTGGAGAAGGCGCTCGAAAGCAAGGGGTCGGGAAATGGGGGGGGACCGGAAATCCGTCCGTCGCTACGATCGGGGGGAGGGGTCCCAAGAAGACGTGTCGAATGCATGAATGGGAAGAAGAACCCCCCTCTCTCCTCTGGCCGGAGGGGTTCTCATTCAAGCCCTAGGGGCCCCTCCTGTGCGGGAGGGGGGCAAGGGATCGATACGCCATCACAAGGCGTGGGCACGGACCCGCATTCAGCCGATGAATGATATTGAGCTGCAGTTAGCCTCCGTTGGGCGCGAAACGAATGGCCAAGATGTGTCGCCGAGTGCGTGCGTGTGTCTACGTAAATGCGCTGCGAGCCACTCGGGAGGGTGAGTGGCAGTATGGATGGGCCATTATATTTTGTAAATCGATTAATTGCTAGCAATGGGTTGAGGTGCGTGTACACGTGGCAGTTGACTGCTATGACAGTCAACTGCTAACAACTATGGGTCTTTCGACTTGCGGCTACAGCCGGCGATAGACGGCGCTTTCGATTTAGCTGGATCGCCGGCTGCCGGTGACTCTCTAAGTAGAGAGTCACTCAGAGTACTCTGAAGAAAGCCGAACAGATGAAAAGCTGTTGGCGTAATATGGCGTCACGTCAACCAATGTATCAAAAATATTTTTTTGTAAATACGCAGGCATAGGAAAGCTATTCTACGGGATTTATCAATCAGAACCCCAAAAATACTGTTATGGCATTCCACTAACATGCTAAAATTAATCAAAGTACCTTTTACCGAGCAAAATTGGTCAATTGGTTGGCTGATTCGAACTTTGACGGACGATTCCCTTCGCTGCTACTTTTTTATTTACCTTCCAATTCACTAAACTGACTGCGCAAGCGCGAAAAGCCGGTGCCAGCTGTGTCTCATTTCATTTGCATCCTGGCGATCGACTGCTTCTGCGTTCGATAATCGGCTGTTGCAGTGCCTAAATGAAAAGCACCCTATAATGCTCCACTCGCATGTGTAAATAGCAACTGCGATGCGAGTTCAGGCCGACACTGGACACCATCGATCCTAGTTCGAGCTATTAGCAAAGATGAAGCCCGTCTACTATCCAGCGGAAATGTATCCATTACAATCGCCAACGGAAAGCAACAACGACGGAATTTGAATGTAATAACAAGGATATGCCTCCCCAAAGGGAGGATTCTACTCTCTAAAGAATGGGAAAAAACATAATCGTCAATGGAATTTATTGCTTGAAGAATATCATGAAAATTTAAGCATCAATCACTAATGAAATAAAACTTTTTATTTGTCATCACAAAGCCTCAAAAATAGCTTTAAGCTGCATAGAAGTTGGTGCAGACGCATCATAGCAGTAGTCGTATAGATATATTGCGCATCTCGCGACTGAAATAGCCTTTTTGACCGAAAAGCGATGGACAAAATCGCACCTACCTATTTCTACGAGAGAAAGAGAGTGCTTGCGAGAGGCAGGCATGCCACACCACTTGGATCGAGGGAGTCCCAGCGATTGGGACGGGCGTGCGAGGCCTCCCGGCGGAACAGAGGGAGAGTGTGCTGCGCCAGATGGCTTACCTTCTTTGTCCCTCCCCCCGCCTGGCTGAACCCCCCCTCACATTTACCTGTCCTTCCCACACTTAATGGCACCCTCTCATATGCACCAGTACATATATATATATATACATAAGGGTGTTCACACCGTTAGGGGACCTACCTCGTCTTCCATCTGCCGGGAATATCCCGGAACGGAAGTAGCTTCGAACCGTGCGGAAGGAAATGAATTACCTCTCCACTTGATCGGCCTCCTCAAGACTTCCCTTCACGGGTACATCCGATTTCGAGACGCACCCTAACCCCCACCCTCTCGCCCCACGGATTGCTCAATAGTCCACGGCCGACACGCCGGTTGCAACACGGGTGTCGTCTTCAATGGGCCAACCTCTCCTTTCATTCCCTAGAGCCCACCTCTAGAGAGAATGCGAACAGGCATTAGGGGGGGAAAAACATAAGCCCCCATTCGGAAACCCGGTCGAAGGAGAGGTGGGGGAATTTCATTGTGATCGCTGTTCATTCAACAGCTGACGCCAAAATTGGACGGGGTACAAAATAACAAGGACGTGATATACGCCGGTTAGCCATCGTAAGGATTTGCACAGGGACGACCAGAGCATTAGGCGAGGTACTACTATAGCCATTCTGCGGACGACGTTTCCGTGCATTGCCAGAATGACATCACCAGTGGAACGGGAGGTACTTGAAAACTCACGACGATTAGTCACGATGGGAATCATTATACGTTCGTAGGTTGAAATTTGGACTTAATCTCTTAACTACATTCAAGACAACATTTTCACCGGTGATGCTAAACCTATTTTGCGAACTCCAAACTTACTCTGGTAGACTGGACCATCATCATCCTCATGGGTCAACAATCCTAGGATTGCTTTGACGCAGCCCTCCACTCGATTCTTCTATCGGCTAACTTCTTCATATTGACGTTGCTCCTCTCTTTTACATCCTTCACAACTTGCTCCATATACCTCATACGAGGCCTGCCTTTTCCATTCTTCCCGTTCACTTTTCCCTCGACGATTGTCTTCATCAGGCCATCATGTCTCAAGATATAGCCGATTAGTCTGAGTGGACCATAATCATAAAATTGGAGAAATTGATTGCCGAGCTGACAGATTCAACTTCTCCTTTCCTCGTACAACTAGGGATACGAATAGCTGTAATAACATCCGATGGTATAAATAGAAGTGTATTAATGGATAGCATAGGTAGCTGCATGTTGGTATAAGGACTTTAAGCTAAGCGAATCTCCTCACACTGACAACAGTTTTCAGGCTCTAATTTTTCGCATTCAATTAAGGAGCTTTTAATTTAATTCATTAATTTAATTCACCTTAGGAGAAAAAACAACGACATGTTGGAAATTGGGTCGTTTACCATACTTTTTTATTGCCGAATCTGATAGAGTTAATAAAATAAAAAGACCCGTGTTTTTCCGTTTTTTGATCCGTCAATTATTTCTCGAGTTATAAGCGGCGAAAAACTGATATTTTAACCCTTTAGGAAAAGTGGGCGTGGTGCAACCTCTGACGTATATCGACTTCGTTCAATCACAACTGAGCCCGCGAAGCTACTTTGCCTTATCGCAAAGGGGGAGACACAGCTGACTCTGCCAATCGAAGAAATTGCGACAGCATCTGTGCGAGCAGGTCTTCCGAGAATCCTCCTACACTCCCTTCCCTTTCCCCTAAAAGCAGTCAAGGACGGGAGGAAAATGACGTCAATGATATCAAAGCAGCTTTTTCGGTGGGCGTCACCTTTAGCTTATTTTAATTTTTGATTAATTTGTGAATGGTTGTGGTTAGTAGATTAATTTTTTCACTAAAATTCTCTTTTCGTCTCCATCTAACGATTTTGTGTACAAAATTGCGATTTCGGTTCCGAGTAAACGCCCCCATTAGCGAACCATTCCGCGTGTTTGTACCACATGACTCCTTGGTCACCCATTCTAGATGATCCCGACTGTTTCATACACACCCTCAAAATGCCCCTTCACACATGGATGTTGACTTTCATCGCAGTTGCGATAATATTCATCATCGTCATCATCAGTCAACAATCCTAGCTTTTGTTTTACGCAGCCCTCCACCCGATGTTCCTATCGGCCAACCTCTTCATACTGACGTAATTCCTCTCTTAAATATCCTTCACGATCTGTTCCATCTGTAATATTCTAATATCTACATATATCGGTAGCTTCTGTAACTAGCGCTGCTTACACGATACTTTAGCTCTTGTGACGCGTCAAGCAATCAATCGCCAGTTAACTTAGAAATAACAAAATTGCGATTTCGGTTCCGAGTAAACGCCCCCATTAACGGAAAATTCGATTTCGCACCGGTAACGGGATTCCTCCAACCAACAGCATTAAGTGGTTTGCGGACTAGGATAATTCCTTTACTGCCATTTCTCCTTCCTCAGACAGAATACACCCAAAATACTTCAAAATCGAAGATATAAACTTAGAAATGCCTTAGGTCAATCTCCCATGACGATCTCGGAGATACGTGCGGGGGATTGGCTTTGGGAGTGAACAAAAACTTCCAACCTTCGATTGTTAAAATTTTATTGACCATGAGTGCGAAGAAAAGAGCGGTAGCATTAGGGTTTTCCGAGGGTGGAAAATAGGGCCGCTCCATCCATCGGGCCCAAGGGGATGAGGGAGACACATTTCATCTGTAAAACCACATTTCATCTGTAAAACCGTATCGGCTGCTTCTTCTCCGCAACGCACCACGGCGGGGGCGGTCACCTGCCCCCGTCCGGCCCTCTTCGCCCCGGGCGCGGCACCGCAGGGGCGAGCCCACCCCGACGACAGACGCCACGAGCACGGGGAGGGCGGGAAGGGGGGGAGAGTCGGTTGGAGGGGGGACGGAAGCGGCCCGGGACGTCAGCTCTGCACAGGGCCGGGGCCCCGGGCCGCGGCCCCCACCTGTCAACACACCACCACAGTTCCATCAGGTCCGCTGGCGCGACTCCGCCTATAAGATCTGGAAGAGCTTCTTCAGCTCCACCATCAACTGCCAGTCCGTCTTCAGGAGGTCGTCTCTGAAGTAATCTTTGCAGGCGTCGATTGACTGACGGCTTATCTGAAAGAAGAACCGTAGAGGGATATTCAGAGTGGAAGCGATCGAAATGAACCCAGGAGGGAAACTCGGCGTCCTCCTCCCAAAGCGATTAGCGCATAAAACAAACCTTAATTGCGCACAAGAATATATACTACACCTTTCACTGGGTATATATTATCCTTTCACTGGGACGTAAACAATCACACTTACAAGACAAGAGAAATCCACCTAACTTCAATTCACGTATATTGCAAATCTTATTTTAAGGCAATAGGTGAAACAACGAAATAATTGCCGACAACAATTTTCTCTGACATCTGTATAGATACCATAATACATGCAATCCATCACAGTTCATTAAAAACATTATTAATCGCTGAAGTGCCACAATGTGTAGTCACAACACACGCTATCTCTTCACTATGTAATATTCTCACCGTAAGTGGCATTGCTCAAAGTAAAACTGTTGATGTCAATGCTGAAATTAAAAATAAAGAGGAAATCCTCAGGCTTCACTTGGTGGAACCGTGTGATAGTAAATAAATGATTACTTGGTAAGATTCCACAAATTTATTTTTCACCTACCTAGGTTTCGATTGTTTGACAATCATTATCAAGGTATAAATTACCTAATAGGTTTCGATTGTTTGACAATCATTATCAAGGTATAAATTACCTAATAGGTTTCGATTGTTTGACAATCATTATCAAGGTAATTTATACCTTGATAATGATTGTCAAACAATCGAAACCTAGGTCGGTGAAAATTAAATTTGTGGAATCTTACCAAGCAATCATTTTATTTACTGAAATTAAAAGTTGAAATTATATGTAACAGTCCGATAGTTTATTTTAAATTGCTATTCATTGAATAACAAGGCACATTGATATCATCCCTATTCATTGATATAACATGGAAAACATTGACCCACTCAACGTTGCTATAATTATTCTAATTATTTCACTGTCACATCATACACTGCTTTTTAAGCAATTTGATACTTTAAATTACATTCTTAATCCCTGATAGTTCAAACAACGATCTTCACAACGATAATTTTTCACTTACACATTATAATGCAAACAAAAGCAAACCTTCTAACGATTGAAAATGGCCGTAACGTCAAGTCGACGGGTTTCCTTCGATCGTGAGCCGAAATACCTTCGAACGTAAAGTTACACAAACGCGCCTTCAATTGTTTTCGAAGAACCCACAACACCACGGAATACGGCTCTTTACGTTCGAACGTAAAGTTATACAATCGGCCCCCTGATCCGTTTCATTATCTCCGCCTGCCATTAGTTCCCAACTCATCTTCATAAAGAACGTGAAATGGAGCCACCATCGTTTCCACTTGAAGCTTGAGTTGGAAAAAAAAAGCAAGAGCGAGAAAGATAAAAACGATTTTTAATTGTATTTTTGGAATTTACACGTTTATTTATTCGAGCTAGACGAGATCGGAAACAGATAGCGCTACCGACAGAAGCTTCGATAATTCACGAACCGTTCGTGAGCCGATCATCAAGAGAACGAAACGGATCTTCCCGCAACGAGTCATTAAAAAGGTGAGATAACCCCCCAGCAGAGCGGAGGGGCCCACCCACCTTGGAGATGAGCAAGTCCTTCTCGTCGAAGTGGCGGCCGAACATCTTGGGCGCCTCGCCGGGGATCGCCTCGATCTTCACGCACACCTCCTGTCCCTTCCTCGCCGTCTCCACGTTCTTGTGGTTCACTTCGATGCTCGTCACCACGCCGATCTCCACGAACTGCAAAGAGAGAAGAGGGAGAGAGATGAGTGGAGAAAGGGGGGAGCGTCTTGAAGGAGGATCAAGACGGCCAGGAGATCGCAAAAATTGATTGCCGAACTGGCAGATTCAAAATGTCCTTCTATCCTCCTTCAATGGGGGCGTTCACTCAGAACCGAAATCGCAATTTTGTGCACGAAATCGTTAGATGGAAACAAAAAAGAATTTTAGTGAAAAAATTAATCTTCAAACCACAACCGTTCACTCAAAAATCAAAAATTAAAATAAGCATAAGGTGACGCCCACCGAAAAAGTTGCTCTGATAACATTGACGTCATTTTCCTCCCGTCCTTGACTGCTCTTATGGGAAGGGAAGGGAGTGGAGGGGGATTCTCGGAAGGTTTGCTCGCACAGATGCTGTCGCAACTGCTCCTATTGGCAGAGTCAGCTCCCCCCCCCATTGCGATAAGACAAAGTAGCTTCGCGGGCTCAGTTGTGATCGGACGAAGTCGATATACGTAGGAGGTTGCACCACGCCCACTTTACCGAAAGGTTGCCTGAAATCGTTCTCATTCAACGGCACAAACTGATGGATATATTGAACATGAAAAAATTGACGTAAACGCGGTTCACCAATTGCAGCGTACATCTACATAACACCCTGCGATCCACCGCGAGGGTGTGTGGCAGGGAGTGAAAATCACCATATATGCATTACATGCAATGTGTACCTAATGACTGCTCGGCCGTATACATAAAGCAAACTGAGAGCAAATTCAAAGAAAGATTAGTTAAGGAGCCTGAAACATGTTTTAGGGGGGAAATGCAACTTCACTTTCCGCGACAGACCTATGGGAAAATTAGCACAACAGTGATTTCACACCTCAGATTTCACTCGCTGAAAACGAAGGAGCCAGGCTGGAGAAGTGGGAAATTTTGAAAAACTGCAAACGAAAAAATCACTCGGTGATTGTGTTTACCTCGCTCTCCCCTCTCCTCGGGGCGGAAAAACGGCTTACCAATTGGTGTTCATCTACATCTACGCCATACCCCGCAAGCCACCGCAAGGGTGTATGGCAGGGGGTGAATATCACCAAACATGCACTATTGACATGCAACTAGACTTGTTTGACGTGCAACATGTTTGCCTGATGATGCTGTACCGCAGTGAAACCTATGTCGCATGAAAACCTCTTTTTATAAGTGGAAACACAAACTTTTGTTTTCTTGTTCTTCATCTATCTGACGGAGTTTCGTGGAGACAAATGCATGAATTTTTTCCTAAAAAACATTCCGAGGAACCGTTTGCACAGCGTGAATCGAAACAATATCCGAAAAAAGCTGCGTAATTCAGAAGAGAAACTGATCTATATCACACTATCACTCAAATAACACCGGGCTGATGAAAACGCGCGTCGTAGCATTCATACTGGCTCGTGTGAATTAGAGGGTTCATGACCTCCAGTCATAGTACCTCTACTCTACATGACTCTAGTTATGGTATTTTTCAAATGGGGATGTCAACCTACGAATCAACACGATTTCCGTTTCCTTACAAGAAAATGAATAATACCTACCTACGAAACTATAACTTACCACCAAACCAAGAATCAGTTTCTTTATCCTTTTAACAATAGACTAGAGGTTTCACTCCACTTTAATTTATGTATTTAGCATCCCCGAAAGAGGTCACTGTTATTATTTTATGCTAAAAAGTTAATGGGAAAAGCCAATAGAGCTGTATACGAAGCATAAGGCAATAATTGTTCACGTGAGAGAGAGAAAGGGTAGGTACTAATAAAATGAATGATGGAATACATTTCCGGCACATATGATATAAAGATCCAAATGGGAGCTTCTCCATTCTCCAAGAGGTTAATTAACTCCTTTTGAGTTAAATATTCTACTATCTACCGGTGAAGGTAGTTTTAGATGGACATATAATTCTTCCCACCCCCTAAATTTCACACGATGTCCCTATTCAGCCCCTCATACCCCCTGCTATACACCATTCCATCAAGGCTGCCAATTCTTCTCCTCCCTCTTCCCCGCTTATCCAACGCTCTTCCCTCAATCACCTCCTTAAAAACACCATCCCCTTTTATTACCTTTTCCATCCACACCTTCTGCCTTCTCCTAATTTCATCTATTAAATTTATTTCCTCTCCTACCAATTCTAGCACTTCATCGTTCGTCTTCCTTTCGACCCACTATATTTTCTCCATCCATCTCCACACCCACATTTCAAAAGCCCTAAGTCTATTTTCATCTTCTTTTCGCAAAGCCCACGTTTCCGCGCCATATACTGCAACGCTCCTTATTAAACTTAGACTAAGAATTATATTTTGTAAAATATCCAAAAAGGCTAACACACAGTTGTTCCACCAAGTGACACCTTATGAAGTTCGATTACAAAATCACATATTTTCGTAATGTTGTAGTACATTATTAAGGAGCATACAACCCGAGCCACCAAGAATAGTGACAGAATAGTCTCGAATAACGTACGGGAGTTCGAACTTAGTATCAATTTAGAACTGTTGTACAGCCTGAAGTTAGCAGGGTATTTTGCTATTTTTCCCTTGTTAGACCTCATTTGGAATATGCTGCCAGTGTATGGGATCCCTACGAAATCGGTATAAATAATGAACTTGAACGTGTGCAGCGAAGATCGGCAAGATTTGTAAAGGGACGGTACGATAACCTTATTAGCGTAACCAATCTATTAAATGAATTAAATTGGGAATCATTGTCAGATCGCAGGTTGAAATTAAAAATTAATCTCTTAAATAAATTCTAAGACCATATTTCAGTGATTATGTTAAAAATATTTTGCGAACACCAACTTCCTATGGTAGACTGGACCATAATCACAAAATTAGATAAATTGATTGCCAAACTGACAGATTCAAAATGTTCTTTTTTCATCGTACTATTAGGGATTTGAATAACGGTAAATATATCCAATACGAGTGTAGCAATGGATAACATTGGTAGCTGCATGTTGGTGTAAGGACTTGAAGCTAACAAAACTAACAGCACGTTTTTGCATGCGTAGTTTGCTATTTTTATATTTTTAAATATTGTAGTTTAGACTAATACATATATTAAAGCTAATCATTTTAAATGCATGGTATTTAGTGCATGTTTGGTGAGAATTCAGCCCCTGCCACACACCTTTGTGGTGACTTGAAGGGTATTATGTAGATGTATTAAGTACATGTGCTCTCATTGGAGAGCGCAGAGGTCGTCAACCCAATGCTTCGTCCAATGGCGTGTGAAATTCCCACATCAGGGTTGGGGGGCATGTTACTTTCCCTGTGCCACCTACAATTTCCCAGAAAATAATCTCACTTGCGATTGATTAGACATGTCCAAAAGTCTCTCCCGGAATTCGAACCCGGGATCACCGTGAAGTAGCCCAAAACGCTGGGGAGGGGAGGTCTGCCTGAAAAGATCCTGCTGCATCCTGAAATAACCCTAAACAAATGGACAGCAAAATATTTTTGCAAACATTTTCGTATAGTTTGGTGTGATTAAAAGCGTGCTGAAGTTTACTTTCTTATTCACAAAGTACGATTTATGAGGTCGAATACGATCTTTTAAAGTCGCTTAAAGTGGCTTATTTTAAGATTTATCGTGGGGAAGACACATCCGGGAAATATGCGGCCGAGCGAAGAGAAAGCTAGGATTTATGAAAAGAGTACTTGGGAAATGTGATGAGACGACAAAAGAGCGATGATACTTTTCACTAGTTGACTAGTTCACTAGTTTCACCTTGAGTATGCAGCCAGTGTATGGGATCCGAATGAATTAGGTTTGATCAGAGAACTAGACGGTGTGCAGCGTAGAGCAGCTAGGTTCGTTAAAAGGTGTTACGATAGGTTCAGTAGTGTTTCAGAATTAATACAAGAATTAGGGTGGGAGTCATTATCAGAGCGTAGGTTAAAGTACAGATTAAATCTATTAGAGAAATTTCAATCGGATAGCTATACTGAAGATGTTAGGCACATATTAAAAAAACAGCGTATTATGCTACATTCGACCAGATAAATAAGATTAGAGAGATAGATTGTTGTACTGATAGATTCAAAATGGAATTTTTCCCCCGTACTATAAGTGAACAGAATAGGCAAAATAGCAAAGGGATAGGCAGGGGAAATATTTTAGAGTAGTCTGTAGTGCATGATGCATGTAGTAATACCTTAAATACGATATATACTAACAATCTAGTTGCATGAGACCCTATAGTTGCTTGTCTGCATGTCGGTAGTGCATGCTTGGTGATCTTCCCCCCCCTGCCACACACCCTCGCGGTGGCTTGCAGGGTATCGTGTAGATGTAGATACGCAATGCCTTTCGAAATAATCCGACTGTAGTCTAACAGTCACTTCCATCGGCAGAGTCAGTTGAGTGTCCATCATTGTGATTGAGCTGCGCGGTGTCAGTCGGGATTGGACGAAGTGGATGACGTACGAGTCCTTTGCCCGCCCTCTTTTCCGAGAGGGTTTAACACATCAGTTATTCGCTGTTTTTAACTCGTTAACTAACTGGCGGATCGAAGAACGGAAAAATACAAGTTTTCATTTTACGGCCTCTTATCATATTCGGCAATAAAAAAATATGGTAAACGATCCCATTGTGGGCAGAAAGTGGTGATTATATGTTTTTGTTTAAGCCTTTTTTTGGTTCTTCGAATGTCTGCTGACATTAACGAAAACTTCGCCGCGTAGAGAGGAATATGCGAGTAGGAGGGGCATGGGAGATCGCCTCATGCGATGAGTGACGGCTGAAAGGTATCTCTATCTACGACATACCCTGAAAGCCACCTCGAGGGTGTGTGGCATGGGGTGCATCCACACCAGGACACAACAAACAAAAATGAACAAAACAAAACAAACACTCCACCAAATAATTAGGGATTGCTGACCCTTGATGATGATGAGGGGAAAAAAAACTACCAAATCCCAATCCTGCAGGACACACCCACGAATACCATGCATGCATTGAAACCCGACACCAATTTCATAGATACTCATGCATGCAAAAAAATGAAAAGAAAAAAAGAATAGAAAAAAAAGAAAAGGAAAAAAAAAGAAAAGAAAAGGTAGGTATGCGGCAGAACGCAATCGTCCGCTCGACTTCCTGCGCAGCCATCTGCGGACGTCAGGAGAGTTGGAATGCTACACGGCCGTCGAAACAGGAAGATGAGCTTCCGCCAGTGCTCGGCTGGAACTATGAACCGGAGTCCTTATCAGGAGGGGGCCAAAGGCAAAGACTGTGGGTGGGCCCAAAGCACACATCAATCGACGGCGGTGTATCACGTACCGCTACAACTTCCTGTTGAGTAGGGACGTCCATGGAGTGGATGCTTCCAACCATTCGTCTCCTTTAGGACTAGGTACAAGCTCCTTCGGAAACTTTGTACAGGGATATGAACAGTGGTAAATATATTCAATAGTGTACACGTATTCGAAGAGAGGGCGCGCTAGGTTGATGTACAAACATTCACACACAAAATAAAAATTTAACATTATACATAGGCATACAACAAAAGGGGACACTCACATAGTTACATTGGAGACGTTTAGGAGCTCATGTCACCATTCTCGATCCAAGAAAGAGACTTCCCAGAATGAGACTGGTACCGTGGAACGCCGAAACGTCTCCAATATAACAATGCGAACGACTCCTTCTATCGTGCCTAAATATAATGCGAACTACTTTACCGCCTGTCGACTCTCTATCCCCCATCCCTTCCATTCCTATCCTTATACCTTTTCACCCGGTCTGAAGCGCCTATTAGTGCGGAAACAGACTCGAAACACCCATGATCTACTGTTTACGCCAGTTTAATTGCACATCCACTATTCATTCATTGGGATCCACACGAAACAGGCCTAAATAATGAACTTGAACGTGTGCAGCGAAGATCGGCAAGATTTGTAAAGGGACGGTACGACAACTATATTAGCGTAACGTTCGTAACTAGCGTAGCGTAACGTAGTGTAGCGTTCCGTACGATAACTATATTAGCGTAACCCGTCTATTAAATGAATTAAATTGGTAATCATTGTCAGATCGCAGGTTGAACTTTAGACTTAATCTCTTAAACAAATGCCAAGACCATATTTTCAGTGATGAAGTTAAACATATTTTCCGAACCCCAACTTACTATGGTAGACTGGACCCTGATCACAAAATTAGATAAATTGATTGCCGAACTGACAGATTCAAAATACTCTTTTTTCCTCGTACAATTAGGGATACGAATGGCGGTAAATATATATAGCATAGGTAGCTGCATGTTGGTATAAGGACTTGAAGGTAACACAACTAACAGCATGTTTTTGCATGCTTACTTTGCTATTTTTATCTTTTTTAAATAGTGAAGTGTAGACTAGTACATTAATAGGTACTAATCCTTTTTTATGCATGATATGTAGTGAATGTTAGGTGAGAATTCACCCCCTACCACACACCTTTATGGTGGCCTGCAGGGTATCATGTAGATGTAGATGAATACCCTGCAAGCCACCATGTAGGTGTATGGCAGGGGGTGAATTCACATTGTGCAGATGTAGATGAGAGGTCGATACCGCGTCAGAACTTGAATTACGAGGCACCCTTCGCACTTGTCTCAGGGTCGATGAGTAGGGGGAGTGGGCGGGGCTGAAGGAGGGTTGGGTGGGAACGACATTCCAGGAGTGGCGGCGGCCAGGTGTCCCGTGGGAGTGGAGCCGAGCCCTTCCGAGTCCGCGTGTCGAGAGGAAAGGGCGTCTAGTCGGGAGGACGGCGGGCCCTATCGCCTGGGCGTCGATCTCATTTCAAAGGACGCCGAGGTGCAGCGCCGCAGCCGAAGGCAGTAACGTGGATCGATATTCGCAAAGCGTGAAGGAGGATATCCCTGCAGGGAAAAGAAGTCCCCTTGCGAACGGAAGGAGAGAGACAGTTGGCACCATACCGGCACCTCGAGATGTTTTCCTTCCACAGCCTACCGTGCCTCGTTTAGAGTGATTGACACGTGGTAGGGAGGTTGGGCACAAGGACGAAAGACAGCACGGGAATCGGCCTGCGCTTTTCTACCCGATGATGAAACTTCAGTGTTGAAACACTTGTTTCCAGTCAAAATATACGAGTGGAACCAGCAAATCTTTATTATAAAGATTTGGTATTTTCCTAGCGTGTAATTTGTGAGAAATTTTCTCGCTAAAGTCCAAAACAGAGCCTTTTTCAGCCAGATCTTATTTACATCTACATAATACTCTGCAAGCCACCTCAAAGGTGTATGGCAGGGGGTGAATTCTCACCAAACATGCACTGCATATCATGCAGTTAAAATGATTAGTATTAATATATTAGTCAAACTGCAATATTTAAAAAGATAAAAATTGCCAACCACGCGTGCAAAAACGTGTTGTTAGTTGGGTTACCTTCAAGTCCTTACACCAACATGCAACTACCTATGCTATGGATTCAATCACTCGTATTGGACATATTTACTGCTACTAATATCTCTAATTGTACGAGGAAAAAAGGACATTTTGAATCTGTCAGTTCGGCAATCGATTTCTCTAATTTTGTCATTATGGTCCAGTCTACCATCTACATCTACATCTACATAATACCCTGCAAGCCACCACAAGGGTGTGTGGCAGGGGGTGATTGCTCACCAAACATGCACTACATATCATGCATAAAAAAGGAATAGTATTAATATAGTAGTCAGAACTACACTATTTAAAAAAGATAGAAATTGCAAAGCAAACATGCAAAAACATTCTGTTAGTAGGGTTAGCTTTAAGTACTCATACCAACATGCAGCTACCAATGCTATTCATTGCTACTCTCCGATAGGACATATTTACCGTTATTCGTATCTCTTATTGTGCGAGGGAAAAAGGACATTTTGAATCGGTCAGTTCGGCAATCAATTTCTCTAACTTTATGATTATGGTCCAGTCTGCCATAGTAAGTTGGGGTTCGTAAAATATTTTTAACATCATCACTGAAAATATTGCCTTGGAATTTGTGGAAGAGATTAAGTCTAAATTTCAACCTGCGATCTGACAATGATTCCCATTTCAATTCATTTAATAGACTGGTTACGCTAATATAATTATCGTATCGTCCCTTTACAAATCTTGCCGATCTTCGCTGCACACGTTCAAGTTCATTACTTAGACCGATTTCGTAGGGATCCCATACACTGGCAGCATATTCCAAATGAGGTCTAACAAGGGAAAAGTAGCTGATTTCTCGTACATGATCGTCACATTTACCCAATACTCTTTTAATGAAACCCAGTTTGCGATTCGCTTGACCAATTATTTCACGAATGTGTTTACCCCAGGAAAGATCATTTGTCAGTCTTATTCCAAGATATTTAATGGATTCCACGTTAGTTAATTCATTATTACTTATTTTGTAAGTGGTAGGAGGAGAGCTATTCTTTTTCCAAAAATTCATTACAAGACATTTCTTAAAGTTTAATTCTAACTGCCATGTATCACACCAAGTTTCAATTGCTTGTAGGTCAATATTTAAATATTCTTTATCGTTCGGGCATAGAATTTCCCTGTACACTACTGCGTCATCGGCAAATAGACGAAGCTTACTTTTTACCACCTTTTGGATATCATTAATGTACAAAAGGAATAGGAGTGGACCTATCACACTACCTTGTGGGACACCCGAAGTGACTTTAATTGCCGGTGAGGAAACACCGTCCAAAACAACCCTTTGAACCCGATCATGCAGAAAATCATTAATCCATGATATAATGTTACTGTCTAACCCATAAGATTTTAACTTCAAAATTAGTTTGCTGTGAGAAACCTTGTCAAAAGCCTTCTTGAAGTCGAGAAATATAGCATCCACTGGAATATTATTTTCGCCAGAAACTAAAATATCGTGGGAAAAGAGAGCAAGTTGGGATTCACACGATCTGCTCTTTCGGAAGCCATGCTGGACATTGGACAATAAATTCTGGCTATCTAGGTGTCCCATGACTGAACTGACAATTATATGTTCTAGGACCTTGCATGAAATGGATGTGAGGGATATAGGTCTGTAGTTAGATGGCTGCTCCCTATCGCCACTTTTAAAAATGGGTGTTACATCGGCTGCTTTCCAGTCCATCGGTACGACGTGTTCGGTCAGGGATTTATTAAATACTATTTCAAGGTAGGGGGAAATTTCGGATGCTAACTCTCTATACACGCGGGAGGGAATTTGATCAGGGCCAGGAGATTTGTTGGGGCTTATATCTTTAAGTAATTTTTCAATACCATTACAGGAAATGTCAATTGGTTGCATCAACCGCTGAAAGAGGTCAGGTAACACGACAGTTGAATCCCCGGAAGGTGGGTTAAAAACGGTTTGGAAGAAGGAATTTAGCAAGTTAACTTTGTCGAGTGTGTTTGTGGTCATTTCACCTCTATCATTTTTAAGTGAATGGACGGCAGACTTATGGCCTTGCACTTCCCTTACGTACGACCAGAAGACTTTTGGATTTTCTTTCAATTGTTCCCCAAGTGTTTTTCTTTTGAATTCTGCAAATGCATTACTAAGGGCTGACTTTGCAGTGGATTTTGAAATTTTATAATTTTCAATAATTACATTACGCTCATCAGTGGGCATATGTTTACTAATTTTTTTCATTTTAGCATGACATATTCGCTGCCGTCTCAGGGATTTTCTCACTTCGGCATTGTACCACCTAGGTTCAGTGCTTTCTTTTTTGAATTTACAAGGGATAAATCTGTTGATCCCAGAGCGCATGATATTAATGAACGACTTCCATGAATCGTTGGTACATACCTTTATGGAAGACTTTTTGAAATCCGATAAGGAATCTCTTAAATAAATTTTAAAGTTAGCAAAGTCTGCTCTTTTAAAAATATAAAACTTTCTTTTTTGTTTAAAATTTTTATCTAAAGATAGCGAGAGTTTTGCAGTTATAACTCTGTGGTCACTGATTCCATCAACCGTGTCAATCATTGTCACATGTTGTGGGATATTGGTTGCCAGTAAATCAAGAGTGTTGTCCCCTCTATTAGGTGCTGTAGCTAATTGTGTCAGGGAGTTATTGGAGAAAACATCTAATAGAGTCTCACAAATGTCTTTGTCCCTTCCTCCAGCTTTGAAGCAGTATGTTCTCCAGTCTATTGATGGTGCATTGAAATCTCCACCTATTATTATATTACGTTCGCTGTTACGGGACGTTATAGTATTTATCTGGTTTCCCAGTTCTAATAATGACTCAACATCAGTGTTTGGGGGCCTATAGAAGGCGCAGACCATAGTAAGTTGGGGTTTGCAAAATGTGTTTAACATCATCACTGAAGATATGGTCTTTGAATTTATTAAGGAGATTAAGTCTAAATTTCAACCTGCGATCTGACAATGATTCCCATTTTAATTCGCTTAATAGACTGCTAACGCCAATATAGTTATTGTACCGTCCCTTTAAAAATCTTGCCGATATTCTCTGCACACGTTCAAGTTCGTTATTTAGACGGAAACATTTAATGTTGAAACACGTGTTTCCAGTCAAAATATGTGTGGAACGAGAAAAATTTACTATAAAGATTTGGTATTTTCCTAGCGTATAATTTGTGAGAAATTTTCTCGCAAAAGTTCAGAACAGAGCCTTTTGTTTAGCCAGATCTAATTTACTTCAACAAGACGCAACTGCTCAGTCGAACATCAAAATGTTGGGGCAGACTCAATATATTGCGTATCCACATGAACCTGTAAAAGTCAAGGAAGTGCAATTTTGAGACAACTCATTCACATCTGAATCTACTTTGCATGTATTTATATTAGCGTAACCAGTCTATTAGGTGGACACCAATTTGACCAGTTGCAGGGATTTTAGGACGTGAGTAGTGGAAGCGTGACTGTAGTTGAGATTCTGAATATGATCCTCTGACAGCAGTCGAATATTTCATTTTTAAACCGGCACACGTCGACTTACTTAACCCAGAACTAGTACAAAATAGCTGATTTCCACAAGTAAAAAAACAGGTGAAAATGTTATCGTGCAAAAAATCACAGGTGTATGCGGAGTGGTAATCCAGTGACGCAAAGTGTTGTTCCGATGTGTTCTGTCGTAGGTGTATTAATGACATGCTTATGTCGAGTCGTCATATTTTTTTCCATGGACTTGGAATTCGTTTGTTTATTATGGTTTTGAGGTAACAAAGAGATAATATAAGTCCCGTGGGAAAAAAGAGAAGTCTGCTGAAAATATTAAAAAGAACTTAATCGGGCATATCTTAAGACACGATGGCCTCATGAAGACAATCGTCGAAGGAAAACTGAAAGGGAAGATTGGAAAAGGCAGCCCTCGTATGATATATATGGAACAAGCAGTGAAGGATGTAAAGGAGAGGAATTACGTTAATATGAAGCGGTTGGCCGATAGAAGAATCGAGTGGAGGGCTGCGTCAAACCAATCCTCGTATTGTTGATCGATGATGATGATTAAAAGTAGTTGAAAGCTATCTGTTTGAGTTGAGCATCTGATGTGAAGCTGCTACATTTTTCAATTTGAAATAGTAGAGTAGCGGCGTCAAACGAATTTTAGGATTGTAGATCGGTGATGATGATGAGTGTCACTGATATGTTATCAGAATTTAACGATGTGTTTTATGCCTTGAGAGGTCTTCCGGTCCCCTTTTCCGCTTAAGTAATAGGGAGTATATTACTAGGAGGAAATGCTGGCAGTGGATTTGCATTATTCCGCATTACTATTTTGGAAGTATTGTCTGTCAGTCTATGTTGCTAGTTTTGCACCATCTGCTACCGGGAGTGACTAATACTGCTCCGCTCGTTTACCTTCCGGCAAATTCCATTTCGTTGAAACAGTCCCTTGTTTGTGTGTGTGTGTGTCACATTTTCTCCCTGAATGCCGAAGTGAGCGTTTCACTCCTGTGAGGAAACTTGTTTGTTTTCAATTGAGAGATCTGATGCGTGAGTAAGTGCAAGCGGGCTGCTTTGAGAAGAGCCGGAAGGGGACAAGGGTAGACACGGGCGCACTGCGAACGAAGCACGCGCCGAAGATCATCCGGGAACTTCGATTTGAATCGCTTGTCTGCCCCCGCTGAGTGTTCCATCACTTTGCGGCGGTATTTCATTCTCCTGCTGAAGATTTTGTAGAGAAACCAATCCATTAGCGTAGTAGCACGCAGATGATGTATGTTGGTATGAGGAGTTGAAGCTAACCCGACTAACAGCATGTTAGTTCTCCTACTTATACTTCGGTTACCATGATTATGACGCTCTGAAGTTGAAACCGCGGTCGGTAAATAAAATAGCGTGGAATATACCACGTATTATTTTTATTGACATCATGATTGCATTGGAAATTTAAATAGCGTAGTTTTGAACAGTACCTATACAAGTACTAATCCTTTTTTTATGCATGAAATGTAGTGCATGTTTGGTGAGAGTTCACCCCCTGCCACACACCTTTATGGTGTATTGCAGGGTATTATGTAGATGTATGTTTGTTCCAGATATATTTCCGACCAAAATATTTTCTGATGGTGAATCCGACTGTCTTTCGTCGGTCGCTTCCAAGTATCTAATCTGCATATTGCCGTATGGGTATATTCTGTTTAATTATGTATGGAGATATAAGTTGGTGTTATGCTGGTGGTTCCTAGCTTACAACAAATTCAATTAACGTGCAATATGGACGAAACCGATTTAGTTGGCCATCGAGATTCGTCGCAACGATTGTTAAGCGTCGCCAAATCGATGTGGGTGGGACCGTGGATGTGGGTCCCACCTCCAGAGGAAAGGACTCGCTCCCATGTGTGATGCAACCGTCAGATATATCTATTTGGCATTTTATCGTCTTTTGCACCAAGGGAGACTTTCACGCCGCATGCCTCCTTATCTCTTCACATGAATTGTGATGATGGAGTTGTGAATTCGTCGAGTATTCCCTATTCCGTTGACTTTATCCATTGACTGCGAGCCTGTATCCATTATATCTATGTCTCCACCACTGCAAGCCACCTCGAGGGCGTGTGGCAGAGGGTGAGTTGTCACCAAACATGCACTAAGGCTTACTTATACTACTTACCTAAGAAGAGATATCTGTGAATTCTATGTGGGACACATTACAAGTTTTACTTTTCATCCTACGTGCAAAGAAATATTTGATAAGTGCTTCAAGCAAGCTTTTTACATTTTAGTAACTTATACGGGCATGTTAAAACAATAATAATAAAAAAAGGTTTAAAAAATAAATACCAACATCTTAATTTCATATTTTTCACTAAACTGTAATAATCTGTGTGCAATTTCATCATTTCATTGCGGCCTGGAGTCTACGGCACCTAAAAATGTGGAATTTCAACGTTATGAAGTTCCCAATTCTCCTCACTTATTTCATTGCTGACGCACATTTTAGTGGTACCCTTTGAGTTACCGGAATGGTGGTCGGTGGATTTTCTCATTCTTATCTCCTCAGACTTTCTGTGGTTAGCGCTGTATTTCCATACAGCGTTTTATTTCCGTTTTAAAAGATATCTTTGCACTTGAGCTATTAGACCTGGCTGTCTTACAATGAGGATTTGGTGGATGCACATATTTACATGCCACATCCGTAAAATATGCGGCCGAGCAAAGAGAAAGCTAGGATTTATAAGAAGAGTACTTGGGAAATGAGATGAGAAGACAAAAGAGCCATGTTACTTTTCATTAGTTAGGCCCCACCTTGAGTATGCAGCCAGTGCATGGGATCCTAATGAATTAGGTTTGATCAGAGAACTAGACAGTGTGCAGCGTAGAGCATCTAGGTTCTATAAAAAATGTTATGATAGGTTGAGTAGCGTTCCAGAATTAATACAAAAATTAGGGTGAGAATCATTATCAGAGCGTAGGTTAAAGTACAGATTAAATCTATTAGAGAAATTTCAATCAGATACCTTTACTGAAAATGTTAGGCACATATTAAAACAACCAGCGTATTATGCTAGATTCGACCAGATAAATAAGATTAGAGAGATAGATTGTCGTACTGATGGATTCAAAATGGCATTTTTCCCCCGTACTGTAAGAGAACAAAATAGGCAGCATAGCAAAATGATAGGCGGGGGCATATTTTAGAGTAGTCTGTAGTGCATGATGCATGTATTAATCCTTTAAATACAATTGATACTAACAATCTAGTTGCATGAGACCCTATAGTTGCTAGTTTGAATGTCGGTAGTGAATGCTTGGTGATCTTCACCCCCTGCCACACACCCTCGCGGTGGCTTGCAGGATATCGTGTAGATGTACGCTTGATGCCAGGCGCTCATCAGCGAGCTAGCTGACATCGCCGAGAGGTCGCATTTCGAGCCAGTGAGTCTCTGCTCCGCTTCTCGAGGTTTTCGCTCATTTCGCGGCCTGCGACCAAATTTGGAGCGCGTTTCGTATCGCTCCGTGGAAACACATTCATTAACCTGCTGCAGGCGGGGGGAGTCCTACGCAGCTTCCGCCCCGCCCTTAGCCTCCTCCCCCCCCCACGCCTTTTATACGAGGGCTGCGGAACGGGAGGAGGGGGGGGGCAGCGTTGCCAATTTGAGCCGTTTCCCACCTGGATTCAGCGAGCCCCTCCGCGATGAGGAATTCTTTAGAAAGATTTGACGCCATGAGAGCACGTGTCGCTAAACCGAGATTGAGGGCTCGTCGTTATTCATTTCCGAAGGCGATGCGCTCCTATGGAAAGCTGAGAGCGAAAACACCGCTTTGCAATCATCATCATACCAAAAAAAAAGATTAGCTCTCCTCCTAGCACTTACAAAATAAGTAATAATGCATTAACAAACTTGGAATCCATTAAATATCTTGGAATAAGACTGACACATAATCTTTCCTGGGGTAAACACATACGTGAAGTAATGGGTCAAGCGAATCGTAAACTGGGATTCGTCAAAAGAGTACTGGGTAAATGTGACGATCATGTACGAGAAATCAGCTACTTTTCCCTTGTTAGACCTCATTAGGAATATGCTGCCAGTGTATGGGATCCCTACGAAATCGGCCTAAATAACGAACTTGAACGTGTGCAGCGAAGATCGGCAAGATTTGTAAAGGGACGGTACACGATAACCCTATTAGCGTAACCAGTCTATTAAATGAATTATATTGGGAATCATTTTCAGATCGCAGGTTGTAATTCAGACTTAATCTCTTAAACAAATTCAAAGACAATATTTTCAGTGATGATGTTAAAAATATATTGCGAACCCCAACTTACTTTGGTAGACTGGACCAAAACCACAAAATTAGAGAAATTGATTGCCGAACTGACAGATTCAAAATGTCCTTTTTTCTTCGTACAATTAGGGATACGAATAACGGTAAATATATCCAGTACGACTGGCTGCATGTTGGTATAAGGACTTGAAGATAACCAAACTAACAGCATGTTTTCGCATGTTTGCTTGGCTACTTTTAAGTTTTTTTTAATAGTGAAGTTTAGAACAGTATATAAATACTAATCCTTTTTTATGCATGATATGTAGTTCATGTTTGGTGAGAAATCACCCCCTGCCACACACCTTAATGGTAAATCGCAGGGTATTATGTAGATGTAGATAGATCATCGGTCAAAAATCCTACGGTTGGTTTGACGCAGCCCTCCACTCCATTATTCTACCTTCCAACATCTTCATATTGACGTATTTCTTCTCTTTTACATCCCTCACTACCTGTTTCACGTATCTCATACGAGGCCTGCCTTTTCCAATCTTCCCGTTCAATTTTCCCCTCGAAGATTGTCTTCATCGCTTTGCAGTAGTAATCGGAAAGTTGTAAGATTCCAGTTTCGATTGACGGATTTGCGAAAGTGAAAGCTACCCGCGTCGAGAAATGAAGAACGTTGGGACTTAATGCGGAATGCGATGTTTGGGAGATAGTTTAAGTAAGTGACTGCTACATTTAATGCGTTCAACTTCTGTGGTTGGCCACTCTGATCTCATCTCTCCGTTTTCTTAGCTGGTTTTCCTAGCCCTCCGTGCGTAGGAAAGCAGGCCCGAGTCGTGGGTTTTCAGCGCGCACCACTTGGGCGGCGCTAATGAATGGAGTTCTCAGAGTGAATGGTTGGCTCAGTCAGTCATGGGCCCGATAAGGCCTTGAGGCGTGGAAAAAGCAGTGTGGCACCGTGTCGTCTGATCGGTTCGGGCGGCGAGCTGCCAGTTCCGTCGCTGTCTTGGGCGCTACTTCTCCATCGTGGCCTTGCAATTTCTTAGCTTCGACGCCGGAAACGGAGTTGGTTGACTGTTGACTTCACAGCGCGAAGTCGAGACATCGCGGTCGATTCCCCTTATGGTTGCTGTGTTTTCCACAACCAGATAATTGGATCAAAGATCTCTAGTTTTATCGTTGCGTCTAGCCGATGATCTTAATCCTTGGACTGACAGAACATCTTTGTCGGGATTTGAAACCGCCCGCCACTCTGGCTATAAAGGTCGTCTCCGAGATGTTTATTGGTCACGTTAAATACTTGACAAGCAATTGAAAATTGGTGTGATACATGGCAGTTAGAATTAAATTTAAAAAAATGTGTAGTAATGAATTTTTGTAAAAAGAATAGTTCTCCTCCTAGCACATACAATATAAGTAATTGAAAAAACATACGTGGAATCCATTAAATATCTTGGAATAAGACTGACACACGATCTTTCTTGGGGTAAACACATCGTACATACAATTAGAGAGACGAATGGCGGTAGATGTGTCCGATCGGAGAGTAACAATGGATAGCATTGGTAGCTGCATGCTGGTATGAGTATTTAAAGCTAACCCTACTAACAGAATGATTTTGCATGTTTGCTTTGCAATTTCTATCTTTTTTAAATCGTGTAGTTCTGACTACTATATTAATACTATTCCTTTTTTATGCATGATATGTAGTGCATGTTTGGTGAGAAATCACCCCCTGCCACACACCTTTGTGGTGGCTTGCAGGGTATTATGTAGATGTAAAATCTGGGAATAGGATTGGTTTACTGCAGCCCTCCATTCTGCCCTATTCAGTGTCAATTCCCTCACGCCCTGATATGTTTTCTCTTTCACGTCCTTTATTTGCCCTATATACTTGTCCCTTGATCTTCCTCGTGGGACCTTCCCTTAAATTTCTCTTTGTGTGATACTTCCAACTAATTATTGTGCCTCAAGGTATGTCCAATCCTTCTGGTTCTTCTTTGCCGTTGGGTTTTCCACATTGTCCTTTCTTTATCAGCTCTTCTGTGCACCTCTTCGTTCCTCACTTCATCTCTCGATTTCATCTTCAACATTCTCCTCCAGCGCCAAATTCCGAAGGCATCAATCCTTTGTTGGTCTGCTTTCCCGATGTTTCATGTGAGTCGGCTTACGCGGAAGCTGATTTTTTCTACTCGTACCTGATACAACTAGATGCAATGGGTTTCTCCGTTAACTCAGTAGTAATCTGTTTGGCACACGTCGAACCCTTCCTCAAACGCGCCGTTACGCAGAGAAGCTGTCCCCATACCCTTTCAGTATCTTTCCTACTACGATGTGTCATTTGATTTATCCATTCCATCGCTCCCTGTAAATAGAGAAGCTGTAATAATTCAGGTTTTCAGGAGCGCAAAGTTGGCGATATCATTACCTTCCATCTGCGCCCAGTTTATTTTCCCTGGATTAGTCGAGTCGCATTTCGTGAGATACTCGCTGATGAAACACGTCTGTGATTCATTGATACTGTTTGTAAAAGGTGATTTCATTGCGTTCATTACAACGTTCGCTGTATAAAAATCCCCTTACCTTTTGCGAGGTTACTGTTTTTGTGATATTTATAACACTTGCTATGATTCAATTGGACCTGAGTCGGTCCATTCTTCTCCTACCACTCTCCATAAGATATTATTAATGATCGTATTTCTTTGTGTTCTCAGTAAATGTATCGTGGTGAATTAAGGCATTGAATTGTTAAAAGCAATGTCGCCGATTATCACGTCGTATACCTATTACCCAGTGAGAAGTTCATTCCATCGTATAAATGCTTTTCCATTAAATAGTGCTCCTGTGGATGATGTCGTGATGATAGGCTGTAATTACTTTCACCTCCTAAATATTTATCCCGAGTCACCCGTGGACGAGTAACGGGTGACACGCTTCACTTCCCTTTCCCAGGGACATCTCGCATTTCGAAATTCTTTTCAGCGTCATGCATATGGTGATGTACACACATTTTTTTAACTTGGTATTTTATTTCTTTCTTAAAAAATGTTTACTTGAGAAAAGCTTTATTTTAACTCTTTGAGAAGGCAAGTCTCTGCTGCTGATTTCGCAAAATGTCACATATCGTCATCTCGCATAATCCATGTCGTAGCTCTCGCCAATTCCAAAAATTTGGTGCACATTCGTTTATCCTAGTGTGTCGTATTTTCTCCAAGTAATTAACAACTTCTTTGATGTTGAATGATAACCGATGTGATAAACCAAATAATAGCGCAAACACACGAAGCAATTACATCATACCTAACGACTTATTTGCTCCCCTCAGTTTATAAAATGCTCCGCAGTGTAGGGATGAAGAGAGAAAGTAACATCAAAAACACGTTAAAAGTATAAATTGAATAGGCGATGCTTTGAGAAAAAGTGACATACTGAAAGAAAACTTAACCGATGTATTTTTCACACAAGTCTTGTTGGTGACGACTAGTCAGTCTTTGCATCTCATTTATCTGGTTTTAATCACGAGTCTGATTTTAGAGTAGAGATGTTAATTGTTCATTACAAAGGTGTGCTAAGTTGGATTTTTTTTAGAAGATTTCGAGATTATATCATCATTATATCATCTAAGGCTTTGGGACAGAAGTTGTTAAATGAAATTCTACCGTTTAATCTGTCCACATTTTATCACCTACATCTACACGATACCCTGCAAGCCACCGCGAGGGTGTGTGGCAGGGGGTGAAGATCACCAAGCATGCATTACTAACATGCAAACAACAAACTATAGTGTCTCAGCAACTATAGTGTCTCAAGCAACTATAGTGTCTCATCTATGTACCATGTATCTGCCCGCCTTTAAAATGCATTCCCCCACTATCCTGACCTTCAACACGTTCCTTATTCCACTTAATCATACCCTCTAAGCTACCCAACCACTCATGCAGTCCCTACCTCTTTGTTAAGTTATAATTTTTTATACTTTTTTTCAGGGAAAAAGGTGCAGAAATGCGCTTTCAGGGGTGATGTTTGTTTCCCATTTGGCGCATCGCTCGCAATCTTGGCGGTTGTCCGCGTAGGTCGGTGCCGTGCATTGCGTGGGCGTGCAGTTGGGGAGGCGGTGGAGAGCGTGGGCCGCAGCTTGCACCTGTGCGACCGACGCTCGAGGGAGACGCCCGGCGTCGGGCCGGGACGGGGAGGTGGGCGGGGGCCATTCAGTGGCTCGCCAGCACTTCCACGGCAACGGAAGGGGAGAACGTGTTATCGAATGGAGACGACAGCGCCTGTTATCAACTCATGCTCCTGATGACGCCGCGCCACGAGTAATTAGCGGAAGGACTCTTGAAGATCGCATCTACATCGACAATCACTAAAGATTTATCGTGGGGAAGACACATCCGGGAAATATGCGGCCGAGCGAAGAGAAAGCTAGGATTTATAAGAAGAGTACTTGGGAAATGTGATGAGAAGCAAAAGAGCGATGATACTAGTTAGGCCCCACCTTGAATATGTAGCCAGTGTATGGGATCCTAATGAATTAGGTTTGATCAGAGAACTAGACAGTGTGCAGCGTAGAGCAGCTTGGTTCGTTAAAAGGTGTTACGATAGGTTAAGTAGCATTTCAGCATTAATAAAAGAATTAGGGTGGGAATCATTATCAGAGCGTAGGTTAAGGTACAGATTAAATCTATTAGAGAAATTTCAATCGGATAGCTTTACTGAAGATGTTAGGCACATATTACAAAAAACAGCGTATTATGCTAGATTCCACAATATAAATAAGATTAGAGAGCTACATTATCGTACCGATAGATTAAAAATGGCATTTTCCCCCCGTACCCTAAGAAAACAGAATAGGCAGTATAGCATAGGTATAGGTAGGTGAAATATTTTTGAGTAGCCTGTAGTGCATGATGTATGTATTAACCCCTTAAATACTATAGATTCTAACAATCTAGTTGCATAAGACCCTATAGTTGCTTGTTTGCATATTTATAGTGCATACTTGGTGATCTTCGCCCCCTGCTACACACCCTCGCGGTGGCTTTCAGGGTATTGTGTAGATCTACATCTACACAAGCAAGCCACCGCGAGGGTGTGTGGCAGGGGGTGAAGATCACCAAGCATGCACAACTAACATTAAAACAAGCCACTATAGGGTCTCATGCAACTACATTGTTAGTATCTATAGTATTTAAGGGATTAATACATGCATCATGCACCACGGAATGCTCCAAAATATTTCCCCTCCTTATCCCTTTGCTATCGTGCGATTTGTGTACTCTCATAGTAGTCTCTCTTCAGTCACACCGAATTGGGATGGGAATCTTTGTCACGACGCAGGCTGCATTATAGACTTAATCTTCTAGGAAACTTTAAGGAGGGACATTTCATTAATGACGTTAATCATATATTGCTGGCTCAGACTTATTATGGTAGGCTCGATAATTCTAATACAATTAAGGAGATAGATTGCAGGACGGACAGGTTTAAAATGTCATTTTTTCCGCGTACGATTCGAGATCAGAACGTTAAACATCGCGTAAATCGGTAATAATTATAGACGTAATATTCAGAGTAGGTCCATAGTATTTTTTTTTAATTACCTGCATGTTCAAATCAACGTGTGACTCACATGCATTGCTTTTTTTGCATGCATGAGTATCTATGAAATTGGTGTCGGGTTTCAAGGCATGCATGGTATTCATGGGTGTGTCCTGCATGATTGGGATTTAGTAGTTTTTCTTCTTTTTTTCCCCAATTACTTTTAAAGGTGTAGTGTTCATTTTTGTTTGTTGTGTCATTGTTCCTGGTGTGGATGCACCCCCTGCCACACACCCTCGAGGTGGCTTGCAGGGTATGTCGTAGATATATAGATATTAGTAGAAAGCGCTTGGCGTAACTCAACGCGGAACCTCCTTTTGCCGGACACTCACTGGTTGTGTGTCAGATGTCGCTTTGCCAGGCATAGCCGTGTGTTTTTAAATGCTCTTTATTTTAAAAATAAAAGTGGTTACACGTCAACACGATGCTGGACCCACGGTGCAAAAACTGTACTGCATGAGCCCGATCCCTGTAGCCAATGCCACGAGCATCATCATCGCCGAGATGTTTCGCGAGGAGGATCAGGAAGAACGTCCTGCAGATGTTTTCACACGCTGGACGCGATGCAGTACCATCAGATGACCTCTGGAGCTTTCATGACACTGAAGCAGCATTGCGGGATTGGGATTTGGTAGTTTTCCTTCTTTTTTTCCCCAATTACTTTTAAAGGTGTAGTGTTTGTTTTGTAGTGTTCATTTTTGTTTGTTGTGTCATTGTTCCTGGTGTGTATGCACCCCCTGCCACACACCCTCGAGGTGGCTTGCAGGTTATGTCGTAGATATAGATATATAGATATAGTATGGGGGGAAATGCCATTTCGAATCCATCAGTACGACAGTCTAACTACCCTACTACCCTACATCTAACTACCCTACAATCCGCCTCTCGAGTCAGCCGCCAATCGACTACCCTACAATCCGCCAAAAGGTTCGTGGCAGGGGATGAGTTATCACCAAATACGCATTACGTACAAGAACTAAAGGTGGAATACTCTACCTCCATCCAAAATGCTTGGAAACATATGAGTAGTACTAAACACATGGATTATATATGGATTCATCAACAAAAATCTACGTTTGGAAACGTTACGATTGGAATCTACGTTACTGAAATCTACGTTTGGCATCTCTTCGCAATTGCCCATTCGCTCATTACAACTCTCAAGCACAACCTTCCTGAACCCCTCTTCTGAGTTGGTGTGGTGCCTAGAGTACTGGCCTCTCAACGGGAAGTCCCGGGTTCGAATCCTGTCAACATCATCATTACTCGACAATCCTAAGATTGGTTTGACGCAGCCCTCCACTCGAATCTTCTTTCGGCCAACCACTTCATATTAACGTAATTCTTCTCCTTTAGACCCTTCACGACCTGTTCTCATACGAGGCCTGCCTTTTCCATTCTTTTTCTTCACTTTTCCCTCGAAGAATGTATTCATCGGGCCATGGTATCTAGAAACGGCAGATTGAGTTGCCCCGTCTTCTTCTTAGGGTATTCAGAATACTTCTCTTTTCTCCCACTCTTCTTAACACTTCTTCCTTTGTTCACTCAGTCGATCCATTTTATCTTCATCATTCTTCTGTAGCACCACATTTCGAATGCTTCCACCCTTTTCTTCTCCACTGCTGTCATCGTCCACGCCTCATTGCCATAAAGAAACATACTCCAGATGTACCTTCTGATGAATTGTTTCCTAACTTCTACGCTTGTATTTCCAGCTGTTAGTACATTCATTTTTTGATAGAATTCCCTCTTTTCCTGGGGTATTGCATAGAGCATTTCTTTTTTGCTTCGTCCATCATTGGTTACTCAGCTCAGGTAACAGAACTCTTTCACCTCCTCAAGTTTTTCTTTTCCAAGTTTAACGTTGGTTTTTGGCCTCTTCTCTCTTGCTACATACCAATATCTTAGTCTACTTCTTATCGATCTGCAGCGGATATCTGGGCATTGTCCTTTCCATGTTTATTACAATCGTATTCAGATCCCTCTCTGTCTCTGCCATGAGTGCTATGTCATCAGCGAATCGCAGTATGGAATCATCTACATCTACATAATACCCTGCAAGCCACGAGGGTGTGTGGCAGGGGGTGATTTCTCACCAAACATGCACTACATATCATGCATTAAAAAGGAATAGTATTAATATAGTAGTCAGAACAACACTATTTAGAATCCTGGCCGTGGAAAATATTTTCCATTGGTAAATCGGCCCTGCTTGAAAGTTTTATGGAGAACATTCGAGTGCAGTACTCCGTCCGTCGGATGGGACATTAAGCCGTGGCCCCCTTGGTACCTTTCGTACAGAGTAGCCTAATGCCCACGCCGGGTTTCCCTCCACGCCTCCTCCTTCCTCTTCCATTCGCATCCTTGTACCCTTCCTCCCGGTCGAAGCACCTATTATTGCGGATACAGACGTGAAAACACAAGGGGTTTAATGAATGTATATGCCAATCAAGACAAAGTCGAAAATGTTTCAACTTACTCAGGTACATTACGCCATTTCGAGGGCTATACGCATCGTACGTGACATAGCTCGTCGTAATTGCGAGTGTACAATACTAAGATTGGCTGAACCCAACTATTCACTTACTTCTTCTGTGTAGTCCAATCCGCTATTAGTAACTGCAATCTTAATAATTGTTAGAGGGGACTTCTTCTTCCTGAATTCGCTGATTAAATGAAGGCAGGATCATTTTTGCTACCGAATTCAGGAAGAAGAAGTCCCCTCTAACAATTATTAAGATGTTAATGGAAAGTTCATGTAAATATGAGGTGGTTAGCCGGTAGCATAAGTGATCATATTTACATGAACTTCTCCATTAAATCCCGCGCACACTTTCCCCCAACGATTGTCTTCATGAGACCGTCATGCCTCATGGCCAGGTTGCCCCGTCTTCCTCCTATAGTTTTCATCAGACGTACTTTGCTCCAAATCATCTTAGGACTTCTTCGTTTGTCACTCTGTCCATCCATTTTATCACCTATTTCAATTGCTTCTAACCTTGATTCTTTGCTGTTGATATTGTACATGACTCACTACCATTAAGATGCATGCTCCAGACATAAGTTCTAATTAAGTGTTTCCATTTTTCAAACTGTGCATTTCCAGTGATATTACCTTTTTTCTCATGGTATAACACCCTTTTTGCCTTTGCTAATCCACTAATCTCCTTCTTGCTTCGTCCATCCCTTACTATTCGGCCATTTTAGATACTCTTCTTCCGTATCTCCTTCTCTTGCTATTGAAACACTCCTTATCATTATTTCACCTGAGTTTTTCTCTTACGTCTTAAGAAAAGAGATGAGAAAAACCCAAGTGAAGACAATTACTGATATTGTAACGAGCGATTCGTGCACAGCAAATTTGCGAATCACTCGTGTTTTTACCACGTGACTCCTTGGTTACCTGTTCGAGATAATCTCGACGGTTTCAAACACACCCTCCATGGCCCCGAATTATTTTTGTCACACATTTAAGCTGCGAGTATCACCGCCGCTATGTGGTGTATGACCTCGAGGTGAAAGAACAAAGGTTATGCGATCATTGTGCCCCCGGCTGGGCGCTGACCGGCCCGTGTGATGACGTGGCAACAGCGTACGGGGTGCGGCCCGCACCCTCCCGGATGTAGGTGCTGGTCATGTAGGGGGGACGCCTCCCCCTGATGAAGGCGGTGGCTGACTCCTCAGCCAATTAGTTGCGTGCTCCAGGCAGAGGAGGTGAGAAGGAAGGCTCTCCTCATCCTCTGTGTACATACTTAGCGAATGCCGCCGCGTGCCTGGAATAGGGGAACTCGATGCCTACTGCGCAGTACGATCAGCGTTTATTTTTTATCATCAATCACAATCCTAAATTGAGGCATTTTTATTCATTTTTCATTTACTTGTTTCCGCGGGAAAATTTAATTCAGAATTGGGATCAGCAACATTTGCTACAGCTCTCCGATAATACATAATTATCTACATCTACATAATACCCTTCACGCAACTATAAAGATGAGCGGCAGGGGGTGAATTCACACTAAACATGCATTACATATCATGCATAAAAAAGGAATAGTAGTAACACACTAGTATACACTTGACAATTTAAGAAAAAGATAAGAAGAGCAAAGCAAGTAAGCTAAAACTTGCTGTGAGTTGGGTTATCATCAACTCCTTATACCATCATGCAACAATCTATGCTAAGGATTGATTCACTCGTATTGGACATATTTACCGCTATTCATATCCCTGATTGTACGAGGAAATAACGACATTTTGAATCTGTCAGTTCGGCGATCAATTTCTCTGATTTTGCAATTATTGTACAGCCTACCATAGTAAGTTGGAGCCCGTAAAATATTTTTAACGTCATCACTGAAAATATTATCTTGGAATTTATTTAAGAGATTAAGTCTAAATTTCAACGTCCGGACCGACAATGACTCCCATTTTAGTTCATTTAATGGACTGGTTACGCAAATGTATTTATCATTACGTCCCTTAACCAATCGCCGATCTTCGCTGCACACGTTCAAGTTCGTTATTTAGACCGATTTCGTATTTTTGCGTTGGGAGATGCTGACAGGTTTCACATCGTCGAAGAAGTTGTCCGTATAACCGCAATGAATTCTCGAAGCCACTAAAAACAACATAACAGCATAGCATGATAAATAATTAACAAACTTTACGTCCTTTGATTACGAAGACAGTTTGACATATACTCTGTCCTCTTACTTCATGTGGTGGTTCGCAATAGGTCATAACACGGTACATATTACGTGCCTTTGGTACCTTCCCACTTTCTCTTCTTCATTACACCCTAAAATACGGTGACACTGCTGGTAATATTTGCACGTCCTCTTAACAGGAATCCTTCGCCATCCCAAATCGTCACCTTCTCCCGTGGAAATAACTGTTTGACGACACAGAATGAAAAAACACATGCCAAATCCACAAAAATAAACTTGAATACGACCCGAGTTTCACTGTATTACAGCATCGTCAGGTAGCGTTTCTGTAATACAGTGAAACCTAGGTCGTAGTAAATTTTATTTTTGTGGATTTGGCACGTGTTTTTTCTTTCTGCGTTACCATGTTTCGCTTCCAATCCATATCGCCTGAATTTTCAGAATTTGTTTTAACTGTTTGGCATTGCTCGTTAAAAATATTTTTAGGGTGATCGGTGAAAATATTATCTTGGAATTCAGTTTAGACATTAAGTCTAAATTTCAACCTACGGTCTAACAATTGTTCACATTTTAGTTCATCCAATAGATCGGTTACGCTAATGTTTTATCAGACCGTCCCATTACAAATCTTGCCGTTCTTCGCTGCACAGGTTCAAGTTCATTATTTAAGTCTATTTCGTAAGGATCCCATACATCCACATAATACCCTGCAAGCCACCTCAAAGGTGGGTGGCAGGGGGTGAATTCTCACCAAACATGCACTACATATCATGCATTTAAAAGGATTAGCATTAGTATATTAGTCTCGACTGCAATATTAAATAAGATAAAAATAGCAAACTACGCATGCAAAAACGTGCTGTTAGTCGGTATACCTTCAAGTCCTTACACCAACATGCAACTACCTATGCTATCCGTTGCTACACTCGTAATGGATATATTTACCGCTATTCATATCTCTAATATTACGAGGAAAAAAGGACATTTTGAATCTGTCAGTTCGGCAATCAATTTCTCTAATTTTGTAATCATGGTACAGTCTACCATAGTAAGTTCGGGTTCGCAAAATATTTTTAACGTCATCAATGAAAATATTAACTTGGAATTTATTTAGGAGATTAAGTCTAAATTTCAACCTGCGATCTGACAATGACCCATTTTACCTCACGTAATAGACTGGTTACGCTAATATAGTTATCATGCCGTCCCTTTACAAATCTTACCGATTACACCGCCATACACTGGCAATGTATGCCAGTGTATTCGGTGTACTTTGGAATACACAGGCAGTGTATTCCGAATGAGGTCTAACAAGGAAAAAGTAGCTGATTTCTCATACATGATCGTCACTTTTGCCCAGTACTGTTTTGATGTATTCCAGATTACGATTAGCTTCACCCATTATTTCACGTACGTGTTTACTACAAGAAAGATCATGTGTCAGTCATATTTAAATGAAACCCAGACAGTTTTATTTCCATCTTCAATTTCGCCCCTGGCCCACAATTAAGTACCGAAAGAGCCAGATGTGGCTCGCGGGCCGCGCTCTGCCGAACCACGCCCTCGTGGGTCCTACTCGTCAATGGGACGAGCCTTTTGCGGCGGGATGTAGCGGAGGTGGGTGCGGTGGTGGATGGGGAGGGCCGCGAGTGTGTGTTTGATGTCGGCAACGCGGGATTTCGCAAGCGGCGGCGGCGGCGGGTAATGAATGAAGCCGATTCGCTGGGGCGTGAATGGGGGCAGCGGAGGGGGCAGTGGCCCCGCACGGCAGAGACTACGCGGGCGACGACGAAACGGAAACCTCACGCAACGCACCCACGACAGAATGCGGCCACTGGCGATGATCACTTCTCGAACCTCCAGCCTAGTGATGGAAACAAGGAGGCTACATGAGGCTACAGGCTACAGGAGGATAATATAATATTCGTGGATGGAAAAATGTCGGTCAAAATCGATTTTTCGAGCAATCGATTTTTAATCGAAATGAAAAGCTTGAATTTTCAGCAAAAATCGAAATTTGAACCAATAGATCGATTAATCGAAAAAGTCTACGGTTCATTTTTGAAAAAAAAATGCAGTTGGTTTAAAAACGTTTATTATTCACTTGAAAAACGCTCATAATACATATTTGAATAATATAAAAAATCCCTAAAAATGTACTTGTACTGAATGTATTGTACTGAAAATGTACTGAAAACATTCTTGAATTATTAGTCGTACAAATATACGATTTACTTTAATGTGGATCACCGCTTGGAACCATTCGGCTTCACTAAAATTTTTAAGAAAGATCAACTGATTAAGATGCTTTTTTGATGATGTAGGGCGTGCCTTTCCAATTTTACCGGCATTAGAGAAGTCTTTCACATGAGACGGATGACGTTATCATACTCAGTACTCTGATCGCGAAACGGTACGTGTTGGGGTATTCACCCTTTATCTCCTCCCAGACTATCAGAGGATTGGGGTTGTCTTTCCTATCGACGGGTGGCCTATTGAGGTATTGCCTAACTTCTACTGTCATCTACTTCTAACAAGAAGTGACCTCAGTGACAGTTCATCGAAGACCTCTACTGACTACTACGCGCTGCTGAGATCAAACGAAATGGTCAAGATCGAAGTTGAAAAATCGAGTTTGGATCGAAACTCGAAGATCATGGCTCGATCTCGATTTCCTCTATCTTTGACTATTAACATTCGATTTTCGATTTTAATCGAAATCGATTTTTCCATCACTACTCCAGCCAGAGATAAGTGTATTGACCAGAGAGTGCTCACTCGATCGCCTACTGACGAGACTACCTCATGACCTCTACCAGGGTAGTCCAGCGAGAGGTGGAAGCGGGAGGATAAATTGCTTTCATACCTCCCTTTATTCAGAAGCGGTTCGCGTATGTCCAACACGCCGAGGTTTAAATTGTATAGACCTTCGTTTATGGCAGTGAGGCATGGACGACGACAGCATCGGAGAAGGAAAGGGGGGATCGGGTTGGTGTGGTGGCTAGTGTACTGGCCTCCCATTCCGAGGGCCCGGGTTCGCATCCCGGGAATGGAGGATTTTTCAGTGGAAAACCGGTCCCCACTTGAGTGGAGGGCATTTCAAGTCCAGTACTCCGTCCGTCGGATGGGACGTAAAGCCGCGATCCCCTTGGCGCCTTTGGTTAAGAGTAGGCTAAGGCCGACACCGGGTTTCTCTCCACCCTTCCTCCGTTTCCTGAAAACTCATACCATTACCCAATTATCCACCTATCCTAAATGGCACAAATGACCTCAGCTGTCGGTCGCCTCCCCTGAATAACCAACCAACCAGAAGGCTGGAAGTATTCGAAATGTGGTGCATCCGAAGAATGATGAAGACAAAATGGATCGACCGAGTACAAGGAAGAAGTCTTACGAAGAGTGGGAGAAATGAGAAATCGGCTGAAAACCCTAAAAAGATGACGGGGAAACTTAATCGACCACATCTTATGACACGACGTCCTGTTGAAAACAATAGTCGATGGAAAAATGAACGGGAAGATTGGAAAAGACAGGCCTAGTATGAAATATATGGAACAAGTTGTGAAAGAGACGAATTACGTTAACAGGAAGAGGTACTATGAGGCGGGTCAACCGTCCGCCGCCGAAATTAGCGTAACGAATATTTTAATTTTCTTACAACTAAATTGCTAAAATATGTTTGTACAGTAAGAATCACCAGGAATAGAGGACAATAATTAGAGAATAAGAATTTGGAGAGAGTTCTCTATTCTCCTTGATAAGAACCTTCGGGGTTCCTGGCTGGGCACTTAACAACCTCATGAAGTAGGCATATGAAACAGCAGCATGTTCTCTTATATTCAACGAAATGTAGATCCTTCCCTGCAGCGGTTACTTCACCCTTCCAAAAGGACAAACCACAATACTCAGGAGCGAGCGTGGTCATACCCGGGCCTCCCGCGGTAATCCTCCGCGACCCTGAGACGTTCCTCCAGCTTTTGTCTCCAGTAAGATCCCTCACCTGCGTTTTAGTTCCATGACCGCGTTGATCCTCAGCGACTCTGAGAGATTCCCCCAGCCTTTTATCCCAAGTAAGATCCCTCACCCGCACTTAAGTTCTAGTTCCCTGAACACCAATTTGCTTGATAAGACGACATTTAAAAGTCCGAAAGTCTTCTAAAGATGCCGCTAATTAGTTTATTACCCCTTCACAAGCCAATCTGTTTATGTGCCCCAGAGCATCGTTTCTCTCAGACACGTGTGCGACCGGGTTCGCCAAAATAATTTGAGGGTTTTTCCGAAATTGTGCATTTCACATTGGTTGCGTAAATTTCTCTCCCACTCGTTTTCGCGGAGCGATTCAGTCTTATTTTGCTGCTGTGATTGGAAGAACTCAAGCGTTTTCGGCTCATCGACACGGAAACGAGGAGTTGTTACGGAATAATCTATCTATCAGGAGAGTGCTAGAGAACGAAAAGAGCGTGCTTCAGAGCAATATTGGACCTCAGGTCTCGAAGTTGACTTGTCGCATAATAAAAGAGATTTTACAATTATCTTTTACTTGATCATCAATAGTTTATACAATATATAATTAGTAATATTAGAAAAAAATAGTTTAAAAATATATAAACAAATTGAAGGTTCGCGAACTAGCCGCGAGAACCTTAACGGAGTTACCCGCTGAAAATGCACAATAGCAGAAATTCCACAGAGAAAAAATCATTCGCCTTGACCTTCTGCTATTGTGCATTTTCAGCGTGTAACTCCGTTAAGGTTCTCGCGGCTAGTTCGCGAACCTTCAATTTGTTATACAGTAAGCACCTTAGTGTTTAAAGTTCGGCCTTAACCTCTTGGACGGTGGCGCCTTGCGCACGACTGCGACTGCTTTGTGGCATTATATGCCTAGTAGTTCGAGAACATCTAGTTCCTTTAAGGCCTTTAAAATTCCACAGGGAAAAATGACGCCTCGGTAGCTTAACTGGTTAAAGCACCTGGCCGGAAATCAGGGGATCCGGGTTCGTATCCCGGTCAAGGCGAATGATTTTTTCTCTGTGGAATTTCTGCTATTAAAAATATATAATTTTAATAATATAAACTATTATATTATTAAAATAATATTAATATAATTATTATATTATAAATAATATTAATAGTTAATATAATTTTATAATATTGGTTTATATTCGTTACAACGACACAAAGGAGAAGACGAATCCTGAAAAAATTCCTCTCAAAGAAATACATGACATTATGCTGACAGTTGCGGAACAGGCTGTTCAGTCAAAGAAGTCAGCTGCGCTACAATATATGTGCGAAAAAATTTAAGATGGCAATAGATTCCAATAAATATAGTATTGCCGCAGTTCATGGATGTTTTTGCAGTACTGGAAGTACTGGAAGATTCTCGGATGAATATCTGGACTCCAGGCAAAAGGACATCAAAAGGTTCAGGGAGCACCACTCGAGGAAGATGTCTTGGAAAGAAGGATTCTAGGATATTTTCCAAAGAATGCTACAAAGATTGGATCCACTAATTTCAACAAGAGAAATACTGGAAAAGAAACAAAGAATGTCCAAGGAGGTACGGAATCTTCTTCTGATAGAGGGGTCAACAGATTCAGAGGACAATTATGATGTAGACTCGGACTCAGATGAAGAGATTCTGTGAGGTAAAAACTGATAAATTGTATAGATGAAGTGTTCTTAGAAGTGCTTTCTTTCTTAATATTCCGATTTGAATCACGATTCAAACCATCCCTCACATTTTAAAGAAATTGTGATGCTAATTTTGTAACTACATTCAGTAGTTTTTGGTATCGATATTTGTACCGATATCTTCATCTATACAGTATAAGGTAAGCAGTGTGCGTCAAGCATCGATATCCGCTAGTGAATGATAGTTGTTTTTAGATGCTTGAAATATTCTCCTTCAGGGAAAAGAAATTTTAAATGACCGTCCGTATGATTGCTCATCATCAGCATTTCAATCCTAGGATTGGTTTACTGTAGCCCTCCATTCTGCCCTATTCAGTGTTAATTCCCTCACGCCCTAGTATGTTTTCTCTTTCACGTCCTTCTTTATTTGCCCTATATATTTGTCCCTTGATCTTTCTCGCGGGACCTTCCCTTCTATTATATTTCTAACTAATTCATTGTGCCTCAAGGTATGACCAATCCATCTGGTTCTTCTTTGCCGTAGGGTTTTCCATATATTCCTTTCTTCATTTGCTCTTCTGTACACCTCTTCATTCCTCACTTTATCTGTCCATTTAATTGCTAGCGAAGTGGATTTCGTGGTTTCCGCCATTTTGTCTTAAAGTGGTCCGTGACTAGTCTACGGCCTCGAAATATTGGATTTAAGTTTGAGACCTAACTAGCATGAAGTTGTGAAAATTTCATTGCTCTTGTTAAAAAAAAACAAAGGAGATATGAATGGGGTCGTTTACCATATTTTTTTATCGCCGAATCTGATAGAGTTTGTAAAATAAAAAGACCCGTATGTTTCCGTTTTTTTATCCGTCAATTATTTATCGACTTATAAGCGGCGAAAAACTGATGTTTTTTAACCATTTCAGAAAAGTGGGCGTGGTACAACCTCTGAGGTATATCCTTCGTCCAATCACAACTGTGCCCACGAAGCTACTTCGCCTCATCGCAATGGTGGGGACAAAGCTAACTCTGCCAATTGGAGCAGTTGCGACAGGATCTGTGCGAGCACACCTTCCGAGAACCCCCTCATCTCCCTTTCCTTCCCCTAAAAGCAGTCAAGGACCGGAGGAAATGACGTCAAAGTTATCAAAGCAGATTTTTCGGTAGGCGTCACCTTTTGCATATTTTAATTTTTGATCTATGAGTGAATGTTTGTGGTTAGAAGATTAATTTTTTCATTAAAATTCTTTTTTCGTTTCCATCTAACGATTTCGTGTACAAAATTGCGTTTTCGGTTCCGAGTAAACGCCCCCATTTTGGCCATTTTTCCGATTTCAGCCCACTGTGCTGTGACGCCTACGCAAGAATCTCGTGGCTAGCGTCGAACGTCCAGCTCCTGAAATACTTGGCGCCTTCGTGCTTGGATATAATTCGAGAGATCGGGCAGGAGAGGGGGAGATAGGGCTGACCCGTGTCCTCGCTTGGGACCACTGTGGGAGGGGGCCGGCAGAGACCAGCCACTCCCTTCGGAGGGCCCTTGAGAGGAGGGGAGGGCGAGTGTTACACGAACGGCGTAGGGCTCCGTTGAGAGGTCGACGAGGCGTCGTGGTTCGACCCTCGGCCGCCATCCACCCTGATGGCCCACAGTCATCAGGCGCCGACCCAGAGTGGGGGCGTTTACTCGGAATCGAAATCGCAATTTTGTACACGAAATCGTTAGATGGAAACAAAAAATGAATTTTAGTGAAACGAATTAATCTCTAACCACAACCATTCACTCACAAATCAAAAATTAAAATAAGCAAAAGGTGACGCCCACCGAAAAAGCTGGTTTGATATCATTGACGTCATTTTCCTCCCGTCCTTGACTGCTTTTAGGGGAAGGGAAGGGAGTGGAGGGGGGTTCTCGGAAGGTCTGCTCGCACAGATGCTGTCGCAACTGCTCTTATTGGCAGAGTCAGAGTTGCCACCACCCAGGTGCGATAAGGCAAAGTAGCTTCGCGGGCTCAGTTGTGATTGGACGAAGTCGTCATGCGTCAGATGTTGCACCACGTCCACTTCTCCGAAAGGGTTAAAAACATCAGTTTTTCGCCGCTTATAACTCGATAAATAATTGACGGATAAGAAAACGGAAAAATATGAGTCTTTTTATTTTACAAACTCTATCAGATCCGGCAATAAAAAAATGGTAAACGACCCACTCCTTTCGAAATAATCCCCATCGAGTCTCACAACCACTCCCATTGGTAGAGTCTGCTGTGTCCCCCATTGTGATTGGGCGAAGGAGCTTCACAGTCTCAGTTGTGATTGGACAAGTGGATGACGTAAAAGTCCACGCCTACTTTTCCGAAAGGGTTAAAAAGTTTCTACTCCGCTTATAACTCGAGAATTAACAGACGGATCGAGGAACGTAAAAATGCGGGTCCTCTTATTTTACAAATTCTATCAGAAAAGACAGTAAAAAACTATGGTAAACGACCTCATTACCGTACACAGTATCTTAGAGGGCAAGGATGGATATACCGTCGCAGACGAACCAAGCATGGACGTGCCCTGTACGTCACATTCAGCCACAACTAGTCGTCAAGAGGAGACGGGGGAATGGCGCACGAAATGAGGAAGCCGCGGAGAAGGAGCGACGCCTCCTTTGCGCCCCCCCACCGGAGACACACGCACGCACGCATATTTAGATGAGCGCATCGGAACAAGGCGCACCTGTCGTCGTCTCGCCTTCTGTTTGACAAGATGTCGTGGATTCCGGGACGAGGCGAGCAAACACACACGCCGCGCAAATCGAGGGTAGGCACACTGTGGTGGCCGCAGTCCACGCAAAAACACACAGCCGAGGGCCGGCTTCCATCCCTCTCACGAGCACCAACACACACCTGCCTCCTTGGCCAGGTGCCTCCCGAAAAATTCCAGAGGCACCGAACACGCATGGAGCGGAGGGGAACGTGAGAAACAAGAGAAACATGAAGCGGCAGGGTATTGATTGAAAAAAGCCATGCGTACAAAATAGAAATGTGCGAATACTATTACAGGGTGGCTACTGAGACCAAATGTTAAATTCCTTGACTTTTCCGTTTGACTTACTAATTTCCCTGACCGATCACCAAAAGGGCTCCTTTTATCGGAATGTTTTATTTCTGTGTAAGGGAAAAAACAAAGGAAAAACGGCGTTATAAACAAAAAAAATTGCACTCCAAGTAGGTATACAATCATACGAATCCTCACTACGATGATTTTTGAAATAATTCCCAATCGGAAATAATTTATTCATGGATATTACTTTATTTCCTAAGTTAAACATTTTCGCGCAACATAATACGGTGATTAATAACGGCGGATTTGGGATATTTCTAGGTATTTCCGGATGCCCGCGATCGCGTATACTATAAATATTATAGATACTAACAATCTAGTTGCATGAGACCCTATAGTTGCTTATCTGCATATTAGTAGAGCATGCTTGGTGAACTTCACTCCCTGCCACACCCTCGCGGTGGCATGCAGGGCACCGTGTAAATGTAGATGATCGTGTTCAGGCAATCGCCCTCCTACAGTTCTTCACCGCAGCTCTTAGATGTGTCACAGAAATCAAGTTCTCCGAGCCATTTCTCCAGCAAAGCATCGCGGACGACACTTTCTTCACGGGGCATCGCCATTTTCATGCAAATCGTGGCTGCACGAATGAGTTCGGCGCTCCCGAACGGTTTCCTTGCCGACGGAGCGTCAACCGATTAACAGAGAGAGGACGGGAGAGGCGAGGGGTCTCTGCCCAACGATTGAGAGCCATGCACTCCTCGCGGCGGTGGGCAAAGGATGCATCCCCGATCTTCCCTCCCGTTCGTATCCGCGGGCGCAGAGGAGAGCCCCTTTGATGCCACGCTCACGCTTGCAAGGAGAGCGGGTGGAGTGGCTGCCCCGTGATCCTCAAGAAGGTTGGCTCGCGACGGCTAGTCAAGTTGTCTAAGATATCTTATTAATTTAATTCCGCGTATGTCTGCTAAGTGATCCTTGCTCCACAAAGAAAATATACTAATTTTTATGTGTTCATACGTTAATAATCATAATATAAATGGATAAAAATGGGATATTTCGTACAGAAAAACATGCAAAGATATTTTTAACGCCATTTCCTACCATTTTTTGTATTCATTTCCTAATTTCGCATATTTATTAAATTCACAAATATTTCGCTTTTATCCCGAATTTTCGCAGAAAATTCGCGTTTAAGGCAACATGCGATTTTTTCCGATCCATAACTATCAGTAATGCATATTCACTACAGCTGAGGGTCTCTGACATAAATGGTAATATAAGGAGACGAATATTTCCTATGCCTCACAACGTAATCTGGAATTTAATCGTAAACTGGGATTCATCAAAAGAGTACTGGGTAAATGTGACGATCATGCACAAGAAATCAGCTTCTTTCCCCTTGTGATTGTGGATATGCTGCCAGTAATGGGATCCACACGAAATAGGCCTAAATAACGAACTTGAACGTGTGCAGCGAATATCGGCAAGATTTGTAAAGGGACGGTACGATAACCTTATTAGCGTAACCAGTCTATTAAATGAATTAAATTGGGAATCATTCGCAGATTGGGATCGCAGGTTGAAATTTAGACTTAATCTCTTAAACAGATTCCAAGACCATATTTTCAGTGATGATGTCAAAAATATTTTGCGGACCCCAACTTACTATGGTAGACTGGACCATAATCACAAAATTAGAGAAATTGATTGCCGAACTGACAGATTCAAAATGTCCTTTTTTCCTCGTACTACTAGGGATATGAATAACGGTAAATATATCCAGTACGAGTGTAGCAATGGGTAACACTGGTAGCTGCATGTAGGTATAAGGACTTGAAACTAACCCAACTAACAGCACGTTTTTGCATGCTTACTTTGCTATTTTTATCTTTTTTACATAGTGGAGTTTAGACTAGTATATTAATACCAATCCTTTTTTATGTATGATGTGTAGTGCATGTTTGGTGAGAATCCACCCCCTACCACACACCTTTATTTTGGCTTTCAGGGTATTACGTAGATGTAAACTATATACCTGTGCAGTCAGCAACAAGGCAGCGCATCCCTGCATTCCTGAACTTTTTAAGTGAACTTAAAATTAACATTTAATCCTCTAGTGAACTCATTACACTCTTTTTGCGTTAGATGAATGCATTAATGGTGGGGCAGGAATCGCAATCAATGAATTCGGTTCTCTTCGACGAAGGAAACTGCCCTATTATGGACTACGCTCCAAAATGATTAGGAGAAAATAGAGTCAGGGAAAGGCCGTCGACATCTTCTTGAACACACTTTGAGACCCTTTGGGCCTCATTAAGGCACCCGTCGATGGCAAATGGGAACAATTACAAACGGTGACCTCGTCAATCGAGACGTGTGACGCATGGGGCGGGTGACGAATGACGTGCACAGGAAGAATGCTGTCAACACGGCAGAGAAACAAGCGCAGAGAGCCACGTCAGTCTTCAACCTCAGGAACGATGACCGCAGATGTCGATGGCAAAGGATGCATTGATAACAGATATTCTAATAGCTGGAAACAATGTCCTAGCATCCACGGAGCGTGGATCATGAAGCGGAATTTAAAGTCGAGGCACACGAAATAAGGAGAGGGTCACTTAAGCCCGTTTCACACGATGCTTGATCCAGCACAAGACCTAGTGTGCTAGCCACTACTTGATATTGAGGACGGAATATAGTATTTTTGGAACCGTCCTGGGAGGTTTCACACGATCATCGATGCGATCAATCATTGTGCTTGCTATGAATCGGTTATTTCGTACGATTCCATAATGATTAAAAAAAAGAGAAGTTCGCATGGTGTCTGTAACGTGACTTGATTGGTCGATGGCTACTGGGTTACTAGGTCCTACAAGAAATCTAGTACCGCATCAAGTATGAGATCCAGTAGTTCAGCGAGTATACCAGCTAGCATGGTTGCCAGCCAGTATACTGGTTCTGTTGACACGATACTGGAAAGCTAGCATACTAGCGAGTATACTAGACCTTGTACTGGATCAAGTATCGTGTGAAACGGGCTTTAGATGCTAAAATATTGGTCAACAAGATTCCCCCCATGTGAGAGCTCTAAGATCCCAGACTAAATAACCACCGACGGCACTGAGAACGGAGATGTTTGGCCAAAAGCGCATACTATTATCATAAATAGGGCCGGACAATTCTGAACGCGGTGAATTAAAGACAGGTGGCCAGCGGAAGTCCAGGCGGCCACTAAAGTGCTCCCAGGCCAAAAAAAAGTTTGAGAGAAGCACTCCTCAAGCATAGCGCGCACGGAGTGTTGACGGTCTCGAGAGCCGTTTGACATTCAGAAGCAAACTATTCACAAGAGCAAACAATTCATACGAGCGGCCCTTCATTAAAAAACAATTTGATGAATTTCGTCAAGGCAAGTATGCTTTTCAAAGCTCATATTCCGGCAGACTCCACGAATCTAGGTTCTGTGCAAAGCGGGAATGCGGCAGTCATCAAAGACAAGAGCATTCATCAATTGCGATTCGGGAATTGTACGCAAATAATTAGGATCGAGAAATCCCAGTTTACTAGAGGATTAAATGCTAATTTTAAGACCATTTGGAAGAGCTCTGAAATGGAGGGGTGCGCTGCCTTCTTGCTGACGTAACAGGTATATTAGAGTTCACGTTAAGAGAATATTCGTCTCCAGAAACTTGCCATTGTATTTCAGAGCCCCTCAGCTCCATTGAATATGTATTAATAGTAGCCTGTGAAAACTATCAAAGTTCTTCAAGTCTCCTCCGTTAAACATGGTATAGATGTAAAGTCGTTTTTATAGGCCCCAGGGCATCCTGCTCGTGGATTCCTATGCTACTGCGAAGCATGGCTTGAATTTCTCGCGATTATGGGCCAAATCAACAGCAAACTTATCACAATGAATACTAAATGTACCTAAACGAATCTAGTGAATGAATAATTTTAAATAAATGCATAAAAGTTAATCACAATAAATTAACTGAATTCATTTACCTCCGATACTATCGAGAGTCAGTCTAAGCTAATGAACAATGCTAGGAAGGGAGCTGAGGGAAAATGGACAGGGATGCCACTTCCAACAGCCTGCATTAGCCGACTGCTGACAAGGAATTCGAGCACCCTACCTACTAGTGATGAGCGATATATCGCTAACTGTGATTGAATCACCGATACTGAAAAGTAGCAATCACAGCCTGTGACTGAATAATCGAAATCACTGTGACTTTAATTTAATTCGGTGAATTTAGCTCAGGCTGCTACTGCTGCTACCAACTGCACCAGTGAAAACCAACGAATACAAAGCTACTGCGCATTAACTGTGATTGAACGTGATCGCTACTTCTGTATTGCCATTAACTTGAGGAAATACATGGATTTCAAACATCCCACAGTTGCCCTGCCATCGTCCTCAAGGCGCAATAGCTGGGGTGCTTATACTTTATACCATGCTTTATACATACATTTTAGATCCAAGGCGTTCAAATTAATGGTAAAATATGGGTAAAATTAATGAAATATGGAACTTTTCTGCCGTGGTTAATGGAGAAATAGTATCTTACAACATATTCAATCTTGCGTGGCATACTGTTGCATTCCATATATGTAGATCGTTTTTTGAAACTATTTGTCTGAAAAAAAAAGTAAATTTACTCCTCAACAGTTTCAGCTACCTGTTCGGTATATGTACGTGGCGTATAATTACATGTACGTGACATATAATAATACGTAACTTGACTCAGGTATCTATATCTACGGCATACCCTGCAAGCCATCTCGAAGGTGTGTGGCAGGGGGTGCATCCACACCAGGAACAATGACACAACAAACAAAAATGAACACTACAAAACAAACACTACACCTTTAAAAGTAATTGGGGAAAAAAAGAAGAAAAACTACCATATCCCAAACATGCAGGACACACCCATGAATACCATGCATGCCTTGAAACCCAATTTTATAGATACTCATGCATGAACACCAATTTCATAGATACTCATGCATGCAAAAAAACGCATTGCATGCAAGTAACACGTTGATTTGAACATGCAGGTAATTTAAAAAAAATACTATCGACCTACTCTGACTATTACCTCTATAATTATTACCGATTTACGCGATGTTTAACGTTCTGATCTCGAATCGTACGCGGAAAAAATGACATTTTAAACCTGTCCGTCCTGCAATCTATCTCCTTAATTTTATTAGAATTATCGAGCCTACCATAATAAGTCGGAGCCAGCAATATATGATTAACGTCATTAATGAAATGTCCCTCCTTAAATTTTCCTAGAACATTAAGTCTATAATGCAGCCTGCTTTGTGACAGCGATTCCCATCCCAATTCGGCTAACATACCAGACACACTGCTTTCCCTATCGTAACACCCTTTAAGATATAATCTACCGTAAACATTGATTTGACATGTCATCATCATCAAGGGTCAACAATCCTAGGATTGGTTTGACGCAGCCCTCCACTCGATTCTTCTATCGGCCAAGCTCTTCATACCAACGTAGTTCCTCTCTTTCACGTCCTTTACGACCTGTTCTATGTAACAAATACGAGGCCTGCCTTTTCCATTTTTCCCGTTCACTTTTCCCTCGACGATTGTCTTCATCAGGCCATCGTGTCTTAAGATATGGCCGATTAGGTTGTCCAGTCTTCTTTTTATAGTTTAGCAGACTTCTCTTTTCTCCCACTCTTCTTAAGACTTCATTTGTCGCTCGGTCGATCCATTTTATCTTCATCATTCTTCGATAGCAATTTGATATGTCATTATTCTGAAATCATTTGACCTGGTAGTTGACTAAAAAGCTCTGAATTCTTTCCATCATGCATCTATTCAATACAATTTGCATCTTATTTGAGATATTTTCCATTTATTTTTCCTAATATCTACTGTATTAAATTGTCCTATTCCCTGTGCATCGAAGTACGTAGATATTGCTAAATTTCAACATGCTTATTGCAGAATGTTACAGTTGCAGTTGGACTTACTGGAACACTGACGTACCGACATGGCCAGTCCCCTACTATGTGATTGCGATTGTCGTTTCTATGCCGTGTCAATTCCAAAGGCCGTTTTATACGGCGCAAGTTGATGTTGATTCCGTTGGAGGAGTCGTCTGCGGAACTCCGTGACGTAGAAAATTGCGAGGACGCTTGCTTGACAGCTTTACATGGTGCAATCGCCGGTGCATTATGTCAGTGACAATATACCATTCAGTAGCGGTAATACCGTCAATATATCGCATAACGTCAAGATCTGTTAAGGAGCAATTAATTGGACGTGAAAGATACGATAAATTACATCCACTTTAAATTATTTTTAAGCCATAGTCTAAACAATAGTGGAGACCCAAGTCCCGTATACTTAGCCCAATATTTGCACCACGAACGAACGGATGTGGGCCAAGGTAACAGGTTCTTCTTTTACGCACGAAATTTAAGCTTCCACGTGATTAATCGTCCAGCTCATCATTATTGCACTATATTCACCACCTAAGGAGTTGAGTGCAAACAAAAACACCCAACTAAATCGTCAACAACCTATTTAATTGCTAGAATTCCCCTGGCAGTTCGTTGCCGTTACATTCGCACCATCTAGTGAGAGAAATAAACTTCAAACTTGCGCGAACGCATGTATCAGATCAGAATATGTTCTAATTTGCTCACAAGTGTTCGCAGAGTTCGCGCTGCCTGTCCTCGCAAGTCGTCGCTTTACACGGCGCAATATTTCTTGCGAAAGTGTTCTCGTAACAGTCTGCGCAGTATCCGTGACCGTGTAAAACGGCCTAGAAATATGATCGCATTTAATTTTATGATCACAGTTATTATCGCAATCACAGTCTTGGCTTGCAGGGTAGGCTTGTGCGATGACCGATTTTGGTCATTGATTTTCGATGAGAAAATTTCATCGAAATGCTTCGATGACGATTGCTGTCATCGATCATCGAATAGAGTGTACACGATGATCGATGACTATCGATGATCGGTGCAGATGTCTCGGTTGGCAGTTTGGTGTGGCTATTAAGTGAACACTGAATTGGGTGAAACTTAACTGAGAAGGACATGACCTATCTATTAATGAGCGAAACAAGCACCAAGTTACAAATTAAGCAACAACTCTTTGTTGTGGTATAACACAATTCTCATATCCGCATTTTCATCGGTGAGTACAAGTCGGTCGTCCAACACAACGTTTCCTGCATCGCTGAAGAACCGCTCTGATGACGTTGAAGCGGCAGGAATACAGAGGTATTTTCTCGCGTACTTCTGAAGGCGGGGATACACATCTACATCTACATAATACCCGGCAAGCCACCACAAGGGTGTTGGCAGGGGGTGCTTGCTCACCAAACATGTACTACATATCATGCATAAAAAAGGAATAGTATTAATATAGTAGTCAGAACTACACTATTTAAAAAAGATAGAAATTGCAAAGAAAACATGCAAAAACATTCTGTTAGTAGGGTTAGCTTTAAGTACTCATACCAACATGCAGCTACCAATGCTATTCATTGCTACTCTCCGATAGGACATATTTACCGTTATTCGTATCTCTAATTGTACGAGGGAAAAAGGACATTTTGAATCTATCAGTTCGGCAATCCATTTCTCTAATTTTATGATTATGGTCCAGTCTGCCATAGTAAGTTGGGGTTCGTAAAATATTTTTAACATCATCACTGTAAATATTGCCTTGGAATTTGATTAAGAGATTAAGTCTAAATTTCAACCTGCGATCTGACAATGATTCCCAATTCAATTCATTTAATAGACTGATTACGCTAATATAATTATCGTATCGTCCCTTTACAAATCTTGCCGATCTTCGCTGCACACGTTCAAGTTCATTACTTAGACCGATTTCGTAGGGATCCCATACACTGGCAGCATATTCCAAATGAGGTCTAACAAGGGAAAAGTAGCTGATTTGTCGTACATGATCGTCACATTTACCCAGTACTCTTTTGATGAAACCCAGTCAGAAACATCCTTCCTGTCCCTATACCAATGTAGGACGTCCGTAGATTTGGATAAAGCTGGGATGTCTTCGTAATTGCGGAGCTCCTCCAGGAAGGGGTCGTCAGCAGATGTAGTCGTGTCAGCAGCACATCACGACTCTCCGACATCAATGATTCGAATCAACTTATCGGTATCGATGATTCGCATCGACTCATCGAAATCGATGATTCTCATCGACTCATCGCAGTCGATGGTCGATGACATTCATTGTCATCGATTTCAGTCATCGCACCGCGATGACTGAAATCATCGTCGATGACTTCGATTAATCGACTCATCGCACAAGCCTATTGCAGGGTATTATGTAGATGTAGATTATTGAAACGGAACAGTCACATTTAAGACGGTGACAAGAAAGTCACAGTTAAGGCCATCCCTACTACCTACTTCTAATGACTGGCGTACCCAAAAGAAATATATGGAAAATTCCATTTCGGACGTTCGTCAGCAGAAACGTAGTCGAAGGATATTTACTCGGAAACACGTCAAACATCAAGTCGGGAGGATGTAGAGGGACGGATCCCAATACTGAGGGAAGTCCTTGACGATTCCGTTAGGGCTATGCTCAGGTTTCCGCGGCGTGCGAGCGAGTGAGTGCTCCTTCACGAGACGGGCGAGGAACCTCAGCCGGGGCGAGAGGGGAAACGGCTGGGAGGAGAGGGCAAGAGAAAGCAAAGGTCACCTCTCTCTCTCCCCCACCGGCGACCGAAAGACTTGCTTTTGAATGAAAGCAGGGGTGCCAATGTTACGGCGCACGACCCCGCAGCTGCTCCCACAGCCAACCTGGGCGAGGGATAAGGGAGGAGAGAAAGGGGGGGTTGGGGGAATGGAGGGGGAGGATTTCCCTTTACTTGAGGATGCCCCCCCCCACTCCCTATAGCCCCTCACTTTGCATCCACGGGATAAGGGGGATGGCACCGTCGTGAGAGAAGTGCCCGAGAGATGGCAGCACTGAAAGGCGTCATGGATGGGCGCGGCGGAGGTAAAAACTCGAGATCCTCCTCGCGATGACGCAAAGCGTGAAGACTACTTGCTCGTCAGCCGACACCAATATCGCTAGAGGTGACTATCCGACAGTTTCATAAAATTTGGAATTTCTTCAATAAGGAGGACTTAAATCATCCCATCAAATACGAACACGTACGAGAAATCAGCTACTTTTCCCTTGTTAGACCTCATTTGAAACATGCTGCCAGTGCATGTATGGGATCCCTACGAAATCGGTCTGAATAACGAACTTGAACGTGTACAGCGAATATCGGCAAGATTTGTAAAGGGACGGTACGATTAAATACATTAGCGTAACCAGTCTATTAAATGAATTAAAATGGGAATCATTGTAGGATCGCAGGTTGAAATATAGACTTAATCTCCTAAATAAATTCCAAGATAATATTTTCAGTGATGACGTAAAAATATTTTAAAGAATTCCAACTCACTATGGTACACTGGGCCATAATCACAAAATTAGAGAAATTAAATGGCGAACTAACAGATTCAAAATGTCCTTCTTTCCTCGTACACATATTGATATGAACATCTATAAATATATCCAATAGTATAAATACAGGTGTATCGACGAATGGCATAGGTGTTTGCATGTTGGTGTAAGGACTAACAGCACGTTTTTGCATGTGTAGTTTCCTATTTTTAAATATTGCAGTCTAGACTAATAAATTAATACTAATCCTTTTAAATGCATGATATGTAGTGCACGTTTGGTGAGAATTCATACCCTGCCACACACCTTTGAGGTAGCTTGCAGGGTATTATGTAGATGTAGATTTTGTAGAGAAAGAGTTGGCGGTTAAGAGCACAAGGAGGTTGGGGAATGATTGGAAAGGTCATACAAGAAGTGCAACCCCGCTCATCAATCAACCGGACATAATGCCGACAAAACACGACATTTCCAAAGACATTTCGACCCCAAGGACAGTCGAACTCCACGGTTCTCGTCCCTCGGCACCGAATTTAATGCTACGGCCGAGATATTTATAAGAAGCTATTAAATATTTATTCGATGACGGGGGATGCATTCTCATAGGACCTAATCAGAATGGGGAAGTACGTGTTTCACGCCCCGCCGACTAATATGGCAGAATATAATAACAAATAATTTAAATCCACCATTAGTTTCTCAAGAGTTCTGTCTATATTAGAGTAAAATGCTGAATTATGCCGAAAAATAAACACCACTCACAGAGCCGAGTTTCTCTCGAAATAAAGTGTCTCCATCGGGACCGTAATCAGGGCACATGATCTACGCTTCGAAAAATTATGTCTTTAAACCTGGATGTTACGTCAAGATTTTCGCGTCTATGAGCTGCAGACCGCACTCAACAACAGCAAGTGTACTACAGGTTCTATTGAAAAATAATTATCTTTTGTTGGTGCATAGACGGCAGGGGTTATCTATTACAGCACTACCCAGACGATTAAATGGAAAACGGTAAATGCATTGTCCAAGTTTCCCTGATCTTGTCTCGCAGATGGGCACTGGTCTAATGACCACCACTTGCGCAGCATTGCTCCAGTGCATTGTACAAAAATACTGTGTACACGAATGGAAAGTTCAGGATATCAAGAACGCCAAGAACTTTGTCCTCCGACCAATCTTTAAAACAGAATTAGGGAAATTCAATGCATGGATGGAACTAAGGGTCCACCACCTCTGGAATAATGAGTCAATGGGCACTTAATAACTACTATTAGTCTTGTTTTGATACAACGTATTCAGACCATTTGTGTCGACGTTTTTACTGAATATCCGCACTTTGTGAGCTGTTCTTCTCCACGACGCCCTTACTAGCAAGACGCGCAGAGCAATCTTTGTTATGCCTGACACGAGCCGGGAAATAGACGAAGGCGTCACAGGAAATGGAGATTCGGGTCTAACTGGGGAACTAAGGACCCTCCAAACTAGAAAAAATCGATCGGATGAAAGTGTGTTTACTGCATCCCATCGCATTAACAATTATCAATTCCTCCGTACCACGTGACCCCATCCAATCGCAGTTAGAATCAGACTTTAAAAAATGTCTTGTAATGAATTTTTGGAAAAAGAATAGCTCTCCTCTTAGCACTTACAGAATAAGTAATAATGAATTATAATGAGTGAATTAACAACCGTGGAATCCATTAAATATCTTGGAATAAGACTGACACATGATCTTTCCTGGGCTAAAAACACATACGTGAAATAATGGATCAAGCGAATCGTAACTGGGATTCGTCAAAAGAGTACTGGGTAAATGTGACGATCATGTGCGAGAAATCAGCTACCTTTTTCTTGTTAGACCTCATTTGAAATATGCTGCCAGTGTATGGGATCCCTAAAAAATCGGCATCGATCGGCAAGATTTGTAAAGGGCCGGTATGATAACCTTATTAGCGTAACCAGTCTATTAAATTAATTAAATTGGGAATCATTGTCAGATCGCAAGTTGAAATTTAGACTTAATCTCTTAAATAAATTCCAAGACCCTATTTTCAGTGATGATGTTAAAAATATTTTGCGGACCCCACCTTACTATGGTAGACTGGACCATCAACAAAATTAGAGAAATTGATTGCCGAACTGACAGATTCAAAATGTCCTTTTTTCCTCTTACAATTATGGATATGAATAACGGTAAATATATCAGTACGAGTGTAGCAATGGATAACATTGGTAGCTGCATGTTGGTATAAGGACTTGAAGCTAACCCAACTAACAGCATGTTTTTGCATGTATGCTTTGCTATTTTAATTTTTCATTACAAATTTAATGCAAGATATGTAGTGCATGTTTTGTGAGAGTTCACCCCCTGCCACACACCTTTATGGTGGTTTGCAGGATATTATGTAGATGTAGATGATTCCTCGAGTCGTCAGACGCAACCCCTCGGGTACTTCCTCGACCATATCAAACAATCATGCCAGTATTTCACAACACCGTCGAAGCCAACACCACTCGGCAGAAGCCCCCCCACATGGCTTGTATCCTGCCGAACGAACACCCGTCCGGGGTCCAAAGTGGGCAAATCCGGGGGCGGGCGAACGGACAAGAGTGGCGGTTTGTTTGGCGAGCGGAGCGGACGGGGGGGAGAGAGAGCGGATGTCCGGGTGTTGGTGAGGCCGTCGCCAGCCGCACCGCACGGCGCGGTCACTGAAGGAGGGTAGTGGGCGGCGGGAGGAGGGTGGGGCAGGGAGGGGAGGCAGGAAGGGAGCGACATGACGAGTGGGTTGCGGATGACGGGAGGGGTGGGGGTTGCTTGAGGGAGGGGGGGGGGGGGGAGGGAAGACGGCGGAAGGGATGGAGGCTGGCAAAAAAAAGCCACGTGAGTGTTTCTCATGGTTCCTTCCTCGCCCCCGTGGCATCGGGGGTAACCACTCGGCCCCCGATCCTCACGTCGCTCCGACCGGACACTCGGAATCCTCATCACTACAGATGGGAATTTCATCCACATAATACCCTGCAAGCCACCCCAAAGGTGTGTGGCAGGGGGTGAATTCTCACCAAAGATGCACTACATATCATGCATTTAAAAGGATTAGTATTAATATGTTAGTCCAAACTTCAGTATTTAAAAAGAGAAAAAATAGCAGACTAAGCATACAAAAATGTGCTGTTACTTGGGTTACCTTCAAGTCCTTACACCAACATGCAACTACCTATGCTATGGATTCAATCACTCGTATTGGACATATTTGCCGCTTATATGGACATATTTATATCCCATGTACGGGGGAAAAAGGACATTTTGAATCTTTCAGTTCGGCAATCAATTTCTCTACTTTTGTAATTATGGTCCAATCTACCACAGTAAGTTGGGATTCGCAAAATATTTTTAACGCCATCACTGAAAATATTATCTTGGAATTTATTTAGGAGATTAACTCTACATTTCAACCTGCGATCTGACAATGATTACAATTTACATTCATTTAATTGACTGGTTACGATAATATAGTTATCGTACCGTCCCTGTACAAATCTTGCCGATCTTCGCTGCACACGTTCAAGTTCGTTATTTAGACCGAATTCGTAGGGATCCCATACACTGGCAGCATATTCCAAATGAGGTCTAACAAGGAAAAGTAGCTGATTTCTCGTACATGTTCGTCACATTTACCCAATACTCTTATGATGGATCCCAGTCTAAGATTAGCTTGACCCATTATTTCACGTATGTTTCTACCCCAGGAAAGATCATTTGAAAGAACATTTCGTATGATTTCGACGATTCAACTCCTGCGATTTGGTTCAAGCCAATGACTCGTTCCTTTACATGGTTCGAAATAAACCACGAAAAACCATGAACCGCAGAAACCATTCTCATTTGCAAAACCGGGATTCGCACGGTTCATGTTTCTTTGTGGTTCATTTTGAACCATGCAAAAGAACGGTCATGAGTATGAATCCGGGATTAGCAGATGCGCAAGGTTCATAGTGTTTCATTTTGAACCATTTAAAAGAACGAGTACTTGGCAGTTGATACTAGGCTTGTGCGATGAGTCGATTAATCGACGTCAAAGACCATCGACTGCGATGAGTCGATGAGAATCATCGATGTCGATGAGTCGATGCGAATCATTGATGTCGATGAGTCGTGATGTGCTGCTGACACGAGAAACGCTACCTCTGCTGACGACCCCTTCCTGGCGGAGCTCCACAATTACGAGGAGGTCCCAGCTTTATCCAAATCTTCGGACGTCCTACATTGGTATAGGGACAGGAAGGAACTGTGTATCCCCGCCTTCAGAAGTACGCGAGGAAATACCTCTGTATTCCTGCCGCTTCAACGTCATAAGAGCGGTTCTTCAGCGATGCAGGAAACGTTGTGTTGGACGACCGACTTGTACTCACCGATGAAAATGCGGATATAAGAATTGTATTATACCACAACAAAGAGTTGTTGCTTAATTTGTAACTTGGTGCTTGTTTCCCTCTTATAAAATAGGCCTTGTCTTTCTCAATTAAGTTTGACTCAATTCAGTGTTCACTTAATAGCCACACCAAACTGCCAACCGAGACATCTGCAACGATCATCGATAGTCATCGATCATCGTAATTCATCGATCATCGACATTCATCGACAATCGGCATTCATCGATCATCGTAATTCATCGATCATCGATAGTCATCGATCATCGTGTACACTCTATTCGATGATCGATGACAGCCATCGTCATCGAAGCATTTCGATGAAATTTTTTCATCGAAAATCGATGACCAAAATCGGTCATTGCACAAGCCTAGTTGACACTGCTAATGGTTGAACGTTATGAAGTAAATGGGGAGAGTGTGCTTGCATTTTTCTAGTTCTGCGCTTGAAATTGGGACTATAAAAACATTAACAATGCAACTGCACGCTGACTGCTCTAGAGAAATAAAACTTATCAAACTAACCTTAAATTTTGAATTCAAGTATCCTTGTACGAGAAAGTGTTTCATCCAAAGGTGAAACTTGTTTTCCTACAGAAATTTCTCCATTATCCTGTATGTTTGCTCGAGAAAACCATTTACGTCCAAATTTTGGCTAGGTTAAGTGCTTGCAAAGGATTCCTAGGGCTTAGTCAACTTAGTAGCACAAACATGACTTTCGTTACGTATAACCGCTGAATAATAGTTAATCAACGCCAATAAAGGGCGGAGAATTTTTTGTTCGTACCTATGAACTAAATACTTAATAATAAAATTAACTTAAACGATAGGAGATTATGTTTTTCACGGTTCTCTTAACATACATGCCCAATATCGCCATCATTTTGAAGCAATTCCTTTTATCAAGGAATATATTTCGGTGATACGAATATGTGCCTTTGCATGCAATATTCCCATTGCATAACTGGTATAAGCAGTTTGGTTCAAATTTGAACCACTTGAATCACTTGATCATGAACCACTTGATCGAACATAATGACACAATTCATCTGGTTCAATCCAATGAATCATTCATGTTGAACGATTTACTCATGAACGACACACCTGGACTCATCACTTTCAATTAAGGCCATCGAGGAATGAAGTGCATCCGACTTGGTTGCATGAGAACATCTACATCTTCATCTACATAATACCCTGAAGCCACCTCAAAGGTGTGTAACAGGGGGTGAATTCTCACCAAAAATGGACTACATATCATGCATTTAAAAGGATTAGTATTAATATATTAGTCTAAACTGCAAGATTTAAAAAGATAAAAAAAGCAAACTAAACATGCAAAAACGTGCTGTTAGTTGGGTTACCTTCTAGTCCTTATACCACCTTGCAGCTATCAATGTTATCCATTGCTACACTCGAATTGGATATATTTACCGTTATTCATATCCCTAATTGTACGAGGAAAAAAGGACATTTTGAATCTGTCAGTTCGGCAATCAATTCCTCTAATTTTGTGATCATGGTCCAGTCTACCATAGAACAGAGAACTGCGAAGCCAAACGGAAATGGGCGACATTTCGCCAAATCGAAGCGACGAGTGCATCCTGGAATGCTGCGGATTGCTAATCACACCTCTCACTCTGTGCCATCCACTGGCCTACCCGGGGCAACGCCCATTGCGTTGAGCCGAGCTGCCAGAGGGGGGCTCATTGAGAGGATGCAGCAATCAATGAGAGGCGTGCCGTCCCACACACATCATGGCTGCTAATGCCTTAGTCGTCGACACACCCGTTAAACCAAAACCTAACCATATGAGTCGGAGAGTGTTACAAGAACGACGATCCGACCAAAGTATTCTTTATTGTCTTGAATTGATCTGCGAATTTAGGACTGTCTAGTCCTCTCTTACAATTAACAAATTATACAAGCATATCATCTACATCTACACGGTACCCTGCAAGCCACCGCGAGGGTGTGTGGCAGTGGGTGAAGATCACCAAGCATACACTACCGACATTCAAACAGGCAAACAAACTATAGGGTCTCATGTGACTAGATTGTAGGTATCTATAGTATTTAAGGGGTTAATACATGCATCATGCACTACAGACTACTCTATAATATTTCACCCACCTATCCCTTTGCTATGCTGCCTATTCTGTTCTCTTATTGTACAAGGGAAAAATGCTTTTTTGAATCTATCAGTACGACAATCTATCTCTCTAATCTTAATTATCTGGTCGAATCTAGCATGATACGCTGGTGTTTTTAACACGCGCCTAACATCTTCAGTAAAGCTATACGATTGAAATTTCTCTTTCTATTAATACTCTCCTCAGGTATTAATAATCTCCTCAATCCCGATAGATATAGAGCAAAGACGTATACATTTCTCCTCAACGACAAAAGTTGAGCCACTCTGTGCACTGGAGCACAGAGGATGCCATCTTGATTGCAATGCATGCTGCCGAAGCGAGCGCATCGCCGAAACGAACCAGACGGCTCTTCCGGGACGGAAAAGAATCACAGGCAGACACACACGTGAAGCAGGCGCCTTGGGTCCACGGCGGACAAGTAGATATACAAGCATGGATAGATGCTCGCGCAGAGCAGACAGGGTCCGGAGGGCAGATCACACTTATTAACCCTTCCATGCCAAACGCAGGGGTCGAGGATCACTCGACTGCCCATTCAATAGGGCCTCCTCACGCGGCCTCGCCCGGCAACTTGCAGATGACAACAACAGAGCTCATTCATCCCGGTCGGGGAGTAAACAGCAGCAAGAGAGTCCCATGCAGAGAGAGAGGAGGCCGATAGAGTGGAGGGAGTAAACATGTTCCGATAAAGTGCGTTTCCGTTTTTGATAGCGACGGCGCGCGTGCGTGTGTAAGAGGACGGCTGCCTGGCTGCGGAACCAGAGAGTGCCCTCTCCAGCTCGTGAGTGAATTGAGAAATCAGCTACTTTTCCCTTGTTAGACCTCATTTGGAATATGCAGCCAGTGTATGCGGTCCCTACGAAATCGGTCTAAATAACGAACTTGAACGTGTGCAGCGAAAATCGGCAAGATTTGTACAGGGACGGTACGATAACTATATTAGCGTAGCCAGTCAATTAGGTCAACTAAATTGGGAATCATTGTCAGATCGCAGGTTGAATTTCAGACTCAATCTCCGAAATAAATACCAAGATAATATTTTCAGTGATGACGCTAAAAAGATTCATGGCAGTTAGAATTAAATTTTTTTTAATGTGTAGTAATAAATTTTTGGAAAAAGAATAGTTCTCCTCCTAGCACATACAAAATAAGTAATAATGAAATAACAAACGTGGAATCAATTAAATATCTTGCAATGAGACTAACACATGATCTTTCCTGAGGAAACACATACGTGAAATAATGGGTCAAGCTAATCGTAAACTGGGATTCATCAAAAGAGTATTGGGTATATGTGACGAACATGTACGAGAAATCAGCTACTTCTCCCTTGTTAGAGATCTTTTGGAATATGCTGCCAGTGTATGGAATACCTACGAAATAGGTCTAAATAACGAACTTGAACGTGTGCAGCGAAGATCGGCAAGATTTATAAAAGGGACGCTACGATAACTATATTAGCGTAACCAGTTGATTAATGAATTAAAATGGAATCATTGTCAGATCTCAGGTTAAAATTTAGACTTAATCTCCTAAATAAATTCCAAGATAATATTTTCAGTGATGACGTTAAAAATATTATGCGAACCCCAACTTACTATGATAGACTGGACCATAATTACAAAATTAGAGATTTTGATTGCCGAGCTGTCAGATTCAAAATTTCCTTTTTCCCTCGTATAATTAGGGATATGAATAGCGGTAAATATATCCAACACAAGTGATTGAATCCATAGCATAGGTAGTTGCATGTTGGTGTAAGGAATCGAAGGTAACCCAACTAAAAGCACGTTTTTGCATGCGTAGTTGCTATTTTTATCTTTTTAAATATAGCAGTTCTGACTAGTATATTAATACTAATCCTTTTAAATGAATGCTACGTAGTGCATGTTCGGCGAGAATTCACCTCCTGCCACACATCTTTGAGGTGGCTTGCAGGGTATTATGTAGATGTAGAAGTAAATTGAAGATGGCCATCGAGCGGCTATCCTTATACGGGACAGAGAATTAGCAGCTCTCTATGCCCGTGCTTTTATGAAGCAAAAATATTGAATAAATTACAAGAAATCGAAAATCAAAAGCCGCTCCTATAAAATTTCATGCTCACGGCTGAAGAATGTCCCTAATATTTCCAGGAATTCCTGCGCATATAAAAACGCGATTGGCAAAGGAAATATTACTGGTAAAACTGGAGTTTGCATTTGCATGCTCCCACCTAAATCCACCATCGCTCTTGAATGGCATGTTACACACATTTCACTCGTGCAACACGTGCCAATTTAGATTGACACATCTACGCTTACCTCTCATGCGAGCCGTTACGATGGGGGTGTGGGAGTGGACAGTAACCATCCGCGAAGATGACTTGCATGGAGTTGAAAATGAAATTTACTAGCAATAAAAGGAGCATAGCTCGACGTGCGATTGAAAGAATTATTCTTTGCTTGCGTCGTGTATTGCGCGAAGGGATTAACCAGGGTTTATTGGAGTTTTCATTTTCATTTTCCCTGACTTTTCCAGGATTTCCAGACCATTACTAGTGATTTTCCCTGACTTTTGATCGCCTGAAAACTAGAACTTCCAGTAATAAGAGATCAACAAATTTAAGTCAACAACATAAAAATTATCATTCCTTACATAGATATGCCTTCAGAAAGGGTTTTAATTGCAGAAAAATATATGCAAAGAAGGCTAACCTGGCTTTTCCTTCAAACCTGATGTCACGTTAAAGTACCTCTTTGAATCAATCTTGATATTTTCTTCCTCACATCCTTCTACAAATTTGGCTTAGTGACTTCAAATTTGACTGAGAATAACTTTTTCGTCGCCCGAGGGACAAAGCGAAGCATTCCTGGCGAAATCGCTAGCGAATGAAAATGAGAATATGAATTCGTACACCTTTCGCCAATCTTTTCACCAAATCGTGCAGGCAATAGCCAGAAAGAACCAGAATAGGGCTGCCTCCACAGCGAAGCCGGCCTGAGGCCAGTCGTCCCCTCCTTCACCCTCCTCCTACGCCCCTATGTGCAGTTTTTGATCTCTTGGCATTTTCAAGTGATAAATTTAAACATTTTGCGATTTTTCCCTGACCACACGTTAAATTTCCCGACTTTTCCAGGATTTCCATGGCCGTTTTCATTTTCCCTGACTTTTCCAGGTTTTCTAAGATTTCCAGGTTCCTATAAAACCTGTTAACGAATGCTCGTCTCGCTCGGTGTGACATATAATTTCTCTCTTCACTTCTCCCTTCTGTCTGTCCTACCGATGCAGTGCCATTGCTCCATAAAACACTCTTACCTCTACACATAAGATAACGTGTGACGACAGTGACGAGTGCGACTCACCCCTAAGCGTAAGACATTCTGACTGATAGAGTAAAATACAAAGATGTGCGTGATAATCTTGGTATCAGAGGGAACGTAAAGAATGTATGTACTAGGAGATAACCCCGAAATTCTAGAGCTGTAACATGTTCTTTAACAGAAATAAACCTTTTAAGTGCAATTTAATGCATTTATGAAATTATTACTTAGTTATTTACTTTTTCTGTTACAATTAAATGCCAATTAAGAATCGTTTTCACGATTTCCAGCTTTTAGTTACAATATGTACCGTAAAGTAATACCGTAACTTTATTATAACTCTGCCGTCGACGCACTCAAGAAACCTTATAACGAAGCATGGACAATAACAGCGGCAGAGAAGGCCAGGCTTGAAGCATTTGAAATGTGGTGCTACCAAGAATGATGAAGATAAAATGGATCGATCGAGTGACAAACGAAGAAGTGTTTAGGAGAGTGGGAGAGAAGAGATGTCTACTGAAAACATTAAAAAGAAGACGGAACAACTTAATGGGCCACATCTTGAGACTCGATGGCCTGATGAAGACAATCGTCGAGGGAAGGGTGAACGGGAAGAATGAAAAAGGCAGGCCTCGTATGAGGTATATGGATCAAGTTGTGAAGGATGTAAAAGAGAGGAGATACGTCCATATGAAGAGGTTGGCCGATAGAAGAATCGAGTGGAGGGCTGCGTCAAACCAATCCTAGGATTGTTGACCGATGATGATGATGAAGTACTACTACCGATGCAGTGTGAGTGGTGGAAACGTGTTAGCAGTGTCAACCTTTGACCCGAGAGGGCACAATACCAATACTTAGCGCCTGATCGGCACGACAACATCACATTTCCGTGATTTACACAAGTATGTGTATGGATAGAAATACTTAACTTTCTTCGTGCATACGTCACTGAAGCGTGGGGGCGGCAAAGCAACTCAGTTTAGGCATCTCAAGGCGTGTCCCACAGAGATCCGACTTGCGCCGCCGAACGTGACCATTGGTCGCAGGCATTGATTAGTCTCCACTTTCGCACTACAGAGGCTACGTGCTCACTGGCGTTCGGAAGTCTGCTTCCACTTTGGCGGCAGACCCTAATTTCTCAACATCCGGCCCTGAATGACGGCAGACTGATTCTAAATGGGACACCACCGGATCCAGGAGGTACGAGGTGAGCTCACAATCTTTGGCTCGCCCGTCGAGTTAGATACGCAAGGTAGCTTGAACTATTGTATTATTTTCGTAGACATTACATATGCACTCATACTATTTATACTGTCTCCGAAATATGAAAAGTCAATGGGTCAATAATTTCAAGCCTACGCGACAACATCGGCATTTATAGCTTAACTTACCATGCCTCCTCTGCACATGGCGATCGACATTTCTATACGCACTCAACCCTAAGTACACAACCACACGCCATCAATTCGACTTCGGCTATCGATTAGTGCAGTAAACTTGGAGATTCTTTCCCGCTCGTTAGTGTAGCAATCGGATTCGTTTGAAGTTCGACACAAATCTAGATTTCATAAAGGGGATCTAGTTTGATGCTTCAGAGTACTCGCCTCTCATCTCGAGCTGTCGAGTTCGAGTCCCGGCAGTCGCAAAGGACTTTCATCGGTAACTGGTTCCTAAATGAGTGATAATTTAAGAGCGCTTGAATCTCAGTACTCCGTCCGTCACGTGGTACGTTAACAACTTATCGTCTTTCATTGGGAGCGGGCTAATGCCGAAGCCGGGGTCTTCTCCACCCCTCCTCAGTTCCCTGAAAAATACCCTAATCCCACCGAATCAACCACCTTCCTCAAATAGTTAGGCACCACCTTGAGTATGCAGCCAGTGTATGGGATCCGAATGAATTAGGTTTGATCAGAGAACTAGATAGTGTGCAGCGTAGAGCAGCTAGGTTCGTCAAAAGGTGTTACGATAGTTTGAGTAGTGTATCAGAATTAATACAAGAATTAGTGTGGGAAACATTATCAGAGCGTAAGTTAAAGTACAGATTAAATATAGTAGAGAAATTTCAATCGGATAGCTTTTCTGAAGATGTTAAGCACATATTAAAAAAACCAGTTTATTCTGCTAGATTCGACCAGATAAATAAGATTAGAGAGATAGATTGTCGTACCGATAGATTCAAAATGGCATTTTTCCCCCGTATTACAAGAGAACAGAATAGGTCGCATAGCAAAGGAATAGGTAGGGGAAATATATTAGAGTAGTCTGTAGTGCATGTATTAACCCCTTAAATACTATAGATACTAACAATTTAGTTGCACGAGACCCTATAGTTGCTCTTTTGCATGTTAGTAGTGCATGCTTGGTGATCTTCACCCCCTGCCACACACCTTCGCGGTGGCTTGCAGGGTATCGTGTAGATATAGATGAAATGGCGCTAATGACCTTAGCTGATGATCGCTCGTCTCCCACGAATAACTAATAATAACTGGGTGTCGTGGAGAGGTGGTAAAAGAAAGAAGCAGCCTGATACGCCGCTCAAAATTCTATAAGCTCTCATTTCACCTTCACCAGATCCATGCTGACCCTTCCTCAGTTCCCTCCACTTACGAGCCGAGGTCACGGACGGAAAAAAAAGGTCGGAATAGCCGAACCCGTGCACGCTGAAGAGTGCGTGCTTCGTGAGCGGCAACGGCTCCGCGCTGCCTCGATGCTCACCTCCAGTGAGCGCGGCAAAGAAGTCGCTCGGCGGGGAAGGAGGGTGGGGGTAAGGGGGGGGGGACCCTCCTCCTTTATGAATGGCCTCCATCCGCTGTTGGGGAATGATTTCACTCGTAAAGAGAAACGGGGGAGGGAGGATGACGGGAAGGGGGGGATGAAGAGCCGTAGGGAGAGAGACGGAGGGACAGTAGTACCAAACCAACACATTCGAAGAAGCAAGAACCATTCCTGCCACCACGCTTAGCACGAGAATTCGCTTCCAAAGGCAAATAAACGATAGCTGAGGGATAACGTAGGCTCTAAAACATTAAAATACACATATACATCTACATAATAACCTGCAAACCACCATTAAGGTGTGTGGCACAGGGTGAAGTCACACCAACCATGCATTACATATCGTCATTATATTTGGGAGGTTTTCTGTTATCAGTGAAGATTTTCTGACTTAATTAATGAGTACTGTTCTCTTATAGCCTTGCAAGAAGGAGAAGTCCGCTGAAAACTCTAAAAAGAAGACGGGACAACTTAATCGGCCATATCACGATGGCCTGATGAAGACAATCGTCGGGGGAAGAATGGAAAAGGCAGGCATCGTATGAAAAATATAGAACAAGTAGTTAAGGATGTAAAAGAAAAGAATTACGTCAATATGAAGAGGTTGGTCCATAGGAGAATCGAGTGGATGGCTGCGTCAAACCAATCTTAGGATTGTTGACTGATGATGATGAATATATACATATATGCAAATATCCAATATGAATATGATGATGAATATGTAGTGCATGCTCAGTGATCTTCACCCCCTGCCACACACCATCGCGGTGGCTTGCAGGGTATCGTGTAGATGTAGATGAATATACATTAAATAAAATACTCGCTTCCCAATGTCGACGTCCGTAGTTCGAGACTCTCCTTCTATAACGTGTGCAGCGAAGATCGGCAAGATTTGTAAAGGGCCGGTATGATAACCTTAATAGCGTAACCAGTCTATTAAATGAATTAAATTGGGAATCATTGTCAGATCGCAGGTTGAAATTTAGACTTAATCTATTAAATAAATTCCAAGACCATATTTTCAGTGATGATGTTAAAAATATCTTGCGGACCCCAACTTACTATGGTAGACTGGACCATGATCACAAAATTAGAGAAATAGATTGCCGAACTGACAGATTCAAAATGTCCTTTTTTCCTCGTACTAATAGGGATATGAATAACGGTAAATATATCCAGTACGAGTGTAGCAATGGATAACATTGGTAGCTGCATGTTGGTATAAGGACTTTGAGCTAACCCAACTAACAGCATGTTTTTGCATGTATGAATTGCTATTTTAATTTTTAATTACAAATTTAATGCATGATATGTAGTGCATGTTTGGTGAGAGTTCACCCCCTGCCACACACCTTTATGGTGGCTTGCAGGGTAATATGTAGATGTAGATACATTCAATTCCTAACATACAATATTGATATTGCCATCACTACCTACAACTAAATATAATGGCTACTGAATAATGTCTTGAAATACCTCCCATCTACGCCTGGAAGTGCTACGAGGGCATTAAGTACAAAATGAAATCCGAAATAAATGAGGGGAACTGCATTCTGGATGGCGCCCGCTGGCGTTGCAACCCATGCAGGTTTGTGGTGCAACAAGACAGCCCTGACAGCAAATGGATTGTGTCCAGAGCGCAACAGGCGCCGTTGAGTGCAGCCAGCGTTTCGGGAAGCCATAGGTGATTCCAATCCACAGGTGACAGAGACAAGGGAAGTGGGAGTCGCGGCTGAAGCAACACTAGGGTTTTTTTTTAAATCGGCGCAGATTATTCCACTCCAGTGGACAATCCATTCAACAGTTTCCAAGCAAACGAAACGGATACGCCTTTCCCGGAAACCTGACGCCACCGTGGTTTTCCACCGACATGCTTGAACCTTGACGCTTGAACCGAAGTTTGCTCTTCCGTTTGGGAAAATACTCACAAGAAGGCGATATCGACTTTTATACGTCTTAGCTGATGCACATCGATACGGATGTTGTCACGACGCATCGACATCGCTCGATGCCTGGTTCAGGTCGACCTCAGGGCGACGAGAGGCTCTGAATTTCGAAGGCGTTTGCGCTGCGAGTCACTGAAAACCAATGCACTTCTTACAGACTCCTTACATCCACACAACCACTACAGAAGATCTCATCAAAGCAAGCACCAAAACAAAACACTGAGGGATTACAATGATATAAAATTAATGTAAACTGTAACAATACTTCTTCCTCAGCCAGCAAGTCAGAACAGCTGCATCAATAACAGAAAACCTCACAAATGTAATGACGAGAGATATATTTAAAGAAGAAAGAAACGAAAAGTTCCAAAGATCAAATAAATCCACCAAGAAGCGCAGGTACGTTTCATTGAAGTCGTCGGAAATTTCTCGAATAGGTAACCAAGGAGTCACGTGGTACAAACAAGAATGGTTCGCAAATGTTGGTGTATTTGAATAGCTCTTAACAATCTCACTATTGGTTTTCATTTCACTTTTTGACATCCGTTCGAGCATACAGTCCACTTAGAAAAACTCAAGTGAAATCAATCAATGAACGAGATTGTTAGGAGCGATTCAAACACACCATCGTTTGCGAACCATTCTTGTTCATACGACGTGACTCCTCGGTTACTTATTCGAGTTAAAACCCGACGGTTTAAAAAAAGAGCCCCCCAAGGGTCCACAATATAACATTCCATCATTTGGACAAGTAAATGGCCTGAAAAGTGCGATCCACACTGGTAGGGACTGGCATTCCTGGAGAAAATATCTCCTATTCTGGGACTGGAGCCTGCCGAGGCTCGAAGAGTTGTTCACTTCTAACCCTGAAGATCAGTGCCCCTCAATTCACCTTTTGGATTCCTTCTCTCCTCTCTCCGCCGTTCTCATGATAAAATCTTCCCGCCAACTGTGATCTATACAGAGAGAACATTCCTGCAAGGCGTTGGTTAGATGTTTTTTTTACCATCAACTTAAGGCGGTTGGCTCGCGACTGCTTGAGTCAAGTTACCTGAGGAATCTTATTAATTTAAGTACGAGTATATGCCTGCTAAGTGATCCTTACTTCACAAAGAAAATTACCTAAGCTATTGAAAATCATAAGTATCACAAGAAATACGAACTAAAGTCGAAGGATTTCTTTTTTACGATAATTTTAATCAGCTCGACTATGGAGTCAATTCAGCATTTACTTCAAAGAAATAAATTCATGTATACAATGAATCTACTAATTTTAAACACCAGAATATTACTATCAAACATTATGTTACAATATTTTTCTGAAATATGCTTTAATATCTCATTAGTAATGATATTATTCATATGCCATACATTTTGGCTAGAGCGACCGCAGCGCCACTTGAAGACAACTAACGCATTTCGTCTGCTATAAAGGCAGAAATTGGTTGATTTAGCGAAAAATACGGTGGGTTGATGCCTTTTTTTCGTGTCATTTTATTTCTTGTGAAATTTCGCATAAAATATCAGTTTTTTTACAGAAATGACATGTCAGTATGGTATTTTTAAACGTTATATTCCCATGTGATGGCCACTCTCGTCGTTAATCGTATGTAATTTCAAATGCAATTTGTGCAAAAATGAGTATGGGTTGGTATATTTATCTTTACTTTATTAGACAGAGGAACTTTAGTTCTATAAGTGCTGAAAATATAAAAAAAAGTGACACGACTTTCACTTTTCGGATCAACCTCCTTAACCGCTGTGAAGAAGGAAGAGAAAGTACAAGAGGAGATAAGGAGGTGCAAAAGATGAAGTAAAGTCAACCAAAATTTGCGACGACGGAAAAAGAGGGAGGGTATCACATCCTTTATCCTCAACTATTACGAGATGCAAACAAATTCTTTGAATGGTTACGAGGAATTGTCCTGACTGTAGAAAAGAATTAGATTGAGAATACAGGAGGATATCATCACATGTGGGACCGAGTAAGTAACAAGGAAGTGCTAAGAAGAGTAGGAGAAAAGAGAAGACTGCTGACAACTCTAAAAAGAAGAAGGGACAACTTAATCGGCCATATCTTGAGACACGATGGCCTGATGAAGACTATCGCCGAGGGAAAAGTGAACGGGAAGATTGGAAAAGGCAGGCCTCGTATGAGATACATGTAACAGGTTGTGAAGGATGTAAAAGAGAAGAATTACGTCACAATGAAAAGGCTGGCCGATAGAAGAATCGAGTGGAAAGCTGCGTCAAACCAATCCTAGGATTGTTGACCAATGATGATGATCACATGTGGGGAGAATTCTTCGGTGGTACCCCTGGGTTCAGACGAAGCGATTTAGACAACACTCCCGAAGTTAAATACTGGCGCCACAGTGCAGTCCGAGCATGAGCACTACTGCTTCTAGTGTCGCAGTGCTATGACAACACGATAAAAAGTTCTATCACAGGACCACTGCGTTGGATATCGTGTCATTTGTGGTAGCGTGAATGGCTGTGAGCGAACCCTAACTGAGAGAAGCAATGCATTGAATATTTGAGCTAGGCGGGATCGGATCGTCATGTCTCGCTAGCTTGTACACAGCCCCCGAAACACCTACTCTGTGAATGCAGTCGACCTTTTTTTCCTCCGTGATAGTCGCGGAAGCCTCGTCGTTAGTGCGCCGGCCTGGCAACAATAAGATCGTGGGATCGAGTCTCTCCTCGGGCGTGATGGCAGATGAAACATAATTCTTTCTCTACATCTCTCTCTCATCCATGGCAGCCTTCGGTAATTCCTCGGTCATGTCCCAATGGCTTCCCGCTACTAGCACGCGCAACAGCTGCTTGTGACTCTATTACCTAACATATTTCAATGTATCAGCCTAGTTGCATGTCACTAGTGCATGTTTGGTGATTTTCACCCCCTGCCACATGTAGATGCGGTTACCAACGCTACTTTTCATCCACTCTCCCAGGTACTATTCCACCATACCTTTTTACTACCATCTTATAGAGCCTACTTATCTCTTACATAGCTGCTGGTCATGCCTCTTAAGGTTAGGAAAATTATAACAAAAATTTAACAATTCTGTAGCTTGTCGGGGTCACCTAACTTTTGAGCATTTGTTATTACGATTCCATCGCTTATGCTGTGAACCATTATCTTCGCCCTACTCGCGTAAAAAACATCACCAATTATTTAGAAAAGGAAAAAAAGTACTATTTTCGCAACGTACTTCGAGGAGATGTGAACAGGAGAGAGTTTCTCTCAAGGAGGGGACCAGGGAACAATAATCTTACACACGACCTCTACGCACCGGCGTTAAAACGAGAAATGGGAAGAAGAGGCAGGGAGGGTAAGGAAGGAGGACTGGGGGGTTATTTTGTAATCTCACTTTAGTGAGAATACGTCATACAATGTCACTTTTTCGTAGTTAAACTCCGCCACCCAGGCGGCGTGACCATCTACGGATCTCAAGCGGTGAACTGCCGGTCATGTGCTGGTCTTTCAGACGATTCATCCGCTCTGATCCGGTTCTTTCGACTCTTGATCCGTTTCATTATCTCCGCCTGACATTAGTTCCCGTCTCATCTACATAAATAACGTGGCATGGAGCCACCATCGTTTCCACTAGACGCTTGAGTTGGAAAAAAAGGCAAGAACGAGAAAGATACAATCGATTTTTAATTGTATTTTTGGAATTTGCACAACGTGAAGAAGTTAAACTTTCTTAAATCACGAATTGTATCTTATCAACAAATGATTTCTTGAATGGAACACTATTGAGAAAATGAAAAATGATGAAACACTATTAACGTAAAATGTTGCGAGAAACAAATGCAAATTCCAATATTGATATAAAGGAAATTATCGGACATGAATTATCTTCACATGCCATCCGAATAATTAAAATGATATGGACAAACAATTTTTCACTCACCTTCATCGTATTCCTCCATTTTTGAAGAAAGCGGTTGCCGTTGCCAGGCACTTGTTTGTTTATTCAACGACAGAAGCTTCGACAATTCACGATCCGTTCGTGAGCCGATCATTAAGAGAGCGAAACGGATCTCCCGCTTTCCCGCAAAGAGTCATTAAAAAGGTGAGATTACAAAATAACCCCCCTGGGCAAGGTAACGGAAGAGGAGGGGGGAAATAAAAATAGAGCCGAATGGGGGTGTAGGAGGGTAGGGATGAAAGGGAGGGGGGTTGGTTGGTGTCGGTGGGCGGGAGGCGGAAGGGTGACGGGCAAGAAAAAAGGGTTGCTGGTGGCGGAGGAGGAGGGGATGTGGGAGGGGGGTGGGGGGCAGGGAAAAAATACGAGGGCCGACCGGAAATGACGCTGTAACTGGCGGCGATACGAGAAGAGAACAAGAAGAGAGCTTGTGAAGGCGTGCGTGAGGCGAAGGAAGTGGAAAGTGGGGGGGGGGGGGGGGAAGGGAGGAGGGGAGGGGAGGAAGAGGAAGGGGGGGAGGAAGGACGTGCTGCGCGCCCCCTCGACGGCCGCCGCGGGAAACTCCGAGCGCGGTCGCCGCAGCCGCCGCTACAGCCCCGTGCGTTTACGGGGGCCCCAAGTGCGGGCCCCCGTACATGTACGTGGGGGGCTTTTGCACGCCTGTTGTTCAACATAACATTCGTCCGATTACACATTGTAGCGCAGAACTTGGCTAGTGCAAGTCGATCGTCTTCAGTACGGATTCCTAAAAAATGTCCAGCATTCAATCGTCGGGAAAAATGTGTCCTACCGCGGAAGAGGGAAAAGTTCTGTTTTTCCGACTCGTGGCGCTAGCATTGGTTAATACTTGTGTTGTAAACACGCCGATTCGCGATATCCTTGCAGAATTTTAAACGTATCCAGTGCAGAATTTTAAATGTATCCAGTACGAGTGTAGCAATGGATAACATTGATAGCTGCATGTTGGTATAAGGACTTATAGCTAACCCACCTAACGGCATGTTTTTGCATGCATGTTTTGCTATTTTTATCTTTTTTTAAATAGCGTAGTTTTGAACAGTACCTATACAAGTACTAATCCTTTTTTATGCATGATATGTAGTGCATGTTAGGTGAGAGTTCACCCCCTGCCACACACCTTTATGGTGGCTTGCAGGGTATTATGTGGATGTAGATGAATTGAAGGTTAGGGAAGGTATTATTCACGACCAACACTCATCAGGCCTTGTGGACCCCATACTAGTGGGACGATGCTGCCGGTTAGGAAACACTGATTCCGAGTATGAAGAAGTCGCTAGTATTGAAGTCGTTTTCCAAATCCTGGTAAGAGTATATAATCAGACCACCCTTGTAATAAATATTCTTTGTCATCATCCGTATACTAATGTTCATTGTATCTCGTTTGTCATCTCGAAGCTGGAAGAATTATTCGCATAATTCTTATAAACATGATTTTTTTATGAGGAAACCACCCAACTGAGTATACTGATACCGTTCGGGCTGCTTTGCAAAAAAACATCTACATCTACATAATACCCTGCAAGCCACCACAAAGGTGTGTGGCAGGGGGTGATTTCTCACCAAACATGCAGTACATATCATGCATAAAAAAGGAATAGTGTCAATATACTCGTCAGAACTTCACTATTTAATAAACAGGGCATTGAGAAGACCAGAATCCTCCCACAATAGTTGTGTTCACGAAGTTGGTCTTCAGAAATTGAAGCCCTTATTCCTGTTTTGTCTCGTATTAGTCTGACCTGAAGTTAAGAGCGCTTCAGACCGGGAGGGAAGGTATAAGGGTAGGAATGGAAAGTTAAGGAGGAAGGTTGGAGAGAAACCCGGCGTCAACATTTGTCTCCTCTTAATGAAAGGCGCCAAGGGGGCCAACTCTTAGCGTACTATCCAACGGATGATGTATTGAACTCTTGAGTGCTCTCCATATAGCACTCAAGTAGACCGGTTTACCTGTGAAAATGCAATTTCCTCCGAACCCGAATCGATCCGAGCCCTCGGGATAGGAAGCCAGTGCTCGAATCATGGTGCCGAACTGACCCCCTCTGCTTCGGAAACGTTGATGCGTGCTTTAATCTTTGGATGCATTGCACGGCCGGGAAACAAAGTGCTCGCGGAAAGGAACTTGCTTTTCCCATCGGACTGCCTCCATCCGAGACTGAATGAGTGGATATCACCCTTTCCTGCCTAGGATCCTTAAGTCGTTGCTTTCACGATGAGAGAAGGAAAACGACGGTTCCGAGGAGAGCTATATAGTCCATTCGGTGGAAAGAGAAAGACTGTTGCGTTTTTCTTTAAAGTGTGCCAAAGAAAACAGCGAAAGGAAACCGTGTGAGACTGACAAAGAAATCGAAATTTGAGCGGCACGTTGAGTTTGGGGCCCACTCATGAAAATAATGTTGCATTCAATGACAGGGTTTCCTTCGGTTTTACACGACTATAGGACTGATGACGATCGTTCCGAAATATACCACTGAGTTCTTGAGTGAATGGACGACATCAAAAAGCGTCCGAACGGAACCTGGGTTAAATTTCCTGACCCTATTTCTCCAGGACTATAGAAGGCGCCTTGCTTTAAGTAAAACTGGAATGCATGTTTAAGTTCAAAATGAGTTTCCCATTATGCCATTTCAGCGGCATAATTTGCTACTAAATTGAAATATCGAGTGTAAATTAAACATATACATCTACACAATACCCTGCAAGCCACCGCGAGGGCGTGTGGCACGGGGTGAAGATCACCAAGCATGCACTACTAACATGCAAACAAGCAACTATAGTGTCTCATGCAACTAGATTGTTAGTATCTATAGGTATTTAAGGGGTTAATACATGCATCATGCACTACAGACTACTCTAAACTATTTCACCTACCTATCCCTTTGCTATGCTGCCTATTCTGTTCTCTTATAGTACGGGGGAAAAATGCCATTTTGAATATCGGTACGACAATCTATCTCTCTAATCTTATTTGTCTGGTCGAATCTAGCATAATACGCTGGTTTTTTAATATGTGCCTAACATCTTCAGTAAAGCTATCCGATTAAAATTTCGCTAATAGATTTAATCTGTACTTTAACCTACGCTCTGATAATGATTCCCATCCTAATTCTTTTATTAATTCTGAAACGCTACTCAACCTATCGTAACGCCTTTTAACGAACCTAGCTGCTCTACGCTGCACAATGTCTAGTTCTCTGATCAAACCTAATTCATTCGGATCCCATACACTAGCTGCATACTCAAGGTGGGGCCTAACTAGTGTAAACGAGGGAAGGCAACTTAAGGCAAGGCGGAGCCGGGTAACTTCTTTTGTTATTATTACTTGGAGGGCAGAGGGACAGAGCCCTGTCCCTTCGCCCTTAGGCTTCTTCGTCTTCATTCATTTTTTCGGATCCGAGGAATCGAGGCGAGTGTGAAGAGCCTTGAAGTGGCTGTGGCCGGCTGTGGCGGCTATTTCTGGACCCCCCCCCCCACCCTTTAGGGTACACCTACCCCCACCCTTCTTCCTTTGCCCTATTACTTTTGTCTCCTAAAAACCCTCACGGTTGTGTTCATAGCCATGTTTCATTGCATAGTTCCGATTTTTGGTGCACGATTCCATTTTTTTGTTTTGAAGTATTATTTAGTGGATTCCTCCGTATGAAATTGTCTAGATACCGCCAGAATCTTACGAATTAACTCGGTTTTTGTAGTGTAATACAGTCTCAATCGCTGCCAGATACGTGTATGTTTCTAGAGAGCGTAAGGTTCACTCAATTTTTTTGAAGTCGATGTTACAATCGAATTCTACCCTTCATTGCTGCCTCGTAAGAATCAAACACTTCCCGTTGACCATTGATGAAAGATGAAGACCATCCTCCTGAGGTATCGTTCTCGTCTGCTATTACCAGGCTCTCGAAATTATTGTATCCATAAAAATGGTAAAGCACATGAAACGATGACGTTGTTGACTGAAAGTACGCATTGCCTTGGGAAACGAAATTTCTATTCGGGTTGATACATCGCTCATCGGTGGCAATTGCTCTCGTTGTTAACGGGGTCTGCTACTTCTCCAGGTGTCAAGGCAAGCTGATACGATTATAAGATAGCCTCTTCCTTATTTCATTCTGTTAGTTCTCACGTGGTGCGTTGTCCGAACGTTCTCTCTCGGTTGCTTCGACTGTATACTCTTCTTGGTCGCTTCTAGCTGTACAGTGTTAAATTACGAATAATTTATTAACGACGAGGTATGCATTATTAGTGTTTACGGTGAGATGGAAGGACGATTTCATTTCACGTTCACCGGTTAGAAGCATCTTCCATTCGAAGGCATGAACAGCGGTTGTCTCATTCCCGAAGTAACCGCAGAAATGTTGTCGAACGAATTTTCCTCGAGTGAAGCTTTGGTGTCAGGTCGATAGTTTCGTTCTTACCCGAATGTCTTCTTGTTGGGAGAGTCTGTATTGAGCCCAAGGATTGAGAGGGCTGCATACTTGGGACGCACGCGCTTGTGGTGGCTTGAAGAATGACGTGGGGGAGGGGGTATTTTTCAGCGGTCTGCGATTTGGCGCCCCTCGTCCTGCTCCTAAGATTTCCTCCCGTATTTTTTTTCCGAATTTCCGCTCTTTTTCCGCCCTTGGCTCTCCAAAGCCTTTGATCGTAGAGCGATGAATATCTGGTCTTATCCAAAAGGATAATGTCCGTGCATGAGACGAGGTGCTTCTGGGTTTCATTTACATTCTCTGTGATCTTCTCATTCAGTAAATGCCTTCGTCAACTGAGGAATGAGGTTAGTCGAAACGTGATCGGCAATATCCAGCTTTACTCTCTAAAGCAGCGTTTACACGTAGCAGTTGACAGCTATGACAGTGGCGAGATGCGCAATGTATCTATATCGCTACTGCTATGATGCCTCTGCGTTAACTTCTATGCAGCTTAAAGCCCCTATTTAGGCGTTGTCATAACAAATAAAAAGAGTTTTATTTCAATAGTAATTGATGTTCAAATTTTCATGAAATTCTTCAAGCAATAAATCCATTGACGATTATCTTTTGTTCCCATTCTTTAAAGAGAAGAATCTCCCCTTTGGGGACGGATATCTTTGTTATTATATCCAAATTCCCGATATCAGACGTCGTGTACTGCTTCCCGTTGGCAATTGTTGCGATTGTGTTGGATACATTTCCGCTGGAAAGTAGACGGGCTTCAACTTTGCTAATAGCTCTAACGTGGATCGATAGTGTTCGACATGTGTCCAGTATCGACCTGAACTCGCATCGCAGTTGCTATTTACACATGCGAGTGGGGCTTAATAGTTGTTAGCAGTTGACTATTATAGCAGTCAACTGCTACGTGTAAACGCGCCTTACGATGGCGATCGGGTTGGAGCTATATTAGTGGAATTAGGATAACAACTTGTAATTGCCCGCGAACGAAAGAGTTGTTGCCAAAGTTTCGTCTGCTCTGTCTTACGGGAAAGTCATTCTCGATCCTAAAATCTTGAGCCAAAGAACTCTATTGCGCGGGCGTTACATTCTCTTTCATCGTGGTCGCAAAAACCAGTTTTCCGAAGGATCAAGTGGCTGGGACTTCTTTCAGAGCAGCCACTACCCCTCCCCGGATATCCCTGTCGTTGTTCCCTCTTGATTAATACAGTTTTCCTACAAATGTGTGGGAGCTTTTTTTCATCCCACGCTGAGCTCCTCTGCCGATTCTTTTCCCTTTCTTTTGACTCACAATCGTCATTACAGCGTTCCTTTTTTCTGTTCACTTGGTAGTTGCTATATCCTTCTTTCACAATCGCCGCGGTGAATGGGGTCGTTTACCGTACTCTTCTAATTGCCGAATCTGATAGAGTTTTTAAAATGAAAAGATCCGAATTATTCCGTTTTTTTGATCCGTCAATTCTTTCTCGAGTTATAAGCGGCGAACAACTGATGTTTTTAACCCTTTCAGAAAAGTGGGCGTGGTGCAACCTCTGACGTATAACGACTTCGTCCCAATCACAACTGAGCCGCCGAGCCACTTCGTCTTATCGCAATGGGGGAGGGGGCACAGCTGACTCTGCCAATGGAAGCTGTTGCGACAGGATCTGTGCGAGCAGACCTTCCGAGATCCCCCCTCCACTCCCTTCCCTTCCCCTAAAAGCAGTCAAGGACGGGAGGAAAATGACGTCAGTATTATCAAAGCAGCATTTTCGGTGGGCGACACCTTTTGCTTATTTTAATTTTTGATTTATGAGTGAATGGTTGTGGTTAGAAGATTAATTTTTTCACTAAAATTCTTTTTTCGTTTCCATCTAACGATTTCGTGTGCAAAATTGCGATTTCGGTTCCGAATAAACGCCCGCAGAGCCAACTTCGTTATTTCCCTAGTGCGATGTAGCTGCTGCTAATTTCTTTTGTGACCTTAAAATATCACGTACCGTTAACAGTTAAATCTGTCACGTAATTGCACTTCGATTAACCGCTTCTCCTGGAATGCTGATGGTAACGTGTCTCGTGTATCCCATCAAATTTATAGCTGGTTTGATTTTTTTATTCTTCCGCCATGAATAATTTATTGGCTTTTCTCAATATTACTGTTTTGTAGGATTTCCGTGGTTTTCTTTCTTTGGTTCTGCGTTCAGTTCAAGTTCTGCGCTACAATGTGTTTTCGAACGAATGTTAAGATGAACAACGGGGCACATGAATACCATAACCAGCCAAAATACTTTAATGAGAAGTAACACATCATCACCCCCACCAACCAAATAGAACCCGATTCGTCGATTGCAGCAGTTCACAAGAGGATTACACCAATAAAAGACACCGAACGACAAAAAACCATCGTCGGTTTCCTGAACAGTCATCGCGGCGGACAACGTATAGTTCTCCCCATGCAAAAAGCAACGACGATGAATATCTCCATAGAAGAGAGGATACATATTTCCCTTCCACGAATTTTTTCTCTAATTTCTTCAACAAACTTCTCTGGCACTAGACTCAACCAATTCCGACCCCCACGCGGGGAGAGAAGCAGGGGAGAGGGGGGGGCGAAGAGGGGTGGAAGGGGCAGGGGGACGTGTGGGGCAGGAAATGGGCTGGCAGGGGCGGGGGGAAGGTAGTGGGGAGGAGGAAGAGGAGGGAGAGAGAGGGGGGGGGGGCCTTTGATCCGGCTGAAAGCCATAGAGGGGGAGGGACGGGATGTGAGGGAAGGGGTGGGATAGAAGGGGCGCCATTGATTGGACACATCCTATCCTTCCTCCCTGCACCCTCCCCCCCCGGCCCTCAATGGCACGGAGAAGGCCGCAAGGGAGAGAGAGAGAGAGAGACACGACCTCCCCGCCCCACCCCCCTCCGGCTACACGCTCCGCTTAACCCCCTCCCCACAACATTGCAGAATCCCCTTTTTACAACGACCGTAATAGACGTCGCAAGAGCGGAAAGGCTGGACGGACGGAGGGGAGAGCCTCTGCGGCGACGTGGCTGCAATCGCGAGCACTGCCGCTCGGAGAACGCGGAGATCGCATCGCGGTCCAAGCACCGAGGACGGTTTGACGACGGATTGAGCGAGGTCTGGGGGGTTATTTTGTAATCTCACCTTTTTAATGACTCTTTGCGGGAGATCCGTTTCGCTCTCTTCATGATCGGCTCACGAACGGTTCGTGAATTGTCGTAACTTCTGTCGGTAGCGCTATCTGTTTCCGATCTCGGTGTGCTGAAGTTCTGCACGTTGTGCAAATTCCAAGAATACAATTAAAAATCGTTTGTATTATTTCTCGCTCTTGCTTTTTTTCCAACTCAAGCTTCAAGTGGAAACGATGGTGGCATTTCATTTCACGTTCTTTACGAAGATGAGATGGGAACTAATGGCAGGCGGAGATAATGAAACGGATCATGAGTCGAAAGATACGGATCAGAACGGATGAATCGTCTAAAAGACCAGCACATGACCGGCAGTTCACCGCTTGAGATCCGAAGATGGTCACGCCGCCTGGGTGGCGGAGTTTAACTACGAAAAAGTGACTTTTTATGACGTATTCTCACTAAAGTGAGTTTACAAAATAACCCCCCTGGCAGGGGCTGTGCTTGAAACAGTCCTCGGGATCACCTCGAATCGGTAACCAACGAGCCACGTGGTGTAAACACGAATGGTTCGAGAATTTTGGAGTGTTAAAACAGTTGATTACATCCTCATTCATCGTTTACTTTTGTGTTTTATCTAAAGATGCGCAAATACTCCCAGAAAACACTAGGAAGTACAGTCAAACTCATTTGTAACCAGCATGGTTAGAACGAGATCTCGGCTATTGCGAGGAAAGAGAGAAGGGTGTTTGGAAATAATGCATTTTATGAGCACTATATAACGGTTAAAACGAGACTGTATTAGAGAGCCTTATGGTTATAACGAGCAAATCTTTAGTCCAAATGAACGAGCAGTGGCTGTACTGTATTACCAAGGACCTTTTCTTGTAAATTTAGCATGTATGTGGGTAGTTTACTGAATAAATTCTTCATTTTGTAATTTCAATCATCTTATATTAATCTTTGTTATTTTATCACCTCTGCATTTGAATAGTAGTATGTGTGTGAGCGCGCGTTTGTGCGTGAGAGACGGAAAGACAGTTAGTGACAGTACATGTTGTTACTCGTAACGGATATTACGAGCTACAGCATTTGGTCCTTTGGATCTCGTTATATCCGAGTTTGACTGTATTCGATATTCGAAATCTCGAATAACTATGCTAATTAAGCTATACTGGGCGTGTTGATGAACTACATCATATATTCCGCGAGAAGACGGCAGAGATAAGAGTCTGTTGATGGGTTTATCATCCTAATTTATGGTAGAAAGACAACAGTTTCAACAAATGGAACTCCAGCAAAACTCTTGCACTTTCACTAAAAATAACGCGCCGAAACTAGTTCCGATTCAAAATAAAAAAGAGAACACCTTTCAGCGTATCAGTTGCAATTCCAGCGTTCGAGGAACTCGGAATTAAAGATATTCGAATATTCGAGTCATGATTTAATATTCGTATTAGATATTCGAATTCGAGGAATCTGCTATTCGATCCATCTCTAGTTTTATTCCATCTGTGGGCTCTATAGTCGAGACATGTGAGAAAAACTCAATTTAAAGCAATTAATGATATTGTAACGAGTGATTCAGACACAATGAATTTGCGAACCATTCGTGTTTGTACCAAGTGACTCCTTGGTTACCTATTCGAGATAAACATGACTCGAATACTCGATTTTCTCGAATTTCGATAATGGAATTACAACTGATATGCTGAACGGTATTCTCTTTTTTTATTTTGAATCTTGAATAGCGGTGTCTAGTTTCAGCGCGTTATTTATAGTGAAGAGGCAACAGTTTTCAACTGCTTCAAATTTTCTGAGATGCTCATCTCAGGAGAAACAACAACTATGCCCCGCGGGGATTTCGAATTCACGACATTTGGGTTGCCAAGCCAGTGCGTTATAGACTTGGCTACCCCAGAATTTTTGGCTACCGTGAAACATTTGTGTTTAGGGACAGCACTGGAGTTGTGAAGTTGCAAATTCGAAATTTCAGTCCGACGTGAGAACAGTTCAGTAATAAGTTTGTTAACCGTACAGCCGATAACCACAAATATACTTACATCAATGCATTCAGTTTACAACCTAAATATAAAGAGAAACCTGCAAGCCACCGATAGAGATTTTGGCATAAATCCATCGAGTGAGATTGAAAAAAACCTCTTAATCATTACAAGTGGAATACTATCGAATAGAGAGTATTTCAACGGCACAATAACAGTCCCGATTCAATGGGTACCTAAAGTAACACGATACTGATAGTCCAATAGCATCCCTTAAGGACTCGCGAGAATATTGGATAGAAAAACATTTCTTCTAACAGATCTTATTGACAAAATATCGCAATTAATAATAGCATACAAATACAGTAATAATTTGAATCAGATTCAATATATTAAAAAATAAAAAAAATATGACGTACATTTCACATTGTTACAAGCCTCTATCGATCAACAAGTTTTAAATTTTCGGAGAACCCGGGAGTAAAATTAAAATATAATTATATTTCCAGTTACACTGAAGGTTTTGCAAATTTTTCCATACAAATGACACGACGTTTTACACAGCCACCATACAGCAACCACTTTCGTGGTTGTAGCTAACTTTTATACGAATTATCTTCATTGCTGCTAATAAATGAAAAAATAGACAACTGAAACAACGCCAACAACATCACTTCAGAATACAGAGCACTTCCCGACTCCCCCAAATTCCTGAAGCGGAGAAGTAATGCGATTACAAAGGCAAAAAATAATTACGCACTCAGAAGGAAGTGCCTCTCTAAAAGCTTCGCGAGGCGAAATTCTTAAGAGAGCATCTGAATGCGCTCACTGTTTATTCAACGACCACCGGCGCCTCCAGAAAACCATACAATAAGGAAAAGCGAAGGAATTTAAATTTCCGCCAATCTAACCAGAGGAAACTCTCGATTATCCGTGCGCGCCTTATCCGGGCTGCGGATTATCCGTGCATCGCCAATCCATTTAGTGCAGGGGTTCCCAATTTTTTTGTAATACGCCCCCTCCAGTTAAAATGGAAACCTTCCACGCTCCCCTTCACAGTAAATTTCGTGGGCATATGAAAAAACAAGTACTACATTGAGAAAAAGATATTGTCTTAAGGAGTCTTAAGGAGGTTGGCTCGCGACTGCTTGAGTCAAGTTGTCTAAGGAATCTTATTAATTTAAGTACGAGTATATGCCTGCTAAGTGATCCTTACTTCACAAAGAAAATTATCTAAGCTGTTGAAAGTCAAAAGTATTAGAATAAATACGATGGGAAGTCGAAGGATTTATTTTTTTGATAATTTTAATCAGCTCGACGATGGGGTCAATTGGAGTCATTTACGTTACAAAAATAAATTCACGTACTCAACGAATTTACTAATGTATAACACCAGAATATTACTATCAAAGGTTATGTTATAATATTTTTCTGAAATATTCTTTAATATCTCATTAGTAATGATATTATTCATACGCGAACCATTTTGGCTACAGCGACCGCAGCGCATTTCTACTGCTATGAGCGCATAAATTGGTGGATTTAGCGAAAAATACGGAAGGTTGATGCCTTTTTTTTCGTGTCATTTTATTCCTTGTGAAATTACGCATAAAATATCAGTTTTTTTGCGAAAATGACATGCCACTATGGTATTTTTAAACGTTATATTCCCATGTGATGGCATTCTCGCCGTTAATCGTATGTAATTTCAAATGAAATTTGCGCAAAAAGGTGTATAGGTTGGTATAATTATCTTTACTTTACTAGATAGAGGAACTTTAGTTCTATAAGTGCTGAAAATATAAAAAAATGACATGACTTTCAGTTTTCGGATCAACCTCCTTCAGCCAGGCTTCGCGCCGCCACCCGAGGCTTGCGAACATTTAATTGAGGCCGGGACAGCCCGACTGGATTCTCTTTTGCCATTAAATGCCATTATGTACAGCGAGGATCTTTCCAATGGCTGATTGTGTTATTTCCTATAGAGTTCATTTATTTTGGCGGCGCACCGTAGAGAAATTAATCGGGGAAAGAACCAAAAAGCGGATTATCTTTGATTCCCGATTATCCGTGCACCTTTGACCAGCCATTAACACGGAAAGTTGGGAGTTAACTAAAGACGGAAAAATTGACGAAAGTAATCGGCCAGGAAAAATATGATACCAACAATCAAAATCTACCTTTCAATAATTCCAGAAATATTTTCTGGGGAAGGTTTTCGCGGCGTTCCGATTATTGTAAAAAGCTTTCGGGAGTCTTACGCGTTGTCCTTCTGCTAAAATAGCGACGTTTCACCCACTCTACTGCAGGCGTCCTCAGGCCAGGATGACGTGAAAAATGCTTCGAAGTTGACGCTTATTTATACTCGTCTTCTGAGGTGGCCGTTGCTTGCTGCCCTAGGAAAGAATGGATATGATAAAGCCACAATCCAAAAAACGGTTCTTCGGTTGGACTAACGGAGCGACAAATCCAAGATTTTCGATCCTGTCGCACGTGCTGTCATCCCCTACATTGGGGGAACCACGGAGAAAATATCGCGAGTTCTCGCGAAGCATAAAATATGTACTAACTAGATTCGGATGCGACAATAGATTATCCAGTCTCCGCATCATAGCGAAGGATCGCCTCCCGCCCGAAATCCACGAAGGGGTTTACGAGGTTATCTGCAGCTGTGGAAAATCCTACGTACGGCAAACTAAGAGAGCTGTAGTACAATGCTGAATGAAAGAACACTCACGGGCCCTCAAAAACGGATAAGGGGAGAAATCGGCCATTGCGGAGCACATTGAACCACTCCGTGAATTTAATGGAACCAAAAATCCTCACGAGGGAAAAGAGATATTTCCCTAGAATTATTAGGAAAGCAATTGAAATTTCCAGGATGCCCAACAATATGAATAGAGAGAATAGCTACCCACTCTCCAACACGTGGAAACGAGTATTCACACGAACATCAACAGCCAATTAGCGAGCAGCGGCCACCTCAGGAAACTAGTAGAAATAAGCGTCAACTTCGAAGCATTTTTCACTTCAGCCTGGCCTGAGGACGCCCGCAGTAGAGTGGGTGAAACGTCGCCATTTGAACAAAATGACAACGCGGAAGACTCCCGAACGATTTTTACAATCAATTCCAGAAAAAGTTTCGACATTCACTTGTCGTTAAAATCGATAATACATCACGAGTCTATCGATAACTTCATCAATTTTACAAGAGAGGTAATAACCGAAATAATTCCACAGAGGACGGAACCTCTACAGCAACAAAGCCGCATTTCAAAGCACCGCAAGTGAGTAGGAGAGGGTGTGACTGCGGCCACCCAAGAAGCTCGAGATTGGGAGGAAACTGCACGATCAAAGAAAAACGACAGCCATAAGGATGTGCAATTAAATGTACACCCGAACACGTTAATCATAGGAAAGAAACATGCGCTAAGTACCAATCAGTAATATTTCCCCAGCATCGGTTTACTAGCACCAGCCAATGGGGCATGGGCTTGTATTGACAATAGTATAGTTTGCTTCATCATTATCAATGGGAGTGCTTCCTTCATCGTTACAATTTCTCTCCCACATTTTATCTTCGTTATCTAACCTATCATAGTACGCCGGTGTTTTAATATACTCGAAACATCTCCAGTGAACCTATCCGTTTTGAATTTCTGCGGGGGATATAATCGGTATTTTAACCTAACATTCAACCTTATTCTTATAATAATTTCAATACACAACTAAACCTATCGTGACTCAACCTAGCTACTCTTCGCTGCACACTGTCTAGTTCTCTGATCAAAACTACTTCATTCGGAACCCAAATACCAGCTGCATATTCAAGGTGGGGCCTAAATAGTGAAAAAAAGCATCGCTCTTTTGTCTTCTCATCACATTTCCCGAGTAATCTTTTAATAAGTCCACACATTTCCCGGCTGCGTCTTCCCCACATTAAATCCGTAGTGATTGTTACATCTACGTACCTTATGATTTCAACGCTTTTGGTTGACGTTTTACTAATGATATAGGATCGCTCTATCGAATTATTCCTCTTCCAAAAGCTATAGCTACACACTGTTGGACCAAGGTGTAAAAGAGATGAACATCGACGCGGCTACGGTTCATTATTTTTTCAAACCTATCCTTTGGCTCTGTCGCTTGCCTGCGTGGCCGTGAGAGTGTGTGTGTGTGTATGAGGAGAGACCCTTGGGGCCAGGGGAACGGGCACCACCCCCGCACCAGCAGCCGTTTCATAGCGCAAGAATACCATCTCGCCCCCAAGGAACCAACTCTCCGCACACGCCCCCGCACCACAGAGCGATCACCCGCCGCCACTTCTCCTCCCCGGGTGCCGCCGCCCACTGGCCCGAACGAGGCGCGGCAGACGCGCGCGGCAAGCCTCCGTCCGCTCGATAGCCACCCGAGAGGGGCGGCAGACAGCCACACACCCCACCCAGGTGGAGGGGGGGTGTGTGTGTGTGTGTGTGTGGCATCCAGGGGCGGCCAAGGGCGACGCGTCGCGTTCAGACTTCGACATTCGAACCCATCGAGGATTCCATATCGCAGGTACTTGTCTCGCCACACTCACTCTTGAGTAGAGCTGTGCGATATGCTGTTTTTAATATCGAAACGACGATATCATTCTGATATCGCGAATTCGCCGATATATCGATTTCGCGATATAAATAGGAAATATCGTGATATGGACACATCGGGATATCGACATATCGGGATATCGACATATCGGGGTATCGAAATATCGGAACAACGACATATCGGATCTCGAAAAATCGGGATATCGACATATCGGATAATCGACATATCAGGATGTTGACATATGGACGATATCTTTCTTACCTTTCACCTTGTTAGTGCAATCTCTCGGGATTGGTTGATCGGATCGAAGTGCTATAAACGGTCTCTACCTTATAAAATATTACACTTCCTCAATCGTTAATTATATATTTTAAATGGTCTAATTTGCTATTGTTATTAACTATAACTTTCTTATCATAAAATTTGGATGTAGGGATTGGAATGGCCGTGGTACATAAATAACTTAAGGCCATAGAGCATATAATTTTAGATAGTAGAGGTTCTTTTCAATTTTTTGATAGGGCCCATATGAGCTGAAATATAACCATTTTTCCTTGGTCGAAGAAAGGTGAAATTTTTTTAAATTCCGAATTATGGTTTAAAAACAAAAATGTTATCAACAAATTTGAACTTTTCTTGTTGAATTCGAGTTTTCAGTGATGAAATCGCACCATGGCCATTTCATTCCCTACATTCAAATTTTATGATAAAAAGTTATAGTTAGTAACAAATTAGACAATATAAAATATATAATTTACGATTGAGGAAGTGTAATATTTTATAAGGAAGAGACCGTTTATAGCACTTCAATCCGATCAACCATTACCGAGAGATTGCGCTAAATAGAGACACTATTAAGGGTGACAGAAAAAAGACCGGGATCAGGATATCGTCATATCGGGATATAGACATATCGACATATCGGGATATCGACGTATCGGATATCGACATATCGTGATATCGCGTTTCGAAATATCGACTCCACATCGACTCCACTATCAAGTGCATATCGAGTATCGTCGACGATTTTTCGTGGTATCGCACAGCCCTACTCTGGAGGATTCGGCTGACACGCGAGGTCGTTCACGCCACCGAGGGCTCGGACATAGACTTCAAGAAACGGGGGAGTGTAAACGGGTGACAGCATTAATCTACTCGTGACAATAGGCGCCAACATCAAGAGTGACCTGAGCCAAGGCAAAGAGTATATATACCGGCATTTTTCTTGGACCTGGCACTCAACGCCCTGAGGACGATGGCAGTGTTAGCCGTCGAAACGTCGGCCTTAGCCGTTTCCCTGACCCGGTGGAGAACCCGTGAAGACTTCACCAGCAAAGAGTTTAGGGTATGAAATAAATGCATTGCGAATCAATGAGTGGACGTTAAAAAGAGGGAAAATTGAGGATTTGAAATTTAATGCATGATAAATACCCATAATTCCAAATGCGTTGATGAAGAGCCTGATCCTCCGTCAAACCAGATATCAATGAGTAGAAACCAGATATCGATGCAAGCAGTCTTCGTCCGAAGATAGCGTCCATCGTCGGTGAAATCCAGTCAATGAACTTCGACGTAAAAATTATCTCTACCGCAATTGAATCTAATTCAGCACCGATTCCCGAACATTCAGAATTCCTGACTCAATAGAAGTATAGACTTGAAATAATTTCATAGAATATAAATAGTGCCAAACGCTTATTTTATCATTACTTCCATTTAAAAACGAAATAATAAATTGGTATAGTCTACCCTCATGACTGATTTGCATCAGTTATTAGACAATCTCTGTATTGCTCGAAGTTAAGATTGATTCATCGATAGTTTTCTACCGGTTAGCGTAGGTTTTGATGAAGTATTCCTTCTCTAGTTTGTATTTCATAAAATCTTTCGGCTCCATTTGTACGCTGCTTCTCCCTCATAGTCACCATATTTCCTGTTCCTTACCTCACTATCTATTATACCTTTTCTCTTCCTTCTTCCACTAGCTTACTCCAGCATTCTGCCTTCGATGACGACTATTCCCAATCATTGCTTCTCTATTACTTTCCAATCATCTTTAAATCATTAATATAACTCGAATTAGATCGAGTAGAACGAAGAGCAGCGAGGTATATAAAAGGGTGTTACGATAGGGAAAGCAGTGTGTCTGGTATGTTAGCCGAATTGGGTTGGGAATCGCTGTCGCAACGTAGGCTGAATTGAAATCATCTTCTGGGAAAATTTAAGGAGGGACATTTCATTAATGACGTTAATCATATATTGCTGGCTCCGACTTATTATTGTAGGCTCGATAATTCTAACAAAATTAAGGAGACAGATTGCAGGACGGATATGTTTGAAATGTCATTTTTTCCACGTACGATTCGAGATCAGAACGTTAGACATCGCGTAAATCGGTAATAATTAATTATAGAGGTAATATTTAGAGTAGGTCGATAGTATTTTTTTATTTCCTGCATGTTCAAATCAAGGTGTGACTCGCATGCATTGCTTTTTTTTTTGCTTGCATGAGTATCTATGAAATTGGTGTCGGGTTTCAAGTCATGCATGGTATTTGTGGGTGTGTCCTGCTTGATTTGGAAGTTCTTTTCCCCTATTTACTTTTAAAGGTGTGGTGTTTTTTTGTGTTGTTCATTTTTGTTTGTTGTGTCATTGTTCCTGGTGTGGATGCACCCCCTGCCACACACCCTCGAGGTGGCTTGCAGGGTATGTCGTAGATATAGATATAATATACGCAATTAATTCAGTAAGGGATTTAGAGACGAAGTAACAGCATGAAACTGAGCTAACAAGGAGTAGGGAGGAGAAGGGTGTGACGCTAGAGTCTCACGAAATGAAAAACGACGAATTAATGGCAATATCGCGCGTGGTCCACACTCCTTTAAAATTCAATTCATCCCGGAGCAATCTGCGTGCACCACATGGCACACGCGCCCACGGAACACAGAGTCGCTGAAAAGCGCACTGCGCACGGGCAATGAGCTCTCGTCGACGTGTTTCCCGCTCCGGTTACGTGAGGCAAGTGCACTCGTTTCCGGCACATTCGGCACGCTATGCCGCCTCGGCACTGCGCGACCGGGAAGCCGACCACGGCACAAATGCACTCACTAGCATGAAGACGTAGCTACGCACGTATGTATATATGTGCATATAATCCGGTTTCTTCTCTAGCTACTTTGTCAAAAAAGCAGCAGCTACTCTACTTCTCAAATTGTAAAATGTAGCAGCTACACAACAGTTAATCATAGCAAGTAGCTGTCAGCTACTTTTCACATACTCCTCAAATAGTAGAGTTTTAACTACTTCTTAAACGAATTAATGCAGTTGAGTTATACCCTTTTTTAAGTTCGAGAAAACAAAGTTATCCTATATTTTATTGAACGATTTATGAAATAATCATTTTAGTTTTCTATCGCAAGTTCTGACTCACAAAACGATGGTATTCGAACAACCTCATTCAGACCTGATGGTATCTGAAGATCAGTAACTGTGGCATTTAATCACAATGCACTCAAAGTATAGCAACCGAAACATTTTCATATCTGACGAATGGAAGCAAGACTCTTGGTAAAATAGCAAATCCAAAAATTGTGTAATTGTTGTTGGAAATATCGTTTGATGCTGGCCGATGTGAAGTGACTGCATCAGAAGCACAGAGATAGAACATTAAAAAGGTTACAGAATAAATGAAAAACCGTAGCATCAATGCTTCTATACATTGTCATTCATTTTCAGGAGCAATTGAACGAGAAGGTTATTAGCAAAAATGTACATACGTGGCGAAAATGTTGCTTAAGAATTAAGTTGTAAGAAAGATATTTCTCTTTAAAAATTGTACGTTTTCGCAGGTTAAAAACACGACGTCATCGCACTACGTCACGACACAGTATCGCTATGGGCGTTGTATATCTGTTGTACGTGGTGGTATAAATTTTTTAACGAATACTTGGCGAAAACATAAGTATTTATCTCATTTGTTTAAAGCAATAAACTAATGTAAAACTTTTTATTTAAGTAGCAAGGATCGCAATGAGCAAATCGTCCATAAAATACAAAATACCTTTTTTCGACCAGATAAATAAGATTAGAGAGATAGATTGTCGTAATGATAGATTCAAAATGGTATTTTCCCCCGTACTATAAGAGAACAGAATAGGCAGCATATAAAAGGGATAGGCAGGTGAAATACTTTAGAGTAGTCTGTAGTGCATGATGCATGTATTAATCCCTTAAATACTATAGATACTAACAATCTAGTTGCATGAGACCCTATAGTTGCTTGTTTGCATGTTAGTAGTGCATGCTTGGTGATCTTCACCCCCTGCCACACACCCTCACGGTGGCTTGCAGGGTATTGCGTAGATGCAGATGTAGTACCCTGTTGGTTTGCACTCCGCTAATCTCTGCTGCGAAAAAGCAATCGCTATATTTTTTTCAAGAAGGATACCACAATAAGGGAGTCACCCAAAGGCAAATTGTCCGATTGTGCTTTTTTGAACCTCTTTTCAGTCATCGCACCGATCAAAAAACGGCTAAAACCTCACCACAATATATTCGCCTTTTATACCTTTTACCAATATACCTTTTCTCATAAAATAAACGTCTTTTCCCGTAACAATACGGAGCCTATACCGCGTGATGACGTCAGAAGGCGTTTCAGGTCACATGACTTCCGTCAATTTTCGGGACCATTTTAATAACATTCAATAACCTTTGTGGTTAGCATAGAAAAATTTTCATCAATACACGAGAAACAAATTTCATGCATATTCCCTATTGAGCCTCGAATCTGATATATGACTCCTCGCGCGACTACGTACTCTTTTTGGTTCGGAGAATATTCCTCCATAGACGGAATATTAGTATTATTTTAGAGTGGTTTGTAGTGCATGATGCATGTATTAACTCCTTAAATGCTATAGATACTAACAATCTAGTTGCATGAGACCCTATAGTTGCTTGTTTGCATGTCAGGTGTGCATGCTTGGTGATCTTCACCCCCTGCCACACATCCTCGCGGTGGCTTGCAGGGTATCGTGTAGATGTAGACATTCTCTTGAACACACACTTGAGGGCACTGATGTATTGTTAATGCTATATAAAGTCTCAGCCAAGTAGCTGTTGAGAGCAGCTACAAGCTACTGAAATGTCTCTAGCTGCTACATTTACAGCCACCCAAAAAAATGTAGCGCACTACTACCATTACTGTATGCAGTACATGCAAGTCTGCAGTTCACACAGCACGGACATCCACGGCGCGGTGCCGTAATCTCAAAGAGGGCAACAATTGGGGGGGTGGGGGAGTTTGTGGTGAGGGGAGGCTGGAAGGGCGAAGGGGTTGGGGGGCAGAGGGATGAGCGGAAGAGAGAAATAAAAGAGGAGGTAGGGGAGGGGGAGGAAGTGGGTGGGCAGGTCGGAGAGGAGGAAAAGGGGGCGGGGAGGAGGCGGAGATATGGCGGGGTGGCCAGGATGGGGATAATTCGGCAAAAAACATCGTAAGAAGTCTAAACAGAGGCCGTTAAGATCGCGCCGTCTCTAGCATGCCCTAGGGGAGTGAAAAACCTCCAAACCTTGACCAAAAGCGACGAGAAAAAAATTAAGTCCACGGACCCGTTCCATTCATATGGAAAACCCACGAACAGGAAAAGGAGAAGCAGGAAATGCGAAGGCCGGCCGGGAATCAGCGTGGAAATTCGGAGTTCAGTGGATGGATTGATGAGAGTGGCGAGGAGGCCAAGACGCTGAGGGGCAGCAGCCTCCCTCACGTGGAGCAGGGGGCGAGAGGCCTAATAGAGAAATTTTTATGGCGGCCCCCGCTCCCGTTTTATGGACGAGGACCCCTTTATCTTCCTCAACTCTTTAACAGAAACGTCACCCCCATCTCCTTATTAAGATCTCGTTCTCGTGCATGCACTACGTCAACAGGCTTACCATGACTTTTAGGAAGCATGAGCCCTGCATAACCATTCGTTCATATTACAGCGCGCCCTCACCTTAACGAGAGAGAAATAAAAAGCGGAATGAAATATTTTGGTGGGCGCAATTCGCTCGCATTGAGTTTAGCCTCAGCAATTACTCAAGATCGTATCATAGAGTATAATATAGACAGCTCACCGCATAGGCCAAAACTATTATACGTTTTGGACGTAGTATTGGAAGGTTTCCATAGATGGCAGGATAAGAATTTTTCCGTTACATAAGATATGCTATCGTTGTAGCTTTGTTATTTTATTACAATGGTGTGATATGCCTTTACCTAGCGTCAACAGTCACATGGATACGTTAACTTTTCTCTCACTAAAGCAAACATATCTTGTCACAGGAGGGATTCCTTGTTGTTTCATTCAAAACACATAATATAACGCTGCAAGGAGTAGACGGAGCAACTACATGACATTTATCGATTGTGCCGCTTAAGTCGATTTGAAAAAGGGAAGCGATAGGAAGCTATATATATCGTTGGTGACGTAACGCGAAAAATTCTTCCCTCACCATCTATGGAAACCTTCCAGTACTACGTACAAAACGTATAACACTTTTGCCACATGCGGTGAGCCCTCTATATTATACTTACTCTATGATCGTACAGTTCAGTAATCTAGTCGAGAAGAATACACAAGTTTTGGCGTACTTATTCACGCTTCTCAACTAGTAATACGGCATTTTTTCGCAAAAAAATCGTCACTTCAATACGCTAATATGAATAAAGTTGTGTCGTGTGAATATGAATAACGTTCGTGTCATTCCTAGTCGCATACACCTCGCGTCTCTTTTCTTTGATCGAAACAAATGAAGAAAACAGATGTGTTTTCCGAACACTACCAACCGCTCCCCAGGTACACAATAAGTAAACATAAAAACGGGCACTTTACCACACTGCCGCAGTGCACTTTCCAAATCCCGAAGACCTGCGGAGAGTGATTCGGTTGTTCAACTGGAGGAACGTGTCGTGCGTAGTCGCGAACGGGTAAAAATGACCCTTTCCAGGAAAATGGCAACTCTATTGCGTCGACGAAGAGGGACCTTCGTTCCTCGTAAGTGAAACTAGAGGAGTCGCATTTGAAGATTCAAACTCGTGTGGAGCCTCCGACACCTGCGGACTCTGTCGAAATATTTACTTCCTCTGCACAAACATCATGGATAGTTCGAATTCCTAGTTTTCACAGGAGCCGCGCCGGATTCATCGTGCACAAACACACGAACGCAAGCTACAGAAATTATCGGAAGCAAATCGGATCTCTCCGAAAGAAATAGCACCAGTAGAAGGATATGCAAACAGCCAGCCAGAAAGCCACGAAGGTAACTTGGTCTGAGAAGTAAGATATTCTCATCCTCTGCATCATCAAAGAATAAGAGGGAAGAACAATTGTCTTTTTACGTATCAGGAAAGTTGCACACGACAGGATAGGAGTCCAAAATCGAAGTTAGCAATTCCAATTTGAATCAGAAAATTTGTCACAGAACACGCCCGACCGCTTCCAAAGAAATGGAAATTCTTCTATATTCCACACAAGAGTATAAAATTCCGTCCTTGACGCATCCACTACACATTTTTCTAAATAACTCACATTCCCAAGACCACTAATAGTAGTCGATATCCATCATAAACGAGTTGATAGGACTCATGATACGAGAGAAAGGGTGGGATCACATTTGTTAAAGAAAACAGTAACCGTCGGAAGCTTTCAAATGTTCATCTCCTAAATCTGGCATGGATCTACCCTGAAAACGACTAACATCTTTTCGTACCGCGGTAGAACATGGACCGTGAATCCACGTGAACAATATTTCACGAAAAAAGCGTGACATCTATGTCATATCACACCAATTGCGTACAAATTCTTCATTAATTACACACTAAACGCTAAATATCTAACATATACACCTGTCTTACATCCATCTTCATTTGGATTCCGAAGTCGTTCTTACCATCAACGGCCTCACAGAAACTTCAATATATTTGTAAACGAGCCGAAATCCGTCTCATTCCTCCCGAATAGTGATTCATACGCCTCCTTCCTCCCACAACGCTTCCATTCTCATGCCATCTCCCTTTCTTTATTTCCTCTCTCTTTCTGCGCAATCCTTCCTCAGCTTCGTCCATGACCACGCATGACACTCTCACGCAAGTTAGGTGCAGTCACCTTTTCCTGGATTTTTGATTACGGCCACCCCAGTCCATCGCCTCCTTCTGACTAGCGGTGCTTCATGACAGCACACACAAGCCCAGCCCTCTGATTCTGGATGCACAATTATTTTTTACAGCATAGATTCACTGAAAAGGGGGAAGCCACAAAGGTTAGCACCCACGACACCCTGGAGCCTCAAGCCTCACGAGAAGTACTGGCTTAGAAACCCACAGAGTGAGAGTTCGCTATAACGTAGCACTCATCCGAACGAGCCAACTACCAAAACTGAAACCAGAAATGGCCACTATCAAAACAAGAATTACTGCAGCAATTGGGGTGAATAAAACGAGAATGGAGAAGGAACACCAATACTTCCTTTATAAAGCCTAAACTTCATTGAGGACCAAATAGCAAACCTTGTGAACAAAAACATTCTATATAGATGAAGAATTCTATCTTCGTTCATCACAGCAATTTGCGGTGCATATCTTTCAATTACATCTACATAATGCCCTGCAGGCCACCATAAAGGTTTGTGGCAGAGGGTGAATTCACACCAAACATTCATTACATATTATGCATGAAGAGGAATGGTGATTAGATTGTAGTCTACACTTTACAATTGAAAAAAGATAAAAATAACATATCAAGCACGCAAAAACATGCTGTTAGTTGGGTTAGCTTAAAGTCCTAATACCAACATGCAACTAGCCATTGATACACTTGTATTTATACTAATGGATATATATATACAGCTATTCCTATGTTCTTAACTGTGCGAGGAAAGAAGGACAATTTGACTGTCAGTTCAGCAATCACTTTCTCTAATTCTATCATCATAGTCCAGTCTACGATAGTAAGTTGAAGTTCGCAAAATATTTTTAAGGGCATCAGTGAAAATATTGTCTTCGAATTTATTTAAGAGATTTAATTTCAACCTGCGGTCTGACAATTATTCCCATTTTAGCTCATGTAATAGACTTGTTATGCTAATACAGTTATCATACAGTCCCTTACAAGTTAGTTATTCGCCCCTTTACAAATCTTGCCGATCTTCGCTGCAAAAGTTCTAGTTCAATAGTTCGGCCTATTTCGTAAATTTCCCATACTGGCAGCGTATTTCAAATGAGGTCTATCAAGGGAAAAGTAGCTGATTTATCGTACATGATCGTCACATTTTCCCTGTACTCATTCGATGAATCCCAGTTTACGATTCGCTTGACCCATTATTTCACGCATGTGTTAACCCCAAAAATTAAAGTGGGGAGAGAGAACATCTACATCTACACGATACCCTGCAAGCCACCGCGAGGGTGTGTGGCAGGGGGTGAAGATCACCAAGCATGCACTAATAACATGCAAACAAGTACTAATTTGTCTCATGCAACTTGATTGTTAGTATCTATAGTATTTAAGGGGTTAATACATGCATCATGCACTACAGAGTACTCTAAAATATTTCCCCTACCTATCCCCTTGCTATGCTGCCTATTCAGTTCTCTTATAGTACAGGGGAAAAAATGCCATTTTGAATCTATCGGTACGCCAATCTATCTCTCTAATCTTATTTATCTGGTCGAATCTAGCATAATACTGAGGTATTTTTAATATGTGCCTAACATCTTCAGTAAAGCTATCTCATTGAAATTTCTCTAATAGATTCAATGTGTACTTTAACCTACGCTCTGATAATGATTCCCACCCTAATTCTCTTTTTTATTCAGAAACGCTCTTCAACCTATCGTAACACCTTTTAACGAACCTAGCTGCTCTACGCATTAGGATCCCATACACTGGCTGCATACTCAAGGTGGGGCCTAAGTAGTGAGAAATAGCATCGCTCTTTTGTCTTCTCATCACATTTTCCAAGTACTCTTTTTATGAATCCTAGCTATCTCTTCGCTCGAATAAAAAAACGAAATATAATCGGAAAACGCCCCCTTCCATAACGTTTGCAATACTCTCCACGAGATGTTACCGAGGTGAGAAATAAAACAGCAAGTCCGCTATCGCAATTCTGCGCCAGGCAAAGAAGCAGACAAACGCAGGAGAATTTCGTGGGCTGCTTTGTGCACGAACCCCTTGAGCGACGAGAGGGGGCAGGGGCGGGGCCCACGCTGGGGCAAGTGACTGCTTCTCGACACGGGCGGGGGCGAACTGGTTCCGACGCAAGCCATGAAACCGAGGGAAGTTTTTCGACTCGGCCACCGTTCCTTTATCCACGAAGAGGGGTCCATGGGGATCAGCGAAACCAAATCAGTCGCAGCTACCGCAACAGGTTCGCACCTGCATTGCCTCGATTGCAAGCCTTTGTGCTTCGGTTACAGGCCCGGGCTATTGCAACAGCCATCGCACTCAATGAACATCCATTAACACCTTAAACTATGCTATAAAACTTGTCTCCTCCACACTGCGGCCGAAAACATTTTCGGCTGCACATCCTTCTTTATCTCTCCTTACTTTTGCATTCACTTCCTGGACATGTGGCATCCCGTTGAGCAATTACTCGGCCAACAATAAATCTCGAGGAAATAATGTTCGTCAAGTACTTTTCGATCCACATCTCCACACTCCATAGTTTCATTGGTTTCATCCTCACACGCTCACCTTTCTTTATGTGGAGAAAATGCCAAACAGGAGGATCTGTCTCGACAAAGAGATAGATTTCAAGTGGGTCTAAACCTCAATTTGTTGACCGATCGCGATTCAAAAGGAGAGCGACCAACTTATAGAAGCATGGTCATCTTGTACAACACACAATTTTGAATTGGTATCAATAATAATAATATTAATCGTCTTTGTTGTTTACTGCTGATATTATTAATAAATTTAGCTTTGTTTTACATATATTTAATTATAAAACAGCAATTCAGTTCTATAAAGTAAAATATAAAATAAGATAGTTCTATAAAAAATTGATTTGTTATTTTTACTTTAAAGTAAAATACGTATGAACAAAAACACGTTATTTTTACTTTAAAGTAAAAACGTATGATTTCTTTTAAATTATTTCGTAGCAGGTATGTACGGAAATTAGAGTTGCTTTGCGGAGATTGAAAAGAATATTCATGAAAAAATGAATACAAATCATAGAAATATTTTGCGCTCCCTTTCATATAAAAAGTATCGTCATTTGTTTTACGTAAATAAATACGAAAATACGAAATTTGAAATACGTAAATATGAAGAGATTAGCCGACATAAGAGTGCTGTGGAGAGCTGCGTCAAACCGATCCCAAGATTGCTGACTGATGATGATGATCGGGGTATTAGTTGATATCGGGATATTGGTGAATATCGCATATCGGAGGATACGGCGATATTGCGGTAGCTGCGATTTTAATACCGAGTCGCGACATCAAGTGGGTTCGCAGACGATATATTGTAGAATCGCAAAGCCAGTTGTTGAATATGCAGCCAGTATATGGGATCCGAATGAATTAGGTTTGATCAGAAAACTAGACAGTGTGCAGCATAGAGCAGCTAGGTTCCTTAAAAGGTGTTACGATAGCCTGAGTAGTGTTTCAGAATTAATACAAGAATTAGGGTGGGAATCATGATCAGAGCGTATGTTAAAGTACATATTAAATCTATTGCAGAAATGTAAATCGGTTAGCTTTACTGAAGATGTTAGTCATATATTAAAAACACCAGCGTATTTTGCTAGATTCGACCAGATAAATAAGATTAGAGAGATAGAATGTCGTACTGATAGATTCAAAATGACATTTTCCCCCGTACTATAAGAGAACAGAATAGGCAGCATAGCAAAGGGATAGGTAGGGGCAATATTTTAGAGTATTCTGTAGTGCATGATGCATGTATTAACCCCTTAAATACTATAGATACTAACAATCAAGTTGCGAGAGACAAATTAGTACTTGTTTGCATGTTATTAGTGCATGCTTGGTGATCTTCACCCCCTGCCACACACCCTCGCGGTGGCTTGCAGGGTATCGTGCAGATGTAGATGTAGCCCTGGGCTAGAGCGTCGTCGGGGAGTGGAGCCGTCCGCATCAATTATTCAGGTGCGATCGGAATAGCGGTGTGGCTCCCATAGCGGTCGGGTGGGTTCCTTTCCATGCGAGGAGGGTTGCCGCGAATATGAGCACGCACCTGAATGAACGCTCATGGTGGGAAGAAGGCCCCTCTGGGGGGGGGGGGGGGGCCGGGAAAGGCCGACTCCGGAATCATTCTGACATAACTCAAGCGGGAAGTCAACAGCCTTCGATCTATTTTTTAACGGCGCCACTCCAGCGTCGAGGCTAGTGACTTGATCTCTCTTAATCCGTACCTCACTCACTCACGAGTATTAGATTTTTTTAGTGCTTCATTCAGATAATTTTTACCTCTTCAGAGGACAGTTTCGCTACCATCAGAAGACCTCTGACGATCTAGTGAGTTGCTATGAATAGTATGAAAAATATTTAGGATAAAAACGTAATAGACAAGACATCAGAACATACATCTGGAGCATGTTTCTTTACGGCAGTGAAGCATGGACGATGACAGCCGCGGAGAAGAAAAGGGTAGAAGCATTCGAAATGTGGTGCTACAGAAGAATGCTGAAGATTAAATGGCTCGACCGAGTAAGTAACGAGGAAGTCCTACGAAGAGTAGGGGAAAAGAGAAGTCTGCTGACAGCTCTAAAAAGAAGAAGGGACAACCTAATCGGCCATATCTTGAGACACGACGGCCTGATGAAGACTATCGTTGGGGGAAAGGTGAACGGGAAGATTGGAAAAGGCAGGCTTCGTATGAGGTACTTGAAACAGGTAGTGAAGGATGTAAAAGAGAAGAATTACGTCACAATGAAAAGGTTTGCCGATAGAAGAATCGAGTGGAGGGCTGCGTCAAACCAATCCTAGGATCGTTGACCAATGATGATGAAACAAGACATAAAATTTAATCTAAATAGTGGGCCCGATCTATTCCCTACCTTGTACTTTTCTCCCCGATCTTAAGCGCCTATTAATGATAAGGATACAGACTTGAAAACACCAATGTAAAATATAAATAGTAGTCGAGAAATAAAATTATGACCAGTGGAGTACTTGGGAGACCAATTTGAATTACTCCACGAAAAATCCTAAATTTGCACATGAGCGATCCCACTTCAACCTAGCCGTTTAAATAAAACTTATTCGTTTCCCATTCAGAGAAAAACGAGTGGTTCGAGATGGTTGATTCACAAACAAGTCACTCTTTCACGGCCCCACTTCCACGCCGCCTTTGCTCATTGGATTGGAAGACTGGAGGTGACTCCCTCCTCCTTCCTGGCGGAGAAACAGTGGAGCTGAGATGAGGAGATTGCTTTTTTCCGCCGCAAAACGAAGAGGAGGGGGGCGCTGAGAGCCCTTCTGCGTCTTCCTCTGGAATCCACGGTCCACCAGCGCCTCCCCGTCTCGCCCCAATGGTGCGGGCGTGCACACCGTCGCCTGATGCGCATCGGTTGGCCTTCGCGCACCACAGTAGCTCACCTGCCGCGACACACCGACAGGAAGCCACTTTTTATCACGATTCCGAACGGAGTCTATGGGCCACATTCAGAATCTTAACTACAGTCTTCGCTTCCACTGCTTGCTTTCTTAAGCAGCGTTTACACGCAGCAGTTGACTGCTATGACAGTCGCGAGATGCGCGATATATCTATATCGATACTGCTATGATGCGTCAGCGTTAACTTCTATGCAGCTTAAAGCCCCTATTTAGGCGTTGTCATAACAAATAAAAAGAGTTTTATTTCAATAGTGATTGATGCTTAAATTTTCATGAAATTCTTCAAGCAATAAATTCCATTGACGATTATCTTTTGTTCCCATTCTTTTAAGAGTAGAATCTCCCCTTTTGGGGAGGGATATCCTTGTTAATGTCCAAATTCCCGATATCAGACGTCGTGTATTGCTTCCCGTTGGCAATTGTTGCGATTGTGTTGGATACATTTCCGCTGGAAAGTAGACGGGCTTCAACTTTGCTAATAGCTCGAACTAGGATCGATAGTGTTCGACATGTGTCCAGTATTGAGCTGAATCCGCATCGCAGTTGCTATTTACACATTCGAGTGGGGCTTAACAGTTGTTAGCAGTTGACTGTAATAGCAGTGAACTGCTACGTGTAAACGCACCTTAAAATCCCTGCAACGAGTCATATTGGTGCATGGAATCTACCCGCAAAGGTGGTATTACTTCTCAGCGTGATCTGAGAATTGAGCTGTAATTGTGAACATGGCTGGGCCATGTATATGAGAGCATGAAGAAGTAGCAATGCATCCCGTAGTTGCATGTAAGTAGTGCATGTTTGGTGATCTTCACCCCCTGCCACACACCCTCGCGGTGGTCCGCAGGGCATTACGTAGACGTATTCATAATCTTACTTCACTCCCTATTCTACTGCTTACGTCATACAATCTCTATTACGAGTTCAAACGTGAATACATATTCTCCACGATATGGTTCGATGCGATAAACAGCAAGGAGCTAACAAGTAATATCAACTTTGCAGGCAGAATCTGTACACAAATTCGACTCCTATTAGAGATTTTAGGATGTAAGCAGTGGACGCGAGAATGCAGTTGAGTTTCTGAATATGGCCCTAAGGCTCAGTCCGATCCAAGTGCACTTAGGACACTCAAGTTCGTTCACAATTCTCCCACTTCTACTATCACCCTCGGGGTGGCTTTCAGGGTAGTCAGTAGCTGTACTGCGGTCCAAGCTGATCCATCACTGACATATCGGAAGGAATTTTTATCCTGTGCCAACGACTATATTCCCTGCGTTACACTCGCGGACACGAGCAGTCTCAAAACACCAACCGATTAGCCCATTCCATATGCACGCTTTAAATCCTTCTACCCGGAAACGCATCGTGTCCCTAATGAGAGGGTGGAACGCGGTTCCGTAGTGCAAACAGCCTCATTTGGAGAGAGGTAATACGTCTTAAAGAAGGCATGAACCCAATGCCCCGAGGATATTAACGGGATAAGATTGATGTGCCCAGAACATGCCTCTCCACACGATTACAGGCATATTAGGATCCTGCCATTACCCAACAATGAGCAATTAGACGGCATTTACATGCACACAATGCTCTATGAAATCATATCATTTTTAATCATACACAAATAAAAATACTTATATTATTTAATTTTGTAGAATACCTAACGGCGGATTTCCTTGAATTGCATCACGAATAAGAGTTAAATTTTCTCCACGCAGGTACACAACCACCTTTTCACTCCTTGACGGATGAGGTAGCTAGCTATCTGTGTCTTAACTATCTGACGAGTGAATATCTTTGCAATTTCAAGGGCACACTAACTTGGACACCATTTGAATTAACCCTTAAAGTTCAAGCTAAAAATATGCATGAGTATCAACATTTTTGAAAGTAACAATAAGATTCACCGCGCGATCTTCATCCTACTTTATTGTTACACGTATTCTAAGCAAGGTGCAAGGGGGTATAATTTTACTAGAGGTATAATGTTGCCTAATACCGGAGCCCAAATGAGGCTTATAATTCTCTCGAACGGCCTGACGATAACGGAAAGAAAAACGTTTTCACAAGCGAGTGTTTGCCATCGATATCGAACTTCGATGCTTGGATTCAATGCTTGGGTATGGTATACATGACATCGAATCGTTCTAAAGTTACAAAACTGTGGAATAAGATTGATATTCAATACTCCTTATGATAAACAGGTTACACCATATTATGACACACTCAGGTGGTTGAAGATAGAAAAGAGACGAGAGTATCAAATAAATGTGTTAATGTACAAGCTAATTAAAACAGAGTGTCCAAGTTATTTGCTGGAAAAAGTTATCTTTAATGCTAACACGCATAAACGGCTGACACGCAATACTGAGTTATTATTAATTCCAAATTTCTGCACAAATGTGTTCGGTAATTATTTTCATGTAACATCTTGTAGGTAATGGAATTCACTCCCTGATGGGATAAGGCCTTCCTTAAACATTTATATGCTTAAAAAGCGTTTGTACTCACATCTTATGCAATGTAAATAAAATAATTTATGCATGTATAAACATAATAAGTAAATGTATATGCTATTAAGTTTTTGTTCGTACTATTATATTTGTCGGTACTATACTATTTATTGTTAAATTGGTTGTAATATAATATTATAGTTCAATCGTAAATGAAAAGGAAAACTTTATTATATTCCACCAATTTATTCTCAGGTACAACTAGTTTCGACGCAGCGGCGTCATCTTCAGGTACCCAATAAATTTACGATAAAATGAACTTCCACAAAGTTGAGCCTGAGACGATGGAGATAATTATAGTTCAATCATTGACACCTTGTATTGATTGCCAAGATTTCTAAGATTGTCGATGCTTAGACAGCTACTCATTTTATAATATTAATATTACTCTGTTGATGTTGTAATGAGACTACGTAAATGTTTTTGTGCATATGTTTCAAGGGACAATAATGTCCAGGAACAAATAAATATATCTATCTATCTAAAGTCATCACGACGTCGCTGGACGCTAGAAAGAGTTCAAGCACACGAGCGTCTCTGTATCTGGAGTCTTGTTCACGAATGACTCGACATACCGATGTTGTGACAGCAAACCATTGTGACACCAAATCCAATAATTCGCGTGTAAAACGCGGGAACTGCCGACATCACAAAACGTCGACAATGCCCTTCGGTCTCCTCCCCTGTCGGCAACACCGGCTAATTGGACCGGATGCGCAGAGACGGAAGATGGTAACACTCCTTGAACGAGAATCGCGAAGGTTGGCAATCCCTTGGAAGGCGGCGGCGATCAGGGGGTGCAATGGAGCAGCGCGCGCGGAGGTGGTACGGGGTGGGGGGGAGAGGCGGGGGAGGAAGTGACGTCGACATCTCAATGGAACGGGGACTGGCCATCTTTCTTTCTTTCTCTCGATCCCTCTCATACTCTAGTCCACGATAAACCGGAAGTAGTCAAGATTATTCGACCCGATAGCGCTGGCGCAGTGCCGGGAGGGAATGGAAGGAATTCAGGGAGGGAGGGGGGAGGGAGGGGGGAGGGAGGAGGGGGGATCGCGACCTCTTCGTTAAAACAGAACAATAGGGTGGTTTCCTTGTACTTTTTACTGTCTTGATCAAAAGTTTAAAACCTCTGGAGTGCATATTTTAAGCCGTTTGATTTTAAAATGACGTTAAGTATTTTTCCTCATTTATTAAAAAGTGAAAAAATTCAACTGCGCGCAAACGCGACGGAAAACTATTGCATGCCGGTAAATCATACGTGTGACGTGACACTCATTCCTTTTCCTACCACTACGTGGTGCTGAGAATGCTTCCAAGCAGACGGAGCATTCCGATAAAGCTTATTAACCAGTACCTTACGTACATTTATTAATTTATTATATTTTTACTAATATTTATTTAATATTATTTAGTCAGTTGATACAGTTAAAACGAGTTAGTATTCATTTTACTAAGAGTACCTTGAGTTGGCCCATCGTCGCGTGAACTTCACTCTATGCTTCACAGTAGCAGAGGACTTAACGAGCAGGATGCCCTGTGGAACCTATAAAACGACTATAAATACCATGTTTAATGGAGGAAATATAGAACTTTGACAGCTTTCACAGGCTAATAATGAACACATACGTATTCACTACAGCTGAGGGGCTCTGAAATACAATGGTAAGTTCAGGAAACTAATATTTCCTATGCCTCGCAACGTAAATTGTGTACTTGTTACGTCATCAATGAGGCAGCGCATCCCGCCATTTCCGAGCTTTTTCAAATAGTCTCAAAATTAACATTTAATTCTCTAGCAAACTGGGATTTCTCAATACAAACTACACTGTAAAAAGTAGATCTGATTTTAAGGTACAAAAGCGATCTGAATTTCAGATGCAACAATTTTAAGACTGGGTATGTTGAATTTCAGTAGTAATATCTTGTCTAAAAATAAGGCAGGTGAACGACTGAAAATCAGACCACCCAGAATTCTGCTTCCTCTGCTTCCTGCTTAACTGCTCCTGTACCAACCATCCATGTTCCTGCCTCTTCCGCGCCTTGCATCCGTGTTCCTGCCTTAAACCAGACAGCGCTTAAATTCAGATCGCACTGAAAATCAGATCAACTTTTTACAGTGTATTTGCTTGAAATGAATACATTTATGGTGGGTCAGGAATCGCAATTAATAAATGGGGGAGTTTACTCGGAACCGAAATCGTAATTTTGTACACGAAATCGTTAGATGGAAACGAAAAAAGAATTTTTGTGAAAAAATTAACTTTCTAACCACAACCATTCACTCATTAATCAAAAATTAAAATAAGCAAAAGGTGACGCCCACCGAAAAAGCTTCTTTGATAACATTGACGTCATTTTCCTCCCGTCTATGACTGCTTTTCAAGGAAGGAAAGGGAGTGGAGGGGGGTTCTCGGAAGGTCTGCTCGCACAGATCCTGTCGCAACGGTTCCTATTGGCAGAGTCAGCTGCGTCCACCTCATTGCGATGCGTTTAAGTAGCTTCGTGGGCTCAGTTGTGATTGGACGAAGTCGATATACGTCCGAGGTTGCACCACACCCACTTTTCCGAAAGGGTTAAAAACATCAGTTTTTCGCCGCTTATAACTCGGGAAATAATGGACTGCTCAAAAAACGGAAAAATATGGGTCCGTTTATTTTACAAACTCTACCAGATTCGGCATTAAAAAAATGGCAAACGACCACATTCTTTGATGAAAGAAACTACCCAATTGAAGGGCAGGCAACTAGAAGGAGAGAACATCAATTGAGTTTCAACAAGAAGACGAAAGAGTACTACAAGAAGAAGAAGAAAGAGGTGGCCAACGAAAACCTTACGGGCTAACCTCGAAAACGAGTGAAACTCGGCACGAGAGACTAACCCCACTCGATATTATGCAAATTCCGATCGACGCATTCCAGAAGTTTCCCAACGACGCTTCCGTCATTTCACTCCCGACGTTGTGCCACCGTGTTGGCTCGGACGACGAGAACAGTCTCGCGGGATCGGTTTCCATGGCAACTAGCTACCGCTACTGCAAGCGCTCAAATATATAGCGATAAAAAAACAACACACTAGCATTCACAACGAGAGTAGGTACCGGGTAATCAGTGTACAAGTTTAATCAGAGGCCGCAATGAGATGTGTCTGGGCGAGTTTTAGCGATGGGAATGAAATGTTCCAAATTATATACGACGCTTAAAACTGTCCCTTCTGATGTTATCAGTTCACTATAAAAGCATCGAATGCAATAAACACTAAGAAGATATTAAAGGAAAATAGAGGATAATGTTGATAGATACAAATGGAGTGACTAGGATAGGAGTGCTACATTACAGGACTGCAGACGTTCCAGAAATATTTAAGCGAATTAAATGATACTTGAAAAAATCTTATTCCAGAATCATGAATCTATGCATCCGAAGACCGGCATCATACTACCGACACATACATGTTCGTCCTTCTCCGCCAAATGTCTTCTATTGGAAAACTTCCCTTTCCCCTATGCCAACGCCCTTGTGATTGTCCTTCCAGAAAGTACAAACAAAAGACAGAACGAAAGGGCCCCTCGCTTAGGACTGGGCCTAATGGTAGGCCGACGCTCCCGTGGTCACCGATTGAAAAAAACTAGTGTTTCATTCGCTCACCGCGGGCCCGAAGGCCGACATGGCGGGGGGCGGAATAAAGAACGTGGAGTTTTCATTCAAGAGTTTTCTTTCCGTCGCGGGAGGTGGAGGGAGAAACTACGGCGTAGGCACGGAAGTTATACGTACCGCCTTGTGCAGCAACGCCACACAACCGTTAAGAACTTTTCTGGGCCCAATAATTCTCAGGCGTGGCAACATTCCGATCCGTGGGGAGGGAGGGAGGAGGGGGGGGGGGGGTGGATGGGAGGGAGGTTCGCTTCATTCACCGGGGGCTGCTGCTTCGTCGCCCACGCGTGGATCGGCGCTGCGCGCGCGTGGCGAGCCGTCTGCTGCGCAGGGCCCTCCCTTAGCGCCGCAGTGCGACTTCCGCCCACCGCCGAGCTGCGACGAAAAAGCACGAGCACGACGACAACACGGTAGTAACGAGATTCTCCGGGACTGAAAGATGGTCGGTGGCAAGAACAATTGCCCTTCGGACCGACGTTCGAGTTCGGGCACTTTACGTCCTTCATCGGAATCCCCACTCAGGTTCATCTACATCTACACGATACCCTGCAAGCCACCGCGAGGGTGTGTGGAAGGGGGTGAAGATCACCAAGCATGCATTACCGTAATGCAAACAAGCAACTATAGGGTCTCATGCAACTATATTGTTGGTATCTATAGTATTAAAAAGGTTAATACATGCATCATGCACTACAGACTACTCTAAAATATTTCCCCTACCTATCCCTTTGCTATGCTGCCTATTCTATTCTCTTATATACGGGGGAAAAATGCCATTTTGAATCTAGCAGTACGACAATCTATCTCTCTTAATCTTATTTATCTGCTCGAATCTAGCATAATACGCTGGTTTTTTTAATATGTGCCTAACATCTTCAGTAAAGTTATCCCATTGCAATTTCTCTAATGGATTTAATCTGTATTTTAACCTACGCTCTGACAATGATTCCCACCCTAATTCTTGTACTAATTCTGAAACACTACTCAACCTATCGTAACACCTTTTAACGAACCTAGCTGCTCTACGCTGCACACTGTCTAGTTCTCTGATCAAACCTAATTCATTCGGATCCCATACACTGGCTGCATACTCAAGGTGGGGCCTAACTAGAGAAAAGTAACATCGCTCTTTTGTCTTCTCATCACATTTCCTAAGTACTCTTTTTATAAATCCTGGCTTTCTCTTCGCTCGGCCCAATATTTCCAGTATGTGTCTTCCCCACGATAAATCTTTAGTGATTGTTACACCTAAACATCTTATGGTTTCAACGTTTTCGAACTTCGTGTTACTAATTTTATAGGATCGCTCTATCGAATTATTCCTCCTTCAAAAATTGATAGCTACACACTTTTGTTTTAAAGGTTCTGTAAGTTTTTTATACAGGTTCTGTAAGTTTTTTACAGGTACCGAGCAGATAGCATTCCAAGTCCATACTTCAGTTCGGCGTCCTTTGCAAGGTAATGCCTACTCTTGGTTTCACTCCACTCTTTTCTCTTCCCAACCAATCCCATCCTTACATCTAGAATTTTAGTCTGGGCGCCTAAACCGACGGGATTCCAAACGGAATCCCGTCGCTTTAGTGTTTCAAGCATCGATTCAGAGTACTTGCTGACTAAATACGGTCTCATTAGCTATGGTACACGATCCCACCACAAGTTTTCACAACTAGCCGTAGAAGACAAAATATAATCTTCAGCAGTTGCTGAAAATTGCCGTACTTATGCTCTGCTTTTCACTTAAACGTATTGTATACTTGGACTGGAAAGGGTAAAGAACGGGGCAGACTTTTTATAATAACATGGGTAGGTACATATGTTTAATAATATACCCAAGTTGGAATGAATAAAGAAGAACAGGTGCAATAGATTCTTACGTAGAATACCTTAGGTGAAAATGTGTTCACAACAGGATAATCAGGTAAGAATTGGCCTAAATGAGGCAGCATTCGTGGAAGATGTAACGACGGTCTCTCATCAAAGGCATGCAGAACAATCGGCAACCCTTACCTTAAAACTAAATTATAAACATAGACGGTTGATAACAAGTAATCGAGTGCAACGCATTGATGAATTGAAATGAACAGGGCGTCGTAATAGCATCGCACTTAGCGTGGGGAAGACATCTACATCTACATAATACCCTACAAGCCACCATTAAGGTGTGTGGCAGGGGGTGAATTCTCACCAAGCATGCACTACATATCATGCATTTAAAAGGATTAGTACATATATACTCTCCTAAAGTACACAATTTAAAAAAAAGATAAAGACAGCAAAGAATACATGCAAAAACATACTGTTAGTTGGGTTCGCTTCAAGTCCTTATACCAACATGCAGCTACCAATGTTATCATTGCTACACTCGTATTGGACATATTTACCGCTATTCATATCCCTAATTGTACGAGGGAAAAAGGACATTTTGAATCTGTCAGTTCGGCAATCAATTTCTCTAATTTTGTGATTATGGTCCAGTCTACCATAGTAAGTTGGGGTCCGCAAAATATTTTTAACATCATCACTGAAAATATGGTCTTGGAATTTGTTTAAGAGATTAAGCGAACGCGACATGAAAGCGGTCAGCCAGCAGAAAGCCGTCGCTTCTAAACGCATCACGGAAAGATGTGTTTCTAGGATCCATGACAGAGAAATAAGGCGCGGGGTGAAAAGCGCCATTTGCGCACCCGGACCAAGGGATAACTTAATCCGAAATTCTACCACCACGCGTCGCACCCACCAATCCTCGTCATCGACGATTAAAAAAGGCGGCCGGGTGGGAAGTCCTTGGAGAAACGCCTTCCAAGCTGTGAGTTTTAGAGCCAATTTTAAGATGGAGAGAAAATTGTCTTCCGCCATTCTTCACTTCCTGCAGCGAACGACGCCCAAACGATGCCTACTATTTGGAAGTCAGTAAAAGTAGCGTTTCATCTTTGATACCTTCAGAACTCACGATAATTATACATCCTTTCGGAAAGCAATAAAAACTGGCCTAGAATTACACTCAAGGAGCGGGTTGGAACCAAATTCTCTCAAATTTCAGTGATGGAAAGTCAATCCAAGCACGTTTCATTCGCCTACGATTATGCCAACAACCACTACAGGCACAAGAATGCATGAAAAACTCAGCACCACAGCGAAAGTGCAGTTTCTATGAGCATATATATTAATATGACGGTAGAAATGAATGGAATATATAAAATATTCCATTCATTTCTAAACCAATTATTAAACCAATCTATCAAATGAAGAATCTACTTACAGCAAGAAATACTAGCGTAGAAGTAAGGAAACAGTTCATCAGAACATACGTCTGGAGCATATTTCTTTATGGCAGTGAGGCATGGACGATGAGAGCAGCGGAGAAGAAAAGGGTGGAAGCATTCGAAATGTGGTGCTACAGAAGAATGCTGAAGATTAAATGTATCGACCGAGTAAGTAACGAGGAAGTGCTAAGAAGAGTAGGAGAAAAGAAAAGTCTGCTGACAGCTCTAAAAAGAATAAGGGACAACTTAATAGGCCAGTTCCTGAGACACGATGGCCTGATGAAGACTATCGTCGAGGGAAAAGTGAACGGGAAGATTGGAAAAGGCAGGCCTCGTATGAGATACATGGAACACGTTGTGAAGAATGTAAAAGAGAAGAATTACGCCACAATGAAAAGGTTGGCCGATAGAAGAATCGAGTGGAAAGCTGCGTCAAACCAATCCTAGGATTGTTGACCAGTGATGATAGAAATAAATGCTAAGAACAATCCAAAATGATACAATTAAGCAGTCGGATTTCAACCGGCTAAAAGGCAACGTCAGGAAAAACCGGTTCGCTTCGAAAGATATCTATTTTCTTGATGAAACTCCTTTGAATTCAAGATCCAATTCACCGATACTACTTGTCACACGCTAATTATCACCTCAAGGCTACGGGAAACGCACCGATATATAGCAAAGCACCTTAAGTATCACGAGCAGAAAACTTATTTTTCGCTGAGACTTTCGCTCATCCGCGCCTTCCCTCGATGACCATTTGAATTATGTTTTCAAGAACTTAAAAGAATTGACGTCGAGCTAGCCGCGCGCCACTATGCACGGCTCATTTTTACAAGGTTCCTCCAGTTCTTATTCCTTTCCAGACCCTTTGGATGCGAGTCGCAGGTATCTTTTATCTCCCTAAAGGCCCCTTTACACATGGAAGTTGGCTTCCATGGCAGTAGCAATACTACTCCTCTGTCGATATGTACCGGTAACTTCTGTGACTCGCGCTTCTTACGCGGTACCTCCACTCTTCCGATACGTCAAGCGATGAAATTAATTGAGCCATTATTTGATCAAATGTCTTATATCACTTCGCACTTTATTTACAGTTTCGACCACGAGGGGAAGAATCTTCGGCTCTTACATTCCAAAAACAATCAACTTCCAAACTTATGTACGCAATCCAGAATACGAGATAATAAACAAATTTCTTGTACTTTTTTAGCTTTCTATGAATTCAATTGTGTCTTCTTCCGGCATATAAATCCTCTCCATTCATTTCAATGTAGTAGCTATTTTCATCGGCATTACGATTTCGCTGACTCCATTGCGCGATACAATACGATATCGCTGACTCCACTTCCAAGGAAAATGGCCATGCGTTTCATTTCCTTGGAGGCTCGAATCATGGCCGACAGCGTATCGATTACAGCACCTTTCGACCCTAACTGACATAGAACTTGAGTACGCTGCCATGGAAGTCGCCTAAAGGGGCCTCAAGGCGAGCTCTTCGGGCATCTGTCGCCATGGGAGGAAGACCTAGTCACGACGCGGATTTGTGCGAGCGACAAAATGGTTAAATTGGCAACAGTGAGGGAAGGTGGGGTGAGGGGGCGAGAGGTGAAGCATTTGATGAATGAAGGAAATGGAAGGGGGGGGGTCTGGTGGAGGGGGGACGGATGAATGAAGCGGTGCGCTCTCTCGACCCAGGAGGGATGATGTCGAGGGGGGGTGGGATGGCGAGGGGGGGTGGGATGGCGAGGGGGGTGGGGGGCCGAGGAGGTGGGGGGGCGAGGGGAGGGGGGGACTCAAGAGCGGCCGCGTAGTACATGCAGGCAAAGAGAGAGAGAGAGAGGATAAGAAGCGAGATACGTACCCGATGGCCTACTCATTCCAGGAGAACCCGTTCTAAATAAGATTACGCATGAACCGTTTGCTCGGTTCGAAACAGGAGTCATTCCCGGCCTGCCGCTTAAACGTACACTTATAATCATAACCACGGACACACACTCGATGGAAGAGCAACGACCTGGGGGGGTTGTGTTTCAAACCGTCGGGATTATTTCGAATACGTAACCAAGGAGTCAAACCGTCGGGATTATTTCGAATACGTAACCAAGGAGTCAAACCGTCGGGATTATTTCGAATACGTAACCAAGGAGTCAAACCGTCGGGATTATTTCGAATACGTAACCAAGGAGTCAAACACGAAAGTTTTGCAAATTTAGTGTGTCTGAATCGCTCGTTACCACATAATTAATTGTTTTCACTCGTTTTTCTCATCTGTCTTGACGATGAGATAAAACACACGTGTGAACAATTAATAAGGTTGTAATCAGCGGTTTTAACACACCAAATATGCGAACCATTCGTGTTAGTACCGCGTGACTCCTTGGTTACCTATTCGTCATAACTCCAACGGATTCAAACTCAACCACCCTGTTCACCCATGGAATCGCCAACGCTATATTGGAGATGACTAACAACCACTTGGGAAACCAGAAACCAACTCCGGTACACGGATACTCGATTGTATTGCCAAAAAATTCATCTGAGGGAGACATAATTGAGCTAAGCATAAGCAAAAATAAGCCAGTAACATCTTCCAGCAAATATTTTTCTCTTTCTGAACTCACCCTAATCAAGGATAGCCAGGTATGCACGTACCAATTCTTCATCTACTTCTACATAATACCCTGTTAGCCACCATAAAGGTGTGTGGCAGGGGGTGAATTCTCACCAAGCATGCACTACATATCATGCATAAACAAGGAATAGTATTAATATACTGTTCAAAACTTCACGATTTGAAGAAAGATAAAAATAGCAAAGCAAACATGCAAAAACATGCTGTTAGTTGGGTTACCTTCATGTCCTTATACCAACATGCAGCTACAAATGTTATCCATTGCTACACTCGTATTGGATATATTTACCGTTATTTATATCCCTAATAGTACGAGGAAAAAAGGACATTTTGAATCTGTCAGTTCGGCAATCAATTTCTCTAATTTTGTGATTATGGTCCAGTCTACCATAGTAAGGTGGGGTTCGCAAATTATTTTTAACATCATCACTGAAAATATGGTCTTGGAATTTGTTTAAGAAATCAAGTCTGAATTTCAACCTGCGATCTGACAATAATTCCCAATTTAATTCATCTGATAGACGGGTTACGCTAATAAGGATAACATACCGTCGCTTTACAAATCTTCCTGGGACAAGAGTTGCCTCGGGAAACAAGAGCCTATTAGTCGATATGGAGAGACGGCCGAAACTCTCGTCAGTGACGATTAGACGATTGCATTGCGACTCACCAAAGTTCTTGACCGTTTCTATGACCTCCGGATGCGGAACAAAAGTATAAGCGACAGATCCACGTCATCCGTTAGCCACTTGTGGCATGTAAGTGCACCGTTCACGGCCAGTGTGACACCTTCGCAAGGCATTTGCAGACGCAAATATTTCGTAAGATCCTGGCAACGGCACGCTGGACGAAAATGAAAAATACTTTGGACAAGGTCCTACGAAAAACACGCTCTTCCGAAATTATGCATAAAACTCTTCCTGCGACGCGATTTCAAGGGTCGAGGGTTACACTACTATCGGGCTCGCGAATACAGAACTCCCTGTTCACTACAGTTGCGGTCACCGAAGAACCAGGCATCTGCATATGAAATACTACGGGATTATCAACGAGTTTACATTCCTCAGTTCTCCTGCAACACGTGCAGACCAAGTTGAGTTGATAACACTACATTTTCCGATGCCTTGATGATTTCCAGATCTTTCAACCCTTTTGGAAAGCCTTACTTTTCCGAGTAGGCGACCTAGAACCCTAGCAATTTTCTCTTTTAACGGCACACAGATAGTTTGGTTATATATTTTTCAGGGAATGTGGGAAGGATGGCGTGATGCCCAAGGCGAAATTAGCCTGCTCTCGACTAAAGGCACCAAAGGGTCAGCGGTTTAACATTCCACCCGACGGACGGATTACTGAACTTGAAGTGCTCTCAACGAAGCAGTGAACCAACACTTTTCTTCGGTGTCCTATAACCCAAAACCTCGGCTTCAGGGGTCGGCTAGCAGTCATTCGCTGGTGCAGATCTGTACCTCTATATAACCAGCCACAAACCGTAACTCAGAGTAGGACTGGGAGTAGAAGGAAACCTGGGATGAGCGTTTCAGATCCACTTCGAAACTGATCAGTTATCGTAAGTACAATCTCTCCTGGTCCGAGGATATAGTGATCAACTCGATGTGGTAGCCCTCAACCCTGAAACATCACCACATCGGCAGCGTCCCGTGGGAGTGTGTTTGAATCCGTCGGGATTATCTCGAATAGGTAACCAAGGAGTCACGTGGTACAAACACGAACGTTTTGAGAATTCGGTGCGTCTGAATCGCTTGTTACAATAACATCAATTGTTTTCACTTGAGTTTTTCTCATATCTCGACTATAGAGTCCCCAGATGCGATAAAACACAAGTATCAACTATAAATGAGGTTGTAATCAGCGGTTTTAATACCCCAAATTTGTGAAGCAATCGTGTTTCTATCATGTGACTCCTTGGTTACGGATTCGAGATAATCCCGACGGTTTCAAACACAACCCCCCACAGGATGAATTTTGATGTGGACCAAAATGAAAAATCGATTCCACGCGCGAATCGATTCCGGGAACACCACGTAGTTAATCGCTTAGGTGTGTCACAGGTACGATACGAATCGATTCCCCCCACTCGAATCGCCGTCGACTCGGCAACACCGCCACATTCCCCCAATTGAAGCGCCCAAGGCCGCTGCCGATAATATTAAGGACGAGGGCAGCCTAGGAGGCGGCTCCATCTCTCATCACCTTTCACAGAGGGAGCATCCGGCGGCCGGGGCGGTAGAAGGTCCCATCCACTGCTAGTGGCTCCTCTTGCTCGAGGTGGCGGCTAGCCTAGCCTTGCCCCCCCCCACCTCCCCCCTCGCAGTCACAGTCGGCTGATCGAATGATGACGGTCTTCCTCCAAACCCCCCCCACGACAACGAGGGCCTACGACGAGGCCTGAAGAGGGAAGGAAGCTCAGGCTTCGAACATCCCCCAGCGATATCAACGACATACCGCTAAGGCCTGCCTCCCGTAATTTTTAATGTTTGCATCCAGAGAGCCATCAATGAAGTCAAGGAGAAGTGTTCTGGAGTGAGCATCCACGGAGAAACAATCAGCATGCTACGATTCGCTGATGACATAGCTCTCATAGCAGAGACAGAGAAGGAGCTGAATAAGATGCTAACAACCATGGAAAGGAGAATGGCCATACATCAGCTGAAGATAAATAAGAAGAAAACTAAGATATTGGTGTGCAGCAAGAGAGAGGAGGCCAAAATCAACGTTATACTAGGAAAACAGAAACTGGAAGAGGTGAAAGAGTTCTGTTACCTGGGAAGCAGAGTAACCAACGATGGATGAAGCAAGAAAGAAATAGTTAGTAGAATAGCCCAGGCAAAGAGGGCATTCTATCAAAAGAAGAATCTACTCACAGCTGGAAATACAAGCTTGGAAGTAAGGAAGCAATTCATCAAAATGTATACCTGGAGCATGTTTTACGGCAGTGAGGTATGGACGATGACAGCAGCGGAGAAGAAAAGGATGGAAGCATTCGAAATATGGTGCTATCGAAGAATGATGAAGATAAAATGGATCGACCAAGTGACAAATGAAGAAGTCCTAAGAAGAGTGGGAGAACAGAGAAGTCTGCTGAAAACTATATGCAGAAGACTGGACAACTTAATCGGCCACATCTTAAGACACCATGGCCTGATGAAGACAATCGTCGAAGGAAAAGTGGACGGTAAACGGCGTTGACTGCTGACTCAGTATTGCGTCGATAATGAATATTTAGCCAGTGGCTTGAATGTATGGGATCCGAATCAGAGGTTTGATCAGAGAGCTAGACAGTATGCAGTGTAGAGCAGCTAGGTTAGTTAAATATTGTTACGATAGGTTTAGTAGTGTATCAGAATTAATAGAAGAATTAGGTCGGGAATCATCAGCAGATCGTAGGTTAAAGTACAGATTAAATCTATTACAGAAATTTAAAACGGATAGGTTCTGATATATATTAAAAAAAACAGCGTATTAATCTAGATTCGACGGGATAAATAAGATTAGAGAGGTAGATTGTCGTACCGATTGATTTATAATGCCAATTTCCTCCGTACTAGAAGAGAACATAATTGGTAGCATAGCAAAAGTGAAATATTGTCAAGAGTAGTCTACAGTTCATGATGTATGTATTATCAACCCACCCCTTTATTAATATGTGGATACTAACCATATAGCTGCATGTGATCCTATTATCTAACATATTTCCATGTAGTATCCTAGTGTGCAACTGTGTCGATGTCAATGTCACCGAACATGTCAATAGTGCATGTTCGGTGATCTTCACCCACTGCCACACACCCTCGCTAATCAAGGATTGTTCAAGAATGAAGGCTGAAAGTTCCAAAACATACTTTGACGTGAAGTAATAAGAATAAGAAGGGCCATTACAGTAGTGTCTTAACTTAGTTTCGCTCAGTACATAAGTATGCACCAACTGACTAACTCAATCTCATCAAATACCTCACATTAGAATTGATGGCATGCAAGAAATGAGACTTAAAGTAAACCTAACTAGCGTGACTTATTTTCAGGTAGGAGCATCAAGTTCTCAGCATTTCTGCGGAGGAATGAATAGGCTGCAGCAATTGTTAATTACAACGAGCACGAACGGAAACAAGAGAAATAATTTAAGGATACCTAATGGTCTCCGTCATTTGCATAATGAAAAATGAGGCGTTAGTTCCATTTCTCGAGTTCATACATCGGCAGAGTTATCTTTAACACTTCGAGTGCGAGATAAACAAACCAAGGAACTTTTCCACGTGATGGTGGACCGACAGAATGGAAATGTGAAGAGAGGAGGGGGAAGTGGTGTCCGACACACTCGTGCCCCCTCCCCCGGCGAGGAGGGCAGCACCTCCCGTCGGGGAGTACCGAACTACTTACAATTGACGGCGGTAAAAAGTTTCACTTGGGGTTAAGATATCTGGATTCATTCTTACGTCAAAATAGATGACGAAGTATCATTTCCGGAGCCATCAGATACGACGATGCATATTTCATTTTCGCCGTAACACGGTCAAAATGAAACGTGCACCATCTTAATATAAATACGTCTTCATCTAATAAATTACGGAACAATCTAAGATAAATGACAGGAATATTGTCCCAAGAATTGTTAGCTAAGGGAGTACACTTTATTCAGTCCCTGCCTTGAAAATCCACACAAATATGACTTCGTTGCCTCAACAGGATACTATTATAAACCAAAGATGTTGCTCAAGTAAGATGCACTATTTTTTTACAAGAAATTAAGGAAGGTAGAGGTCTTGATGTATGGAATCGGCTTGCCATACATCAGCAGCCGTTCAATTGGAAACGGTAGACCGTGGCTCCAGAAAAATACGCTTTCTATGGACAGAAATTGGAGGACAATCCTCAGCTGAAGCAGCCAGTAGATATCTGTGAGGCCCAAGATTTGTAGTTGCGAAGGAAAGCGGCCGGGAAGCAGAAGTACAGTACGAAACAAGGCACCGTTTCTTTCGCAATGCAATGATTACGTCACTATCCATTGACCGGCGAAATGAACTTCATCGCAAGTATCCTCGACGAGGGCACACGGAAAGGAAAAGTTCCCTGAGACAGCCAAATAAAGGTTGATCCGGTGTTTAGGAAACAAAAGTATAGCAAAAAGAATCTTCTGCTCTTCATAAGTTATTACACATTTGAAAGGATACATTTTACGTTTGAAAACGAAAGCAACAGTTGCAAAAAGGCGTTACTTTGCTAAGAAATGAATATGCACGCCCTACAAAAAACTCATGAGAATAATCTAAAATACAAACTTGGGTTTAATCAACAGTTTCACTTTTCCAGGCGCATTAATTAGAGTGTGACTTAAACATTGAAAGGTCCGAGTATTTATTCCGAAAAGCATTGCAAATTGACTTTTTTTAGCACGTTTGGAGAGGTTAATCTGTTTACAGAATTGGAAAAGTTAGGATTAAAAATTCTTGATTGTTTACGCAGTGGGAAGCTTTATGATAGGTGAAAGGAGAGAAGTGTGAAAGGAGAGAAGTGTGAAAAAAATCATACTGGGAGACGATATGGTGAAGGATGGGTTGGGATTGATTACATCTGGGGTTTAGATTATGTTGTGGGGTGAAGGGCAGGCGCTTTCATGATATATTCCCCGCACACGTGAACGCCACTGGCGCCAGCAGTGCTGCACAGGATTCACCTGCCGAGCAAACTGACTTTCGACCCAAAACACACCCACGCAGCACGAGTGACAGGGACGTGAATGACGGCGAATTCGGCAAATTGGCAGCACTGAAACGACGGAGCCATTAACCTGCCTCTCTCTATCCTCCCTCCCTCTCTCTCCTCTCCGCTGCCCCGCTATCCTGCCTGCTCCCTTTCTCTCTAAGGCCGACCCCCCCCCCCCACCCGTGACCCGGTTCATTCATACGGCGAGAGCGGAGTGGCGGTGGGGGGGGGAGGCGACCCCCTTTCCCTCCCCCCCCGCAGGCCGAATGGGGGGGAGAGCGTGCCTCCGCAAAAGGGCAAGCGATCAATGGGCTGCTGGCTCTCTGCCTGCCACCACTACCAGGGGGCGGTGATTTCCCTCGGCACGAACGCAGCCAGGGCCGCCAAAAACGCCCCCCCCCGCTCCCCCCCTCCGCTGGGCAATCGTCAAGTCCAGCCTTCAAGACGTGGAAAAAAGACTTGCAAAACGAAGAAGGGACAGCATAATCGGACACTTTCGGAGACGATGGTCTGATGAAGAAAGATGGCGAGAGGGGGTTCGCGAGATAGTTAAACGTACTAGCCTCTCACCAAGAGGGCTCGGGTTCGAATCCCGGCAATGGAAGTATTTTTCAATGGAAAAACGGCTTCTACTTGAATGTAGCTGATAACTTCAGGCTTAACTATGTGAAACCTTTCCATAATGGAAAATAATAGAATGAAACTTAGTTAGGTTCACTTTATATTTAAATAGGCACGACCCGGGTTTCGTAACGTAGTTACATCTTCAGGCACTTCACTTCAGCTCCACCTGAAGATGCAATTACGTTACTACCCGGGTTTCGTAACGTAGGTAATCTTCAGGTACTTCACTTCACTTCAGCTCCACCTGAAGATGCAACTACGTTACTACCCGGGTTTCGTAACGTAGTTACATCTTCAGGTACTTCACTTCAGCTCCACCTGAAGATGCAACTACGTTACTACCCGGGTTTCATAACGTAGGTAATCTTCAGGTACTTCACTTCACTTCGGCTCCACCTGAAGATGTAACTACGTTACGAAACCCGGGTCGTGCCTATTTAAATATAAAGTGAACCTCACGAAATTTCATTCTTTTATATTCCACCTACTTGAATGTTTAGTGGAGAACATTCGAGTCCAGTATTCCGTCCGTCAATTGGGACGTTAAACCTTGGTTCCATTGGCACCTTTCGGAGCTTCAGGCTAACGCCGACGCAGGGTTTCCCTCCATCCTTCCTCCTTTCCCTTCCATTCCCATCCTTACGCCTTTTCTCCCGGTCTAAAGCGATTACTATTGCGGATACAGACTTGAAAACCCAGATGAGTCAATGGTATGTAAGTGCAACTACCACGCAAGGAATTCACATCGGATACTTCACTCGTCGTGACCGACAAAAATCATTATTACTACGCAGGAAAGTCAACCGACATCTGAAGTCATCGGAGACTTCATGGAAAGCTGGGTAGCAGGGAGGTGGTCAGACCTATGTTCACGGAACGTATGTTATGGTGACGGAGTAGCGGACCAGTGAGTGGAGAACGGGCTACACGCCGCGATCACGGAATCTGGTAGAAAACTAATCGGACATTACGCAGCGTGAAGTAGGATACAGACTTATAAAAACAGATGAGGATGAGTAGACGAAATAACAGTCAATGGGAAGATTGGTAAAGGAAGGAGACCTCGTCTGAGATGCGGGGAACAAGAAGTGAAAGATGTAAAACATAACAACATAACAAATGTTCACCCGATTACGGCTCAATGATAGAAGACTGCAGTGGATATCTGCGACAAGGCAATCTTAGGATTGACGACCGTTGACGAAGACTCGTCGAATCATTAAGGAGGTTGATCCGAAAAGTGAAAGTCATGTCATTTTTTTATATTATCAGCACTTATAGAACTAAAGTTCCTCTATCTAAAAAAGTAAAGATAATTATACCAACCTATACTCCTTTTTGCACAAATTTCATTGGAAATTATATACGATTAACGGCGAGAATGGCCATCATATGGGAATATAACGTTTGAAAGCACCATAGTGACATGTCATTTTTTGCAAAAAACTGATATCTTATGCGTAATGTCACAAGGAATAAAATGCAACGAAAAAAAGGCATCAACCCATCGTATTTTTCGCTAAATAAACCAATTACTGCGCTTATAGCAGACGAAATGCGTTAGTTGACTTCAAGTGGCGTTGCGGTCGCTTTAGCCAAAATGTATGGCGTATGAATAATATCATTACTAATGAGATATTAAAGAATATTTCAGAAAAATATTATAACATAACCTTTGATAGTAACATTCTGGTGTTATACATTAATAAATTCATTGAGTACATGAATTTATTTTTGTAACGTAAATGTTGAATTGACTCCATAGTCGAGCTGATTAAAATTATCATAAAAAAGAAATCCTTCGACTTTAGTTCGTATTTCTTGTGATACTTATGATTTTCAATAGCTTAGGTAATTTTCTTTGTGAAGTAAGGATCACTTAGCAGGCATATACTCGTACTTAAATTAATAAGATTCCTTAGACAACTTGACTCAAGCAGTCGCGAGCCAACCTCCTTAAGTAGCTATTTGAAGGAGTGCAGTCGAGGTCATTTGCTCCAATGAGTATATTCACACTTCTTGACAGCGGAGGAAGGTTGGAGAGAATTACGGCGACGGCCTTTGACCCCAGCTCTGTACACCGAAGTGCCAGAAGGGCCCGGGACAGTTCTTTTACCGGGCGGATCCATCGCCTTTGACGAGTCGCCAGAAAACAGCATCTTCCCACTAGGGATGGCCAAACCTGCTGTATCCTAGTAGCATTTGCTAATAGCTAATGCTAACCATAATTAGCAGTTGGAAATAGCAGCTAATTTCAGCAACTGCTAATCTTAGCAGAGCCATGGAATAACTATTAATTTTTTAAGTGCCGATGGACTAGGCCTAATCAGCAGATGATGACAAATAAAATTAAAATAAAATTCTCCAATGGCCGTAAAATTTGTAACCCTCGTCAAGGACATTGGTGGCGTTTACTCGGAACCATATCCATATCTTGATATATATCTGGATCCATTCCATATCTTGATGTTTGATTTGTAAATGATAAATTAAATCGAGTGAAAAAATGTCAAATGAAAAAATACGATTTTAATTCCCTGCAGTATCACTTCGAGTTCGCTAGAGTAGAGCATCGTGGAAGGTTTGATATCATCTGCTGATCACCAACACAGCAATGGGGTCGTTATCATATTTTTTTATTGCCGAATATGATATAGTTTGTAAAATAAAAAGACTCGTATTTTTCCGTTTTTTTGAACCGTCAATTATTTCTCGAGTTATAAGCGGTGAAAAGCTGATGTTTTTAACCCTTTCGGAAAAGTGGGCGTGGTGCAACCTCAGACGTATATCGTCCAATCACAACTGAGCCCGCGAAGCTACTTTGCCTTATCGCAATGTCACACAGCTGACTCTGCCAATAGGAGCAGTTGCGAAAGCATCTGTACGAGCAAACCTTCCGAGAATCCCCCTCCACTCCCTTCCCTTCCCCTAAAAGCAGTCAAGGACGGGAGGAAAATGACGTCAGTGGTATCACAGCAGCTTTTTTGGTGGGCGTCACCTTTTGCTTAATTTAATTTTTGACTTACGAGTGAATGGTTGTGGTTAGAAGATTAATTTTTTCACTAAATTTCTTTTTTCGTTTCCATCTAACAATTTCGTGTACAAAATTGCGATTTCGGTTCCGAGTAAACGCCCCCATTATGTGGCTAAACGAGATGCATGCTTAAAAAATGGGGCGAGCAGCGAATAAACGGCCCAAGCATATACCACAAGAGCAATTCCGTTTCAATTATTTCAAGTACTACGCCAATGAGAGACGAGCTGTTATTTGAACGAGGTTGACGTTAATTGAAGCTATACAATGCATACTATTGATGCGATAAAAAATTCAAATTGCCTCACAAATCATACCAAATTGCTACCTCGTCGACTTCATGGAAATCATCTCTATCTTTCCTCTCCACAAACGAGGATTCATGGACCTCTTTTTGCGTCCTGTTTCCACTGACTGCGAGTGTATCCTTCTGTGATCTTCTGACCAGGTCAACTTCCCCACAACCGCGGATTATCGTGAATGGTGACCCGATTGTCACGTATTTATAGAAGAGAATGCCAAGAATTACAGGATTCCACATTACTGGCGTAGAATACGTAGTCTAAATTTTCAGGCCAGGAGTAGGACCCCTGGACCAGAAAATCGAGAGTTACGTTTTCACGTAAAGTTTGAACTGGCAATATCTCATGAACGACAAAACATGCACACGGTCATACTATTTGACAAAGGCTGCAAATTACACAGCATAAGCGCACTATCACATCACCCATCGCGGGACGAGTGGGAGGATAAATAGATAATAGTGCCCGCTCGGCTCGCGCTAACATTAGTATCTCTCTTGACTCAGATGTGATAGGGCATTGAGACAGATCTCATTGTATTTGTGCCATCGAGCACTGCTCATGAAATGTACGACAATAGAAATTATACAGTTATGAGGACAGAATTATCACAATGAAAGTTGTGAAAATTGTGTTTACACGATAAATCATGAAATGACTGATACCGGACGTCAGAGGGTTTAACGACAAAGACAGGGCGTTGTCAGTCGAGCGTCGCCAACGAGTACCTACGAACGACCCGCAACCAAGTATGTACACACATACATCAGTTGCTGCTGTTGATGCTTACGTGGGAGTGGACGTCGAGGAAAACGTAAAAGACTTAGAGAATGATGCAGTGGGGGCTATGGAAGTAGATACCGTAGTCCAGTTGGACGAGGAAGTGCGATCGACGACGCAAGGGTATTGCCGGTTCCATTCCAGCCCATGGCGACAGTTTGCCACAAAGCACATCCTCAAAACATTCTTTAATAATGGTTTTGGACACGCGAGTGATGTTTGTGAAAGACTGATTCCAGATGGACACTTAGTCCAATTTACTGAGCTGTAACCTATCTAAAAAGGCCTGGTGATCAAGACATTTGATCGCACCAACATTTTAGTATAAACCAAGTTGAAGAGAATGTCGATATGGTAAGCAAGTACCATAGACTTTACGCGCTTCTACATACATTTCCGCCTCAGGATATGAAACGTTTTCAACTGTCGGGAGCAGAAACTTCCAATGAATCGTACGCGACAGATTTTCTCTCTTGCCAGTCACATTTGTGTCCCATTACCCACCTAAAGAGAATTATTATTTCAATTGAACCCTAATTGTCAAATGATTCGTATCGAACGGTAAATACGTTACCGTTCGACAACTACCTTATAGAAAGTTCCGTAATAGACACCCTCTGATCACTAGATACTACCGATGTCATCCCAATAGCGGTGCTTCACCGGGGATTAGCTCATATCTCATGCGGGGCCTGCCTTTTCCATTCTTCCCATTCACTTTTCCCTCGACGATTGTCTTCATCAAGCCATCATGTCTTAAGATATGGCCGATTAAGTTGTCCCGTCTTCTTTCTAGGGTTCTCAGCAGACTTCTCTTTTCTCCCATTCTTTTTAACACTTCCTCGTTACTTACCCGGTCATTCCATTTAATCTTTATCATTCTTCAGTAGTACCACATTTCGTATGCTTCCACCCTTTTCTTTTCCACTGCTGTCATTGTCCAAGTCTTACTCTCGTAAAGAAATATTCTCCAGATACGCGTTCTGATGAATTGCTTTCTTACTTATACGCTTGTATTTCCAGCTGTAAGTAGATTCTTTTGATAGAATGCCCTCTTCACCTGGGCTATTCTGCTGACTATTTCTTTCTTGCTTCGTCCATCTTTGGTTACTCTGCTTCCCAGGTAACAGAACTCTTTCACCTCTTCCAGTTTTTGCTTCCCTAGTTCAACGTGGGTCTTTGCCTCTCCTCTCTAGCTGCACACTAATATCTTAGTCTTCTTCTTATTGATCTTCAGCTGATATCTGGCCATTGTCCTTTCCATGGCTATTAACATCTTATTCAGATCCCTCTCTGTCTCTGCTATGAGTGCTGTGTCATCGGCGAATCTCCGTATGCGAATTTTTTCGCCGTGGATATTCACTCCAGAAGACTTCTCGTTGATTTCATTGATGGCTCTCTCGATGTAAACATTAAAAATTACGGGAGACGGAACACAGCCTTGTCTCGCTCCTTTCCTTATTCCTGCTTCTTCACAGCTGGGCCCAGATTTAATCATGAGCGACTTGGTTTTTATAGCTACCAAATTGTAAAGGTTCCTCGGCCACATTTTCACTGCCTTACCACGGGTGACCTGGGTGTCTATTACGGATCTTTCTATAAGGCAGTTATCGAACGGTAAGGTAGTTTCCGTTCGATACGAATCGTTCGACAACTGAAATGCTATTACCGTCCGTCTGTTGATTTCGTTCGATAAATATGACGATACGGCGGAGGAGTTGTCGTTCGTTACGGGGCAAATAGTACGATAAAGCTATTACGGTTCTTCATATCGAACGGTAGCAGCTTATCGAAAGCACGATATCCTACAGCGGGTTACGGACCGTCTGTAACTCCCTTGTCGTTCGATACGGGAGTTCACCTACGACATTTATTCAAGGAAATGAACAAATATATCAATGGATAGTGTATTCTATTGGTTACATTACTATTATTATTGAATGCACTGCAAACTGATATACCTTATAACGCAATGAGGTGAGAATTAGAATTACAATGACATTATTTCTTATCGTTCAATTCGGGAGTTCACCTATGATGTTTATTCAAAGAAATGAGCAAATATACCGATGGATACTGTATTCTAATGGTTACATTACTATTATTATTGAATGCACTGCAAACTGATATACCTTATAACGCAGTGAGGTGAGAATTAGAATTACAATGACATTATTTCTTGTCGTTCAATTCGGGAGTTCACCTATGATGTTTATTCAAAGAAATGAGCAAATATACCGATGGATACTGTATTCTAATGGTTACATTACTATTATTATTGAATGCACTGCAAACTGATATACCTTATAACGCAATGAGGTGAGAATTAGAATTACAATGACATTATTTCTTGTCGTTCAATTCGGGAGTTCACCTATGATGTTTATTCAAAGAAATGAGCAAATATACCGATGGATACTGTATTCTAATGGTTACATTACTATTATTATTGAATGCACTGCAAACTGATATACCTTATAACGCAATGAGGTGAGAATTAGAATTACAATGACATTATTTCTTGTCGTTCAATTCGGGAGTTCACCTATGATGTTTATTCAAAGAAATGAGCAAATATACCGATGGATACTGTATTCTAATGGTTAAATTAGTATTATCATTGTATGCACTTGAAATTGATACACGTTACAATGAAATGTGGCGAGAATTTGCATCAAATTGTTTTACACTCAAAGTATAGGTAAACGCTGAAACATAATGCATGAGATCGCGTAACGAAGCATAGCTCGTAACTATTAATGCGTCAATCTATTGTGTAGTTTACAAGCACCACTCTTTCAACAGGCTTCTTAAAAGATTTCTATCGAGTTTTATACAACCATAGAATTGTACTCCGTATAAATTCTTTGCAGGGCACTCCAACATTTATCGGCAGCGGTGGCCGTGTGGGCTAAGGCGTTGTGTCTATATTTTTTACGAATGTTCGGTTCCGACCATGACCGAATTTTTTTGCTTTCGAATACTTTACAGCATGGCTGTTAGATGCTGATCCCGTACGTTCACGGCAGTAACAACAACATATTTTTATTTTAAAACTATTTGCTGGATTTCCAATCAACCCGTTGAGAGACATTCGAGGCGAATTTCGGGACTGTGATTACGGGGAAGAGGCTTCACATGCTGACAGCCTTAATATGTTTCGATGACAAGGATTACTCTAATGTAAAGCAAAAGGTTTCATACTTACCATGCCCAAATGGAAATTCAACATTAGGTATCAACAATTTAGACAGTGACTTCTCTTCGTAAACTATATTGAACGTATGACGTTCTTACACAAATGATATCCTTTTGCATTGTGAATGAGTAGATGAAGAAGATGTATCGATTTATTATCTACCAATACTTGAGCTTGAAAACCATGACTGATGTGTAAAGGCTTTACATTTTAAATGATATGCTTAAGTACAAGAAATGGAAGGCTTATACTCTTGGCTGCTATTGCTGCAGAAGGAAGGAGGGTCATATTCCCATTGTTATGCTTGTCATGCTCGATGCTATAGGTTAACCATATTTAATGCATAGCATGAACGATAAGTTTAACAATTATTATGATGTTAAATTGAGGAATGGATGGAATGAATTATGTCACCGTAAGCTGTATGCATGTTAAAACATGGGACTTTTAAACTACATCGTCAAAAATATTAAGTACTGTCAAATATAATTATAAACATTTTGCTCACTGACCTTTTATTTAGTGAATTTCGTTTCTGTCCATTTTATATGATGGTATGAAACAAGGCGATTAGATAGCACGATTAAAAGCATTAATATGAATGGTTTTGTGTCGTAACTAACAATGCAGCAAGAATTACGGGAGTAATGAAAGCCAACAATCAAATTAAATCTAGATAAAATTCTGAAATTAAATATTCACGTTTGTTTTAAAGTGTTTGTAAATATTTACTTCGTGATCTCAATGTTGCGGTTTGGGGTTATCGTTCGTCATTTGTTAGCATAGATCTTCTGCTGTTTCCTCTGCAACGTCACACAACGTCACCGATGTACGATAACTCCCCGAAGACAGCCGAAGCTTATCGAACGAAAGCAACGCCCGAACCGTAATAGCACGTTAGACAGCCTCCATCATTTCGTTCGATAGTGGTATCGTACGATATCTCCTATCGGCGGAAGTTCCGTAATAGACACCCTGAGGTGGGATAGAGCACCGGAGGACGCAACTGGTTCAAGGTGGTCCAGGCAAAGGGCGGGGTGAGGGGCTAAGGGGCCAAAAACGTCCGCCGCCCATGAAGATGCGCCAAGGGCAGAGGAAGGGCCCTCGCTTCACGCGTAGACGAAAGGGCGTGGCTCGGAGGGCGGGGACCACTTATATCCCCGCCCCCGCATGAAGCGGACTTCTGGGCCGCCACCGTGTCCACGAAAGAGCGATCCTTCAGCCAACCTAGCAGTAATTAACAGTGAGTGTGTGGAGCCGAAGCCACTAGAAGCCGCGAATTAGATCAAGGAAAGGTATGTTAACATTTACCGGAGGGTGACATGTACAAAATATGTTGAAGACCCTATTTCTTAAAATAGAACAAACATAAAAGTCAATATATTTGAACATTATCACAGCTTCGTAACTTCCGGCTACTCTTTTTCCTGATTCTCGTTTGCGAAATGTCCAGAGCCATCCGATTTAAATTTTACTAACAATTACAACACATTTCAAGAAAAATCATGCTCCAATGTCGCACATCAAATATTATGCAAGATGAAAACTAGTTGGTTGGTTATTCAGAGGAGGCGCCCGACAGCTGAGGTCATTTGCGCCATATAGGATAGGTGCATTGGTGAGTAATGGTAGGAGTTTTCAGGAAACGGAGGAAGGGATGAGAGAAACCCGGCGTCGGCATTAGCCTACTCTTAATGAAAGGCGCCAAGGGGAACACGGCTTAACGTCCCATCCGACGGACGGAGTACTGAACTTGAAATGCCCTCCACTAAGCACTCAAGTGGGGACCGGTTTTCCATTGAAAAATCCGCCACTGCCGGGAATCAAACCCGGGCCCACGGGATGGGAGGCCAGTACTCTAGCCACCACACCAACCCGATCCCCAAGATGAAAACTAATGCGTCGCGAAACATGAGACTTGTAGCGTCGTTTACCATATTTTTTTACTGTCGAATCTGATAGTTTGTAAAACAAAAATACCCGTATTTTTCTGTTCTTCGATCCATGGAGTCGTTCTCGAGTTATAAACAGTGAAAAACTGATGTTTTTAACCCTTTCGGAAAAGTGGGCGTGCGAAGGACAAGTGCGTCATATACTTCGTCCAATCACTGCGTAGCTCCTTCGCTCAATCACTATGGGGTACACACAGCTGACTCTGCCTATCGAAGTGGTTGCTAAGACTCCATTCGGATTATTTCGACGTGCACTGCATATTCGACTGCATCGCAATTTGTGAATAAATAAATTTCAGCACGCTCTAAGCCACGCCAAAATGTTTACGAAAATATTTTGTTGTTCAGTTGTTTCGGATTATTTACATAACGCGACAGGATCTGGGCGAGAGGACATTCCGTCGTCCCCACCACACTCCCCTCCCTTTCCCTCAAAAGCAGTCAAGGATGGATGACGCAGATATCCTTAAACGCAGCTCGTTCGGTGGGCGTTACCTTTCGCTAATTTGAATTTTTGATTTATGAGTGAATGGCTCTAGTTAGAATATTTATATTTTCACTAAAATTCATTTTTGTTACCATCTTACAATCTAACAATTTCGTATGCAACAGAGCGATTTCAGTTCCGAGCAAACTTTCAAAATTCAAGCAAGTTCAAATACCATTGGATAGAATAGAGCCACAGAAGATGCTTTTCTTTTACGAATATTATTGATTGTCAACATTAGGGTACGCCACACAGTAGAAACACTGTATGGCTCTTCCCCTCTCCCGCTTTCAGCGATGATCCTCGTTTGTTTCGCTAACCAATTGGACTCCTCCCGTGCGTCGACCATTATGGTGAGACGAGACTTCGCCGCCAGGGGCGCGCGCGTTGGCGGGTGGGGAACCCGAATCATATAAACGACACCCACGCGCGGGGCCAGCACTCCATCCGGAGGGCAATGCACAAGTGATTCCAAGTGACACCCCACTTCCTTCAAAGAGCGAAAATACATAACCTAAACGCTCGTGAAGAGGCCTAACTAACGACTTCCGCCGGAATAAATTTGAGGGGGAAAATGTTAAGGGAACGCTTCCCGTGTCTCCGCCCTTTTAAAGACGAAGTCGCGAGAGGATTGCTCAACATCAGTGCACGTATCGACGCGTCGCGTGTGTGCCGGGGGGAAAAGGGGTGAGGAGGAGGAGGGGCGAAAGACGGCCCCGGGCGAGTCTCTCGTCCGCCCGGGGCGAGCAAGAGTCCCATCATCTACACTTCTCTACCGGCGGTGTCGAGCGGATGTTGATGCCGGGCCACAAAAAAAAAACTCAATTTCTGACGCAATATGCACGACTCGCACTATTTCAATTGCACATTGAGATTTAAAAAGGAAGATAAATACAAAGAGCCAAATAGAAGAGAACGCAGTTTACTTATTAGCGCCTTGATACAATTTTCCTTTAAAAACCATCCTTAGCCAATTCCCTCCCTACCAAAAAACACTGCGAGCGTAAAATGCCCATGGAAGCGATTTTGAAACGACGCACTTCATAACTAGACAGACATTTCACTTACTGCTCAACAAATAATTGAAAAATAAAAAAAAATCTCTTGCAACTCCCACAAAAATTTTTATGTTACTAAATATGTTTTACTTGTTCTTCCACAAAAGTGGGACAAATATCTCCCAGGTCATTGTGCGGACGTTATCCGCCACTGTATGGCTTTAATCTTAAGTTTTTCTTTCACGCGAACCCACACGTACACACTCCAATGCAAACGAAATCGGTCTAAATAACGAACTTGAACGTGTGCAGCGAAGATCGGCAAGATTTGTAAAGGGCCGGTATGATAACCTTATTAACGTAACCAGTATATTAAATGAATTAAATTGGGAATCATTGTCAGATCGCAAGTTGAAATTTAGACTTAATCTCTTAAATAAATTCCAAGACCATATTTTCAGTGATGATGTTAAAAATATTTTGCGGACCCCAACTTACTATGGTAGACTGGACCATAATCACAAAATTAGAGAAATTGATTGCCGAACTGACAGATTCAAAATGTCCTTTTTTCCTCGTACTATTAGGGATATGAATAACGGTAAATGTATCCAGTACGAGTGTAGCAATGGATAACATTGGCAGCTGCATGTTGGTATAAGGACTTAAAGCTAACCCAACTAACAGCATGTTTTTGCATGTATGCTTTGCCATTTTAATTTTTAAACACAAATTTTATGCATGATATGAAGTGCATGTTTGGTGAGAGTTCACCCCCTGCCACACACCTTTATGGTGGCTTCCAGGGTATTATGTAGATGAAGATGTAGAAATACTCAACATTTACGCGCTCAGTATGTTTGTCAAGCTACCACCAAGGATGAGCAACGCTCAACGGTAAAGTCCTCTGCTCGCTCCTAACTATTGCGGTGAGTTCCTGCCCTGACAAACTAAAGTCCTCACTAGAGATGTCGAATGAATGATATAATACGAGGGAGTGCTACAAGAAATGCAAATCACGGGATGAAAGATTAACTTGTCCAAAATTAAATGATCCACACCAAAAATGAAATGCTCCATTCATACTCGAGGAACAAAATCCAACAGAGTATCAATTTGGGTTTCTGTTCAGAAATTAACGCCAGGATTGTGCAGCGCCTGGGATACGAGTGTTTTATCCGCAGGAAGCGTGCTCGAATACGGAGGATGCATGGAGGTGAGCAGAAATGCCTCAACTTCGAACAGTCGAGTTCGATTCGATTTAAGAACGGCCACCTTGTCCCTCAGAAATCGAACTTCTTGCATTGCATAAGTATTCCATGATTACCGGAGACCAATGGGGTCGTTTACCGTACTCGGAACCGAAAATTTTAGTGAATTTTAGTGAAAAAATTAATCTTCAAACCACAACCGTTCACTCAAAAATCAAAAATTAAAATAAGCATAAGGTGACGCCCACCGAAAAAGCTGCTGTGATAACATTGACGTCATTTTCCTCCCGTCCTTGACTGCTCTTATGGGAAGGGAAGGGAGTGGAGGGGGATTCTCGGAAGGTCTGCTCGCACAGATCCTGTCGCAATCGCTCCCACTGGGAGAGCCAGCTGTGTCCCCCCCCCCCCCTCCATTGCGAAAAGACGAAGTAGCTTCGCGGGCTCAATTGTATTTGGACGAAGTCGATATACGTCAGAGGTTACACCACACCCACTTTTCCGAAAGGGTTAAAAACATCAGTTTTTCGCCGCTTATAGCTCGAGAAATAATTGACGGATCAAAAAACGGAAAAAATACGGGTCTTTTTATTTTACAAACTCTATCATATTCGGCAATTAACAAATATGGTAAACGACCCCATTAAGCTTGATGGAATGCACACTAGGACTCCCTCAATACCCTTGAGTCTCTCTCTAACTCCTTCCAAGAGCTGAAAGAGCACAAAATATCCAGCCTCTAGCTACATCCTGCAGCTGCTTGGCTCTTTTCTCTCCCATAAACACTTTCTCATGCATTAAATGGGTCTATTTTCCCATTTTCCGAAACTTCCTTTTCCGTAAGAATTGATGTTCTCGTCACCTTATTTCCCGACCCCGAATGTTTCCGGGCCGAGTTTATTATTTATTTATTGTTCATTGATTCTCGTCACTATGTGCTTCCTTTATTTCTTTCCTGAATCTGTTCACCCCCCCCCCCTCGATGGTCAACATATTCCGGACGTTACTTTTATACACCGATTAAAGCGTGATTGGGAAATGAGAGAAAAAATTCAATGCGAAGGGAGCAAGTTTGAATGCAATCAATGTGAAATAAGAATGCAATCCACGGTATTTGTTCCCCTTGCTGTTTTTACCAATAGATCACGGCATACTGCGTAAACCCCCCTTAAAAAAGCGCCCATTGGTCAGCAGTCAAACATCCTGTGAACGGGAGTTTACGTTGAAATTTAACCTTCCCGACGGAGTAAGTAACGAGGAAGTCCTAAGAAGAGTGGGAGAAAAGAGAACTCTTCTGAATACCCTAATAAGAAGACGGACAACTTAATCGGCCACATCATGAGGCATGATGGCCTGATGAAGACAATGGTTGAAGGACAATTGGACGGGAAGAACGCCAAAAGGAAAGCCTCGTATGAGATATATGGAACAAGTGATGAAGGATGTGAAAGAGAAGATATATGTAAATATGAAGAGATTAGCCGATAGAAGAATTTATTGGAGAGCTGCGTCAAACCAATCTCATGGCTGCTGACTAATTACGATGATGACCGTATTTGCGCTCAAACTTTCTGCGAGTTGCTACGCAACAGCTATAACGCACGTAGTATAAACAGTAAAACACTGAATTACCCCAACACCGAGAATTAAACATTTCACGCCTTAATGCCAGAATAAAACGCCAGTTATTTTCTTTCGAAATGCTTTTGGTCCCTACATATGTCAATACTAATGAAATTCGAGATGATCATCCGTTTTCGGTTATCCAAACCTATGAGTGACTTGAAAATTGTTGATACTGTGATGTTTTTCAAGCACATCTGCACCAGTGAGTGATTTCCAAACGCGATGTTTCCTATTGAGATTCTAAAACAACTATGGTGTCCGAAGGATTCCACTAATAAATGGTCATTAGCATTGATTTTGCCACCAGGATTCTGTTTCCGCATCTAGAATCCCTCAAAGTTCTGCGATCGTATTATCCCGCTCTAGTTGTACGCCAGTTAGCGTAGCACTGAAATGCACGTGGCCACAGAGATATCTGCCTATGAAGATTCAGGGAATTTCTCGCTAGATTCCACTCATAGGCGTAGTATCTCAGTAGGTGAAGAGCTGGACCACCTGGCCGGAGGTCAAAGGTTCGAATTCGGCCTTGGTGACCGTCTGACACGTCCAGCTACGCCACAGCAGAAAGAGTGGTAGGGTACTAGGTGTGTCGGAGATATCACCGGTGGTGAATCCTAAGGATCGAGCCACTGTTAACGGTGTGGGGAAGCAGGGCAATGAAGCCTCGACCTCAGAACACACTACGCGTCAAAACCACTGACACGATTGGGAAAATATTTACGACATCGGGATTTTCATCACTCTTGCATTCCACTGATCTACTTTTCACTTTGAATTATTTTAACAGATTCCCACAGAATATTAAACCATTACCATACTGTCTTACACGGTCATACGCCTTATAGGCCAACGTATAACACTGAAATAAATGGACAGACATTCCACGCTCTTTGGAGAATGTTCACAGACATTTTGAAATAACAGACGTTTTAATACGGCAGAGGAGGGCCCTTTTGGACTCCGGAAAATGAATGGAGACGAGAAGCATTAAACAGCAGAAGCTACACTCCCATTTTCCGATACATTTAAGTACTTGATCGTCTTATCTAGGCTGATAGGAGATAGATTTGGAGGGCAAATAATGCATTATTACTACAGTCCTTGGGTAGGAAGCTGGTGCACTTGCTAAACTGTCAACGATGGGCATGGACCAACGGGGAAGGTGAATTGGAAAACTTACACCCTCTCTAAGTCCTCGGAATCCTTCACTTTAACCTACTTGTTCGGTTACTCGCTTAGAAATGATCTCTACTTGTTTCTTTCACTGTCCCTAAAACGTGACAGTGAAAATTTACATATAAATGGGAATTAATCAATACACTTGTCCGCCTTAAAACACCGCACTGAAGGTTATAGCAGACAGCTGTACTGATTTTGGTATGGTTGCCGCCCTATCTGACCACCTCTCCATCTTTTCCCACATCCCGAAAGCCGCTTGTCTATTTCCATCCTCTTACCTTGAAGTCCACCTTCCGGTACCATACAAACACACTCCCTGTCAGAAACACACTCCCTGTCAGACTCATGACCAGCTTTTTGCCCTCATATCAACGACCCAATATTACTCATCTCCGACAATTAAACGCTTCTTACGCTACGGCGATTCTCCTATGAACTTCGCAGCTGCTTTTACCCATTTTCCGCACTGCAGATGAAAAAAAAGATAACTGAACAGCCAACACTAACCGCTGATTATGCAGCAATGTTAAGGCACAGTATGTAGTACTGCTATCGCACCAAAATACATCATCATCATTGGTCAACAATCCTAGGATTGGTTTGACGCAGCCCTCCACTCGATTCTTCTATCGGCGAACCTCTTCATATTGACGTAGCTACTCTCTTTCACGTCCTTTACGACCTGTTCTATGTAACTCATACGAGGCCTGCCTTTTCCATTCTTCCCGTCCACTTTTCCTTCGACGATTGTCTTCATCAGGCCAACGTGTCTTAAGATACGGCCGATAAAGTTGTCCCGTCTTCTTTTTATAGTTTTCAGATGACTTCTCTTTTCTCCCACTCTTCTTAGGACTTCTTCATTGGTCACTCGGTCGATCCATTTTATCTTCATCATTCTTCGATAGCACCATAATTCGAATGCTTCCACCCTTTTCTTCTCCGCTGCTCTCATCGTCCTTGCCTCACTCCCGTAAAGAAACATGCTCCAGATATACATTTTGATGAATTGCTTCTTTACTATTAAGCTTGTATTTCTAGCTGTATGTAGATTCTTCTTTTGATAGAATGCCCTCTTTTCCTGGAATATTCTGCTGGCTATTTATTTCCTCCTTCGCCCATCGTTGGTTACTCGGCTTCCGAGTTACTAGAAATCTTTCACCTCTTCCAGTTTTTGTTTTCCTAGTTTGACATTGGTTGTGGCCTCTTCTTTCTTGCTGCACACCAATATCTTAGTCTTCTTATTTATCTTCATGCGATATCTGGCCATTGTCCTTTCCATGATTACTAGAATCTTGTTCAGATCCCTCTCTGTCTCTGCTATGAGTGCATGTCATCAGCGAATCGCAGCATGCTTATTTTTTTACCGAAATACATGAAGTACTTATTATCCTGGGTGGGCATTTGCGCCACGGTGGTTTACAGTGGACTCCACCCTCCCTCCTATCTTCCGACTCCCGCCCTCAGGTGGGGATAAACAAGGAAACGAAGGGCCGCACCCCTCCTCCCCCCTGGGAGATTGCTTCCAACGCATCAACCCACGCACTAGCCACCCCCCCCCCGCCCCTTCACCCCCCCGGGACCGCGCCCCCTCCCTGCTATGAATAAACCCGACTCCGTCGGCGGCCCTCGGGCACCAAACTAGCTCTCGACGGCAGATGAGAGAGAGAGGAAGGGCCCGCACCCAAGGGCGGCTCTACCCACCCGGATTCCGAGGGCCCCATAGTCGCCCGCTTCCCTCTCTCTCTCTCGGAGGCCCTCGCTCCAGATGTTCATTTCGGTGCCCGTGACATCGGAGATCAATAACTGGCTCACCTCCGGACGATACACAGAGATGAGCATCGTGAGATGCTGTCCACAACGAGGGGACTATCATCATTTTACAAATAATCTCCGGCAGGGAGAAAAATAAGCATTTGCCTAGAACTGGAAGGCCATAAAAATAATGATCTCTACTCCTTCAGACGTCACTTTGTGGAACTGCAAAATATTAATTAAACTAGTGCTAATAGCAAGATGTTCCACAGAGAAAAAATCATTCGCCTTGACCAGGACTCGAACCCGGACCCCCTGATTTCCATCAGGTGCTCTACCAGTTGAGCTACCAAGACGTCCTCTTTTTCTGTGGAAATCAAAGAGGCTTTAAAGGAACTAGGAACAGTTCACGGCCTTTGAAACTAGTGCTACTTTTCCACATGTGTATTTTGCCATTTATTTTTTGTTAAGGAGGTTCCACCGTGACTCCACGATTCAAAATCCCGTAAAAGAGCTATGTTATTTAATGAATAAATACCGATCCAGAAAAACTCCTATATGGAAAATCATCTATAGGGCGATAATGCATGCACAAAAATTCCATGAGTATGCTACTACATAGTGCATTGAAGTTGCAATCTACCTATTTTTTACAAGCTCTTTTAATTCATTTTGACTTCAGAAAATGGCAGACGTTTTGTTGCCACGTTTAATTTACAAAGTGAGAATACATGCTCATTCATACTATTACGTATTCTGAAATAGGTTGCATATTTTTTTACTTAGTTTTAAAGTTTTCCCATGGAATACAACTCTTTTTTTTTCAATTTTATTTATATTCATATTTTTGAAAATTATCTGGCAACAATGACGCTGCTACCATTTGGAGGCATTGGTATTATTTACACCATATTAATAATCAATGAAATATTTAAATTACATAAAAAATATAAGAATGGCCTAGGTAAGGTATATTCCTAAATTACTTTAGTTAATATGCTTGTAAGCACGTTCCGTCAAAAGTACCGTTGCCAATGATAACAACATACTGTAGCGCCACTTTCATGTAACTAATGCTTTTCTCCTTTTTTTCGAGCAAACATTCATTAATATCAATTAAACAAGTGTGGTAAGGCGAGAACTTTTTTACAATGCTAAAATCTACATAAAATTGTGTATTTTATATTAGTTTTTCGTCAAAACGACATTTCTCTTTGCATTATTAAACTGCAACTTTCCTGCAAGAACCATGCTCTGCCATATAGCCATGTATAAAATATGTGATTTACAACGTATTTTTTATTTAAATATATTGTGGAAAGGCCAAATTATTTTATTTCCAATCGATAGAAGGGCCAAAAAATGATGTGTCCTGAAATTTTCACAAAAATGACAACTACTTCATAATTTGGTGGAGCCTCCTTAAAGTGAAGAAATATGAAGAGATAAGCCAATAGAAGAATTCAGTGGAGAGCAGCGTCAAACCAATCCCAGGATTGCTGACTTATGATGATGATATTTCGCCAACAAGCGTATTCAAACATACTAGGGACAGTAGTTACAAAAGGATAGGAACACATAAATGAACTAACACACAATTGTTGGGAAGTATATACCATAATTTACTGAAAATAATACGACTTAGCCGGGGATTGAACCATGGGCCTTCCGCTTTCCAGTCAGATGTGCAGACACCAAACTACCAAGCAAATTCTTTTTGGAGGAGAGGGCAGGGGCCTTCTGGAGCCCCCTTGGCACTTAGACCTCTCTGGATCCATTGTGCCAGCCCGCATATTTAACCTGCCCGCCACTCACAGACATGGGACAAGAGCACCACGGTAGAGGTATGGAGGGGGGCTACCCATTCAACCTCCGTCCGGGCCCAACATTGCTTAACTTCAGGAATCTGATGAGAACCAGTGTGTCAGCGTAGCTAGGCCCTTGCCCACCACTAAGCTTAAGTGTAACATCAGTGTATTCGGCAAGCTATACCATGCCCTAAAACAATTTCAAATGATGTGCATTTTTCCACCTCAGCCAAACTGGAAAAATGCACTTCACTTAAAACATTCACTTCACGTGTCCGTTTCTACGGGGAATTCATTTCATCCACGCCTACCTGGGAAAGCATTAATTTCAGGGCAATAATGTGATGCTGCAGAAAAGGACTGAAAGCCGCACAAGTTATGGAGAGCATTAGAAGAACACTTAAGAAATCAGGAGATTAGGGGGAATAACTTTGCTCCATCATTAGAGGAGGGTCAATGTTCCCAGGCACACTCTTTTACACATATTAACTTCCTGTCAAGATCCAAATGCACAAAAAAACATCAGTAGAGCATTCCAGAATGAACTATATAGTGTTGCTTGATGGTCATCTGTCAATCAAACTCACTATTACGCAATTACGCAAAACATGATAACAGAAATGACTAACTTCCTCATTTTTTTCCGGCCATCAATTTATAAAAATCCTAGTAACAGATCTACAGCATAAATAAGTACGTCATCGCTCCATTTTCACTTAGATAGAGAGTTCATAACAATCAAAAAATTTGACTGTGTTAATTTGAAATGTTCACCTTCACCCACAATGTCGTACACAGAAGAGTATGATTGCATTGAATGAAAACAGAGGGCAACTTACCTCTTTACTAGGCACACAAATCGGAGTACCCTCCTTCACTACGCCAGCCTCCACCATCACACCAACCACAATAGGGTCGCGAGAATTGAAGACAAACTGTATGAAAACAGAAAGGACATGATTAAACAAAACTCTTTGAATATCGGTAGATCAGCATTTAGCCAACCAGCTTCTGGGCAAGAGAGCGAGAGAAACTCCCATTTACAGGTCAATGGGCAGCGGCAATACCTCCCAGCGTCCACAGTGGTTCACAGAAAACTTTGGTAACCAGAGCATTTGAGTCTGGGTGAAGCCAAATCAGGACTCACATTTCCACTCAAGGTTTTCCAACATGGACTAAATACTATACTTTAGGTATATAACATTTAATTCATAAACTTCAATTTATTGGCATTATACAATGACAAAACATTTTCAAATAAGTAACATTTTGTCATAAAAGTACATTTACAAGTTTGTACACAAGGTTTGAATGCAGAAGGGCAATGCAAAAGCTATCATTAAAAAAGAAACCTGTTAACTATATGACTTTTCACCCGAGACATTATTAAAAATTTACCTAAAATATTCTATGTAATAAAAAAAGAAAATTGTACCAGACCAACGGAATATGCTTTAACGGAGAGGAAAAGAATAAGTGCAAACATCTGTTTGCTTTACCTGAAGATGATACGGGTCAAAACCAGATTCGTGTCAATAAATAACCAGTGGAATTCACCACATGAATGTTTCACTTTAATCATAATGAATAAATTAAATTTCCCTGATGATTTTGCAATATTGGACAGCAATTAAGTCGGTTTTCTGGTATTTTTGAATGAATGGACGAGTAGCATAAGAATCATAAACTCATGAGAAAAAAACCAAAATTATAAAATGAAAATGAGAGTAAAGAAAATGGGTGGAAAATTTAAGTGGAATCATGCACCTTTGTTTTTCAAGCAAATAAAGATTACAAAACCATTAACCAGTTAGCCATTAGTTACTAATTTATTTTTATGTAAATGCACGTTTGAGAGTTTTACGGATGGGAAGGAAACATTGCCATCTCATAAACTCCACTTAATCACTATCAGCTTAGCAGTAATCAGCTATACATTGTACAGTAGACCCTCTATAATCCGGCACTGCGCCAGTCCGGCACTATAGTAATCCGGCGTATTTTTACAGGCATGGTGGGTTTTCAAGTTGAGACACGTTACTGAAACTATTGTAAACAAACAACTAGCGATCACTCAGTTGCCTCGCTGTCTCGTAGTTTACCCGCCGGCATACATATTTACCAGTTTAATTCGTGGTGTCTAGTGTGGTGTCGAGTGCGGTGACATTTTATAGTGTAGATTAATTTATATTTCAAGATATTGATGGGTGAAAATGTCTCAGTGTAAACGGAAGCACAAAACTTTAACACTGATTCAGAAAAACGAGATTTTAAATAGACTTGATAAGGGTGACAAGCTTACCAACCTAGCAAATGAATATGGAGTCGGCCGTGCTACAATACATGACATACGTAAGAACCGAGACAAAATGAAGTCTTTCTGTGAAAGCAGTGACAATGTTAAAAGTGTCTGAAAAACGTTGAAAAAGGGCGAGTTCCCTCAGGTTGAGGATAGCCTATATGCTTGGTTCATTCAAGAAAGTAATAGGCACACACCAATATCAGGGGAAATTCTTAAAGAAAAAGCAAAGATATTTTACGAAAAAATAATAGGGAAAGACGATTTTAAGGCTAGAGAAGGACGGCTAGAAAAATTCAAAAAACTGTTTGGAATTCGTTTGCTAAGTATGACAGGTGAAAAACTTTCTTGTGATGTTGCTGCAGTCGACCCACACAAAGAAAAGTTCAAATAAATCATTAATGAACTAGCCCTAACTCCTGACCAAGTCTACAATGCCGATGAAAGTGGTTTGTTTTACCGGCTTTTACAAAAAAAAACATTCGTTCACCGTGCTGAAGTAAGTGCTCCGGGACGTAAACTAGCCAGGGACAGAATAACATTCATGCCGTGTTTAAATGCAAGTGGCGAACATAAATTAGATTTATTGGTGATCGGTACGGCAAAGAACCCCAGGGCATTTAAAAATGTCAACCTGCCTGTTGATTACAAAAATGCGGGCAGGGGTTGGATGACCCAGTCAGTGTTTAAGGAATAATTCCACGGAATATTTGTGCCATCGGTAAAAAAGTATCTGAAAAGAAAGAAATTGCCCCAAATGGCCTTGCTTATTTTGGACAACTGCCCTGGTCACCCAGGGGAAGATGAGCTGAAAAGTAAAGGCTTCCATGTCATGTTTTTGCTGCCTAACGTTATACCTCTTCTACAACTCATGGACCAGAATGTCATTCAGACTGTTAAAATGCACTATAAAAAAGCTTTGCTTTAAAAAGTTTTGTCAAAGGAAGGCAGTGTAATCCAGTCATTAAAAGAAACGAACTTGAAAGACATGGTTTTTGACCTTGCTAATGCTTGGGAAAAGCTCGCAGAAAAAACAATTGTTTGTTCATGGCGCAACGTATGGCCTGATATGACTTTGTTTAAGCAATACAATAAAAACAAAAACAACGAAATGGGCAATGATCAAAACGATGAAATTGAAATGCCACTCGCTGCTGATCAGAATGTGGAGGATGATGAAAGTGTTGATCAAGAGCTAATTGAACTGCGAGATACGATTTCTGAAAAACTTGTAGATGGCAACGAAAGCCTGACAACAGAGGACGTAAACATGTGGCTGATTGGTGAAGAAGAGGAAAACGGCCAAATTATGACGGATGACGAAATAGTCGAAGATGTGACTAGCAGAGATGAAGAAGAAGATGACGACGACGAGAGAGAGGAAGGGGCCTGCCTTCACACTGTGAGCAACGATGCTGCCATGAATGCATTTGCAACTTCAGTGAAGTGGGCGGAAGAAAATAATCTCTGCTAGTGTCATTCTTGTTTTAAAAAGACTTCAAGAAAAGGTGTTGAAAGTGTCTTTTCAAGCTAAGAAACAAAAGAAAACTGACAGTTTTTTAACTCCAATGGAATAAGGCTACAGATACTGTACTGAACCGTACGTTGAAGGTTATGTTTATGTGCGGTACTATTAACATTTGATTTCTTATAGATCAATTTTGATTAGTTGTTGATTCTTTTATATATTAAACAATAGTTTGGAATTGTACAAGTCCAATAAAACACGTATTTTGTTCATTTAAATGTTTTTATTAATGAGCTTCCAGTAATCCGGCGTTTTCACTAATCCAGCAGTACCATGGTCTGATATCTGCCGGATTAGCGAGAGTCTACTGTACAAGTGAAATTAATTAACTCTTCCCCAGTGACCACGCCTGCATCAAAATACAATAGATTGATAGAACGAATCATCATCATCGGTCAACAATCCTAGGATTGGTTAGACACAGCCCTCCACTCTATTCTTCTATCGGCGAACCTCTTCATATTGACGTAGCTACTCTCTTTCACGTCCTTTACGACCTGTTCTATGTAACTCATACGAGGCCTGCCTTTTCCATTCTTCCCGTTCACTTTTCCTTCGACGATTGTCTTCATCACGCCATCGTGTCTCAAGATGTGGCCCATTAAGTTGTCCCGTCTTCTTTTTAATGTTTTCAGTAGACATCTCTTCTCTCCCACTCTTCTTAACACTTCTTCGTTTGTCACTTGATCGATCCATTTTATCTTCATCATTCTTTGGTAGCACCACATTTCAAATGTTTCCAGCCTGGACTTCTCTGCTGCTGTTATTGTCCACGATTCACTGTCATATAGTAGAATGCTCCAGATGTATGTTCTAATGAAATATTTCTTCACTTCCACGCTTGTATTTGCAGCTGTAAGCAAAGTCTTCTTCAGGTAAAATGCCCTTTTTGCTTGGGCAATTCTACTGGCAATTTCTCTTTTATTTCGTCATCGCTTCCGAGATAGCAGAACTCTTCCACCACCTCGATTTTTTGTTTTCCTAGTTTAACATTGGTCCTGGATTCCTTTCTCCTACTGCATAGCAATACCTTAGTTTTCTTTTTATTGATCTTCAGATGATATCTGGTCATTGTTCTTTCCATATTTCCTAGTGTCTTCTTTAAATCTCCTTCTGTTTCAGCAATGACTGCTATGTCATCAGCGAATCGTTTTACATTTGGATGGCTTGCTCGATGTAGACATTGAATAAAATGGGAGACAGCGCACAGCCTCCTCAGTCTCACTCCTTTCTTTAAGCTTGCTTCTCTACTGCTGGGTCATGATTTGATTATGGCTGGTTTTTATACAAGCTGTGGATAACTCTTCAGTCATTGTATGATACTCCAATTTCTTTCAGAATCTTTGGCATCAAGTTCCAATCCATCTTATCAAATGCCTTCTCCAAATCTACAAATGCAACAAACTTCAGGAGATTCTTCTCTATTCTCTTCTCTATAAGTAGCCTGAAGGCCAAAATCGCTTCTCTTGTGTTCTTGTTTCTTCTGAACCTGAACTTGTTTCTTCTGAACCTGAACTTGTTTCTTCTGAACCTGAATTGGTCCTCATCCAGGAACTACTCAGCTTTCCGTTCTATTCTTCTATAGATGATTCTCATCAGTATCTTCGAGGCATGTGTCGTCAGGCTTATGGTCCTAAAATGTTCACAGTTCTCAGCCCTCTTTTTTTTGGCAAAAGGGATGATGATGTTCTTCTCAAAGTCCGTAGGTACCTCTCCTGTAGAGTACATGTCGCAGATGGTTTTGTACAGCTGAGTAGATGTCTTCTCTGCAGCATTTTTGTTTAGTTCGGCAAGAATATCATCTATTCCCAAGGCCTTATTTATCCTCAGATCCCTTACAGTTGTGTCATATTCTGATCTCAAGATTGGGGCTCCCAAATCATCCTTATCGACTTCATTTTCCTCTTCGATTACTTCCGCTGATATCTTCCATCGTACAACTCTTTTAAGTACTCCTTCCATCTCTTCACTTTAAACTAAACGAAACAATAGAATGAATGCTAAACCATAATTACAAAGGGTTCATACCAACTTTCCATTTTCAATTTCAGCTGTTTATGGCAGTTGTTCCCAACCAATGTTCTGCGGCACTTCAGGGTGCCAGGAAAACAGCCGATGGGTGCCAAAAGATTTCATTGAAGGGGAAGGGAAAAAAAATGTTTAGCATGACCAACTTCTGAACTGGTTACTCTCACACCCAACAGATGGTGAAAGTAATGGAAGCACTCCTTACAACTAATTACTAATAAGCCCTAATTACTATAAAGCGCCGATTATCCTTGGTAAGGGAGACGGGAGCCTAATTGGATGAATAAAGAAATCTAAGAATGGTGCCTCAAGATTGTAACCTCAATCTGAAGTACCACCAACATAAAAAAGGTTGGCCATCACTGCTCTATGGAATGGAAAATGTTGATAAGGATATGTGACACTGAAACATATTCCAATTTTGAAAAGACGAACGTGCCACAACACGGGTCACAGGATAAAATGTAGACAGAGTTAAAAACAAATCAGCTGTACAAAGCATTGTCTTACACACAAGCTATGCACTGTACAAGATGTCATTTAGATTCCTTCCCAAGGAAAAAAAATGTTTCATTTACACTTATTATGCCTCCTGAGAAAATGCATACAATGGCTTACGTTGATGTGCACTCAATAATTAATTATGAAGATAATGACAAAACTGTATCTCTTGTATATGCTGTCTGCGCAAGAAATATAGACTCGGGAGGCTTTGCATCCCAAAAACTGAGGAAGTATTATTCACACAGAACTTAACAGTCTATATAATTTAGTCCTACATTTAATGCAGGCAACATAATTTTTTTGTAATTACTTTGGGGCACGTTTTTGCAGTGAGAATGAAAAATGGCACCATTTTTTGAGTCTCCCAGAGAGTAGTGTCACTTTGACCAGTTGCCAGAACAATATGAAATGCACAAACAAAAGGGATTTTTGACACAATACAATTTATACTTTTTCATGATTTCCTTGAAGTTCCAAATGGTTAACTTTATTTACAATATTCCATTCAATTTGCTACCTGATTTTCTATGTGAGTATGCGACTTGGATGCATGAGACAAACACCTTCATCTTCCTTTTAAAATTTCTACCGCAAATCAATAATCATAATACAAAACATGCCGCAATATTTTATTTGACTTGTATGTTTTTATAAACAAGTTTGGAGCAAAGGCAGAAACACTGAACAATGCTGAGTAGGCCATTTTCACTCTAATCTAGAGTTTAATACTGATGGAGGAACTCACATTTTTCCTCTTTTTCCACATGCTTCATCAGTAGATTTTGGTCTACTACGCAGGAGGTTGAGCTTTTAAATTGATATTTTTTTTACATCACAGGGTTTTCCATGGCTAATTCAAATGCATACTTAATAAGCATTTTTTTACCATAATATACCTATCAAAATATTATTGCAGGAGCTAGCAATGTTGTTGATGTGAAAATTAAATGTCCTGACATGTTAAAGAGGTAATGAAAATGTGCTAACCAGAATTATTCACATGAATTGCGCCTCGGACCTGAAGAAATGAACATGCAAATAAGGAATACTTACTATCAGGGAATGTCCTAAAGAAAGTAAACTTAGTCTAAGGGTTTTCAATAATTCAAAATACAATAAATTAAATCCAGTTTCAAATAGGTTAAAGTCATTTTTAAAAACTTCTCAATATCATTTAGAGTACAAAATTGCACACCACAAAGTGAAAACTATTTGAAACGTAATAAAAACCGTTGAAGCACCAGCAAGAAAGTTAAGGACTGCAAAAAAATGCACACACAAATTAATTCATTGAAGGTCACAACATGGTGAAGATATCAGGACTTCAAAAGTCATTCAGGAATACATTTTAGTAATTTAGCTGGTGAAAAGCTTCTCTTGCAGTAGAAATAGAATTAAAAACTATTTCATCACTTAACAACCCTCAAGAGTGAATCATATTATAATAAGCGAGCAACCTTTGTATGCATGTATGTCGCACTTTTCTCGCAAACGGCTCTAACGATTTTCTTGAATATTTGAATACAAGGGTTTTTTGATGCCAGGAATCAATTGTGCACAATATAACATACATTAAAATTGCCCCAGGGGCCCCTATGAGGGACTTTTTTTTACCAACATTTACTCCCATTAGAAAATCAAAGGATATGGTGGAGAGGTTTTTTTGTTTTCTTTGTTTAATTGCCTACACTCATTTTCATCATCATCATTGGTCAACAATCCTAGGATTGGTTTGACGCAGCTTTCCTCTCGATTCTTCTATCTGCCAACCTTTTCATTGTGACGTAATTCTTCTCTTGTACACTCTTCACAACCTCTTCCATACATCTCATACGAGGCCTGCCTTTTCCAATCTTCCCGTTCACTTTTCCCTCGATGATAGTCTTCATCAGGCCATCGTGTCTCAAGATATGGCCGATTAAGTTTTCCCTTCTTCTTTTTAGAGTTGTCAGCAGACTTCTCTTTTCTCCTACTCTTTTTAGCACTTCCTCGTTACTTACTCGGTCATTCCATTTAATCTTCAGCATTCTTCTGTAGCACCACATTTCAAATGCTTCTACCCTTTTCTTCTCCGCTGCTGTCATCGTCCATGATTCACTGCCGTAAAGAAAAATGCTCCAGATGTATGTTCTGATGAACTGTTTCCTTACTTCTATGCTTGTATTTCCTGCTGTAAGTAGATTCTTCTTTTGAAAGAATGCCCTCTTTGCCTGGGCTATTCTACTCACTATTTCATTCTTGCTTCGTCCATCATTGGTTACTCTGCTTCCCAGGTAACAGAACTCTTTCACCTCTTCCATTTTCTGTTTTCCTAGTTTAACGTTGGTTTTCGCCTCTTCTTTCTTGCTGCACACCAATATCTTAGTCTTCTTCTTAATTATCTTCAGCTGATATCTGGCCATAGTCCTTTCCATGGTTGTTAGCATCTTGTTCAGCTCCTTCTCTGTCTCTGCTATGAGAGCTATGTCATCAGCGAATCGTAACACTCATTTTATAGAGTTGAAATGTAAATTTTTAGATAAATGAAAGAACAAGTTTCTTAATTCTTGCTTTCAATTTCTGTATACCCTTCACTTTTTCCTGGAATTTTAATTTTTAGCTTGAAAATCTCAAATGTTTGAACTACTTCAACAATTGAATATTCTATTTACCATGTAACCACAGCATAGGCATAGAATGGAAATTCATGCCAGGGTCAGTAGATTATTGCTAATGTATGTACTATATTTATTCCAAATTAATGTAGCTTTTTAGGTCCTCCACATTGAAGATAAAGTCGTGTTGTACGGAGAATGGACCTGGAGAGACTTCCATTATTTAGTCGGCAAGCTCCTTATCCAGTTGTTGATCGGCTTGAGTAGCTAAGATGGTGGGTGGCACCTTGGGTGGCAAACGTCGAACCCACAATTGACGCAAGGGGTTATCCTTGAGATTTGTTGTCCCTGCAAGCGAATGTAAATGTCTCAGAAATTGCGATGGTTTACGATCACCAAGCTCTTCATTGGAAACGAGTTGTCGAATGCGATGCTCCTCCGAAATTGACAAACGCTCGATCAGCTTCGTGAGTAAAATTGTGTACTGATGTTAAGCAGGAGGATTGGTTATCCTCAACTTCGGCTGTGATTTGGGAATCAATATGCAAAGCGACATAGTGAAACTTCGTAACCTCTGTTGTAATGCCTGATAAAATAAATTGCGAGTTAGCTTGAGCAAACCACAATGCAGGCTTGTCGGACCAAATAGGAGGCAACTAAACAGCGATGCACCGAACAGCTGGTGCATTGCGGATTGTTGCTGATGCATTTTCCTCGCGGTTGTTGTCGAAATTCTGCTGCTGATTGTGGACCGCCAATTCTTGCATCAGTCTGTCATTTTCTTCTCGAAGACGTTGAATCTGCAGTGCAGGATCTTCATTGTGTGGTAAAACCATGATCACGCCGGGGTCACCAATTTAGAGAATCTACTGTTGGTATGTAAGATATACCCGAATAACTGGAAATATTCTCTAATATGTAATTTGCAGATTTATTGGACTTCTTTCCACAGAGCTCATTACCAACTCACTTCCCACTGTCAATCAAACAGTAACCAAAACAAGTAAAACATAGTAACCAAACATTGAATTGACACAAGTAAATAATCAAGCATCACGAAATGAAAACATGTACACCCCACAAATCTATATTAATTTGCCGTTCTCATTGTAGTAAATCGCACCTTAGTTTTTAATTGCAGATTTAAAGCTTTATTTTAAAATAATGAAATCTGTGTTCATTTGCCATTTTCATCATGAAAAATGAATAATATTGACATATTCATTTTAAGATACCTAATAAAAGAAGGCCTTCAAAGATGCAGACTTTGAATTTTAACATCCGATCTACAGAGCAACCTGAAAGAGAACTTCAGGAACAAATGAAACTATGTGATGACCCAATGCCCAGTATGTCAAAGAATTTTATTTCAGAGCAAATAGAACAAGTTGATGACTGAATACCAGGTAACTCAAGTAGTTTAATTCCAAAAAATGAAGAACATTTTCTGACATCAGCAAGACCAATCCAGGTAGCAAAAACCACATGTAAAAATAGGTTATTTGAAATGATGACTGAGCTAAATAATTCTTACTCTCAAGAGACTAACAATGTAACAATTATCTAATGGATTTTATATAAGGATCCAAAATTAGAATGCATGTTTTGAAATGGCTTAATTCACTGTAGATGATGATCGAACAATCACCGATCGAGGAGTTTATGGTTGCATTGCTAATGGTCAAGTTTATCACAAACTCAATGTAGTAGCTCACCCTACTCAAAATGATGATGGAAAATTTGAACAGCCTCAATATGGACAGATGTACTTTTTGGATAATGAGGATGCTCTTATTGCCTGTATAAATAATCCTATTAATCATGGTATCAGCGAGAATCTTATTAGTCTTTTAAAACATATTTTTAGATCTGAAAATCCGGTTGTACGTGGAATCATGATGGTGCGGGAAGTAAAGGAAGATGCTAATAGACGCGCTACTGCAGAAGGTGTGGAGCCACCCAATGTTAAGCTGCTTGTACATGCATTATATTATGCATGTACAAGCATAATATAGATACAGATCACAGAAGATATGACATACTCCTTCAGAATGAAATTTGTGCCATTGTTATCCTCAATGCTGACCAAAGCTTTACAGATAACGAGTTAATTATTCATTAACATAGGAAATCTTTATGAGCAATATTGACAGTTGTATTGAGCCCTTTACTTATCCTTTTATTTTACCCAAAGGGCACTTTTGGATTCTCTATAAATATTCCTTTAAGAACACCTAATGCCAGACATCAAAATTTGACTATATTTGAACTAGCTTAGTACTGATTAGCATTTGGACCTCAACTTGCCCTAACATTTTCCCTCTGATATTAACCTAAGCAATATTTATCTCCACCTTTTGAAGGTGAATGCTTTGCATTTTGGGGGTTGGCTTTTTCAGCAATATCTGGTTGATACTCATATATAAGAGTGGAATATGAACATCCAATATATTGGATGGTATCCAATGGATTAAAGAAAATGAAAAAAATACAGGAGTGATTCAATTTTTTAGTGAATTGGCTGAGAAAAAGAATGCTGTTGTTGGTGAAATGATTATTTTACCTTCTTCGTTTCCTGGATCTACACATCCTCATGCATTATTTTTCATATGGGAGTAAACCTTGGTAAAAGAAGGCCCTCATAGGGGCCCCTGGGACCTTCTTCATGTTGCCTATGTTCCGCACCATTGATTCCTGGTATCAAAAAACCCTTATATTCAACTTTTCAAAAAAATTGGCTAGAGCTGTTTGCGAGAAAGGTGTGATAAACATACATACAAAGATTGCTCTTTTAAAACAGTCTCCTTATCTTTTCCTTTACTTTCTTAATATTATTAGAAATAAATACGTCTCCGAGCAAAGCTCGGTCCCTTCGGTACTTATATTTAAACAGGATACCAAAGTAATAACGAAAAGAGTGGAAGCAACCCATCATAACTTGATTAGGCATCCCATTTGGGTTAGCAGGGGTGCCAAATACACAAGTGGTAATACCCTTCAGACCATGGGGACAACCAAAGAGCTCCAGGCTAAGCAGGGTGCACCCACAAGGCACTGCTCCAGGTTGCCCAAACTTTTAAAGGAACCTAATCTAGTGCAGAATGAAACGTGGACCATGACACACACATGTACGAATTTCACAAGCCTTAAGGACTAGCCATCTAGAAAATATATACTGGAAAAAATGACCTTAGGATCGAACAATATGTAAGGGAGCAGGGAGACCCTTCTTCCACCACACACTTAACCTGCAAACACCTGTAGTTGTAACTTTCCCACCCGCTCCCTCCCACCTGCCACATTCCTCCCGTTGCTCGTCGACTCGCTTTCTCGTTCTCTCCCCGTGTCAGCATTGTCAGCAGTGACCTGAGTACCATCGTCCAACTGACATGACGACATTACCAACCAATAGGATGGCCCCAAGGAGTCACGAGGGGATGCCAACGAGGCACAACTGCAGGAGTAAGGTGTTGGCTTGGCATCAGTCAGCCACGAGATGTAAAGGGAGCAACACACAATAAATCTTGAAGTCTGGTCTTACCAACTGTAACACAATTTCTATTCCCTGTACTCCCTCTGACGGATCTCAGTTCGATCGAAAGCCAACAAACACAATATTACATGACGTATTATATTTACAGTAAAATCTCAGTAATACGAATCACGATAATACGAAATTTTGATTATACGAAGCAAAACAGCCAGTCCCGATGAAAAGCTTATAGTAAATACATGGCAATATTCGAAAATACGAAGTTTCGAAAATACAAAGTTTCGAAAATACGAATTTTTCTAAATTACGAACTACTGGCCTGGTTCCCAGGTAGAAATGAAATTTGTTTTTACGAACCTTGGTGAAAAACTGCTTCACCAAAACTATTTTTTCCAGTGTACACACATAACAAATCAGTGTTGCCGATTATGGTGCATCAAAAAAGAAGTGCGTGAATTAGTAGTGCATTCATCTTCCACATATACTGTCTCTCCCCACCATTTTCCACATGCAACTCCGCGTATCATTTAGACCTTTAGTAATGTGGAAATCGTAGTTAATGCCATTATTTATCCTGGCTATTTTTTGCTTTATCTGTTACCAGCATTTTCATATTGTCCATGGTTCTCTTTTAATTAAAGTTTACATGTGACGGCACATACCATGTTCGCTACAGTGCGCCTGGAATTGTGGCAGTTCAAATTCTCCGTGAATTCTACCTTATCCTTTAAGGCGAGCACTCCTACCTCAGCTCTCCGTGAAGGGCCGCTCTGTACCAAACTTGTAGACTCGAGTTTAAAAATTAATAATTCTAAAATCGTTCATTTGAATTTCACATACTTGTAACCTCATTTAGATAATATTGTTTTCTATTCTACCAATTGGGATACTAATTTTTAAAAACAAATTTTGATATACTTTTGGTGATACAGTAAAAAATGGTACCATTTTCTTAGCGCCATATGTAACTTTGACGTCAAATAAATCATAGCAGAGCGTTTTGAGAATAAAGAAATATTGATACAATCTGAGTCATAGCCTTATTACTGTATATTCTCGTGTACCATGTGCCCCTGTGTAAAACGTGCACCCTTGTTTTTGGGCACTGACTTTTGGGACAAATAGAATTTAAAAAAAACTGAAAAAATATTCTTAACGGGAAAATAATAGCATATTTGGAACATGATGGAACTGTATTCTACAGTATTTTTATGTAAATATCATCTTAACAATAGATCAAAATTTTAAAAATAATCATTTAGCGCCATGCTCACTGTCATGGTTGCTTGTTAACAGGAAAACTACATTCATGATCATATTAAACATGAACGTGCACAAGGTGATATTAATAATGATTTAGAATCAATGCAAAGTAAAAAGGCAAAGAATATAGAGAAAATAAGAAAGAATTGATACTAACTTTCAATTTTCGTCGATGCCACAATGCTATTGTTACAGTCATCGCAGTCTTGCTATAAGGCTTTCATCTTGCACATTTCCAACAACAATGCAAATGCAAGTTGGCATCTGTCGCAAATGCATGCTGAAAGTTTTCTCTCCATGCCAGGATATTTTACAGCGTTGCCTCTGAATGCTCTTTAATGCTGCTACTTGAAAGAAGTTTATCTTTTTTCTTCCTTCTGTCTCGTACGCAAGACTCTGGCATGTCATATTTACGTCCCACTGTACAACTGCTGATCTCTTCTGCTACTTGTATGGTCTTAGGTTTTTCGCAAACATTAAAAGAACGTAACCTTTAACCACTGTTCATTTTATATAATATTTAATCAAGAAACAATGAATTTGCTGTTGGTCAATGCATTGGATGGCCATAGACCAAAGCAACTGCCTTGCGCACCATGCACATGGAATTTACTTATGGAGGTGTATGTATGTCTCTTCAGGAAGAGGCTGTGGATGAAATCGCAGAGGAGAGAAGAGGTTTGGTGCTCGATTGGTGATCGAAAACAAGCTGGTGGATCACTGCTCGCAACCCTAGTGTTTATATTACAATTGACGAGGATCTTCAGCCTTATGACCATGCAAAACCAGAACCTGTTTCGAAGGAACCAGTGGCAGGGACCAGTCACGATAGTAGTGATGAAGATGAAAGTGAAGAAATATTTCCACCACAAAAAAATGAAGTCATTCTCCCCCTCCGGTCGTAAGAACATTTGAGCTTGTGAACCACGTGGATTCACTACATCTGTGAACATCTTGTTCCTTTACAGCCTTATAATTTCCACAGAGAAAGAGGATGCCTTGGTAGCTCAACTGGTAGAGCACCTGGCCGGAAATCAGGGTTCGAGTCCCGGTCAAGGCGAATGATTTTTTCTCTGTGGAATATTTGCTATAGAACATTTGAGCTTTTGAACGACGTGGATTCACAATTTAGTATCCACTCATCGAAATTAGAAGCCATGGTTGAAACAGCAATAGAGAAGAACAAAACAGAGAAATGAATCGCAGACTTTTTTGTGTAGTAAGGTATCTGGCCCACAGAAAAACTATTTTTTCCAGAATAAACAACGTTAAAAAATGCATATTTGGCTCTATTTACCCCTAAATTATTTTTCAGGCTAATCCATGTACTCTTTTAGTGCCATTTATTAATGAAGAGAGGCAATCTTAAACTCTAACCAGGAACTTTCCCTCAGCCCTCTAGTCCCCTCCCTTTATTCTTTCCTAGGAAATTTACATTCTTCCAAAACTTCCTCCTCCTCACTCCCTCCCTCCTACAGCCTCCTTTCCCCTCCCCTTTTCTTGTGTTTACTCCCTCCTACAGCCTTCCCGTTTCATTCACTCTTCTGGACACTCAACATACTCAACCCCACCCTCTTAGCTTTGCCCATTATCCTTCCTCTTGTGGTTGTGCTTACGTGAGTGATAATAAAAACACTTTCCCCTGACTCAGAGATAGGCAAGACCCAAGGCCCCTTACCCACCCATCTTTCTCCTACCATTTCATGTCCCAACTTCTCCACCCAGGCAACCCCCCACCATAGGTTTCAATGTCCACACTTGGACCTTTCATGGGACTATGCACTTTTGGCTGAGTAACGCATGGCTTCCTAATCCCTGAAAGAGGAGCAAGTTTCCAGCTGGAGAAGTATACTTTAGTAGGCAGGTGAGAAGTAGGTTTTTCACATCAATTTTCTTTGCTACGACCCAAGTTTTGTCTCGTCGCGACATCTTAGGGTGAAGTGTTGAGTCCAGTTGTGAAAATTGTGATTTTCACAAAATTTGATGGGCTGATGGACTTTCAGTGACGGCATTTCCTGGGCACCAGTCCTCGTAAACTTAAGGGATGTAAAGTATTGTTCCAGGCACGATGTGGTGGAATTGTGAAGAATTAACAATAGAAGACATTGCAACGTTTCCACTAAGAACTTTATTTGTCAGAAACTACTTATTTCGTTGTTACCACAACATTTCAAGTGTACAGAAACAGGTTTTACCAGCGTTTATATTGTGAGCGTTGACGGGGTGAGTGAGTAGGAAATTTGGGGGGGTGTGTTGGTGGGGGTAAGGATTATGATGGCCAGGGAGTTTGGGTTTACGGTGCATGGGGGGGGAAAAGGGTCTGGTTGGGGAGGGGGAAGGTCCCAGTTACGGGCGTATCTTTATCTGTCTTGCTGAGTGGAGGGGGGGAGAGGGAAAGTGTAGAGGAGGGGGTGGATGGCATCATGGAACATCTCTGATGTCAACCCTGTGATGGCAACCCTGGGGTCACATTCCGGTGGCTGATTGGAACCGCTTCGGGTGCTGAATGGAATGGGGAGGGTCAGGGATGCGGCATTCTTTTCGGGAGGGTCTTCGACCCTTTCTCTTGCACTCTGACACCTCTAGACCATCCCTTCCCCTCCCATATCCCTCGACGACTTACCCGTAAGCAAAGGACGATGCATCCCTCACACTTCCCATCCCACTCAGCACTCTAAGTAGTTCCAGTTAACCACCTGCATGTGACCACCAGGATTGCCCAGAAGAACGGGAAGGAACGTCAAGTACCGCGATGCCATACCCCCACCTCCTCTCCACTTTTCCCCTCCCCCCCTCCAAGCTCAGCAAGACAGATAAAGATATGACCGCAACTGGGATCTGCCCTCTCCACAATCAGACCCTTTTCCCCCCACACACAGTAAACCCAAACTTCCCGGCCGTCATATAATCCTTGAGGAGACGATGGGAAAAATATACCCAATCACACCCAATTTGTCATCAACGTCTTAGTAGTAGAACTGAAACAATATTACCCACAAGATATTTATTCAGATGACGATACGGAAGACGCCACAAAAGATAACCTGTGAAAGATTTTTTTCTGGAAACGGGCTTAGTTCCATGTTTTTTTTAGCTATGATTGGGCAAGAGAGGGCAACTAAAGCGCAGTTGGGCCAACTGTTATCATAACTGCGTAGATGTTGGAAGCAAATGTCTATTTTTAGCATCCATACGAGTTGCTCGTCTCTACTGACTGTGGATTCCGAAAATAAAATTCTTATTACAAAATGTTCAACTTTTGTTTTATATGCGTTTTCGATGCTGGGACGAAATTTTGCCAACATGAAAATAGTCAACTTTAAACCATTTGCGTAGGAAATACAAGGTATTAATTTTATGATTTTTAATACATGCGATACAGTGTATACAAAGATATCTTTTACGAATGCTTTCACGAACAACGACCAAAAAAACTTATACAATGTCGCCGAAGACAACAATAGTTAAGAGAAAACAAAGGAAATTTTTTTCACGATTTATTGAAAATGTTCGAAATTACGTAGTTTGAAATTACGAAGTGCCAATTTTCTGGTCCCCCTGACTTCGTATTATCGGGATTTTACTGTACTATTATTCTTTTAAATTGAGTGAAACAGAGGAGTGGGGATAGAAATATTTATCACCACGCCAGTCTTAGAGAGATTTCCACATGGGTGCACATTATCCATGGACAATAGACAACATATTATTATGCAAATAAAGCTTTCCAGGATTAACCCTTACCTGTGGTAATACTTTGAGCTTGCATGGGAAGACAGCAATATGTTTAAACTGGTCCCTTTTGCGTTGCCTCAGCTCATCTCTGTACGCCATGAACTTGTCAAACAGATGGTAAATGATGTCTGCCTGGAATATTTTGACTCCCAATGTATCGGCTAATTCCTGGGCATCCCTTTCCACTTTGACATCAAACGCAAGAATCGTGGCATACCTGTTAATCAAGGGTGATTATGCATTACTCATCAAACTGCTCCACGTATTTAACAACTGATAGTAACACAATTGAGCATGAGAAACAGGGGCCCTATTATTAACAGGAATAAACAGATTACATTCAAACTTCATTCTTCATCTTTCAACTTCATAAACAATTCTTGCATAAAGTTTCTCAAGCTGCCATCGACATCGACAATTAATAAATATTTAAGACAAAACCATATTTAGTGGGATAATTATTGTATTCATGATAAACAAAGGTCAAAATTGAACTTAATTTGTGGTACTTAATATTTATAGGAAGAAAATATTGCATATAATTCAATGATTGTTCACTATGTTACTTGATTTCAAGTGTTTTCCAATAGGGGATCTAGAAATTTATCTTTTTCATTTAAGATAATTGCGAAGTAATATAACTTATTACTGACTAATTAACGAAAGCTACAGAGAAAACTGAAAGAAAGATTGAATGTGACAAACGAAGAAGTCTTAAGAAGAGTGGGAGAAAAGAGAAGTCTGCCAAACACACTAAAAAGAAGACGGAACAACTTAATCAGCCATATCTTAAGACACATTAACCTAATGAAGACAATCATCGAGGGAAAAATGAGCAGGAAGAAAGGTAAAGGCAGGTCTTGTATGAGATGTATGGAACAGGCTGTGAAGGATATAAAAGAGAAGAATTACATTAATATGAAGAGGATGGCCGATAGAAGAATCGAGCGGAGGGCTGCCTCAAACCAATCCTAGGATTGTTGATCGATGATGATGATGAATAGAGAAAACTCAGTAATAGAGTAAAGAGTTCACAACACAATTTCAGTTTGTGTGTTGTTCAGTTCAGTTGAAGGTGTTCAGCCAGTTGTCAGGGGAAACATGAATGGGAAGAATGGCAAAGGAGAACCTTACATGAAACAGAAGGAGCTAGCTGTGAAGTAGGTTTGTAAAAGAATTCTGTTGATATGAACATCTACATCTACACAATACCCTGAAAGCCACCGCGAGGGTGTGTAGCAGGGGGTGAATAGGTGAACAGATAAGCCCAGAAAGGAGCTGAGTGAAGATGTGCATAAAACAATCTTAGAATTGATGAACAGTGATGACATCTCAGTAGTCTCCCCAGTCATTAGGTTTCCAAAAACCAGAATTCCACAACCACAGACTCATGACATTCACACAATAACTCCTCTACCAGTATCCTCCTCTTACACTTGGCATATCCAATGAAAGGTAAAGTGCTCCATGATCTAAAGCAAGACAATTTGAATACCGTGTGTTCCTGTACCACTGATCTTCATTCATCTTGTTCATCTAAAACTACACTAATCAAAGTAGAATGCACAGAGAACTTATCGCGTAATACACTAAAATAGAGACTCACTGGCTTTCATGCTCCAGCATAGCGGATGCTCTCACCACGTCCTTCTTCACCACCGGCCCAATGCGAATTCCAGAATACTGAGAACAGAAATTTTGTATTAATAACAGCATCATACGTGGAAGTTCATTTATTGATGATGCTCTAGGCATTCTAGTGGATTTTGTAATGAATGCTTGCTGTCACCAAGCTTATTTCTAATCTCCATGAGTTTTTGTAGGTTAAATTAGACTACACAGTCACACTTGCAAAGGATCTGTACATGTATCTGAATATGGCTGGACACAGCAACCTTTCTAAACTGGAAGAGGAATACTGACAAGGAGACATTTCGAGACTGATGCTCAGGATCCGAATGACGCAATTATTTTCTGAAACTAGTGGGAATGCAGGAAAAGAGTCACGGCTTTCATTCCACATAGGCCTGGGTAAGCCCATCCTGTTCACAGAAGTATCCTTGTATTTTCAAAAACTAAACATATCAGGCCGGTCGGCATGTGAAGCCTCTTTTTGGGCAAACATCGAATCCAGAAATTTGCTTCAAAAGTCTCCGAATGGGGTAGATTGAAAATCCAGCATTTAGTTCGAATATTAAAAAATATTATAGTGACTGCCATAAATGTATCGGATTGAGCATTTTACAGTGATGCCGCAAAATATTCGAGTGGAAAAATTTTGGCGTAATTGGGCCTTAAACCCACACCATAAATTATGAATAACTTTCACAACACCTTAACCCCCTGTGCCATGGTAGGTGTACCCTATAAAGAATTTATAGGGAGAAAAATTCTATAGTTGTGTTTTTAGCGAACCAGGGCCTACGTGGAAGAAAATCATGACACTTTTCCAGCATTCCCTCTGTACTTTCAGAAAATAATTGCATCATTTGGATCCTGAGCATCAGTCTCGCAATGTCTCCTTGTCAGTATTCCTCTTCCTGTAGAGAAAGGTTTCTGAGTCCAACCAAAATATTTAGATACATGTGAGTATTCCTTTTTTCTGTGTTCTGTTTTTATTTTTCACGTCTTCTCTCCCTTTGCAAGTGTGACACATTAAAAAAAAATAATTAATGGTTTAGAAAGAGATCAACTGAGACATTACAGGGCATCAGAACAACCATACTTGTAAGAAACATTTTTTTACAGAAACATTTCAGTGAGCAATGAAAAGATAGAACTTACAGGTATTTTTGATATTCGTAGGAACTCTAGGAGAGCCTCTAGGGAACCTAAAGTTGAAGCTTGAACATACACTCCCCTTTCCTGAAGCTTAATTGCATTCAATGCATGGCTCAGCTCACGGGCGACTTCTTCTCGTAGTATATCTACTTCATCTGGATGGTTGGCAACAAGCAAGTTGAGGCCTGTGAATGACAAGGATACAGGTGAAAACACAAAAATACTTCGTAGAAATCATTTACACCACTGATTCAGGCATTTCAGCCATGTAAGCAATTTAGCTACAGTGCAACCTTTTTGAAACGAGACCTTACGGTGCCCAAGAAAACCCTCGCTAGAGTGAAGTATCGTCTTACCGAGGTTGGAGTAAATAATCGCCATGAAACCTATTGTCAACAATTTTCTACGAATTGGGATGGTGTGGTCGTGGAAGTATTACCATCCGGAGAGTCGATTTACAAATAGATTTAAGAAGATAGAAATCAAAAGAAATCTTCATGAAGAGCGCATGTACATATGTACAGGCACTTCCAAAAAAAAGTTAACACTTCAGAGCCGAAATTTTTCTAAGTCTCGAGTTGACGGTGATTTGACAACGCTGCATCACGGCTTCCCTCTGGCGGAGCCTAGCGAAGTTCTAACCGAAAACAAACCCCTTTCCCTCCTCCCCCGTCCTCACCTTTCCCTGTTTAGCAGAAGGGATTACTGCACGGTCGGTCTTGTTATGCCCTAAAGAAGGGGGGCACTCCATTGTTGTTTCTTCCGACGCGCGCTGCGAGACTGAAGTCCTGAACGCATCTCTACGCTCGCCACCGTCGCGAAAAAAACTGGAATAATTTCCAAAATAGCTTGCTTTGAGATATAGACTTGAAACTTCACATAAATACTCAAAAAAGATTGATAATTAAGGAATAATGCATCATTTGACATGGTTCTTATCTGTTAGCCAGATATAGGGGCTCAAACATAACCAAATTTCCAAATAAACACCTGCATCATTTGCCTATTAACAAAATGCTATGCCTTTAAATTGCCTGAGCTACAAATACTTTTTTAATCATTTAATTGCTATTCCATTACTTAGAAAAACCCGAGTATATCTAGTTCACATGGGCCCTAGCAAGACTCCACTCTTTTCAAGGGCTGAAGGGCGTGAATAAGAAGTATGCTCCCGGAGCGTACGCAAAGAAAAATTACTCGATTCCGCGTAATCTTATCCCGTCGCACGGCTCAATATGCTCGCGATTTCATCAAATAAGAGTGATGGAGGTTACTGACAATGGGTAAAGCTCAAAACGAAAAAAACAACGAATTGGAAGCCTTAGGGTCCATGTCACTTCAGCAATGTAAGCGAGTCACGTCAATTCCAGCCCCCGACGCGTGGAGCCAAACCCCAAACGCACGGTCGGAAAATCATATGTATTTTTCGGTGTCGCAAACTTAATTTCAATTCCTCTTCACTTTCGTGTATATGAGTTTTCAGCGAATTCTCAGACATAAGTGACTTGACAAGTGTCTCCCTAAAACGTTAGATATTCTCTACTTTATGTAAAAGTTTTGTCTGAGAACAGTGTCTGCCATTATAAGTAATGGAATAGCAAATAAACGATTCAAAAAATATTTGCAGCTCAGGCAATTAAAATCAAAGCATAGTGTTAATAGATTATGCTATTTATATTTGATCAAATTCCTCCCACAACGTCATCATCAACTTGTAAGATATTCGGATACATGTTATTACAGGATTTATTTTAAAATTTCGTGATGTTGAGCCCTTGAGTCGCACTAACGGATGAGAATCATGACAAGTGATGCATTATTCCTTAAGTAGCAAGCTTTTCTAAGAATCTGTGTGAAAAGTGTCTCCCTAAAACGTTAGATATTCTCTACTTTATGTAAAAGTTTTGTCTGAGAACAGTGTCCGTATATTTCTCAAAAAGTATATATCTAAGTTGGTATCTCAAAAAAAAAAAGTTATTTTAGGTTTTTGTCCAGCTTTTTTCGATTTCCGACTAATGTGGGTCGGTCCTGTGTCCCGAGATTGTCGTTTTCTTCGACTCGAACTGCACGACATCTGAAGTCCTGAACATATCTCTATGCTCGCCACCATCGTCACAGAAAAAAACCGTTGTCACGCATTTGCATAACATTAAAAATCGACGTTTTACTTTGAAGAGGAAATCACATGTCATCATTGGTTGTTATCACCCTCCAATTTGTATGTGTCCCTTAAATAATTAATTCCTTGGTTAATTGGTGTTGTTTCACGTTCGTGCCATTTCAGAGCGAGTTCACCGGCATATTTAATTCTCACATCGATGTGGTCAGAAGCTTTGAAAATATGCGATCCCAAATTTTAAGACTAGGAGCAGGCTGATAAGAACATTTTAACGTTTTCGCCGTATTGGTGCAGTAAAATGCTCGATTTTCAGGATGAAGTAAATAACGTTCCCAATTGTGGTGGCATTTCCACGAGTTAACCTTAGCATTTATAGTTTAGGAGTCCTAATTTGAATAATAATAATAATGCCCATGAGATTATTGTTACGCAGCCGTTTCCCTAAAATCTGGTATAATGCCTAATTTAACGCTTTGGAAGAAGGTGTTTAAATAATTGGCTTATTCTACACTGCTGGTGACTCTAATTCCTTCATCGTTTTTAAGTGTGTGCACTGTGGACCTATTTGCCCGAAGCTCTCTCACATATGACCAAAACGCTTTAGGATTGCTATCTAAATATTCTCCTAACATCTTGCTCTTGAAATGTTATAACGCTTGCCGACATGATTTCCTTGCTAATGCTCTCGATTTTTTATAGTTTTGAACTAACTCATTTTTTTCCTCTAGCGATAGACCCCGTCCTGAATTTTTCATCCTAGCGTGGCATACCCGTTGTCACTGTGATTTCCTAACCTTCGCATTATACCACCTTGGCTCTGTATTATCACTTATGAATTTACTTGGTTTACTATTACTTTTCATTAACTGCTTTACGGGTGTCCTCAAGAAATTCCTTCCACGAATCCTCTGTATCTAATCCTTTGCCTTGTCCGCTAAATACATTAAACGATTCCCTTAATTCCTCTTTCATACCGTCGTAATTAGCCTTGCCAAATAAGTATACCCTCTCCCTTGGTTTATAATGTCTTTCAGCGCCTACAATAAATTTCGCATTTACTATTTTATGATCACTAAAGGTTACAGGTCCTAATACAGCTAATTGCGCGCGCATGCGACCACAACTAAATAATTATTCGTATGAGATTTAACTGATTGCAAGAGCTCCGTAATCATGTGAAAACATTTCCATTGGTAAAACTGTAACTAATGTTACGCTATAATTGGTTATTCAATGCCTTTTTCCGTTCTTCAAAGGATGAGGACTGTGACAACATACGAATATTCCCGAAAACCCATTGTTTATAGGACACTTGCCGGTGGTCGCAAAATACCCCCGACTCTTGCCTTACCCTTATTCCCGACCGCGGCGTTGAGCCGCGTGTCCTCCTAACCCTGCCGAAGGATCGCCACCCACTATTCTCCTCCTACCGAAGGGGAGGGGCGGCGAGGAAGCATTGCTAGCTGGGAATTCCCTCTCAGAAAGGGTTTGCACACGTGACGCGTGGGCACCCGGCTGCCATACGGTGATCTCCTCTCGAGGGGCCAATTGTTCGGATTGCGAAGTGGGTGGACGGCAGTTAGTAAATTTCCTTAAGAACTTATATCGCAACTGAGAATAGTAATTGCTGTTCCTATATTTCCTTCTAATGGAAAGGTGCTCTATTATTCGACCATATTGCATGCTAAACAATACCGCCAAAAGCTTTGGATATATTTCTTTAATGGACGGAATTAATTCATTTTTGTGAATGAATTGTTACTTCCTTCACACCACATATGAAATTAATAAGAGACTATCAAACCTAAATCATGAAACCGTGTTAATAAACGTGTTCACTCGTGGGCATTTAAATGTTTTGAAATATTCGCCCGGTAATGTGAGTAGAAACAAACTTAAAAGCACTCAGGTGGAAGAGTGGATGGGCAGTCGTCTGCGATGTTTTACCTGCTTCCGAAACACCCCTTATGCCTGGGCACTAGGCTGCAAGGGCATACACTCAGGATGTTGACCCGAGGCATACCGCGTGGAAGGGGTCGTGGGTGCAATAAAACGTATGGAGTAAGGTTTTTGGGCAGTGGAAAATTATGCCTCGCGGAGACCGGTCCTCCCCATCCCCATTGTCTCAGTACAGGGACTGAACAGAGTGGTCAGAGGGAACATGCCGCCCCCCATTTGGCATTCAGATCTCCTTTGAGGAAAAGGGGAAAAGGTGGCAGGGAAAACGAAGACCAAGGCTCTGAAATCGTCGGTGCATCTTTTACCGCGTGAATAAAAAGAAGGGGGCAAAAGTAATTCAAAAGAAAAACCAGTGTATTTCTGAATCTTACATGGTCCCTAGAAAGACTACACTCTTTTCAAGGGCGTGAATAAGAAGTATGTTCCCGGAGCGCACGTGAAGAAAAATAAAGCGATTCCGCGTAAACTTATCCGGTCGCACGATTCAATATTCTCACGATTTCATCAACATAGATCAGTGAAGTTTAGTGATAATGAGTGCCGCTGAAAAACGACGGAATGGAAGCCTTGGGTCCATGTCACTTGAGTAAAGTAAGCGAGTCACGGCACTTCCAGCCCCAGCCGCGCGGAGCCATGCCCCGGACGCACGATCGGAAAATCATGTGTATTTTTCGGTGTCATAGACTTATATTTAATTTCTCTTCAATTTCGTGTTTATGAGTCTTCAAAGAGTGCTCTGATGTAAGTCACTTGGCAGCTGTCTCCCAAAAGATATTCTCTATATTATGTAAACATTTTATCTGAGAACAGCATCTAACATTTTTAACGAAATTGCGCTAAAATGCTTCAAAAATATTTGAATATTTGGTAATTTAAAGGCAAAGTCTTGTGTTAATAGATCATGCTATTCTTTATTCAATCAAACTCCTCACATAACGTCACGATCAACTTAACTTGGAAGACATTCGGAGAAAAATTAGTTCGGGTGTTTATTTGGAAATTTGGTCATGCTCGAGCTCCTGTATCTGACTAAAAGATGAAAAGCATGTCAAATGATGTATTATTCCTTAATTAAGTCTTTTTTGAATATTTGTGTGAAGTTTCAAGTTATATATCAAAGAAAGCTATTTTTGAATTTTGTCCAGCTTTTTCCGATTTCCGTCCACTATGCGACGGTGGCGAGCGTAAAGATATGTTCAAGACTTCAAATGTCGTTCAGCGCGAGTCGGAAAAATAGAGTGCCCACCATAGCCCCCTTCTTTAGGATATGAGAAGACCGACCGTTCAGTAATCCCTTTGTCCCATCTGGTAAAAGGGTAAAGGAGGGAAAGGGGTTTGTTTTCGTTCAGAGCTTCTCGAGGCTCCGCCAGAGGGAAGCCGTGACGCAGCGTTGTCAAATCACCGTCAACTCGGGACTTAGAAAATTTTCGGCTCTGAAGTGTTAACTTTTTTTTGGAGTGCCTGTACATATAAATGTCCTACTCTTTATGTGAAAAGGAATTAAAATTTCTCCATCAATTATCATTAAATTTTAAGGAGAGAGTTTTACTCATAGTACTCATACTCATGTGACTATGGGAACAATTTTTCCACTACTACTCTTTACCTTTCCCTGTTCCTTCCTCCTAGCCTCCCCGGATAATCAGTATGGACTAAATTAAAACTGAATTACAAGGCTGAAGATAATGTGTGTCTGTTTAAGCCTATTGCCAGTGGAAATCGAGCATTGTTTTTCACCAACCATATCTCCTTAACCCCTAAAAAACAGAACAATTCTTTCAGCACCTAAAACAACAACATTAGTACCTTTTTAAAACAATGTTTTCATAAGTTTTAAATCTTATCTCACATTGTAAAACGAAGGTTAAAAATAGTATTGTTGGAATGCGTGTGTCTTTAGGCCCATTGCCAGTGGAAATTGAGCACTGTTTTTCACCAACCATATCTCCTTAACCCCTAAAAAACAGAACAATTCTTTCAGCACCTAAAAGAACAACATTAGTACTTTTTAAAGTAATGCTTTTATAATTTTTACTCCCTGTCCCACATGGACTTTTTTGGTCTCAAAAAAACATTTTTTTCGAAATGTCTCAAATTCAAGTGATTTTTTCTTAGTGATTAATTCTCATATTTTAAACTTCTTAATATATTCAAACAGTAGACACGTATAAGTGTTTTTGTGAGAGAAACAGGCCTGTTTATTGCATTATTTCTTGGTGTAATTTTAGACTACACTTGTGAAAAAATTGAGTTTGGAAGTTACATTTACAGTGACTTAAATGCACTTCTTCTTGCGAAAAGTCCATTTAAAAATACTTTATTATCGAGAACACTTCATAAGCTTTCTAAAGACACCTTTTGAATGTGTGTATCACGTAAAACCAGTCTGCTGTAGCTTGTAGAAAAACAGCGTAAAAAGACGTTATCCAGGCGGTCACGCTATGCATGCCTGCCTATAATACAGGGGCGAAATTTTTTCTGCTGAAACTGGGAACGGCTTATGGCTCAGGAACGTTGGCAGTATCAATGCACCAATTTTCGTTGAAATCTGAGATGTTAAAGCTCGATATTTCTGAAAAATTTGCCTATTTAAAATGGAATGACTCAAAAGGAATTCTGTAGGAAGGAAAAGTAGCCAAGAAGAAACCATGAAGACTTGATTGCAGAGAGAAGATAATACACAAATGTGACTCAAATAGGGTAAAACTGCTACATACTGCAGAATAAGAAATGAATTAAGCTGTAAAGTGATAAGAGGAAGAGAAATATAAAGGAAGGACCTATGTGAAGATGTACAAACTATCCTTGCACGTGGGAAGATGGAAGTTGCATTCAGGATGGTGAGATTCCACTTCAAGTAAGATTTGATGCCATTAAGGACAAGACTGGAATACTTTTGATTGAGCATGACGAAAAAGCGAAGAGATGGATGGAATAATTGGAGAAGTTATACAAGGAAACAATCACAGTGCAAAGTTAATCAAAGAAAATGAAGTTGAAAAGAGACAGCATTTGAGACTCACTAGAGGCAAGGATGATATTAGAAACTCAATCTTACGATTACAATATCTTGCAGCAATAAAGGCCCAGAGAAAAGAAAAGTAAGGTATCGGTGTGCAGTAGCAGAAGAGAGTCTAATGTTTTTAACCCTTTCGGAAAAGTGGATGTTCCAAGGACTCGTACATCATTCACTTCATCCAATCACCACTGAGACTGCGAAGCTCCTTCGCCCTATCACAATGGGGGACACACGGGTGACTCTCCCAATGGAAGTGGTTGCGACAGGATATTCAGGCAGACCTCCCCTCCCCACCTTCGCTCCCCTCCCATTCTTACTCAACAAAGTCAAGGAGGGGAGGTGGATGGCGTAGATATCCTTAACGCAGCTTTTTCGGTGGGCGTCACCTTTTGCGTATTTTAATTTTTGAGTTATGAGTTAATGACTCTGGTTAGAAAATTAATTTTTTCACTAAAATTCATTTTTTGTTTTCATCTAACGATTTCGCATACAAAATAGTGATTCTGGTTCCGAGTAAACGCCCCCATTGTCAAGTTACAAGTGAATGAGAAGAATGGCAAAGGAAGGCCTCGAATGAGATAAATGGCGCAAGTAGTGAAGTTTGTGAAGGGAAGAATTATGTGACTGAAGAGATTAGCCGGTAGGAGAATTGAGTGGGAAGCAGTTTCAAACCAATCTTAGGCTTAGGTCAAATCATAGGGAGGCTGTTGACTGATGATAGTGATCTAATGTCTATTGCTAGAAACATTAAGTATTAGCCAATACAACATTTAAAGAATCACAATGCTGCTAGTGAGAAAGGGAGAACCCAAGACATATGGAAATGAGTATTTAATCATCTCTCACTTTCCTAAATTTCAATGAAAAAATCATAGATGCTGCAAGTAGATATATACATTGTAATTGTCGTGTATTAGTTTATTTGTTATTATGTTCCCTTATCGCATTGTCTGCTAGTGCGAGTTTCAGCGCTCTCTTGTTTTGACGTCATCCTTGGGAACATCAAGTCTGGCATCAGTTGGCATTAAAACCTTCCGGGATGTCGGACACATCCCTGGCACATAAGCGAATGTATCGTGAAATCTAGTTAATACAGTCGAGTTAAGATAAATGCTTACTGACTTATTTCTTCCACTCAATCCACAACAGTAATATTGAATTACAGTTCTATCAAGAGAGAAGAGAGTTAAAAATTTTAAACCCAACATGCTCTAAATAAAGCAGGTAAAGTTCCAATAATAAAATCAACAATACTGGGTTTAAAATGTTCACCGCAAGTTCTTGTGTCCCAACAGTTTATTTCCTAGTAATCTACTAATCACACTCATGGAGAAAGAGAGGAATATGATGATATAATTGCATTCAATAGGCACTTTCATACTGTAGCACTCATATTGATTAATGAACTTACCAGCAATACTCTTCTCTAAATCCTTGGCGGCTATTTTCACCCCCTGAGCAGCTTTAATTTCCTTATATTCTATGTAAGCATTCTGGAAGTGAAGGAAAATAACAATGAATACAAAAAATGTAATTGACAAAAAAACATGTAATCACTAGTAAGGAGCCAACATCAGCAGCCATTAGATATTTAAGTACATCTACCACTGATGAACAAGGAAGAAGGACAACACATTTATTAGGCTGGAAGGATACCCCAAAGAGAAATGGATTACAGCCACACCTGGAAATTTGGAGCACTGGCTCCCATCATCCATTGAATCCAGAGTTAATGACTTGCTTCAAAGTAAATGTCATTCGATTTCCCAAAGAGCAACTTTAAAAGCAGATCCAGAAGTTCATACTGTTTCACGGCAAAATTTGACTTGCACTGAAATTCAACAGTTCGTGACAATCCCTGGATTTCTACCACACCTCAAGCACCTTGCTTACCCACGATTAATGTTATCATGAGTACCTCATAACAAAGCCAGTGACCTAAGCCTTGGAACCCGAGTCAATCAACAACACTACAAGCCAGAATCAACAAGCCTAAATGCTGCTTTACACGATACAATTTTTTGTAGAATTTCTTGTACAAACTCTTGTATGAGGAAATTTTAACGTGCAAAGTGGCAAATTGTACGAAAGCTTGTGTGATTGTCTGAATGACTGGACAGGAAATAAAACCGGTTCTAATTCCATTCAGACAAACATACAATTTCGTTCAGTTTATACAAGCATTTTTACAAGAAATTGTACAAAAAATGGTATCGTATAGAGTGGCCTTAATAACTATTGTGATGGAGCAAGTGAAGCTTAAAGGTAAAAATTAAAGCCAATCCAATCAGGCTAAAAAATCATAAAGAAGATAATTTGGGATCACTGATGCAAGGGAAATTATCGTTCAGTCATTCAAACATTTTTGATTTTATCAATGATGTATGCCAATAGCTTGAATTATGACATTTTAAGGAGTTCAATTTTAAAATAACTTTTAAGTATTTTTCCCCGATAATTAAAAAGTGAGAATATTCAACAGTTAGAAAATGTGATGGCAAACTATTGAATGCTGGTAAATTATACATATGATGTGCCACTCTTTCCTCCACCAGACATTAGGTGGTGCTTCCAAGCAGATGGTGCCCTCTGTTAAAGTTTATTAACTTGTATCTGAGGCACATTTATTCAGTTATTTTTATGATCTGCTTTTATTTGTTCATTTAAATTATTTATTCAGTTTATTCATGTGAAAACAGTCAGTATTCCCATAGTCATAGCTGGGCAGAAAAGCGTTAATCCCTTAATCGTTAATTAACAAAGTTAACATATTGCTTAACGTTTTAACTTTTAAGTTAAATCCAAAAACTATTAACGGTCTTATTAACTTCCGTTAACTTTTAATTCCGTTAATTTAAGTGCGTTACTTTTGTTCAGAGCCATCTGGATTGCCATTTAATAGCTTGGTGAAGGAGTTGTGTTGAGAATGCAATATAGAGAACTCGGCGTTTGTACTGCAATCAGACTTTTACGTAACTTTTCAGAAAAAATTTACACATTCAAGGCTCACGTTACCACCCTAAACAATATTAAACAAGACATGAGGAGAACGCATCCATCTAAATACGTTCCATTTGAAGAAAAAGTAAAGGCAGGATGGACTCGTGGGAAAACGAAAACCTAAGGCTTCTTCAAGAGCTGTGAATTCTTCTTATGTCAATCGGACTGGCAATTGTTTTTTCACCATCTAATGGCAAAAATACTACGCCAGCAAAATTGGTCAATCGTTTGGTATCGCAGCTACCAGTAGCGGCGTATCCCAAGGTTTCTATTTCCACAATCAAATACAAACAGCGTCAGATCCAACTTTACTGACGGAAACGGTATATTACTATGAAACTCCATACCTCATGTGTATAAGTCTACATTACCTAAGTTATACTGTTTATTAAGTATTTTTGACCATGAAATTCTTATAACGTTCATTGACGTTAAAAATACCTAAATGTTAAGTGACATATAATTCAAAATTGCCTACAATTTCATATAGATTTTTAACTTTAATGGATAACTTTAACTCGCGTTAAATTTTCATCAAGATAACGATTTAACGGTTAACGAAGTTAACTTTTTGAGTAGCTTTTAATAAATTAATGAAGTTAATTTTTGGATTAACTTTGCCCAGCTATGCCCATAGTCATATTTTACTAAGCACACTGTGAAGTTGGCCCATATTCACGGGAACTTCACGCAATGCTTCGCAGTAGCAGAGGACTCATCAAGCAGGATGCCCTGGGGAACCTATACTATAACGACTATTAATACTGTGAAAAAATTCACCTGGACCGGGAATTGAACCATGGACCTTTGGCTATCCGGGCCACTGCGCAGACCACTATTCTACCCAGGATCCCTAATTCACATGGTAATTTTACGGAGTTTCAGGTACTAGATGTTGAGCCCTCACGGTCCATCAAGGATGGCAACGCAAGGGAGAGTCTACATCTAGTACCTGAACCTCCGTGAAATTGCCATGCGAATTAGGGATCCTGGGTAGTGGTCTGCACAGTGGCCTGGAAAGCCAAAGATCCGTGGTTCGATTCCTGGTCCAGGTGAATTTTTTTGCATGGCAATTAATGTGAAGTACATACATGTTACATCAGCAACAAGGCAGCACATCCCAACATTTCTGAGCTTTTTCAAATTAACATTTCATTCTCTAGTAAACTGGGATTTCTCAATTCAATTTTTTTGCGTAAAATGAATGCATTTATCGTGGGGCACGAAACGCAATTAATGGATTCTGTTTTCTTTGATGAAGAGAACCACCCTATTCCTCGGTCCACAGTTTTTCCTACATGAATTGTAGTCGTAATAAATCATGAATTTAGTAGTAACAAAGCAAACAACCATGTACATATTTGCCTCACCAACCAAGGGAACCAGCCTCTGCTTAGTAACCTTCAATCATATCACTGAGCATTGCTCTTTTGCAGCTGGTCATTCACCATCATTTTTCTTTGTGAAGTCTTAGTCTAGAGTTACAATCACTTATTGCACATATTGCATATACTCATGCATTTTTTTTTTACTAGCTCAAAGGCTCCCAGAACTCAAAACTTAGGGAAAAAAAAACACAAAAAGAAGCTGTTCAATTACACCACCTGTTAAATTCACCATGATCAATTACCATAATTAAAAAGGCAAGTATTACAAAACTCACCTTCACTCTCAACTCTTTCATTGGCTGCGGCATCAAGAGAGATCGGATTTGAGTCACAACGGGGCCATCGGTGCCTGCCAGTATCATGGTATCCCCTTCCCTCAGTCGTCCATTCACGAGGATCGCATCAATTGTTGTGCCTAAACCAGGGATGGCTTTAACTTCCAAGACTATTGCCTAAAGGGAGAAATGAGAAGGTAATTCATATTTGGACCCATTCAAATTCTCATATTAAATTAAAATCAAGTCATTCCAAGCTAAATCTTAGACCACTATGAGTGCAGTGTAGTTAACTTGCCCAGGACAGCATTGGCCAATACGAATGGCTGAAATACTTACCCTGATTAGCCAATACATGTAATAAGCATTGAGAAATAACAATCACTCGACAGATGACTTACATGAAGAACAAAGAAGTTGAACAATGCATGAAAAGATATGGTTCGAATAGAGATGGGTCAAAAAGCAGTTTTCTCAAATTCGAATATTAAATCATGACTCGATTATTTGAATTTCTCGAAATTCAAATTCCTTGAATGCTATAAATGTGATTGACATGTCAACATTTATTCTGCTAATTTACTTGTTGCCTGTTGACCAGATTTTACTCTATCTATCTACGTTTTAATTTAGGCCTAGCATATCACGATTTCCATGCATTCAGTAACCAACTGATACGTCATTTTGAGCTGCATGAACTTCACATACTGTCATGTAATTTGTTTTCATAACTTTTGTGTGTATAAAAAGACACTATAAGTTATATTTCTGTCAGCATGTAAATTTTATGCGCTCGGAGACCAGAAAGAACCATTTTGCTTCCCACCTTGAAAAGTTTAGTTCCCTACTGAGAATCATATTACTGAAACACTACAAGACACAAACCAAATCTGGAGCTGGTATTACTAAGTTCGTCTACTATATGCTAGATGGCACCATCATGGGTGCACAAAATCACTTCAATCATTTTGGCGTGTAGGTAGGCCTAGTTTAATGAATTAAGGGGCCCTGGGACATAGCTGTTTTTCAGACCTATTTTTCAAGGAAGATTGCTCCAACAGGAAGCCAGATATCGGAATGCGGTTTTCAGTAATTAAAAGAGAAAGTATCAAACTATTACTCTATAATCCTAGATTTTACGTAATAAGCCTTGTTAAAAATATATATCGATGTAAAAATAGACCTTTTTGTTGCAAATATTGGGAGACAGAGGGGCTATTTTTTTAACTTTCGTTATTATAGAGTACAAGATTCAAGCTTAGTCTGTTGGATCCTTGAAAATTATTGATTTTTATTAAAAGACACGCTGTTGAGATATTCTGAAAGTAATTTATGTTTTTCGCCAACTCCAGCCCAGGGATACGCCTCGAGCGTCGTGCAAATCACTAAACAGTTCACACATTCTCCGCCTACTGCGCTACTCAAAAAGCGGCACGGTCCCTCTACCCTATATCCTAAAACGGTATCCTTGAGGTGTTGGAGCTGGGGGAAGGGAAAGTGCAGGCGGGCGGGAAGCAGAGGCGAGTGAGACGGAGTGTCTGGTTTACTGACGGGTTGTTTCTTGAGTCTCTGTTTGGTTGTCGCTCTCGGGGTGTCTAGTAATAGTCAAACTGACTAATAGTCAAGTCTCAAAATGTCATCGGAAGCGTACCGATATCGGAAAATTAAAGTAGGCAGTCGCTTGACATTTTCGATGGCGAGGAAAAAAAGAAAGGGTGAATTTTTGGCCAAGCGGAGGGAAGAAAAAAGGTAAATATTGTCATTTTTTGTGAAAACACTATCTTAATGTAGTGATATATTCATGTGTAAGTATGCAAATTTCTATTATCCGAAACAGGCGTCTCAAAATAATGGGAACAGAGTCGCACGTAGGAGGAACTTCTTGCGCTATTGAAGAAATCCCGTCCAATATTGACGATTCAGTAGCTGACGAAACTTTGCATGATTCATTTGACGATATGGCAATTGCCGAAGAAGGGAAAAACGAAGGCATACCTATCCGGTGGAGTAACGGGAAGAAGAATTATCGACTTAAAATATTCGACAAATCGGTTTCCAATTTACTGAAAAGGTTTAACCTAAATTTCAACCTGCGTTTTGATAGTAATTCCCAGCCTAGTTCTTCTATTAAACTCGTAACACTTATACAATTATCATAGCGGCCTTTAACAAATCTAGTGGATCTTCTTTGCACACGCTCTAATTCTTTTATCATACCTTCCTCGTACGGATCCCATATACTAGCGGCATATTCTAAATGAGGCCTGACAAGTGTAAAATAGCTTCTAGTACTCTCTCATCGCATTTGCCTAGAACTCTTTTTACGAATCCTGATATATGGTTTGCTACACTAGTTATTTCCCTGATGTGTTTCCCCCACAGCATGTCTTCAATGTTGGTGACGCCTAAGTATTTAATAAATTCTACGTTAGATATTTTCTTTTCTTTGATGCAATAATTTTTCTGGGGAAAGTTATTTTTCCCAAAGTTCTTTATCGCGCATATCTTCAAATTTAATTCTTGCTGCCAACTATCGCACCAATCATCAATCGCATATAAATCCTTAGCTAAAGAATGACTATCCTCTTAATTTCTTATTTCCTTATACACTACTGCATCAGAAGAAATACGTAAATATGAAGAGATTAGCCGACAGGACTCAGTGGAGAGCTGCGTCAAACCGATCTGAGGAATGATGACCAATGATGACTGCTGCATCATCGGCAAAAAGACGGAGCTTGCTATTTTTAGCTACTGTATTCAAGTCATTTACGGAGAGAGGAAATGAAATTGGGCCTATCACGCTGGGGAACACCCGATGTAACTTTTACTTCGCCTGAGGTGACACCATCTAATACCACCCTTTGAACGCGTTCATGTAGGAAATCTCCTATCCAGCCTACCATATTACTGTCTCCCGTATGATGCTAACTTCGCGAGTAAATTACATTACCTTATCAAACCTTTTCTAAATTTAAAAACGCTGCGTCAACCTGTACGTTACCTTCTCCGAAACTAAAATATCATGAACAAAAAGACCTAATTGATTTTCGCAGGACCGTCCCTTTCTGGACCCATGCTTATTTGTTATCAATAAATCCTGGCTATCGAGGTGTCCCCTTATTGATGTAACTATCATATGCTGTATAATTTTGAACGACAGTGACGTTATTGATATTGGTTTATAATTCGATGGATGTTCCCTATCGCCACTTCTAAAAATTGGGATCACGTTTGCTATCTTCCAGTCTTTGGGAACCGCGTGTTCTTCGAGGGATTTGTTAAATATTACTTTAAGATACGGTGCCATTTCGAGAGCTATTTCTTTATACACACGAGCAGGAATTTCATCAGGACCTGAGGACTTGTTCGGGCTATCGTATTTTAGTAAGGATACGATTCCGCTATAAGATACATTTATCGATCGGGGGCATTATTTGCTGAAATCGGTCTGGTATGGTTTCGAGCAAACTACGCTTAGATTGATTAAAAACGCTCTGGAAAAATAATTCAACAAATTAGCCTTATCTAATTATTTCGCCCCTATACCCTTTCAAGGAATTAACAGTTGAAATTTTAGTTCACTGTACTTCCCTAACATATGATCAAAATGCTTTCGGATTCCCCTCTAGTTGTTCTCCAAGTACTTTTCTCTTGAAATCACTTTACGCTTTTCTAAGGGCTTTTTTTGCGGCTGCTTTATATGTAACGTTCGATAATTTTTTAGATCGCTATTAGCTACATTTTTCTTAGTTTCGCGTGGATAACTCGTTGTCGTTTTAAACATTTTTACAACCTCCGCGTTGGACCACCTTGGTTCCCTATTCTCACTCTTATACTCACTCACCGTGTAATTTGGAGGAACTCTTTCCATGTCTGTATCACTATTTTTTCTGATGTTTAGAATTTTTCAAAAGAAGTCTGTAAGTCACGCCTAAATCCGTTAAAATCTGCTTTACTTAAAAGGCAAATCTTTCTTTTTAATTTTACATTTTTGTCAGTATTGAGGGATAATTTAACGTGTACTACCTTGTGGTCACTTATTCCATCGACATTTTTAACATTAATGACTTTTTCATGGATGTTTGAGACAAGTAAATCGAGAACATTCTCCCTTCTATTATTCAAATTTACTATTTGATATACTGCGTATTATGCGAACAGGTTAAAAAATGACGAGCAGATTTCTTTGTCCCTACCCCCCAGACTAATGACTACATGTTTTCCAATCTATCGATGTTGTATTGAAATCTCCACCTTTCAATAATCTGTCGTTCGTTGGTATGAGAATTAATGTGCCTGATCTGTTTCTCGAGTTCTAATACTGAGTGTACATCGGAATGGGGTGGTCTGTAGTAGGCACAAACGTATATTACTTTCAAATTACCACATTTAGACATAAACACGTGCAAGCCAAGCTACCAGCTGAGACCACCTCCTATTTGTTGCAATTCTTACGGCTAAACTGTTGTCACAACAACCAATCAACGCGGCTACCCCGAAAAATGAAGTCCATTCATGACTTGGACCGCGGACACGTTCTCCTGCAGCTACGAACCCCACTAGGGTCAGGCTAGCCAGACCGGCTCGGTTCTTAGAAAATCATAGCGAGCGCATTTCCGCGAATTCCACGTTGCCACATGGTATAATGTGGAGTCTGCCAAACAGTTTGGTCCAATCGTGTGTTGAAATGGCAACATTGCGTCTAGTGGTCAGCTATGGTACGAAAACTCCGCGGACGGAGGGGCTGAGAGGGAAGGGTCGTTATTGCCTCATCACCTCTGCGCAAAGAATTAAAGCGTAGAAGAGACACTGAACAAAAATATGGCTGGTTGGGTAGGCGCCGACTCTGGTAACTCTACCGGTCGACGGAAAAACTATCTCCATCATCTCAGCACTCGAAAGCGAAAAAATAATCATGTATCACGGCCCCTTAACGATAAATGTGTGAACTTAACTCTTTTTTTGTCACTGACCCCTCAATTAATTTTCGTGGAAAGATCTCAGGTAGTGAACATACGTTTTTTCTTAATCTTTGAGGGTGAAACAGTTTTCCTATGTTTCTTAAAAAAACCTGAAGATCCAGGTGGTGTGTTTGTTTTCAGTAGGCAGCAAGGCCCAACTATAATTTAACCCTTTCGCTACGAACGCCGTTTATAAACGCCGCTGATTATTCACTCCTGTGAACGAAGGCCGTTTATAAACGCCGCAGATTTTTCTACGCAAGAGAACGAAGGGCGTCTTAAAACGTCGCTAGGGCCAGGTAGGCAGAAAAGGTCCAAGGTGTCATAAAGGACCCTTCCTCGCGGCTCTGAAGACCCTTCCTCGGCTTAGAGGCGGGGATTATCTCGACCCTTCTTTGCAGCGCGAGCCTCACCCTCGGCAGTTGTTCGCGGTCACTTGTTTGTTTATGCAGTGGGAAAACCAAAATAATATTTGTTTCTAAATCGCATTATTGAGTTCCAGAAGTTAATTCCTTATGTTTTTTTGAATCTCTAGAAATTTTAAACGGAACTCTAACGTTATTATTAACAGAGTTCACCTGTCAATGAGATTCAAACCGATTTGGGAGAATTTTTCATTGCAGTGAGGAGCTAAGACGTATGTTTTTTTTATGATTTGACGATAAGGTAGTACCGATATTTTTCTCTCCGTTTTACTTGTTTATGAACATATATTGGAAAACAACTGTAATAGTAATACCACGCAACATACCGCGAAATCTATTATATCTACATTATAGGTTGAAAATCCCGCAGAGGGCGTGGTTTATGCTAATTTATTAGCAGTCAATAAACTTTACTTTCTTGTAACTGAATCTTTTTGGTGTAACTGCCATTCAGCTATAACAAGTATCTTACAAGCTGAAAAGCATTCAAATTTGTTCTGTGTAATGCGGCTAAGAGTGATCATTATGTTGTAATCATTAATGTTAAAACTAGAAGAAAACAGCATGCGTGCGTGATGGAATATTGGGAGGTACAATAAATAATTGCTAGGCAGAAAAATCTATCTCGCGCTACCAATGCGAATATATTTACATAAAAATGTTTCCTGATGAAGGTATAGCGCCAAAAAAAGTGCATGTGCTTTTATATAAAACACGGGTATGGTTGGATTATGCGCGGACGTCTTCTATTGCGAAGCAACGGAAATAATTATTATTGTAACCATTTCCATTATGTCTATTGTGCTAAATATCTTAATATTAACATTAGAATTTCGTTTAAAATGTCTAAATGGTATTTATAACAACAGGAATTTATTTCTGTGTTAACCGCCACTTAAAGTCTTACTATTACTTATTTAACAAAAATCACTGAATTAAAAATAGTTGACCGCGGACAGAGGCCGAGGTGGGTTCTCATTTGGAAAAGGGCGAAGATAATCTCTGGTCAATGGCCGAGGAAAGGGTCGGGAACCCCACTGGGTCCGGTCCCAAAGCGGGGGAAACACATACCTGCTCGATGCCTTGCTTCAAGAGAGCTCCGTACACGGAGTGGAAAAATATTCTAGAGGAACCCGTGAGAAGGAAAGCATTTTCCTGCGTAGGACTCCGGCGCGAAAGGGTTAATAAGATCTAGATACAGTTTATCTTCTACCTTGATCATTACATGTCGTGGATTGCTGATTCATGATCTCAGGTAGTGAACATTTGTTTTGTCTTGATCTTTTAGGGTGAAACAGTTGGCTCATGTTTCTTAAATAAAAACCTGTAAATCCAGGCTGCGTAAGATATTTTTCATTTTTGTAATAATTAATAAAGACCAAGCTCAAGTCTGAAATCCTGTTATTTTATTTTATTTGAAATGTATTTATGTGAATAGAGGCTATGCACATAAAAAGATAATACGTTAAAACATGGGGTTCGGCAATTATGCTTAGGTATTGGATGATGGTATTAAAGTAGGGGTGTATACATGATTCGATGGAGGCCTATCATCCCATAAATACAGGATACCTTAATCCTAATGATTCCACATAGATGTTCATCTCAAAAAGTAAATGTTAAAGTTATGCTCAACAGAATTTGGTTACTGATGCCTAAGTTTAAACATATATTTGTGTAAGTACAAAATTAGCACCTACATAGATTAAAGTACTGCATTTTCAGTGCGCTTGAATCTCACTTGATCTTCCTCGAGATTCAAGATTTTTTCAAATTCTCGCTCGAACTCACTCGACTTAAAAAATCCCTTCTCGCACAGCCCTAGCGATAAGGTGAAGTAGCTTCGCGGGCTCTGTTGTGATTGGACAAAGTGGATGACGTAAGAGGTCGATGCACGACCACTTTTCCAAAAGGGTTAAAAACATCAGTTTTTCGCCGCTTCTAACTCGAGAATTAATTGACGGATCGAAAAATAGAAAAATATGTGTCTTTTTCTTTTACAAGCTCTATCAGATTCGGCAATAAAAAAATATGTTAAACGACCCCCTTGAGTACACTTAAAAGACTCCTATAGAATTGTTTGGTCAATTTTCTAAGCAAGTAGAATATGGAGAGTCAATCCAGTGTGTGTAAATGATGTATATTAGTGAACATTCATTGGATGGATGATAGTTTCCTTCTCTGGAGCTCTTCCCATCATACGAAGAATACCTTTAAAATTCAAAAGAGAGTTTTGTGTTTATGGCTAGAGGTAGGCTATTTTCCTTTTTGACAAAATCACGAAATTCCCGAAAGAAGTTCAAAAACACCGAACAGGCATTTTTAGATGCATTACTGCTCAAATAAGTTGAATATTAAGCATTTCGTTTTCACGAAATCCATACTATTTCGTTAAATCATTAATAATTCGCAAAATCTGCCATGAAATTATCATCTTTTTTTGTGAAATTTCATCGAAAGTGACATTTGGAAGTTGCACATCAGCAAAAGATGTTTTGTAATTTTTAACATGTGGAAAAATGATCAGTAATCGCGTTAATTATTTTGAAGCATATATTTTCATTATTAAAACTAAGGCCAGAAGTATTACTGCCCGGTAAACTTCAGAAAAATTCATCTCACACTCAGGGCAATTGTCTCATTGTACTGAAAAAAAAATTCAAGAATGTAGAACAATTCAAGGGACGATAGAGCGATAATATTATTAGAAAATCCATGTACGAAGAGAGTTTGCTAAAATAGCGGCAAAAATTAAAGGTCTGCCATCAACTCAAGTTCATTATGTTCAACGCATACGTTGTCCGGTGTTTCTGCCTACATTCTGAACTCGATTTCCAAAAAATATAAAATTCAAATATCGTGGCATGGTCAAGTGTTATGACGTCAATAGATTCGCATTAGAATTTTTTAATGAAGGCAAAGGTGTATGTCGCGTTCCTCCAATGTTCCATACATACGGGAGAAAACCCGGTTTTGTAAATTGACTACACTAACTTAAGCGAATATAAGTAAATATTTGAAACTTAAAGGACGACATGGAAAATGTACGATTCGTATTCTACCAAAATTTCCTTTCATTTATCAGGGTGGCTACTGATAACCAATTTTCAAATTCCCTGATTTTTCCCTGATAGCTTTACCAAATTCCCTGACCGATCGCCAAAAGGTCTCCTGTTATCGGAATATTCTATTTCTGCTGAATTAAATTTTCGTCAAAACTCAGGAAATGTTAAAAGCTGAAATCACTACATAAAAGCTATAAGAATGAAAAAATATATTAAATCTTCCCTCACACAAAATGTACACACTTTTAATACATTTTTCCGTGGCCGTGTATGTTTCCTTAAGTAAAATTAAAAATTGACGTCTAATTCTTCAACAAAGAGATAGCGTGTCGTGGTAGTTCTGGGAGGTTGAAGATTACTGAAAAGGCATCGAAGGGAAAGTTAATGGTCAATTTACTGGCAGACTCCGGCACAGGTATCACTAAGCTGCACGAAAAATACAAACACAAGCCAAGTTCTTGGACTGGATCAAAATCGGAAGGCACAGGTGACTTCTAGAAGCCAATAACAATTTTACTAACGTGCTATTAACCCCTTGATTGTAAGAGGGAACCAAAAATGTAAAAATATTTGTATATACAATCAAAACGTAATCGCGCCACTGCGAGCGAAAACAGGAGGCAATTAGCAACGGCAGCGTCATATTTAGGAATATCATATTTGAGGTGGTTTGTGACCTGACCAAATTGCTTCGAGAGGGAGCTAAGGGGGCCATTCAATAATTACGTCGAGCGTGAAAGGTGGGGAGGGAAGGAGGACTCTTCTTACTGTCTCATGAATGGGGGTATGGGAATCGAAGATGATCTTACATAAGATTTTGTTTACACGTGTGATCGTACTTGTATTGCCGTTTTAATAATCATCGTCTCGTATTTTTAGAACTGCAAGTACATATTTACTACAAGCTATTGTGCTACAACTACCTCTCGACCTGAGTCTCGGAAGAAAATAGGACGCGAAGTAAAATCTTTCGAACAACCTTGCCTTGTATTCCGTGATGAGCAGAATACACAGTGATCATGAATTTTAACACTACTAGGCAAATATCGCATTAAGGATATACAAAAAGGACACATTGTACAACTGATTCACAACTGAATGTTTAACGAATTGACGGGGCTAATTCTATGTATATTCTTCGGCGACGGACATTAGTTTTAGTTGGTGACATGTTTTGGTGAAATAAAGGGCGGGAAAGACTGCCCGGTAAACGTAATGGTAGAAAAATAACGAGAATTTCCAATCCCAGTTTCTCCCTGACTGTTACGAGAATTCCCTGACTTTTCCAGATTTCGCAAATTCCCTGACAATTCCAGGTTTTCCCTGACGATCGCCACCCTGTTTATGATTTTCATATTGTTATGACAATCTCCAAAGTGACGCTGGCGTCAGCAACTCTAAGAAATATGCCATTTTTCATCCTCACTATAAAAACATGCCTCAATTGTAATTATTAAAAAAAGCCTGGTACCTGAATTAAATGAAAGGCTAACTTATCTACAAGCTAATATGCTCTCCATGAATTCTGATTCTTCATTTTTTGGGATATCAAACCTCAAAGTCGAGTCTTATTACATACTTTTTGCGTGAATAGTACCTGTACACAAAATGTGTTATTTGGTCATATAGTCATCATTAATTATTGAGTGTGCATCAACGCAAGGTATTGTATGTATTTTTCTGGGAGGCATAGTAATTGAAAATGAAATTTGTTACAATAAATTAACGCCAGCAATGACTAACTTGAGGGCAAGCGTATTTGTCCCCTGGAAGTTATGCAACCTGCACATACTTCTTCAACATAACCCAAGAAGTCCTAACCTGTTCAGCAAGTTTTCCTCGTTACCATGTTCAGGATGGCGGATCCCTACAAAAACGTGCTAACGAGAGTCCACTGTATTCGGGTGTACCTGCAGGTTTAGAGTTACCTGAGCAAATGTTTTCAGAAACTAGTGCCTATGGTCCAGATAGAAAGAACCCTCTTAACTGCTGAGCATGTTCAGCAGCTCTTATTTCTTAATAAGAATTTTCTGTATTTTTCTGAATTTTCCCGACAGAAAAAGGATACACACTAACGTTAACGAGGACCTAGATCAAGCCGTATTCAACTGGCTCTCTCGTTCACAAGCAAATCAGGCCTCACACAGGCAATGCAGCACCTGTGTGAGACCTGGAAAAATGTTACGCCACTAACAATTTCTAATTGTTTTTGTAGGGCCGGATTTAAATTTCTTACTGTTGGCGACAATGTGGCACAGGGTGCATGCGAGTTCTGGGCAGGTTTGCAGGAGATGATGGGATTTAAAACCTCATTTGATGAGTGCGTTGAAGTGAACAATAACCTAGAAACAGTCTTTAATGAAGATTGTGTGTCAGAGGATGAAGTGCCTTCCTCTTCCGCTATGGAGGAAAAGGAAGAGATGGAGTGTCCCAACTCCGTCTCGGTGAGTGCACCACTGGACACTATAGAGAAATATATTTTATGCTTATGTCCCAAACTTTGAGAGGGTGCCAGGAAATTATCACTTCTTTTCGAAAGGTTGAAATGGCTATAATTAAGCAAATGAGAGGGAGGTCAATGCAAACTACTTTATTGTCCTATTCTACCGTAAAGTGACTGAAATAAAGTTGTATTTGTTTTAAAAGGTGTTTATGTTAATTTCAAACTCATCCAGATAAAAACTAAATTTTCTTTGGGTGCTCCGCATATTTCGCAGCAGTGAGGTAAGTAATAGGAGAATTGCAATTTATAACTCAACAATTTCTATATTGAAGGATTGATTGTTAATTGGATATGGTACTTCATTTTTCTAGCATTCCGTATTGAGTTTAACATAGTTTAATAAAGCGCGTCAGTTTGCAATTTGTCATGCAATTTTATAAATCTGACAATAACCATCTTAATGGTGTCATATGACTGAGTTTCATTGCATTTGCCTTTTTAAAGAAAATTTCTCATGAATTAAAAGTGTATTCCACTTAGGCAAAGTTCATTTGACACGATGAAGTGAAACTAAGAATTTCCTTACAGCATTTATTTCATTAAATTTACGCAGATGACCGCAAGCATTTGATTTTTTTAAATCTCTGCAGAGACTTGGCCGATTTCGATTTACAAGACAATTCTGTCTAAAACCAATAGGTGGTCTTATTGAAATAATTCTCATAAAAGGCAAGCGGAGGAAGGATAATCACCAAGTAATGATTTAGCACGTTTCGGTGATGCAATGTGTGGCAAGTTAAAAGCCGCTGTAGATGGTATAATTAGCAGGACCTTCCATCAAAACGATCTGATTTCTCGAGTACATTGGTTGATATTTCATGGTATCTTTTCAGGTATGAAGAAGCGTTCAGTCCACTGTGAAATTCATTATTTTATTTTGCTTTGCTGGACATTTTCCCTGTAATTCGCAACACTAAGTACAGTAATAACAATATTATTTCGTGTGCTCCTAGAGTGATGCAAAGTGCTAACATCCTCCGAAAATTGAACTCCCAATCAATTAACTGGTATTTTTTGGTCCCTTGAATTTTGTTAATTAGAGGTTCTACTGTATATATATTGCTGTGTCATAGTAATTTTTGTGGTTGTTGTATTGCTGCCTATTTCAATTCCTGATGTACCTTATATTGTGTGCTAACTTTGTAATGCGATCTACTAGGCAAATAAAAGATACTATGTACTATTATTATGTCACTGAATTAGATAGATTTGTGCATTTTCAAATTGAAACATTATGATCTTTTCACAGCACACAAATATGAAACTATTCACTTTATGCTTTTTGTATTTGCATTGCAGTGCCACCAAATCATCTTTTTGGACTACCTTGCCACTTACATAAACCTTTGTACATTGAGGCTGGCAAGGCAACTGGAGGACTACCTCTGACAAGTTTTGAAAATAACAAAAAAAATCACCAGAGTTCTTTGCATAATTAGAGATTATTTAATCCCATTGTAGAGGAGAACCCATTGTAGCTCCACAGTTAACACTGGACATACATGACCCAGGTTTCTACGCATGAGCATCATATCAGTTGAAGTAGTGTTGCAAATCCCCCACGTAAATTCAGAGTCAACATGCAGATAGGGGAGGTTGTTCGTGTGAATGAATTTAAGGGGGCATGGGAGAGAGTCATTCTTAGCACAGCAAAATGTCAATTATATCACTGCATAATTCATGATATTCCTGCTCATTAAATACAGAGGAACTCAAGTTTTTAAAGTTGATTTGAAAAAACATGGTTCCCAGAAAAATGACAAAAAATTGACCATGGGGCACTTGACAAATTTAAGGATAGCAAACTAGCTAATAAAAGATGTAACATAGTAACCCATTGATATGCACAACAACTTAAGTGCTTTAACCCATTAAGCTACCAATGCATCATACTTCCCAGTGGATTTTTAACTGGTTAAAGTATTTGGCGTTAATTCAGGGGATCCAAGTGCGAATCCCAGTCAAGGTGGATGAATGTTTTCCTGTGAAAATCTTGCTATGGGGCTAACCTAGCTACAGAAAATTCACAGTGAACCATAATTAGTATATTAAGCATAAAAAACTTTACCTGCAACTCTTCGGAAAACATCAATCTTCGGGCTAGCATATTTTGGCAGTTTTGTACAAGAAGGGCAAGGAGGTTGCCCATACCCTCCCCTGTTATAGCAGAGGTTGGCACCAAAGAAACATAGGTCCTGGGGTCAGGGTTCTCGAAGAAGAGAGCAGCATTTAAACCCTGAAAAATAAGACATGACTTGTTACAGACCAGGATTCATATGCACCAACACACATTTTTACATTTTAAGTGGCAATATGATTAGATAACATTTATCCTAAACCATTTCGGGAAAAATAAGTGTCAAACTATGCCTATGCCACATTTCATTAAGCCAATAAAAGCATGACAAAATTGTAGAGAAGGGTCGAATAGCAGATTTCTCAAATTCGGATATTGAATTTGAATATTAAATCACGACTCTGATAATTCAAATTTTGAATACCTCAAATACTAAAATTGCAATTGATATATGTCAGGGTGGCTACTGATATCATATTTTTAAATGAACGTGTTATCATTAGCTCATGTGAGTCTGGCGAATGTAGGTGACCCAGGTGACATTGTTTTATTTTTTTTCTGAGCATCTGAGCCTGTGGAGAAAAAAGCCAAGACATGTATTTCTTTATTTTGTTCTAGTGGCAAAGAAAATTTTTTTATTTCATTTCATGAAAGAAAATTTTTTTATTTCATTTCATGAAACAAAATACAAATTCTCTCCTTGTATATACCGTATCTACATTCCATTCACTGGGCACATAGCAAATGAAATTAAAGACCTGTGGATCTTTGGACCCAACCCGACCATCCCTAATTTTTAAGTGATACATTCGTAAATCTAATTTAAACAATTTAAGTATAAAAAGTTGAGTATTCAGATGTAAAGGTTTGAAATTGAAGATGACGTTCGCTCTTGTTGTCCACCTGATGCCATCATATGTAGGCTACCCACATGACATTCTAAGTTTTTTTTCTTGTGATACCACAACAATGGGGAAAAAAGCCATATTTCTTTATTTTGCTTACAGTTGTGAGGAAAAATTTTCATCTAATTTCGTGACCTGAGTTATAAAACCTTCTTGTCAATATCTACCACACCTACATTCCATTCATGGGGTGCTTCGATCAATCAGCTGTGAACATTTAAAATCTACGATCTGGATCTGATTTTACTTAGTCTTTGGGTCTGAATGGGTTTACTTGGAACCGAAATTGCAATTTTGTACATGAAATTGTTAGATGGAAACTAAAAAAGAAATTTAGTGAAAAAATTAATCTTCTAACCACAACCATTCACTCATAAATCAAAAATAAAAGTAAGCATAAGGCGACGCCCAACAAAAAAGCTGCTGTGATAACATTAACGTCATTCTTCTCCCGTCCTTGACTGCTCTTATAGGAAGGGGAGAGTGTGGAGGAGGGTTCTCGGAAGGTCTGCTTGCACAGATGCTGTCGCAGCTGTCCTATTGGCAGAGTCAGCTGTGTCCCCCCCATTGCGATAAGGCGAAGTAGCTTCGTGGGCTCAGTTGTGATTGGACGAAGTCAATATACGTCAAAGTTGCACCACACACACTTTTCCGAAAGGGTTAAAAACATCAATTTTTCACCACTATAACTTGAGAAATAATTGACGGATCAAAAAACGGAAAAATACGGGTCTTTTATTTTACAAACTCTATCATATTCGGCAATTAAAAAATATGGTAAATGACCCCATTCAGAACCAAGTGTAATGAGAGTTCTGTGGATCTTTGGATCAGACTGATCAGAAAAGATTTAGTTTAGACCTTCCCCATCATCAGGTCACCCGAGTGTCTTTGTGGTTGGCCAACAGACCCTGTTGGTGGAGGAAACGAACAGTGTGGGTTGGGGGAAATGAACACAGTCCACTGCTAAAAGTGAAAGGAAATGAAAGGGAGAGAACTGTACCAAGCAATTTCTGCACACCTGAACAGTGGTGAAAGTAACATGGATATCATTTTCACAGATTTCATAAAACCAACCATGGCTCCACATTAAGTATCAATATCAACAGAACATGTCACCTGAAAACTAGGAATTTTACACTATTTCAACAGATTTTCACAAAAACAATGGCTAGCTTCATTAAACTGTAGTGTGACAATAGTATTTAATCATTACCTTCATCAGCCAGTTTTTCAGATAGAGCAAAGAGTATGCTAGAATTAAATACATGAGCTGACCCATTGCAAATATAATTTCCTTAGTGTTTGCACAAACCTGTTCAGCAAATTGCACAATAACTTCCTTTGTCCGCTGCTCAAACTCCAGCTGAGTGTTGGCAGCCTGACTTTTAAGTACATCTCTGATATCTTTGCGAGCATGAGTTTGCCAGTCATACAATCTGTGCAGAAAATGATTTTAAAAAATATTAGATTGGATTATGTGAAAAACCCTTAAATTCCACATAAAAAAACTGCCTTTGTTCAACCCTGAGGAGTTAAGTTTCCAGTTATTTAAGTTGAACAACATCAAAAATGGAACTGTGGCAATAATTTTTAATATGAACTTTAAAGGTAATTCAGGAAAATGAAATACTAAAAAGAAAAAACTCAGACAATGCAACAACCAAATTATGAGACACAAAAGATATAATTGACAGAGCATTTCATATCTGTTTTATGTATTTCATTTCAATCTGATTTGGGGGAGTTTCCAATAGAACTCACACCAGGCCTCTTTTCATCAGATTCAAGATTATGTCTCTTCCTTCCATACATGTGTTCCAGTCGCTATTGCATTTTAACAAAAGTATAAAGTCATATACAGATTACACTACTGTGCATGATCATGACACAAGGAATAAAAATAATATTAGAACAGAGTATTGTAAATACAGCAAAACTTTAAATTGTTTTGAAAAGTTTTAAATTAAATGTTATCATTTTTTTTTACCAATACAAGACAGGGATTCACCCATAAGAATTTTATAAAAGATGCATTAATACTAAATTGCATTTACAAGGTTGATGACTTTTTTGAAATAAAATTGTAAGTAGTTTTATATCTGTAACTTTTTTTTACAATTTGACAAGGCTATACATGTAATATTGTTTTAAGCTAATAAAGATTACTATTCATATCATATAACCAATATTTTGAAAGGAACAACTTCGTTTGCTAAAAATAATACAAATCCAAAATTTTGTAGATGATGAGATAAAGGTTTTCAAAGAGATTTACCACCTTAAATTCAATAGAAGCAAATGCAACACTTATTTAAGGAAGTGATATCATTATATTTTTGCATTAGAAATCAATGATAAAAGATGTGACACTAAGACAACACTAGGGCACGATAGCGATGGCCATGGCAGAAGCCGGAGTGAAGGTCAGACAGAAGAAGGAAATACTTATTAAAAGAACTAATATGAATGTATCCTCATTCTGAAAATGATTGCACACTCAGCATATAACAACTATTATTTCTGATGACAAATTACGAATTTAAAATGCAATAAGATGCAATTTCATTCCTTATAAGCTTCTTACAGAAACCAAATAGCAGCAATCACAGTGCCAACCAAATAATGTTAATAGAAAACTCTCAGCACAAATAGCTGTCATTTGAAAATGACGAGTGCCATATTTTCCAATGTAGAAAATGAACCCTATTGAAATCGATAGATTCGGCTTTCACTTGGTGAAAATTTATGTCGAATAAGAAGATCCAACCTATGTAAATTTTCACAGACTTTTATTTGTTGGTACAACGTGTTTCGACGCTAAGGCGTCATCTTCAAATACAAAGTTTTATGCATGACTCCCGGATATATATACACTTTGGCTAAGGGTGAAGGGAGAGGATGGGGGGAGGGGTTACGTTGTGTGACTTTGTTGTTTTTGAATGGGTTGCAGGGATGGCCAATGGGACGGGGGGTCGAAATGAGTTGTACCAACAAATAAAAGTCTGTGAAAATTTACATAGGTTGCATCTTCTTATTGAACCCTAATTGTGGCTACATACATCAGACAGACAATAAAAGGCCATATTAGATGGAGGTTGATTTTCTAAGGATTTCTCTGGTAAAAAACTGCAACTTATAATATGTCAATGACGTAACTTAAAACTGGGATAAAGAATTAAGAGAAATTTTATTAAGTAATTTTTAGTTACTTGAAAAAAAAAAACATGAAATTATTCATCCAAAAGTATTACACATACACAGCAAAGATACAAACATACACACAGAGAAATTAATGACATCCACTCACCTATCAATCTTGTTCAGAGCCACAATAAAGGGAGTTTTACGAGTCTTAAGCAAACCGATTGACTCAAGGGTTTGTGGTTCCAGCCCGTGCATAATATCTACAACCAAAACAGCCATATCACAGAGGGATGAGCCACGAGAACGAAGATTACTGAATGACTCGTGGCCCGGCGTGTCGATAATTAGGAGGCCAGGGATTCTCATCTCAAAATCTGAAAACTAAACAAAGGACAAGGTCAAGTGAATAACGATGGCAGTTCTAGGTCAAATAATGATAAATATCAGGAATATATGTTTATTAAAACAGCATACATATTTCCCATCTAAAATTTAATTTGATATGCATGAGTAGGGTAGCATTAAATCCTACCAAAATTTATTTAACTATAGTATAGTAAAACCTGAATAACACGTTTCTTGTTGGGCAGAAAGAAAACATCTACACAATACCTCTCGTCTCATAACTTACCTGGAATCTCAAAATTTACTATCCACCTCCCAGCATGGCTTTAGGAAATCGAAGTCCACCAACACTGCTATTTACCAGGTTGTGAATAAAATACTAGATGACCTGGACAACAGACAAGAATCCCTTATTCTTATGTTTGATTTCTCCAAAGCTTTTGACTATGTCAATCATAATCTTCTTTTGCAAAAACTGGAAATGTTTGGTATTAGAGGTGCAGCTTGTAATTGGATTGAGTCTTATCTAAGTGATAGGCATCAAAGTGTTGTCCTTACTAGAGATGGAGCCAATTTTGTGTCCCCTGAGAAAAAAGTGGTCTTAGGTGTTCCCCAGGGCTCTGTTCTGGGCCCAGTACTGTTCCTGTTATTTATAAACGACCTCCCTGACATTCTGAAATCTGTACCTGGTGTACTTCCTGTATTGTATGCTGATGATACCAATGTTCTCGTGTCTGCCTCGTCATCAAAATGCCTGGCCTCAAAATCTAACCAAGCCGCAAGTCTCCTAAAAGAATGGTGTTATCAAAACTCTCTCCTACTCAATGTGGACAAATCAAATTTTATTTATTTTCATAATAAGAACAAACATCAATCTTTCATCTCTGTTAATATTGATAGCAATCCTGTTCCACAGAATAATAGTTCTTCTTTCTTGGGCGTCACCTTAGACAGTCAAATCTCTTGGGAGGGTCATATTCAGAAACTCCGTGGTAAACTGAGTTCTGTCTGTTTTTTAATTCGATCTATTAGAAGAACTGTAAATGTTGATGTACTGCTGTCAATTTATTATGGTGAGTTCTTTTCCCTGATTATGTACAGCATCCTCTTCTGGGGCCCTACACCCAATTCCATAATAATATTTAAAATTCAAAAGAGGGTTCTGCGGCTGATAGGTAAAGCTCCACTTAATGCCCCATGTCGCCCTCTTTTTCAGAAATTTGGTATTTTACCTCTTCCCTGTGTGTACATGTTTGCTGCCATTGTTTGTGCTAAAAAGAATATTTCCAATTATGTAACCAATAACGAATATCATTGTTATTTTACTAGGAGCTCTACCAACATTCATCAAACTTTTGTAAGAACTAAAAACTCTAGTTATGCCCCTTGGTATATGGGCCTTTTGCTCTTTAATAAGCTTCCTTCAGAAGTTAAGAGGGCAAAGACTATGGCCCTTTTCAAACGTAAGCTCCATGAATTTCTGTTGAGAAATTTATTTTATTCTGTTGATGAATTTCTTCATTTTTAACTATGCTTTTCACTTTTATGTACTGTTTTATGTATTTGCCTTGACGTGTCCTATATTTGTAGCAACAAATCTCCGGACAAATAAAAAATTATTATTATTATTATTATTACCCTGCAAGCCACAGGCGTGACAGGGGGCTGTATACATGTAGGCTAATTAGTGAAAGTATTTCTGTTACCATTTCTTCATTTCAAATAGAAAACACTAGTAATTTTCCATACTCAATATATTTCAACAACTCTACCGACCATGGTTCCAGCACATAGTGCCGTTATCAAGGTAAACATTTTCTCAAAACTCCACCATATGCATCTAGGAAATTAGGTCAGATAGGGAGGAAGGATGGGAAGGGGGGATTAAATACAGAAAGCCGTTGGTGGTGAAGGTCAGGGTGAGATAGCATGGGCATGGGGTTGTCGGACTGAAGGGAAAACAAGGTTTAAAAGCGGTGATCTATCATTAAAAATAACATCATTACATAATTTAACCGGGCAATGATAAATTTCATACTGCTCAAAGAAATCCAACTTAGCCCCTTGGTCAAAATGGTGTAAAACAGCCACGTCTAAATGGCTAAAATAATTAAAATCATACACATGTTGGGTCAATGGTCGGTTGAGTCGTTGAAATATATTGTGTGTGGAAAATTACTAGTGTTTTCTATTTGAAATGGATGTCAAGTTTTTCCACAAAGTTCAGTCAGATTTGCTTCCATATTTACTAAGGATGGTTTTTCCAAACACAATCCCGATTCCTTTGTTTTCGATTCTGAAATGGTACCCTATTGCAAAGTTTGAATATTTAAATCTTTCAATAAGCATAAAATTATATATAGCCAAGCTTTGAGCTATAAGTTTTGGATATTTTTTTGAAATCTTAAAACAAATAACACGAAAATAAAACTAAAGCCAGTTTCACACGATACTTGATCTAGCACAAGACCTAGGCCCGTATCGTAAAAGCTTCCTCTAGGCTGACCTCTACCTCTATGACATCAGGAGCGGGCGAATTGGTATCCTAAATCCGACCTCTACCTCAAAATCGTCACCTCTACCTCTAAATCCGACCTTATACTTAGAGGTTGGTTAGAAGTAACCTCAAAGCGTAGAGGACTGGGTAAAGGTGACAGTGCGAGCGTGAAATGATGGCTGAATTGATGAATTTTTATGAAATGAACGACTTGGATGAGCTTCTTCATCACTTTGAGGATAATGAGGTCTTTTTATATGTACCACGCATAAGACTTCACGACAGGGATAACCCTCTAGAATTTTATGCCGACGATGAAGTTTTCAGTAGGTATAGGTTCCATAAAGCGATAATAACAGACGTATTATTGCTTATGCTACGGCTAGAAAACGTGGACATGCGAGGCCTTCCTGTCCTGAGAATAATAAAGTTATTGGCTGTATTAAGGTTTTACGCCACTGGAAGTTTTCAAGTAAGTGGTATTTTATTGAAAACGACTTATGCAGCGGTAATGTAGAGCTCAATGCTAGTGAATACATTGCATGGTTATAGTTAATGTGCAATTAACGTTTGAACGTTAATTCTAATCATACATAGTTATATATCCAGTAACTTCGACAAAAAAAGTTTGAAATATTTTATTGCCAATATAAAGCTAGTAATTAGCAATGTTTCAACAGTGCAGTTTGGGACAGGGGTAAAGTACTCGCATCACAATGACAACGTCTCTGGTTCGAGACTCTCCGGCATTAGTTTTTTTTTAATCGCAGTTTCGTTGTACGACTATCCCTGGTTTTACATATTTTTCATGTGTTTAGCCGGGATGCATTTGAACTATTTTACGTACTTCTTACGTAATATGCTAAAATTACGTAATTAGTACGTAAAATAGTCAATTACGTTATTTACCTAAATCACGTAATTAGTATGTGGCGGAAATACGTCCGCACGCCATGTCGTTTTTTTTGTACGAAATTAACGGAAGAGCATGAAGTGTGATCGTGATTTTTAATTTCCGTATCTTTGGCAACGCAGTCCCGACGTACGTACAACATTTGTTCTAATTTGTCTGGTGCCGTGATTTTCCAGCGCTGTGCTTTTTTGGAAAAACTAATCGCAAGAGAAAAAAGAACTTTGAGAAAAAAGAAAAGAGACGTTGACATTGTAATGCGAGTACTTTACCCCCAACCCAAACTGCACTGTTTAAACATTGCTAATTAAAAGCTTTATATTGGCAATAAAATATTTCAAACTCGTTTTTTGTCTAAGTTACTCATGGATATATAACCCTATATGTGGGGTGATTCGTAAATAACTAATCAAGCTAACCTGCCTGGCAAATTTCGTCAAAATCCTAGACCCGAAACTCGGACACTCCCCTTGTTAAATAAATACCACACTGTAAAGATAACAACATTATAGCGATTCAAATGAAAAGTTACGTCTGGTTCATAGATTTGAAATGCATTCACAAGTACTCCTATACCTTCGCCTCTTGCTTTAGATTGTCTCCGGCGATTTTCATGGATTGGCGCAATCTACAATGTCCAGATTGATAAAGGTATGCGATTGTATTGTTATTCACATAAGCGAAAAAATTTATCCGTCGCGTTTTTACATTTACCACAAATTTGGAACGCAGTATCCGGCAAGCTTTGTAATTTATTTACCTTTCAGAATATTTAACACACATACAGATAAAGTCTTCGTCAGAGAGACAAAATTAGTTGACTTTTGAAGGTGCACAGGTGATTTAATGAATAATTATGTGTAATATGCTACAACAGTACAAGGCACAGTACTTCTGCACAAACAGGCAACATACACACAATTTACTGTCAATGTAAGTCATACACGATGGTACTGATAATTTGGGACATATGCTCTTCAGGTTATTAACACACAACTAGCCAGGCAACTGCCAGAAATTGTGAGGATCCCACAGACAGCGAGACATTTTGCGTGACTTCGAGCGTCTATCTCCACTGCGCATTGCTTTACAGAATACGCTTCGAAAAAATCACCATAGAATACTACTAGAAGACTGTCAACTACGCAAGCAGAAACTTTCTCTTGAAAAATGCGTCACTTCCGCCGGCTCTAACCTCTCCTCCTAGAAGCCGAGAGGGAGGAGACTTTTAACATACGAATAGATAGAGGGACCTCCTTCGCAAGCAAGGTCAGCCTCACAGTAGGCCAGCCTGTGGCTCTACGTAGAGGGGACTTTTACGATACGGGCCCTAGTGTGCTAGCTGCTACTTGATATTGAGGACGGAATCTAGCATGATTGGAATCCTGCTAGGAGGTTTCACACGATCATCGACCTTGTGATTGCTTCGAAGCAGTTATTCCATATGATTCCATACTAATTAAAAAAAGAGAAGATCGCACAGCGTCTGTATTGTGAACATGATTGGTAGATGGCCACTGGGCCCTACTGGGTCTAGTAGCAAGCTAGTACTGCATCAAGTAGGAAATCCAGTAGCTCAGCGAGTATCCTTGACCTTGTGTTGGATTAAGTGTCGTGTGAAACGTGCTTAACACAAATCTTAAAACAATATTTTTTCACTTCCAAAAAAAATTTGGTGAAGAATGCATATTAGATGACAAGGAATTTCCATATTAACTGAATTCCAGAATTCAAAACAAATAGGAGTCATTAAAATAACAATTCAGCTTTTTCACTTCAAAAATTATAGCAGAAAAACATAATAGCAAAGCACAAAAGAATAAAGACTAGAATGAGAAATAACTTAATTAATATTTGGAATTTTCAATACCTGTAGGCATTATTGCACTTTACCTTTCAATATAACAAAGAAAAATCATGGGCAGTGCACATTATGATGTAGATAAAAATGAATTCAAATTCAGACATTTTTCCACATTCAATTGTTCAATTTACAGTCAATTGTTCAAGTTTTTATTCAAAAATAAAATCATTTTGACCCTCTCTGGATCCAACTTATTTCTTTTGGTATCTACAATATTCCCTGCAGTGCTAAAAAGCCTTTCACTGAAGACTGTAATTGGGGGTATGCAAAGATACTTTACAGCAAGTTTTATTAGTCTGAGAAAATAGCTGTTGTGCCAGTATCTCCCAATTTCTTCCATGCTTGCTTCTGGGTGCAATGTATTCACACTAATGTACTTATTTAGTTCTTCTTCACCTGATGTTTCCTGGGGAATATTCTCTGCAGAGGTAACAAGATTCTTATATTGTGACCAAATTCCTAAACTGATGGACACAGTGGATGTTAGAGCAACAGAATCCAGTTCTAATTATGAATCTTCATCAGTAATTACTGACAAAATAAGGTAATCTACACCACTTCCTAGCGTACCCGTAATCCGTATGACTGAGCACCGGAAACGTTGGGAGAGAGGGGATTCATCTTCCCTCGTGGCCAAACACTTTTTGGAAATAGCACACCACTGCCAGTTTGACGAGGAGATACTCCAAGTGGAGAGGAAAGGCAGGACAATGGACGCTCTGGAACAATTTGAAATTGTTCAGCAAGGGGAGGAGTCCCTCATGAACGGTCAGTTGTTCAAATGTCACTCCCCACTCCTAGCCATTCTATTTCCTAAACCATGCATTGACTCACCACCAGTGCCCCCCCTCTCACCTCCTCCCTCTTCTTGCCCAACACCTCCCTCTCCCGCCCCCTCCTAGTTGTGTATTGTAGCCGTTGCCGTTTGGCCGGTCACTGATATGGGTGCTCGAGGGAAGGAAAGTTTGATTTTTGTTGTTCTGTTCGACTAAGGGTGTGTTTTTTTTCTTTCGCGTGCAGTTTGTGTGTGAATCAAAAGGTGGTGTAGGTCAGTTATTGTTGGCTCTGCATGCCTGAAATTCCTTAAGCACTGGTCTGAGTGAGTGATTCACCCATCCCCCTCCCACCTCCCCCGATTCCACGTGTTTTCGACCCCTCCGGTGTGTGCCCTTGAACGCCCCGAGAGTGGCTCAGAGAAGAGAGCCCCCCACTCCTCACACCCCCGCCCCCCCACAGAGAGCATGGACACGACTCCGCGGCCTCCGGGATCGGAGTCCCCCCCCCCGAATTGCAGGAGAAACCCCTTCCCCCTCCCCAGCAACGAGTATATAAGACGGGAGAGACGAGAGAGCAGGGGGAGAATTTAGCCCGTCGCACTGCGAGGCCATGATGCAGGGAGTCCGGCGCCCAGGCCGTAAGCACCTACACGTCGCCCAACATGAAGTGACCCTGCCCCTGAGCAAAGGGAGAATTGCTGAGGTGATAGAGGAAAGGAGATTGTTCCCGTTCTGCGACTCAGCATACAAGGGATTTGCTTCCGGCGAGGTTGAAGGAGGTGCATTTGCAGTCCGGTATTGTGCCCGGAGGAGCAGCCGCCAGCGAGGTTTCAGCCCTCGGCGCGACGGAGACTCGATAAGTAACAGGCCCCGACTAACCCCTTGACCCAGAACCGCCTGATCCCCCCTTTAGTGAAGCGCCTGGCGAAGGAGCCGTCAGCAAGATTTCAGCCCTCGGCGCGACAGCGGCCCGATGAGGAGTTCCGCCCGAGCCCCCCCAGAACTGCCATCCACCAAGTGAAGAAGATCCCATTCCCATTTCCCCCCCCCCCCCCCCCCCCCGACGTGTGATTGTGCGTGTGCTTTTTCTTGCATTGTTTCAATTTCTTTTCTTTGGTGTCCTCTTCAAGGATACCTGAATTTTGTGGACTAAAGACTAGGTTCACCGAGGTTATTTTGTTGTTCACTGTTCTTTTCTTTGTATTCGCGTGACTAGTCACATCGTCAATCACTGTCTCATTCTTGCTTTTTTTGTTTTGTGTGTGATTACATTAAATGCAATTCACGAAACTCTTGTCAAAGCTTTCCTTCTCTCGGCATCCACTCCAGTCATCGGAGGACCTCCCCCACATCTCCTCCCTTCTCCCCACTCTCCTTTCCGTCCCTTTCCACCTCCCAACCCAGGTGCCCGGGGTCACCCACACGTCCCCCCCCAACCTGTCCCGCATTCCAGCCCGTGCACCTTGAACCCTCCCACATCCCCCCACCCCCTGTGTGACTGGGTCACAGTATATATATATATATACCGCTCTCTTGACTGAATATGAAAGAGAAATTTCCTACGCAACCAACCGTGAACATCTATTTCAATGTGATTTTGTAGATTTAAAATGGATACTGATACCTTTAGAGCTCATACAGCGTTTAAAGTTCAGGTTACATTACTAATTTAAGAGCTGAAGTGAGAACTTTGGAGAGAAAATTTTCACTTTGACCTCTCTTTGCATGGCAGGGCTCAAGAACAACCAGCACCACAAGTACACTAGCACAGAAATTATATTACAAGATCTGGTACTCAATTGAAATTTTAACATCATTGGGCAATAACTACTGTGCAATTGTTGGGGTTTATTAAGACCTCAGCTTTGCCAATGGTGAATCTGAAATGGCATGATTGTCATTGTTGCCTGTGTCATCGGCTTTTTTGGAGGCTCTATTACCAGCAGTTTGAAATGGATAAGGCGTGCTAGGCACCCAGAGAAATATGCAACTAAAACCTCATTGTTGTCATTCATTACAGAGAGTTTTCCCACACTATGTGCTTTGATATCATCATTATTCCATAATTTTTGGCATTAATTTTACGTAAATCTGCCTTGACTATGTCAATGGTACATCTGAACTATTTATACACGACTCCTATTGTTGTGTGCATCAATGGTTTTGTTGGGAGTCTTCTATATGAGCAGTTGTGAGTGGACTAGGAGTGCAAAGCACAAATTTTTGAAGTGCTTGAAGACTATAAATACTACTTTTGACTGTTATCCCATACATACTTTAATTTTCCTTCAATGAACAACCTTAAATAATTTAATAAAATTTATAGAATATAATTTTTTGATTGATGAATGGGCTTCATATAATTAAATGAGTAAACAGCTTCTTAGGAGTCTTCCCTTTTGAGGCTTTGTAAAGTCACCCATGGTGTTCTCAAGGTCTTCCACCCAAAATATGATATTATGTTACATCATATGACTCCAGATCACAATAGCAGCAATTATATAGAAACAGCACAAATGGTTGCTTGATCAAAGAAATTCTCTGCAGAACAGAACAGGGAAACACATTAGCACAGGATGTTTGAATGAGCACCCCACACAAAGCTCACACCGGAGATAAAGATGAAGGTGGAAACCATTTTTCCTCACTGACTTCAGCACCAGTCAATAAATAGAGAGCAGATGAAATGCAAGGGCAACACTCACCCCTTTCACTATTTTCGTCTGCTCCTTGATTGCATCCATCGGTACATTAGTGGCTCCTATCTGCTGCGTAATTCCACCAGCCTCACCATCTTGGACATTTGTTCTTCTAAGCTTGTCGAGAATTTTTGTTTTTCCTGCCATAAAGATATAAAGGAATTTAAACATTGTCTTAATGACTAAAGTGAATCAAAATTGGTGAAAAACCTTCATATCCAATTACAAATCAATTCCACTGAATTCATCAATGTTCAACTACCACGAGAAAATCTTAAGTTTCTAAAAACTAACTTTTCCATGCTTTAGAGATAGTACATATGAAAAAAATAATCCCCAACAATATGACATTAGCTAGCTAGGTGGATTCCATCATCACATTAAAAAAACATTAAGTAAACTAATGCTCTTATGTCCTACTCTAGCAAAAATTGATCATATTCTGCAGAGCCTAGTTGAAATTGTCGACTTAAATGAACTAAAAATGCCTAATGTGGTAACTTTCAGTCTCAATTGTGTTACCGAATTATTTCCTGGGGATTATTACCTGGCTTTTGTTGAGCTTTTGTAATGCAAGACCTTTTTGTTGTTGGCTAGGTTAAAGATTAGGTACAAAATTAGCAAAAATACCCTCATGGCAATCTTCGGAAGATGTCTGCAGATTTCACAATGGTAATCCATGTAATGAGTACAGTATATAACAGATATTTGGTTTATACAAAATCTGTATTATTCATCAGTTTTTGCATGATACTTCAGTTTCCTTTGGAATCCTGAGCAATGAATTCCATTCGATAATGTCAAAAGCCTCCAAATGCACCAATTCAATAAAAGACAGTTCATTTTTCTCCATTCTCTCCTCCATGAGCAGCTTAAGGGCCAAAATTGCTTCTCTTGTACCTTTGCTTTTCCTGAATCCAAATTCGTCTTTATCCAGGAACTCTTCAGCATTTCATTCCATTTTTCTGTGCAAGGTCCAGGTCAATATCTTAGATGCATGTGTTGTCTGGCATACGGCCCTAAATTTCACAGTTCTTGGTCCTCTTTTCTGGGAATATGAATGAATATGTTTTCCCCAAAGTTCATGGTCTCTCTCCTGATGAGTGTATGTCGCAAATGCTTTTGTAAAGTGGGGTTAATGGCTTCTCTCCTGCTAATTTGCTCTTTTTGATTGACTCTGCAGGAATATCATCCACATGTCCCTTTATGCAGAGTCCCATTCTGATTAAGAATGTGTATCCCATATCATCCTTTACTTCATTTCTTTCTTCGAAAGTCTTCCTGTCGAGATTGCTTACGTTGTATAAATGCTCCAAATCTTCTTTCCACCTCTTCACTTTATCTTCAATTTCAAAAGTTCTCAGTATTACCCCTTAATGACATAGCATCCTTGAAGTGGTTCCTTGCCATCTTATAGGCAGTTTCCACCCGTCCAAGAGCAATGCTGTTTTGTATATCTTTGCAAATATCCTTTATCCTAATTTCTCTAGCCTTCCTTGCTTTATGACGCATTTCATTTCTAATACTTTTGCAGCAGAGTTGCCCTTCTTCAGTTTTCACATTTTAGTATTTTCTTCTTTCTTTAATCAGGTTTCAGTGATCTTCCATAATTCACGTCTGCTTCTTGACAGCTTTTCTTCTCCCAAGAACTATTTTGCAGCTTCCTGTAGTCTGCTTTTAATGTTTTTCCATCTTTCTTTCACTGATTCCTCAGTCAGGTCCGGTGTTAAGTCTTCTTCAATTTTTCTACTTGCCATATGTTCTTCACTGTTTTCTTCAATTTCTTTCAGATGGCATTTCATCGTCACTAAGTTACGGTTATCATGGATATCTGCCCCAAGGTAGTTGCTTTGCGGTCCTTCACCTGATTCCTAAATTTCTGATACCAGTGGCTTCCGATACTTCCAGATACTTCCTTATATCGAAGTACCGATTATTGTTTGAGGAAAAAATTAGACTTGTACCAATACCTCAATACCAGTGGCCAATACCGATAGTATTATTTGCCGATACCTTACTTATTTTTCTAAATAAAATTTGATAAGTGCTTTCCTTATCATAAGGTCAACTCATTTATCAAAAGTGTTTTAAAAGAGCACCTACTTATTGATAGAAATGACATTATGACAACTCTTTTATTTTGCTACACTTACAATTCACTGGAATTGGGTTTTATACACAAAGCCCTCTTGCATTTGTAAATGCTGAAAATTATTTTTAAGAAATAAGAGCTGCTGAACATGCTCAGCAGTTTATATTTGAATGTATCACTCATTAACATATTATCGACATGGCTGCTGAAAATGCTCAGCAGTTAAGAGGGTTCTTTCTTACTGGACCATAGCACTAGTTTCTGAAAACATTTGCTGAGGAAACTCTAAACCTGTAAGTACACCCAAATACAGTGGACTCTCGTTAGAATGTTTTTGTAGGGACCCGAAATCCTGTACATGGTAACAAGGGAAACTTGCTGAACACGTTAGGCCTTCTCGGGTTATGTTGAAAACGCATGTGCAGATTGCATAATGTCCAGGGGACAATTTATGCTTGCCATCAAGTTAGTTCATTACTGGCGTTAATTTATTGTAACAAAGTTTCATTTTTAATTATTACCCCTCCCAAAAGATATGTACGATACCTAGCGTTGATGTGCACTCAATAATTAATGATGACTATACGACCAAATAGGACATTTTGAGTTACTGTTCACGCAAAAAAGTATATATAGACTCGACTTTGAGGCTTGATACCCCAAAAAAGGAAGAAGTGAAATTTATAGAGAGCATCAATGTGTAGATAATTTAGCCTTCCATTTAATGCAGGTACCAGACTTTTTTTTCATAATTACATTTTAGGCATGTTTTTGCAGTGAGGATAAAAAATGGCACATTTCTTAAGAGTCGCAGAGGCCAGCGTCACTTAGGAGATTGTCGTAACAATATGAAAAGAACAAATGAAAGGAAATTTTGACTGAATATGGATTGTACTTTTGCCAAAATATCTGATAAGTTTCAAATATTTACTTATATCCGTTTGAGTTCCAGTCAATTCATGAAACCGGGTTTTCTTCATAAGTATGGAACATTGGAGGAACGTAACAATCACCTTCGCCTTCATTAATTCTAATGCGAATCCTTTAACATCATAACACTTGACCATGCCACGATATTTGAATTTTATATTTTTTGGAACTCCAGTTCAGAATGTAGGTGAAAATGCCGGACAACGTATGTATTGAGCATAACAAATTTGAGTTGATTGCAGAACTTTAATATTTGCCGCTATTTCAGCAAACTTTCTTCTAATGTGGATTTTCATCTACTTTTCGGAAGAGGTGGAGCTTTTCGCCTCAGGCTTTCCTATAGCCAATTTTAAGCACTTGTTTCACTTTCAATGTCACAAAGATCGCAGCAAAGTAAACGCGACACGTTGGTTAATCAATTGAAGAAGGCGGGATTTCAAAATTATGTTTTCAGATGATTTTCAGTGAACGAATACTTTCGAGTAAAAGTATCCAAAAAAAAATGAATACTCGAAAGTATCGAAGTATCCGTATCGGCCCAAGTCTAATTCTAATCAAAGGTTTCCTGAGATTTACTTGCTCTTTTAAGTCAGAATACAGTCAAACCCATTTATAAAGTAATGTAAGTGAAGACTATTCCCCGTCAGACAGAGGCTCAGAAAAACTGGTCCACATACAACAAAGTTTGGTTATTACAAAGTAAATATCCGGCCCCTTCAACTTCGTTATAAACGGGCTTGACTGTTATTGTATTATGCCATACCTCTACACCAGAAAATTTTTACTCTGCATACTTGAGAAACACATTAGTTACTTCTATATATCCTACACAAACTAGCCAAAAAGACAGCAGCGAAACAGATGAAGCCATTACATTTAAATTGCCTGTTCAGCTTCATTACAAATTTAAAAAACAGAAATTGATTATTCCAGTCAGAGATCATTTCATAATCATATCTTTGCAAACACAATTCAACATACCGGTGTCGACATGCCCCAGGACACATATAACTGCAGCACGTAGAACATCCACCGTTCGAGTCTTCTCATTTTCCTCTTTCCTTTTCTAATGGGAAACAAAAGTGGAAACATCAAGATTAAAACATTATAACACACAAATATACAACCAATGACTCAATTAAGGAAAGGTACTGCAACTTTGTGATCTGATAGCTTGTCATACCCTTAATCCATTACTGTTTTCATCCACCCTTAACATTTCTACACTGTAATTCAATTATTCCTACATGCTCATCAATATTTCAAGCACTCTATCTTTGACTGCCAAATAACCATGATTACCCTCAGACAAGGGATAAAATACCTACAAGGGGAACTCAAAAAGGAAACAAAAGGAAACTAAAAATATATAACATAAAACTGATTTTTGAGCGGCTTTGAGCGGAAATTTTAATGCTCATTAGAATGTGCATTCATTGGTACCACAGTAAGTGATTAAACATGGAGATATTGAATCTTCAGCCATGGAATAATACTTAAGTTTAAAGCTGGTTCAAATCACTAAGTTTTGGTATAAATGAGGTCCAAAGCAATCACAAATTTACTAATACATTCTACTCCCATCGTTGGCTTCTTAAGTAGTCACATGTTCCATAACAGTTCTGTGATTGAAAAATTGAATTGACACTCGAAGGTGTCATAATAAAAATGACCAGCGCTGAATACATTCACTAAAAAAAATAATTGCCAATTAGTAATTTCATTCATTAGGTCTTTCAGCCGGTAAAAATATAGTCACATAAATTAGCAAAATAGTACATTATATTTAAGCTTTTACTTTCTTTTATGATCAATATCATTAGTCTCATGACAGTAATTCTTCATTCAGTGCAAGGAAATTTTTCCCAAGGGTCTTAGTGAATGTGATATAAACGTAATTTGTAGTGATGGGGTGAATTCAAAATCAGATCGAATCCGAATTGCAAATCCAAATCCTAATCTTCCTCAATTTTGATAAATTCAAGTCTTCCTTTTATCTGAAAATTGTTAAACAATGCTTCTTTTCTCATGAATTCTCTAATTACATCCAATCAAAGCTGAATTTTATTTCTTAATGTAAATGAAAAAGAAGAATGGTCATATAGTCCCCACCCAAGGACATTTTGAGGGAAAATATAAAGAATGGGTAATTTCAAAAGTAAATCAAGTTTAATTTTTCTTAACCCTTTTACTGCCAGCCCCTTTAAAGTAGACTGTGCGAAAAATGCCAAGCCCATTATGCCCAGCCAATGGGCAAGCTCATTAAGATATATTTGAATCGCTTAATTTTTATATATGAATTATTATTTTTTTTTAATTTTGATCATATATTTCACTTTTTAAGAGGATGAAAAAATTATTCATGCTGTCTCTGATTTGAAGGAATTGTAACCATTACAAATACATGATGATGTAATGTAGTTGGGCCGATATATCGGCCCTTGGCAGTTTTCGCACAACCATAGAGGGCCGATATATCGGCCCACTGGCAGTAAAAGGGTTAAATCAAATAGAAAAATCAATGAAAACAGATTGCAAGTTTTTGTTTCAAAAATGCAGCATTTTCACTCTGTCAGGATCTAATCGATTTCTTTTTTTATCAAACAAATTTCCAGCAGTACTGAAGGCTCTTTCTGAAAATAATATTGCTGGAAGAATGCAGAGGATTTTTTTGTTAGAATTCCCAAATAGGGGAAAATCAAAGAATTCATACGTGGACAAGCATTATTGGCTTAAAATATGTTGCGCAAACATTTCCTAAAATGGTATTTACGATTTAGATGCTAAAAACGAGCAATTACAGTAAGTCCTTGACTTACGTGGATGTTCAGTTAGGCCTGTGACATGTTTGCGTTTCTACGCGTTTTTGTTGCCACGACAGATTCAACCACGTGACGACCAATGAATCATTGCCAAGCACACAAGAGAGAGAGATGAAATCACAAAATTGTGCTTCACCATCCGACCAGTTACAGACCACTATGCTCCCAGGGAACTCTGCATTTGGCAACTTTCCTTTCTGTGTGGATCGCTTCAAAGAAGAGGCCTTTTCATTTATATAACATTCTATAATAATTTTTTCCTCTTAAAAATGGAATCCCCAGATATTCCATTAATGGGATCTCTAGGCCAAATTAAAATTTTTTTTGACATGTTTGCGTTTCTACGCGTTTTTGTTGCCACGACAGATTCAACCACGTGACGACCAATGAATCATTGCCAAGCACGCAAGAGAGAGAGATGAAATCACAAAATACAGCTGCAGCCTCCAGTGGTTTGTTGCACTTTTTTGTGTTATCAGGATACAGTGTGAACTAACAAATTCCTTTGTAAGGCTACAAACAATGAAAATCAGTGAGCTCAGTGATATAAAATATTCAATTCAGGCAATTGTGCTTCACCATCCGACCAGTTACGGACCACTATGCTCCCAGGAAACTCTGCATTTGGCAACTTTCCTTTCTGTGTGGATCGCTTCAAAGAAGAGGCCTTTTCATTTATATAATATTCTATAATAATTTTTTCCTCTTAAAAATGGAATCCCCAGATATTCCATTAATGGGATCTCTAGGCCACATTAAAATTTTTTTTTGTGTTTCTAAAAAAGAATTAGAAAGCATTCAAGGATTTGATTAATAATTGGAAAATAATTCCTTAATTAATGAAAATGAACTTATAATATTTCTTTAAACTGCACTCTAAAGAATAATTGTACAGGTTTCAAAAATGTATTGCTTGATGAGTATGTGATAACAAGTGATCTTTATATTGGAAATAAGATATAGGAATTGCATCTGTAAATCTAGATCCAGGAAAATAGGTATTATCCACATAGATGATAGGAAGTTGATTTCTTCTACAATAAATTTACTTGTTTTTTACTTTTTGGTAATTCTATTGTTGCTGTATTTATATATTCATTGAAAATCTAGGATTAGAAAAGGAATTAAATTAAGAATCGAGTATCTGAAACTAAGGATCCAAAACCAAGACAGATCCAGTTCCGGATCACACACTATGTGTTTATTAAATCTGTGGAAAAGCACTTCAAGTTTTTCATTTACAAGAGTTCCTTATCTCTCTGCCCTTCCCAGAAGTCCCAAGGGTAGCTGGACCCCTTGAAGCTCAGCAAGAGTCAGTAGGGGGAGTGTATCATTAGTTTGCTTGCCATTCTAGGCCATCACTAAATTCCACCCATTCCAACACTATATAAAACACCCTTTCACCAGTATGTACATCCTATTCACTTCATACATGTCTCTTTTCCGGAGGCTACATTGTTAATTTTTGACTCCTTCGAAAGTTGGCAAATACGTGTGTCGTTCCTAAAATGTACAGGTGCAAAAAGTTGCGGTCTTTTATGGCAAGTGAAAAATTAAAAGTGATTAAAGACTCGGAAGAAATGAGAAATCACACTGCAGGACGAAAGTTCGATGTGTCGGAGTCGAGTATATGGAATTTGACAAAGAACATGGTTACAGTACTCCATACAAATAGGAACAGAAGAGCATTTAAGGGAAAACTCCCAGTTATCCCATCTTAGAACAAAGGCTGTCCGAGTACATCAGGGATATATTTTGATGCAGTTTTACTACTAAAGGTGTTTCGTCGGTGAAAGTTTGGATCATTTTTAAGTAGCTTAAACTTAAAAATTGCATTTTATGCTATGGCATTTGAAAAGAACTTCCTTGGTATAGTTTATACCTAAATGCAACTTGTAAAGGTTAAATGCGGCTTGAAAGAGGAACAATGGCTGTATTGACTACATATGTCACTTTCTATGCCACTGCTATGGTGGCATACTATGCAATCGAAGTCTTCGGTACTGGATGAAAGTTCTCAGGTCCCAAAAACCTCACGCTATGAGAATGAAAGAAGCACCCACTTTTTTTTAAATTTCTATGCTTGTAAAAGCAGGGTGTGCATCTTACATGGGTGTGCATGTAAACGAGTTTATAAGGTACTTAGATTAAACTCACATTTACATGGTGATCTAAGCTCATTATTTCATTATATTTTTATTGTGTGCTGGGTCATAGATTTATCTTTTATGCTAATACCAAAAGCAATACTTTGAAGAAATTAAAATTTTTATGACCACACATCACAATTTCAAATTTCTACAATACAGTTTTCATACACCAAAATATACAACCCCTTGGCCAATTCCACGTATGTATATTTCGAGAGACAAAAACCTTGATGCGTGCAAGCGCCTTCTCCCTCCGCTTCTCGGCATCTGTCTTGTGCTCATCTTCACTCTCGTCACTCTCATCCCCGTCCTCCGACGAGTCATCCTCCGAGTCGTCCTCGTCGGACTCCGATTCCCCAGACACAACCACCTCCTCCTCATCTTCCTCCTCCTCCTCAGCGTCATCCGCCTTCTCCTTCGCCTTGGACTTATCTGCAGGAGACAGAAATGCGTGGCAGTCCCACACAAGCTCGCACACAAGCAAAACAGAAGCAAGGCCACAAAAATGCATTTAAAAATACATTAAAATGAATTTTTGAGCAAAAAAAATGCATTTAGATTGCCATTTATTGAATTATGACACCATAGGAACATTACCGCAAGAATTTTTCTCACTTTATTATTTAACCTCATTATTAATGTGAAGCATTTAACAAGCATTTAACTCATAAATGCATAACAGGCACTTGATAAGGGGGACCATCCTGGAGGAACCTAAGTCAAGACATTCGCCAACGATGCCTTTTCCAAACAAGAGTTTGATATCAGGCAGGTGAATATTGGAATAACAGCTTAATTACAAACAAATAGCAACTTATAAATCAAGTCACCTAATTTATTTATGCTGACTGAATAAATTACCAGTGGACTATTGTCAAGTTAAAAATCAACAGCAGAAAACCAACAACAGAAATACTTACTCTCTTGCATGAAAGGTTCAATCTAACCACAAGTTCAAAGCCTTGCACAACTGGCTCTCATGCGCACCAGTATCTGAAGAACACTGAATATAATGGCTGCTGACAAGCAATGGGGGCCGTATGGCCTACGTAACATAGGCAAGAGTCGGTGTGGTTAGCTTGTCCATGGTTCGAATTACCTTTCTCCCAAGTACAAAGGGCACCAGGGAGATGGCACTCTGTAGGTGGGCAGTGTTAGTAGAGGGAGGGCACTCACTGAACTCACCTTCATCCTCCTGCTCGTCCTCTGTCGATTCGGCATCCCAAGAGTCCTTCACACCATCATCCTCCTCCTGATCCTCCTCATCCTTCTTCGTCTCCACTTTGTCCACTATTTTTACCTCCACCAACTTCTCTTCCACCTTCTTGGAGTCTGAGGATACAAATGAAAGTAGAGCATAACAATAACCAACCAACTATAAATTCAGCAGATTAATACACTGATTAATAACCAGAGGGCACTGCCTATTTTCATCGAAATGACCAGCCAAAACTCAGCTCAATGGGGTCGTTTACCAAATTTTTTTTATTCCCGAGTCTGATAGAGTTTATAAAATGAAGAGACCCGTATTTTTCCATTTTTTGATCCGTCCATTATTTCTCGAGTAATAAGCGGCGAAAAACTGATGTTTTTAACCCTTTTGGAAAAGTGGGCATGGTGCAATCTCTGACGTATATGGACTTCATCCAATCACAACTGAGCCCGTGAAGCTACTTTGCGTTATCGCAATGGGGGGGGGGGGACAGCTGTCTCAGCCAATGGGAGCGATTACGACAGCATCTGTGCGAGCAGACCTTCCGAGAATTCCCCTCCACTCCCTTCCCCTACCCTAAAAGCAGTCAAGGACGGGAGGAAAATGACGTCAATGACATCAAAGCAGCATTTTTGGTGAGCGTCACCTTTTGCTTATTTAAAATTTTGATTTATGAGTGAATGGCTGTGGTAAGAAGATTAATTTTTTCACTAAAATTCTTTTTTGTATCAATCTAACGATTTCGAGTACAAAATTGCATTTCGGTTCTGAGTAAACGCCCCCATTATCAAAAAGATCATGCAGCTTGCATTAGAAGTCATTGTGGAAGAAGATATGATGCGTAACTCAATGAAATTTGATTTGGAATTGTTCGTGTGTAGCCTTGCATGAAATAATAATGATTTTTATTCAATGCCAAGAGAATATTCCACAATAGGTACGGCATTTTCTGGTTTACGACATTTTCCCTGATGATAGTCAATTGTATAGCTATAATAATAGTTGCCGTGATGCATTTGGAGCTCAAGAAAGTAAGGTAATGTGCAGGGGTATGTGTGAAAAATCAATGTTTTGTATTCCAAATACATAATTACATATGTATAATATGAAATTTGATGTCATGGACGTAAATACACCATGGGTCAATGAAGTTAGCGAATATATCATTTTTAATAGCTATCTTGAAAATATATTTTTGCCATTCACCCAAAGCACCCACAATATTGGTTCAACTACAGTTAAATTTTTAGGAACTGCCTGTAGAATGATTATTTAAATATCTTCGGCGGTAACAAGAGTTCGAAATAGCGAGTGATTTTTTGGCTCATGAGAGTTCTCATTATAAAGAGGCTCTACTGTACTACCAAAACTGACTAGAAAGTATCTTTCAGCACCACTGGTAACAGTGGACTCAGAGAGACTGCTCAGCACGGCTGGCATTAAATGTGATAACATAAGAAATCAGCTTGATCAGGAATGTATTAAAATACTCGTTTTTTAAATTAAAAAGTTAAAGCATGACATTTTTTTTACACCTGTAGTTGGAGTGTTTCATTCAATTGTATGTGTAACATTAGTTTTACAATTCAAAATAAAATATAAGATTACAGAGAAAATAAAGATTTGGCTTTGAAATTATACTTGGGATTCAAGGAAATGGTAAAATTTATATTTTACATAAAATTTAGAATTAATGGTAAAAATAGGATTCAGATTCGAAATGAGATTCAAGCTTCAAGGGTGAATTTAAGATATGAGAAAAACTGAAGTCGACCCGTCTCTAATTAATAATAATATAATAAAACTAGAGTGTGTGAATCTCACCTGCAAATACTTGAATACCGTGAATAATAGTGATCAATATTTGAGATTTTGAATAATTATGCAAAAAGACAAACACCTCAAATATCGCACCTGTTCGCACGAGGACTGGCCACTTTTTTTCCCCTTTGAATTCCCTCCCTTTGTTGCCGCGGCAAGCGTTCGTGACCGTATTTTGTTTTGTAATTACGATTTGAGCTGTTGAGGGCGCTTGAGAGGGAGGAAGAGATTTTTTGGGCTAGCCCCCTGAAGCCAGAAGAGACCTGTTCGAACGAGAGAGAGGACAAGTGGACTGCCGGCACGGCGTGTGTATGTGTGTGTGAATGAGTGGTGCAGATCCTCGGAAGACGTCGGCGACCAAGGTATGCGGAGCGCATGCCTGGCTACTTCCTTCCATTTCACCTTTTTTTTTGTTACAGTATTTCTTTACTTTATTCTTGTGTTCCGTTAAAGGCCAGCCTCCATTCTTTATTTTACCCCCTGTGGGGCTCTTTACTTGTCTGGGGACATCACGGCCATGGGCGCGAACAGCACCATATACTATTGGGCTCACCCATATAGTGCATTTTTGGCATGTCGATAAACAACATCAAGTCATCAATTCCAATGGCTTATTCTGTATTAAGGCATCTGTAGATCCCTTACTGATGCTTCAAATTCCAATCTTAAGATTGAGGCTCCCATTTCATCCTTTTTGACTTCACTTTCCCTTTTGATTACTTTTGTAGTGAGATTGTATAACTCTTCCCGACATTCTTTCCATGTCTTCATTTTCAATGAAAAGTTCTCCACTCTGGTCCATTATGGCATCGCATCTTGCGCTCTACTCCTTGAAGTGGTTCCTCACTATCCTATAGGCAGCTTCCACCTTTCAGGTTCGAAGGTCATTTTGCACATCTTCGCCTCGATTCTTCCTCCACTTTCCTCTAGCTTTCCTCAATTTACGACTTATTTTGTTCCTTATTATTTTGTAGCAAAGTTGCCCTTCTTCCATCTTCCCATTTATTTATTTTCTTCTTTCTACAATCAAGTCTAAGACTTCTTCCGTGATCCATTGCTTCTTTTTGACAACATTTTTTTCTCCCAAGAACTTCTTTTGTGCCTTCCTGTAGTCCACTTTTAATATTTTCACAACACTCTTCCATTGATTTCTCAGTCAAGTCCTCTCCTATGTTGTTCCCCACTGCTTTCTGAAATCCCAGCTGATGTTGAGCCCCCTTCAATTTTTCTACTTGCCATATGCTCTTCACTGTTTTCCTTGGTTTCTTGAGTTTTAGATGGCATTTCATCATCACCGCACTGTGGTCACCACCAGTGGTGCACCCAAAAATTTATCATGGGGGAGTGGGGCAGTCATTTGCCTGATCTTTTGCAAAGTGTAACCAAAATGTTATTTTAATCAGTATATTCTGAATGTTACACTAGGCCATATTAGTTATTACATGTATCCATTCTGTAAGTAGCCATACCAGACTTACAGACAAAAATAGTCATATTTATAAACAATTTTATACTATATATATATATATATATATACAATTTTATACTATATATATAAAATATTCATATGTATAAAAATAAACTTTTAGGCCTATGCTAAGTTAGTTATGTGTCACATCACATATAAAAGAGCCTTTCCTTTATCTTTGGTCTAGTCATACTCAAGTAAAATGATGCAATGAGCTTTTCCTACTTTTCGGATTGCTGCTAACATGTGACTGGACTTGTCAATTAAAGATTAATTTGGGTGTTGTACAGAGCTGAGGGAGGGGCCAGGGCCCTTTTGGCCCCCCCTTAGGTGCCCCACTGGTCACCATTGATATCTGCCCTGAAGTAGCTTTCAGCGTCCTACACCTGGTTCCTAAATCTCCGCTTCAATAAAATGTTGTTTATTTGAAATCTTCTTCTGCCTCCTGGCATTTTCCAGTCTATGTTCTTTGGTTGTGATTTTTAAACATAGTTGAAGTATTGTCAACCACTATCTTGCATTGTGTGCATAATTCCAGTTGTCTTTCTCCTCTCTCATTTCAGTTCCCCAATTCATACTTTTTAGTCCTTCTTCCATCATCCCCTACGACCGCGTTCCAATCTCCTAAAATAATTAGGTTTTCTTCTCCTCTTACCTGTTTTATTTACTCTTGTGATATCTTTGTAGATGTCTTCCACTTCTTCATCTTTGAACTCCATCGTCAACATGTAAACCTGCAACACTATGGTACCTTGACCTCCATTATTTTTTTGCTATAATGCAGGACGATCTTCACATCCATTCCAGTGTCCTTTCTAAGCATTATCCCTATTCCAACATTACCATTTAAAGATTATGTTTGTAATCTAGTACAGTAGAACCTCTATTTTACGAAGTTGAAGGGACCCAAAAATTTGAGCTTTGTAAATTAGAGGGTTTGTAAATTGGAGGTTATCTTCCACTAACTCCTCTGTCTCCGGAAATGATGTGTCACCAAAACCAGCTTATCTCCAACAGTAGGAAATAGTTTTTGCGGTACACTCCCATGCTCTGGCAACACCTTGCACAGCATGGAGCAATGTCCATGGAGGCACATCATGCACATAAGGGGCTTGATCTGAGACAAATGTACGTCTACTAAAACGCTGCTGACAGGAATGCGAGTGTACTTTCAATGCAATTAAAGACTATGCAGTACTTAACTTGTCAAATAGTTACCTTAGGGTTGAAATAAAACTAATTACTATAACAAATAATAGTCATCTGCTCATTCAGGGAAAAAAACAGATATTACTTGAAATTCTCTGTGTGCAGTGTATTTGCCAGGAATTGAAAGGATTTAAAAATTACACCTCAATTGTATTGATTCCCTGTATAGCATAGGCATTATTCCTAAGGCTAGGAGACTCACTTTAGTAAAAGAGAATGAAACAGCCATGAATTAAAAAAAACAGGTGAATATTTTTTTTCTACAAATTTATAATGGTATGAACTTGGCTGCTGCAAATGAATTAAGTTTTTGTAGCTGTTCAGTTGGTAGATCTCAAAATAAGGGGAATAACTCATAAGAGAATTAACTTATCCCGCTGAGTATTTTAAGCATATGCAGTTATGCATTAATTAACGAAAGGGGTATATTTAGTGCTAGTCGATTTGTGTTTAAAGAAGCCATTTTAACATGGGAAAGCCAGGGATGCATTTTACCTAGGAAATTTCAAAACTAAGTTCCAACTGACCCAATATATTTCAGTGAAAAGACCATAAAATGCCTTTTTTGAAGAAAGCGTATCATTTCAAATACATTTAATAATATTTCGCCGCTGATGAAAGTCAATCTTAGAAATTCACTCAGTTAATTTGAAATTCCCTCTTTTTTAAGATGCGTTCTACAGTGCTGACATCTAGCGGTGATTTACGAGAACTATTTACTCGCGGCTACAGAAAGCATCGCGATCTCAAAGTCGTGATCGCAAATTCTTACCTAACGAAGTAAAACACTTCTAATGAAAAATTAAATAATCAAATTGCAGCAACATTTGAATATAAGTAATTTATTATTGCAAAATTAGTATTTTTTAATGAAACTAAGCTCCACGACAGCTGCAGCAAACAACTTCCTACGGGAATGTTAGTAATTCAAGTCAAAGGCTGAACAAAGTTCTGAATTGGGGTTGCGGCGGCTACCTTAAAGCTAATTTTAAATAATTCCAGAGAAAATATAGATATTTTGTGACGACGAGCTAGGTATTCGCAATACACAAAATGATAGAAAAGGAATAGAAATTACCAAGCACTAATCCGATTATTTTATGAACTGGGGCATTGTTTTCGAGAAGTAGGCGTCGTGCCATGCGTCTTTGAATATTTTTTCCTTGGATCATATAATTAGGATTGAATTGCGATTTGGATGATCAGTCTCTGCGATTTTTGCTATAGTTTAAACACTTCAAAAAGCACTATGCTCACATTTGATTTTTCCACATTTTCCCATACGAAATACTTGGACCGAGGGCCCTCTCAACATGACCTATCTGGCTTCAGCTGCTCCTGTCGCGGTATACAGCGATCGTTATTCCATTGTACTGAGTTCAGTGCTACGAATTCACTTCATAAACTTCGTAAAACAGAGGTCAATCACTCCTAGGGACCGGACTTTTACTTCGTAAATCAATAAAATCGAGGTTTTGTAAAATAGAGGTCATTTTACATTGTTTTCCCATATACAAAGATCGGGACCGGCGGAATGGTTCGTAAATTGGTGTCATTTCGTAAAATAGAGGTTCGTAAAAAAGAGGTCCCACTGTAGCTTCTGCTCCATATGCCTCCTTCTACAGACCACTTCATTTAGCTGATTCCTACGATGTAAAGGTCCATTCTTCCCATTTCCCCCTTCAGGTTCTGCAGTCTTCCACAGGTCTGAAGCAATCTCACGTTGCATGTCCCAACCCAAAAATGTTTAACACACTGATGTTCTCTCTAACCGATGTACTCTTGGGCCCATTGACCCAAATGGGGGACTATTTTGCACAAGAGGATGCATGTTAAATTTAACTGGAGACATATTTAACATTTACATAGAGTTCATATAAGAAAAGGTGTTAATGCTTCACTGTTGCAAGTTTCAGCTTAGCGAATAGGTTATGCATCCTTCCACTGCCCACCTTAGACAGCATCTACTTACACAGTCAGACTTTAGTTACGCCCACTTCTGCTATCAGACTCCAGTTATGCCCTCTTTTTCGATCACTCTTAAATGCTGTTACAATGCAAACTGTTACACTTTCGCCATCGTCTTGCACATGTGTTTTTTCCCTTGAGTTACTCTCTCCCTTGAAGTATTAAACATCCTAAAAGATTCGTTTCTCTTGCCTGAGGAAACATTCGTAGTTGGATTTGAGACCATATCTTTTCCGTTTCTTAGGAGTACAATTCCATGCACCACAGCAGCCTACTTTCAAACTAAAGCATCACTTAGTGCTCGCCTTACACTAATGCTAAACGGCAAGGGTGTCTAGATCGATGTAGACAACCATTACACGGAGTATGTTATACTACTCACTCGATTGAAATACTGAGGTCATCAATGATAATTATTAGTCAAAATAATTATTATTCCCACATTTATAATATTTGAATTATTGATGGGTTGTGATATTAAAAGCTGAAATATTGACACAAAAGGATACATGCTTATATTTCTTTATTTTTGGCTAAAAATAAACATGCTTTCTCCTTTTGCAGAATGCTCTGCCTACGCACCTGCTGCCCCTGCATCCGTGGCCTGGGTTGGCTGCTGCTGCTGTTGCTGCTTGGGGCCCTTGGGACGGATTCTGGTGCCAGGGCGAGGGGCTCTCTTCTCAGGAGTGGCACCTGCCTCAGGCAGCTCCACCCCTTGCGCTCGCAAGGCCTCCAACATAGCTTGCGCACGAGCCTTGTCCGCCTTCTGCCGCGCGGTCAGGAGCTTCCCCTCAGCCTTCAGCCTTTCTTTTCGCTCCTTCTCCTTTTTCTTCTTCTTCTCCTTCCTCTCTTGCTCCAAACGCAACTGTTCGAAGACAAATGCAGTCAGCCTGATTCAAAGTGATGGACATCAAGGACCAATAGGCATTATTCAACAGTGTAAACAATTACAAGTGGCTCTCACTGTCGAAATTCCTTTTACTCCACCACAGATATTCAAATATTGATGTTGAAAAACAGATTTTAAAAATGGAATCTGCTAGACTAACCCTGAAATAGCATTTGAGTGCGACAGTGAGGACATCAGTCACAAAAAACTAATGCTAAATGCTGGTCGTTGGTAGTCAAAAAATGTTTAATGATCCATTGGGTAAAATAAAGGATGAATAAAAACTGAAGGCTGGCAGGGAACAGAATGGGCTAAAGGCATATGCAGCAGCTCAATTGTGTGAAGGTAGCAGTAATGAGCAAGAAAATTAATACTAACAAAGGGAAATACATAATGATAAAAGCATCAGCACCCAAAAGGATTTGATACAGCATCAGCAGTAAGAACTTCAGAAACAAAATGTTTCGTCTTTTCTGAGGAGTTTTACTAGCACTTCTTAACCACTTGACTGACAAATGCAGTTGTTGAACAAATGCTTTTAAGGAGCATTTAGTTAATCAGCTCCTGCATACAAGCAGGGTTTTACGCAAACCTGTCCTCCATACAAGACTGCCTTACATCAGCCATCTACTAACTTAAAAGCAAACTTGAAGGACTATGAAAGAAATAAAAGAAACTTCAAATGATATGCATCTTACATGTAATGAGATATCTCATCACCCCCAGCCAAGTGGTTAATCCAAGCAAACAATATTTATGCTCCCCAGACCTCCTGGAATTTGGAACCAATCAAAAATTCCCAGCTCAACTATAAGTATCAAACGTACTATTAAACAAGACAAAAAAAATGCTAGTCCACAATGAAAAGCATGGGGTGCTCTTTCATATCCTATATCAATATAAATTAATTACATATAAAGATATTGGTATTCAGTGGAATAGAGCGCCTAAATATATATTTTCTAGAAAATCTTTAAATGAACTAAAGTCTAGGAGCGAAATATAAATGAGAGTTTTGTTTATAAAACTACACTAGTTTACTGTAAATGTTTGCACTTCATGTTAGATGTTATAAATATGTTGTATTAAAAAATGTCTCAGATAACTTGATGACAAATTAACATCTAATTTGCTAGGACTAAAAAGTAATCGTACGCAATGTGCTTTGAATTTCAGAGAAATATGACCGGACAAAAGGCATATAAAAATCTTCGTTTTGAACAGGTTTCCTTGAATGTGTTTCCCATATATTGGCATAAAATCACATTAAAACACTTCATGAACTATGAGCAACTATTCATTTATAATTATGAAAGTCAACACATTGAAATCTTAAGATTTTTGAGTGGAAAAAAATTGCAGTCTGGGGATTTCGAACCTGAGGCCCTTTAATGGCAAACCCAACAAACTAACCACAACACCATGCGAGGCTTAGGATTTTGAAGTATATTATAGTCTTAAGTGGTAACCATGGGAATGGGACTCGTGGAACCATGGAAAAGCAAACAAAAGGGAAGCATTTAATTGGGGATTAAGTCTGACATCTATCTAGCTCATGCCTTTATCTGCCCTGAGGACAATTTTCCAGCATCTGTAATGGAATTCCATTATTGAAACATCAACCAGAAAGTAACTTTGAGCCAGTGGAAGACTTGTGAGGAATTCTAGCAGCCAATAGACCAGAGAGGTATCAGATTTCTACACACACCGTACAGTTTATACCATGGGCTGCAAGAGATTTGATTTGTAATTCCAATAGGATGCAATACATAAAATCAATTTCATTACTAATAAAAACAACCAACCCCAAAAATAAAATACCCGCAAATCCATTACAAAAATTTCTCCACTTTACACTTCTCCCCACTGATTGGAGTCACATTTACTCAAGATCAAGTGGGTGCAACTGAATGCTGTAAGGCTTTCCCAAGTTAGTACCCCTCTCTTATTTAACAACAACAAAAGTATTTGAAGTAAAATTTCAACAGCAAAAAAGTTACAAGTGTGCTTTTAAGAACATTGACAAATTCCTTTCTCACTGCATTCCAGGATAAAGCACAACCTATCACTAGGAAAGCCGGATGTCATTGGAGGAAAATGGTATAATCGCCACTTAACACACTCAACGCAGATGCCTTGAATTCAAGGCATGCCTCGTTACCCTGGGAGGTTGATGCCTTGATGTCAAGGCATGGGGTCCCATTATGTTCGTAGCTAAGTAAAAAATTATTATTATATTGCATAAATTTTATGTTTAAAGCATTTATAATAATGTATTTATTTATATATAGAAGAAAAAAAAATATTTCGGACAAGAATACTTTTTCATGAAATAGGCCAGCATTGAGTGTGTTAAGGTAGCTAAAAAAATCATTATTAGGCACTGTACGTTAATAATCTATTTGAAAAGTCCATTGTAATAAAAGGTACAGTGTAATATTACTATTTTGTTTTTGAATAACCCATGAATAGGGTAGTTTTCTATTATTTTTTCTTTGTCTTGATCAAATGTTTATGACCTCTAGAGTTCACATTTTAAACCATTTGATTTTTAAATGAAGTTAGGTATTTTTCCTCATAAATTAAAAAGTGAAAAAATTCAACAACAGGAAAACTTCACGCCATGCTTCGCAGTAGTTGAGGACTCCACAAACAGGATGCCCTGGAGCCTCTAAAACGACTATTAATACTATTTTTAACAGAGGAGACTTTTGGAACTGTGTTAGTTTTCATAGCTCATCATTAATACACACTCACTAGAACTGAGGCACTCTGAAATACAAAGGTAAGTTCAGGAAACGAATATTTTCTTATAATACCTGTTACTTCAGCAAGAAGGCAGCACATCCTTCCAATTCCAAGCTTTTTCGAATGTTCTTAAAATTAACATTAAATTCTCTAGTAAACTGGGATTTCTCCATCTAAATTTTTTGCATAACATGAATACATTTATGGTGGTTTATCACTAGCAATTAATGAATTCTGTTTTCTTTGATGAAGGAAACTATCCTATTCATAATTTTTTCTGACAGCTATTAACTCTGATTGCGTCAAAATTAAATTGTATTACACAATTCCACAGGATTTGGCATTTGTAAAATTTTAAAAGGCTTACAAACAATGACTGTGATACTAAAATTATGAATTTTTTATTTAGCCATTAGGTTCATCATTGAATGGGTATGGTTTGTATCTTGTAGCCTTGACATAGTTAATAGTTTCAGGCTTAACACTGTGGAAATCTTTCACTGTAGGAATGAAGGTTGAAATTGAAACACTGCAATTTCCGCACACAGTTTCATTCTCTACGACCATGGTTTCGTTGCATGTTGCCTTGCAACGAAACCATGGTCGTGGAGAATAAAACTGTGTGTGGAAATTGCAGTGTTTCAATTTCAACCTTTATTCCTACGTTGTAGTCTTGACCCGTGGTCCCAAGATGCACCCTCCCCCCCCCCCCCCCACTCATGCGCAACTCACGCACCTGCTCCAGCCGCGCTTGCTCAGCCTCCTCCAGCCGCTTGAGGCGCTCCTCCTCCTCCCGCTCCAACCGCTCCTCTTCCTCCTTCATCTTCTTCAGAGCCTCCTGCATGGCCGCTATAGTCTTCTTCCCAGGCCCCTTCTTCTTGTCATCCTCCTTCACCTCCTTAGCACCCTTTTTCTTTTTCTTCTTCTTGTCGTCCCCTTGAAAGACAAATCAAGCCCAAAACTCAGCACACTCGGTTGTACAGAGGAAATTCTTTCAGGACTACTATCCCCTTCAAAGACTAAAACACAGCGACGACCGGTTTGTGTACTCTCATGACCTCTCGCGCTGTAAAATTCAGTGAGAGCACAAAATTGCCACATATTCACATTTGAAGGCACTTTTATTGCCATTGAGGCCTAACTGAACATCCGCTTAAGGCTGTTCTATACCTGCCTTTAAAAGGCCGTTGCAGATGGTTAAGCCTGACGCGACTACGACTTTATCGTAGCAGCAGGCATCTTGGGCATTATTTACATTATAGAAAAAGGATTGTTTTTAGTCTTTAGTAAAATAGATTTTTTGTAGGTTTATTTGTTAGTTTATAAAAAATAGCCAAACTTTCCATTTTTTGTCTATTTTCAGCAGCTATTTGTTAAGCTTAGAATACGATACGAAGATTTTGCTTCAACTCTTTACTAAGCTTGATCCTTCATCTACCCATTCAAATAACAACTGCTGATGCTGTTTCTATAGCTAGGCCATAAACCCATTAGCCATGGAGCATGTATCGCGTTTTTAAACTAGTGATGCGCGTGAGTTCTTTGCAAAGATTTCTTCCTTTGGCGGCCTACCCCCACTCCTGCTCTAAGGCGTTCCACCCCTCTTGTTTACAAAACCCCTCATGGGTTCTGTCTCTGAGCGAGCTTGTGGGTTCCCAGAGCAGTGTCAGATTACACCTCGGAGATAACTCCCCCCTTCCCCCCCCCCGCCCCCCCCCAAGCTGGATGGACGAAACCGAAAATGTTCTTTCCAAGCTTTACGGAGAGTATCTGAGGAGTGGGATATGAATACCGATTTCCACGGCGAATGATAATGCGAATAAAATCATGCGCATCATGCGTCGTGTGACACGGAAATCTCCTCGCATGAAATTCATTCCCATGGTCATACGATCAAAATTAGCACATGTTCTAATTTTGATCGTATGATTCCTCGAATGATCACGTGATACGAGCTCACGACGTTCGTCTTTGTTTTATGGGGATTCAAATTGAGCAAGTGCCGGACGAAATGCAATTATAATTGGTTTTCAGAGCTTTTCCGTATACAATTAACTGGCGTGCCCATGTAGTATATAGAATCATATGTAATTCTTATAGGTATTTTTATATAGGCATTCCCCTAGTGTAGTTCTTCAATTAATCACGTTTTGGCGAAGGTTGAGTTGAAAGTAATATATTATGTAGGTATTCTATGATTTTGATAATTCTTGTGACCAGTAGGTATAGAGCAATAAAGTATTAGAACAGAACATGAAAATTATAACTGAAAACAAAACATTGAAATATCTCCATCGGCACTTGTCCGTTGTCTCTCATGCCATTCATGAGGATGTCACCTGTCGTAATTGTTATACAGCTACCACGAACTGGATTAATTAGAACAAATAGCACGTATCTAACCTTTAAATAGTACACTATCTATTATGATAGATATTCCTACACACTTCATGCATAATTAAACTTATTTTACCCTCATGAATTCTTGCTGAGTAATCAGGGAACGCTATATCCCTATACGGTCATGCATAACCGTAATCGTATCCATATGGATACGATTCGCCCGTCGGAAAATGTCTTAGCGTAACAGCAAGCCAGAAACGAATTGCAAAATGTCAATATAATGATAAACATCTATATCAAAGGTTGAATTAGGATCTCTTGTCACAGTAATTGCTTCTCTCGTCGTCGTTTCCGATGTTTCATAATCATGTCTGGTGAGATTTAATATACAATAGCAGTAATTCCACAGAGAAAAAATCATTCGCCTTGACCGGGATCCCGGTCAAGGCGAATGATTTTTTTCTCTGTGGAATTACTGCTATTGTGCATTTTCAGCGGGTAACGCCGTTAAGGTCCTCGCGGCTAGTTCGCGATCCTTCAATTTGAGATTTAATATAGTATGAAATTTCTCCAGCGTCTTTCTTAATGAATTACGATAGGCCTCACAGTGCTATAATAACAGTTCATTTTGAATCAGGCCTAGAATGCCTTGACCTCTATCTCTCCTCTCTTCTTCTAGTTTTCTCCGGCAAAATTTAATGTCATTTTCGTGAGCCATATCTAAAGCAGAGATGAAGTGGTTTTTTTGAGACAATGACCGCAGATATTGATTGACGATTACCAAAGAACTATATCAGGGAAAATTATGCCAGAAATAAGCGATCACAGATAAAAAATAGAATTTATATAAGGTACATGAAATAGTAAAGCCGAGGAGCGGAGATACTTTTCATAAGCCGGCCAACCACTATGGAAAATCACTTTGATTGGACATGAGAACTATATTAGCGAAGTAGCATTCGTAAAAACCTAATAGGAATTTTTAGGAAGAACACATTTACGTAAACTTGTTTGCAGTGTATCTGAAAAGATCCAAACCCATGTTAATTCGCATATTGCATGAGCAATGGAAAAATAACTTTGTCAATAAAACACTTATTCTGTTAGTAGATTCATCCTTCGACGTGGATTTAAATAATTCACGCACTAGAACTTGGTGGATACGGAACTTATACGTTTGTTTATAGTGCAGTAATATGTAATTTAAAATCAGACAGAATGAGATACAGATTCTAGCTAATTCACTGGCACAAAAGTGACGGCGTGATGATTCATGGAACTTTTATATTTTTCCATCCCTGTACTTGCCTTATTTTCTTGCATGTTGAAAAATAGGTAAGATTTTTAGTGTTCCTGCGTCCCGCGGGATATTAGTAATAATCTCTGATTCACTAGAATTGCGATTATTAGCACATGTTTGGTGAATATTAATGCCCTGCCAACACCCTGGGAGTGGCTTGCACGGCGCTACAACAAAATAGACTCTCCTCAGGCCATGCCTTCAAGGTGGCTTGCAGGGTGCACTGTAAATGCACACAATTTCAGAAACATGCATTGTACCACGTTTTAAATCATTTACCAAAACATATACATTTCTTTTAACAAAATATCATAAGAAAATTATAAAGTCTAGCTCTAGGAAAAAAGGTGTAGGTATTCATGACTGATAGGGTTGATTTGAGAAGTTAGGTGATCGCAAGCGATCGGTGCGGGGCCCAAAAAGAATACAATTATTTTTTTCTTTTTTTATAGATTTTGTTGTTATTACCCTTAAAAATGTTCGTGGCCTATTTCTATCATAGGTTTATTAAGTAGGATAGTAGTAAGTATTCTCCTTGTTTGATAATACAGCATGGTGAATGGCCGCCACTGCCACACACCATTGCGGTGGCTTGCAGGATATTATGTAAATGTAGGCGTTTTATGAATACTAAACTTCTAAACCGTTTTGAACCGGCATTATTTTTGACTCGATTGGATGATACCCTATTGATTTAGAGAGTGGAAATACATACTGTTCTATGTTTGTAATAATCTTAAGTCTTCCACTCATTCTCTGTACTGATGAAAGAGGCACAGTTGATGTCGTTGAGTTATCTACGAAATGAGTGTACAATATGTTTCACCATTTCAGTTCCTGAAAAGGAGCATTCTTCGGATTCTGAAAGTTGAAACCAGGGCATAGTGTACAACGGATTAGCATTCAAAAAAGAGTTCTCGTAAAATTTAACCTGCCTCAGTGATTCATCAGTTAGGATCTGGCAGAGAAAGACACGCTTCTACGCAATGACTGTTCACTGTCAAGCTTACATAAGGAGGGCTCGGCATAATTCATAGGGTCCTAGGAAATGAAAAATTTTATTTATTTATTTTAACTGCCATAAGCGTGTTATAATACGCCAAAACATTTTCTGAAATCCGAATAACATAATTTTAAAATAGAGAAATGAAATAGGAATATTAAATGTAATTAAATAAGAAGAAACGTATCCACTCAACATTCTATTAATATTATTTGCGACAATTCACACCATGCTGGAAAAAATACATGCACACCGTGTTCATTTAATATAAACGCCCAATAAAATTTCCCTTGACTTTCGTGTTTCATTGAGTTAAGAAATTAGAAGCCAAATCGTCATGAGCGCAATTTTTAGCTGCCTTTTGACCTAAGTGCACATTTGGTATATTTATGATACTTTGTTTCTCTCATGGTTCATTGCATTACCTATCGCAAACTCAACTCCGTGATACCGAACACCTAACTACTGCTTGTAATCGCGCTCTAAATATCTGTACAATATTTACCATCATTGCAAATTCAAGGTGGGACGAATCATTATTTCGTAATAGAAAGTGAAACGATGCCCACGCAAGAAACAGGAAGATTTGAGACCCCTTCATTTGGTCATAGATAAGAAAGGGTCGGGTTCTAAGAATCTCGAGTGACCGCCGTCGAGATATCTCCCTTTCTTTTCAGTCATAAAAAAAAACACTCGCGAGGGGGACCAGAGAGATGCTCTGACCGCTATCATGTTACATCTAGAGGAGGGGGAGAAGAGGTGGAGAAGGCCCCCCATTCCACTTTTTTATACCGCCACCTATGCGGGGAATCGTAGAACTAATCCCAAAAATCCGTTACATCTGAGAAAGGGTAGAAGTATAGAGCAGCCTTAACTCCGGATCTGTGTAATTTGGATTCGCACAAGTCCAGGACTTGCTGTAATTGCTCGTTTTTAGCATTTAAATCGTAAATACCACGTTAGGAAATGTTTAAGCAGCATATTGTAAACTAATGATTCTTGTTCACATATGAATTCTTTGAAATTCCCCAATTTGAAAATTCAAACAAAAAAGATCCTCTGCATTCTTCCAGCAACAGTATTTTCAGAACAGTGAACAGAACAGAACAGTATTTTCAGAAAAAGCCTTCAGTACTCCTGGAAATTTGGTAGATAAAAAAAGAAATTGATTAGATGCCGACAGAGTGAATATGCTACATTTTCTAAACAAAAAATTTTAATGTTTTCATTGAATTTTCAATTTTATTTAAGAAAAATTAAATTTTGATTTACTTTTAAAATTCCCATTCTTTATATGTATTTGCCCTCGAACAACATGTCCTTAATTTCATTGAGTGGGGACTATATGACCATTATTCATTTATTATTTACTTTAAGAAATAAGATTCAGTTTCGATTGGGTTTAATTACAGAATTCACAAGAAAGGAAGCACTATCAAACAAGCTACAGATAAAAATGGAGATTTGAATTTAATGAAATTGAGGATGATTAGGATTCGGATTCGATAAAAAAAAAAATTCGGATTCGGGATTCAGATTCGATCAAATTTTAGAATCGCCCCTTCACTAGTCAGTATATTACATAACGAATATTAATTATTTTACTTATATGAGTTTGAATAAAAAAATTATAATTGAAAAGCTATTAAATTTGGCACAGTAATTAAGAGTGGAGAATGCTTCAACTCATGCATTACCCATTGAATTAATGGTTCAGCCTGTGTGACAGAAGCTTCAAATTTTCTTTCTCACGCGGCATAGCCTCGGTAGAACCCAAAGTGATTGAGATGTTGATATCTCACCATCGCCATCCTCTTCGGCCGCATCTTCCTTCTCCCCTTCGTCCACGGCAGCACCCCCAGCTTTCCCTTTCTCCTCTGCTGCCTTGGAGTCCTTCGAGGGCGCCTTCCCCTTTTCTTCTGCTGCCTTTGAGTCCTTCGAAGGCACCTTGCCCTTCTCCGCTGCAGCCTTCTCCACAGGAGCCTTGGATGCTGGTGCTGCTGCAGCTGCCACACCCTCCTCCTCCACCACGCTCTTTCCCTCTTCCTGACCCTCTTCTGCAGGTTTCTTGACCCCTTCCTGTATTTGGCAACATTATTATCAGATATGAGTGAATACTACAGTGAATACTTGAATACCTCAAATACTAGAAAGTATTTGATACTTGAGAACTCCAATATTAATGCAAAAAGATAAAGTTCCAATACCTCGAATATTTCACCATACACCATTGGGTGCCCACACACAGCATGTTTTGGCGTTTGAAGGACTACGTCATGTGCACAGCAAGAAGATGGAGGCGATATGAGTCTGTTGATGGCCTAAGCCACATAATTTATTGTAGAAAGACAACAGTTTCAACAAATTGAAATCCAGTGAAAAGATTTTTTTTTCCACCATAAATAATAAACCAAAATTAGTAATAGCTAGTCAGGATTCAAAATCCAAGAAAGTTTGTACACATTGCCACCAGTTACCGCTTGATGCGACCTTCTATTCTGTTACATATTCATCATTAATTTATAAGAGGTCACTCAATGTGTCTCTTCATCTAAATCGTACGTTCACAAATTGCTTGTTAATTTTATTTATGAGTTACTGAGGAGTCAGGGGGTAAGAGGTCAGTGACTCCAGGGCTAAGACAAGGGCAGAACATGCCCATGGACCACCAAGACCGTCATGCGTGGTGAAGAGCCACATCCTCCTCGAGGTGCCCCTGATATCGCTTAACAGATCTAGACATGGTGGTCAATAAACAGCTCCCATGACCACAGTGCATCTCTTTGCTAAGCGTGACCGCAGCTGCGAGGTGGAGGGTAAGAAGTTGCTAACAGAGAAACTCCGGACACAGGGCGATCTCCAGTTTTAGCCAGCCCATGCATGTGGGGCCTTGTGTAGGTGGACTCTTTTAATTCCCTAGCTACTCGTGGGACCATATATGGAAACCAATTCTAAAAATTTAATGGAGTGTGCTGAAAAGCATACTCTTGACATTGACTCTTTCTCATTTCCCCGGTGGAGGAAGCGATACTGCTGGAGAGCCCCTGCCGGGCTGCCAATGAGGACGCAGCCCCCACCACCCTATCCCTACCGGTGGAGAAAGCAATACTGTTGGTGAGCCCCTGCAGGGCTCCCAATGAGAATGCAGCCTCCACTATTCCATCCCTACCTGTGGGGGTCCCTATGGGGAAACCCACTCACCTTAGCTGCTCCTCCAATCCTTCGGGGGAGGAGTTGGGCGACCTTTCTGACTCCTCGGAGTCAACTATTAAGGAGGCTCTGAGTCGGGGGCCTCTAGTAACACCATAGGGAGCACCTCTCAAAGAATGGAGAGGCTCACTACAGGGGGAAAGCGGACTCGTGCCACCAGGAGGAGACAGAAGAAAAGGCAGGGAGCGAGGGGACGTGGTGAGTCTGGTGGACCCCCCTGCTCATGGGAGTAGGGATGACAGAGACTCCCCCCGCCTCTGCCACAAAGAGGAGGCGTATCCCAGGGGATACGCCTACCAGCAAGGCTCAGAACACCAAGAGGGCCAAGACTGGTTCTTGGCCCTCATATGCAGAGACGTCCAAGAACCAAAAGAAAATGACCATCATCACAGTACGGTATCCTGAGGTGACGATGATAGAGGAATGGCAGGAGGAGATAGAGAGGAAACTGGATAAGGTCCCAGAAGACCAGGACCTCCCTGTCTTTCGGGGGACCAGGTTGGCAAACCAGCGGGGCAGTTGCAAAGGGACATTGGAGATTATTTGTGACAATGACCAATCTGCAGCCTGTTTAGCTGAAGCAGCAAAGAAGATGGGACCTATTGAGGGGACGAATCATGAGTTTTAGCCCCTTTAAGGCTGCTGGGGAGGATGGGGTATTTCCTGCAATCCTTCAGGAAGGGCAGGATCTGCTCCTCCTTCCAATGGTAAGAATATTTTGCTCCTACCTGGCGTATGGATATGTTCCAAAAGCCTGGAGGGTCACCAAGGTGGTTTTCATACCTAAACCAGGTAAGACGGACTACACAAGAGCAGACTCCTTTTGAGGAATCAGTCTTATGTCTTTTCTATTGAAGACACTAGTGTGAAACTATCTACTATCTTTTCTAGTTAGAAAATATAGTGGACAGGTACATAAGGGATGGGCCATTAAGGGATCACCCCCTGCACCCATATCGACATGCCTACCAGAAGGGAAAATCCGAGGAGACAGCGCTCCACAATCTTGAGATAGTAAAAATATACCTGTATCTGGACCTATCCTCCAAGATAAAGCTTGAGAGGAAGCATTAAAGCTGGGATTAGAGGATTTTCAAACTTCAAATGGATGGCTAGAGAAGTTCAAAATGAGGTGGAACCTAAGCTCTTTGAAAATATGAGGAAGTGAGGCATCGGTACCTCTTGATGTTCATGACAGGTGGAAGGAAAACCTTGTTGAACTCATTGATGGTTATTACAAAAAAGACATATTTAATGCAGATGAAGCAGACTTCTTTTTATAACCTACTCCCTGAAAGGCCTTTGGTTTCTAAACGGTGTTGATTCTATCGGGATCGTAGCCAATCAACTTCGTTACTTTTAACGCCGATCACAGGGAATCTTTAGGAACGCTTAAATCACAACTGCACATTTCGGATTCACTCTACGAACTAACTTTAATGTACCGACGCCACCGCCAGGAAGCGCCACAATTACAGCTTACAACACATACTTACAGAACTACAAGAAAGAGTGCAGCACATAAGCATAAACATACAAATGATGGCTGCCAAATAAACATAATGAATCATGAATATACTTAACACCTCTCCTCAGGATTCAATATAAAAATTGAAACTTACTGTATCACCAACAAACGGACAGGAAGAAGGAACAAAAAAACACTTCATAAAAAAAACAACAACAGTCATTAACATGTGCTCAAAATTCAAAAGATACCTAACTTATTAGTGAGCTCTTTGGTTCTTGGCCCAGTTAGGGATTTTGTCAGCAAATCAGCTAAATTTTCATTTGTTCTAACATACTTAAAGACAATTTCTCCTCTACTAAGTAAGTCCTTAAGGTAGTGAAACTTAACAGAAAAATGCTTTGACCTATCATTAACAGACCTAGTGCCTGCAATGGCGATAGCACTTGTATTGTCAGCAAGTATGGGACATGGCCTTGACACAAACTCCCCCTGACCTATTTCCACCAAAAAATCCCTTAACCACTCAAATTCTGTGGCACTTTCATACATGGCCACATATTCAGCATGCGTTGATGATGTTGATGGCGATTTTTGCTTTCTACTTCGCCAGGAGATCACTCCCCCACCTAGAACAAAACAATACCCAGAAATAGATCTACAATCACTCAGGTCATTAGCCCAGTCAGAGTCTGCATATATAGTAACCTTTTCACCAGTCTTAACATAGTGTAATGCATAGTGTTTTGTCCCCTTTAAATAATGCAGAATGTGCTTCACATTCTCCCAGTCACTTCTTACTGGATCTCCACAATGTTGACTGACAAAACAAACGGCACTAGAAATGTCAGCTCTGGTGTTCGTTGACAAATGCAGCAAAGATCCAACTGCCTTCCTGTAGGTATGTTCACAAAATTTTTCACTTGCATTTCTCTCAACGTTAACACATCCCATTTCAAGTGGAGCACTGAACCCCCTAATGTCTAAAGAAAGGAACTCTGTCAGGATTTCTTCAACATAAAGCTCCTGACTAACAATTAATTCCCCTTCAGATGGCCTTGAAATTACCATGGAGAGAAAATTTGAAACACTTCCTAAGTCCTTCATCTTAAGGCATGCTGATAGCTCAATTTTGACATTTATTACATATTCCCTCTCACCAAACAATAAAAAGTCATCAACATAGACAGCTAATATCACTCCAGTTCTGACATACACACAAGGTTCCTTTACACAGTCCTTAAATTTTAATTTCAATAGTATATCATGCAGGTGACTGTTCCAGTTGCGCCCAGACTGTTTTAGCCCGTATATACTTCTTTTCAACTTGCAAACAAACACACCATTATCCTGGGTGGAAAAACCAGGAGGTTGCTCCATATAAATTGGTACCTCCAAAAAACTATTGAGATAAGCCCCAACCACATCAAGTTGATCTAACTCCCATCCCCTTTCTACAGCAAGTGAAAAGAGAGTTCTTATTGTCTTCTTCTGTACAACAGGGCTGGAAGTCTCATAATAATCTAAGCCGTACACTTGTCGAAAGCCCTGTGCAACCAGCCTTGCCTTGAGTTTCACAATCACCTCCCCAGACCTTTTAACAGTGAATACCCACTTACTACCAATGACATTGGCCTCCTTAGGCCGTGGCACTATCTCCCAGGTCTGTAGTTCCTTCATGGTGTCCAATTCCTCCAGCATAGCAGCTCTCCACTCGGCCGACTGTGGCCCATTCAGGGCCTCCTGCCAAGTCTTAGGAATCTGCATTTCTTCTGGGGTTTTCACTTCATGCCTTACCAGATTACAGCATGGGAGGCTGCATGGGGCTCTCATTTCCCTCCTCCTTCCGGATCGTCTAGGGCCATCATCTGCATTAGCCTCTCCTGAATCGGGTGTGGCCCCTTGGGAAGGCCCAGCAGTAGGGTCCTCTCCTGGATCTGGTGCGGCTCCTACCTCTCCCTGTGTGGCCCCTTGGGTAGGCTCAGCAGCAGGATCCTCTCCTGGATCTGGTGCGGCTCCTACCTCTCCCTGTGTGGCCCCTTGGGTAGGCTCAGCAGCAGGATCCTCTCCTGGATCTGGTGCGGCTCCTACCTCTCCCTGTGTGGCCCCTTGGTTAGGCTCAGCAGTAGGATCCTCCTCTTCTGTGAATACTACAAAACCTCCTTCTCTGGCATGAAACTGTGGTTGAAGCCCATTAAGGCCCCTAGTGGACTTACTGGGGAAGATGTGTTCTCTGAACACCACATCACGACTGATAATCACCCTCTTTAAATTCAGCTCCCAAAGTCGATAGCCCTTCACTCCCTCTGGATACCCCAGCATTAAGCACTCTGTTGCCCTTTTCCCTAGCTTGCCCTTCTGCTGGGTCTTTGGTATCCAAGCCCATGCCTGGCATCCAAACACTCGCAGGTGTTCCAGGTCACTTCTCTGGATTGCCCTTCCCAGCCATTTTTCCAGTGGACATGAGAAGTTAAGAGGAGTTGATGGGGTCCTATTTCTCAAGTAGCACGCCGTCTGAAGAGCCTCAGCCCAAAAATATCCTGGCATTCCAGCATTAATCAGCAAACATCTAATCACGCAACTCAGAGTCTGATTAGTCCTTTCAGCAAGGCCATTTTGTTGGGGGGTTTCTGGTACCGTTCTTCGATGCAGAATTCCTTTCTCCCTGAGGTAGGTATCAAACTTGTCTCCAATGTATTCCCCTCCATTATCACTTTGTAACTGCTTTATCTTCTTGCCATGAAGAACTTGAGTCATAGCTCGGAAGGTCTTGAATTCTTCAAATACATCACTCTTACTTTTGATAGCTACAGCGGTCACAAATCTTGATGCTTCATCCACAAATGTGACAATGTATCTCTTACCTCCTATTGACTGGGGTGTTATCGGACCCGAAACATCAGAGTGGATGCGTTCTAGTACTTCCACTACTTGCTCTTCACGATGGGGAAACTTTTCCCTTCTCATCTTCCCTTTGATACAGGTTACACATTTATTATCTTCACTTTCTCCTGAATGGTCAGTCAAGTCTTTGAGAAGAGTCGATTTCTGCAAGATCTCCTTGCTTGGGTGGCCGAGCCTCTCATGCCATCTATCAAAGGTCACCAGGTTCGCCATCCTGATCTCATTCTTTACTGGGTGATCAAGTTCCTCCTTAATTTCGTCCAATGTGACACCATTCACAGTGGTAACATAGTACAACCTTGCCACTCGGTGGGCTTGGAACAACATTTTCTCTCCCTGAAAAATTTTTGTCACCCCTTGGAATGAGATGAACTTCAGCCCCTTCTCCTCTATCTGCCCCTGTGAAAGGAGATTGTCTTCCAGCTCTGGAATATATAGGACGTGCGAAAAGGTAATGTCCTTCCCACCACATTCTTCAGATAAATGGAGGGTCACTTTACCTACGCCTGCTATTTTAAGGGGTGCTCCATCCCCAACCTTCACGATGCCACTATAATTTTGGAAGTCTTTGAAAAGGTCTCTGCGAGGGGACATATGGTCTGATGCTGCGGAATCAAGTGTCCACACACCGTCGTTCATCGGCACGTTCCTCCTCGTACACAGCGCCACATGCTCCCTTGTTATAACTGATGCGGTGGCCTCCATCCTCTTTTCATCTGTCTCCGTTTTTCTCGGACACACGGCCGCAATGTGACCTTCTTCGCCACAAGCGTAGCACCAAAACTTCTTGTTTCGTGGTGGCTTCGTTTTCCGATACTTGGGTCTCTGTCCAGCATCGCTACTTTTGCCCTCTTCAGCGCTGCTGTCCGGAAAATACCTTGCTTGGCGGGGCTGCGCAGGTTTGTGATATGTTTTTAGCGCAAGATGTTTCATCTGGTTGACATTCTTATGCTGTTCTTCCTCTTCCAGAAGGTATTGCTTTACGATGGCCAACTCCATGTTGTTGGGCTGAGCCGTGAGGGTCTTAATGGTGATCTCGTACTTCTCCTTCGGAAGTCCAGTCACACATATCGCGGCTAACTGTCTATCGCTGAATCCCATACCGTTCTTAATGAGGACCCTATTCATATTCACAATACTATTGCAGTATTCCTGGACACTCATTTCATCCGTCTTCTCAAAACTCGCCAATTCACGCAATTTTAATGTGGCACCATATAAAGAGTTTTCATTGCATACCTTATCTAGAATGCTCCAGGCCTCCTTCGCCTCCTCACAGTCCATAACGTCGTATATAAGCTCATCACTTACACTCCTCATGATGAGGGCCAGCGCCACGAGATTGTTCTTCGCGCGCTTTCTTACCTCGGCTTGAGATAATACCGCCCCGGCAGAATCAGCGTAACCGATTATGGTCTCCCAACAATCTTTCACAAGCATCTCCGACTTAATCCTCGCCTTCCACCCATTGTAATTCTTCCGAGTTAATTTCGGAATAGTGAAGGTCTTATCGTCGTGATCCATCGATGCCTCAGCCATCTTGAGTTCGCAAGTGCACCGTCGTAATTTTCTCCCGTACAGTTAATAATTTTTCACTCACTTCGCGCAGTGGAAGCGTGCTGGGCCCATAACCTGTTGATTCTATCGGGATCGTAGCCAATCAACTTCGTTACTTTTAACGCCGATCACAGGGAATCTTTAGGAACGCTTAAATCACAACTGCACATTTCGGATTCACTCTACGAACTAACTTTAATGTACCGACGCCACCGCCAGGAAGCGCCACAATTACAGCTTACAACACATACTTACAGAACTACAAGAAAGAGTGCAGCACATAAGCATAAACATACAAATGATGGCTGCCAAATAAACATAATGAATCATGAATATACTTAACAAACGGGAATCATGCCATGGAGGAAATAGGAGCAAGGAACGATTCTCAGTTCTTTTCTGCTGCATGCTGATGGCAGTGAAAAATTTGAGCCACTTGTGATAGGAACATTTATGAAACCTAGGTGCTTCAAAAATGTTAAGAAGCTGGCTCTATAAATGCTCTAGGAACTCCTGGATGACCACATCTATATTTTTTGAGTGGGTTACTACGGTGGATCCTAAATCAGGGCCAGAAATCGGAAGATAATTTTATTTCTTGCTTATTGTTCAGCTCATAAACTAGATGTAGGAAAGTTGAAGAACATTAAATTTATTTTCCCCCTCCCCCAACTGTAATACATACATAGTAAGCTGCAGCCTCTGGACCAGGGAGTGATTTCAGTAGTTAAAAGGGCAGATGGGGCTCAGAAGGTTGTTGTCTTGTTCAAAACATGGGAAATGCAGCAGATTTGATTGAATTAAAGCCGAACTTATTTCAGGCAAAGCATAGATTGTGTTATTCCTGAAATGGAGTGGATAGCCTATGCATTGCAAAATGTTTTCATAAGGCTGGGTTTTTGTGGACGAGTTTGAATCTACTGATGCACATGAGAACATTTTAGATGAACTAAAGGAATGGTCTGCACTCACTCAAGAAATTAATACTTCAGTCAATACACAAACAATGTGAATGCCGATGATGACCTTGTTACTTATGATCCTGGAAACAAGTGTACTGTAACAGGTGAGGTGGCTACAGACAGTGATGATGAACACAGTGAAGATGAGCATGCAAGTGTTAGTATTCCAATTTCAAATAAAAAGGAGGTTCGGGAAGTTTTAAGAACTTTGGAGTGTTTTTTCTAAACAGCAAAAACAGTATTGATAATTTAAACCTCCTTAACAAAGTGGAGAAAGCTGTTGGAGCAGAATATATTTAAAAAATGAAATAGAGATACATTACAACATATTTTGACAAAATGTTAGCATAGGGATTGTAATAAATAGACTGAATATTTTCCATAATCCCATAATTATTTTGAGGAGTACTCCCATTTTCCATTAGACCAAATTAATATGCATGATTCCATATCCTGAACATATATTTATTATGTCATATAATTTTGGTACCTCACATTTTTTCATTGGAATGATCATTATGTAGAACTGTCTGCATTAAAGATAAACAGCTAATAACAGAAAGCCACATAATACTAGTGTCCCTCTAATTATTGTTGTTATTTGAGTACTTGGAAAATTTTAAGTTAATTTTGAACATGCTCACAACAATTACAAATGCATTCAGATGAATTATGACTTACTTTTTAGTCGAAAAGTATTGGGCAGTGCCATTGCTAGATAGTAACTCTTTTGTTTTGCCAAACTTATTCAAATATCTATTAAAAAATTCCAGTCTGTGTAACCTCTTTAATGGGGCCCTCTCTATATGGAAGTGCCAAAATTTTGGTTCCTTCAATTTCGATTTACAGAGGTTTTACTGTATCATAGTTCATTCTTTCGAATTTTAGGTTATTGTTGCCAAGTTTCATTTCATAAAATTTTTATTTACGTCGTCATTCCATTGCAGTTCATCCAGGCCATGACACCCACCGACTCAGATTTCGATGAAACTTAACATGATTTATCTTTTCATGTAGATATGAGAGAATCCAAAGTTTTTCTTCTCTATCTCAACTCGTTTAGTTTTTAAGGCCATTTAAAGTGTAGGTCAAATTGCCTTTTATTCATTCCCGAGGACTCTTTGGGCACTTGTACCTCCAGAGGAAAAAAAATTGTATCCATCTTACATATCACTCAATTGTTATAAAAATGTGCAGTTTTATCAAAGAAACCATGAGGATTCCAGAAAAAATTGAGTTATATTCTCAAGCATGTACCTGATGATAACTTCACAAGTCGGAACGGTTATTAACGGAAGAGCATGAAGTGTGATCGTGATTTGTAATTTCCATATCTTTGGCCACGCAGTCCCGACGCACGTACAACATTGGTTCTAATTTGCCTGGTGTCGTGTTTTTCCAGCACTGTGCTTTTTTTGTAAACACTAATCGCAAGCGAAATAAAGAACTTAAGCTCTGCAATTATATAATTGTAAGTATCTACCGAAATGTTCGGGTGATTCTAACGTGCTCCTGAAAATGTGCAATACATTAATTCTTCAAAATTATTTGTTACTGCTGGTATTTTATCAGTTTCCAAGCGACGTCCCTGGTTCGAAACTCTCTCCCACCCGAACATTTCGCCAGATCACCCGATATCACACTTCAATATCTTCCGTTAATTTCATACACAAAAAACGACAGGGCGTGCAGACGTATTTCCGCAATGTACTAATTACGTGATTTAGGTAAATAACGTAATTAACCATTTTACGTACTAATAATTACGTAATTTTAGCAAATTACGTAATTATTATGTAAAATAGTTCAAATGCATCCCGGGTAAACAGATTAAAAATATGTAAAAGCAGGGACAGTCATACAATGAAACTGTGATGAAAAAAATTGGACATGGAGAGTCTCGAACCAGGGACGCCGACATTGTGAAGCGAGTACTTTACCCTTAACCCAAACTGCTCTGATTAAACATGACTAATTATTAGCTTCATATTGGCAATAAAATATTTCAAACTCGTTTTTTGACGAAGTTACTGAATATATAACCCTATATGGAGGGTGATTCGTAAATAACTAATCAAGGACTACCTGCCTGGCAAATTTCGTAAACATCCTAGATCCGAAACTTGGACACTCCCATTGTAAGGTTACCGGTCCATACAATGGATATAATTATGAAAAATCGCACTGTAATTCAGAAATACACAAGCTAGTGCAGGCATTGCTCAAAAAGATAAAATGTAAAAAAATCATCATATGAAGGAATACCAACTTTAAAAAAATGTGGTTTTTAAGTTCTATAACGTCAAATGTCACTGTGAATAGTTTCTTCATAAGAGAAAAGGCATTTCACAATTTATAAGTATTATGGACTTGACAACGTCCAATGGTTGGTTGGGTTGGTTGAAACATTGGTAGAAATATATCGTACAAAATTAAATCAGGATTGCTCTACACTTTAACAAATAAATGATAATATTGCTCTAATTCAGCTTATCCATGTTTCTTACTTAATATTCACTCTGTGTTGTTAAAGTATGCATGTAAAACCGAAAATTGTCCTTTCCCGCCATTTGCATTTTCCCGCAATTTACACTTTTTTCTAGCAGTCCCTAGAAAAGTGTAAATAAGGGGTTTTATTGTATTCTAATTTCAGAAAATCCAAGATAACTCAGGGTTACATAAATTACGGTGGATTTACATATGAAAAAGTTAAATACACATTGCTGAATTATTGCTCCATTTTATTTTTCAGACTGATCCACAACAATGCAAGAAATACTTTCAACAGCTAAGGGAAAATATTGATGGGATCCCTCCGCCCAACATCCTTAATTATGATGAAACCATCTTGGCAGATGACCCTGGTGGGAAACTGTTTATTCAAGAGGGGGGCACTAAATATCTGGAGTGAGTTTTGGACAGTTCCAATTCGGCCACTTACAGCACACGTTGTGAACGAATCTGAAAAAATGTGGGCTTTGAAGTTGGACACTCACCTGCTTCTTCAGGGCCAACTTCTTCTGCTTCTCTCGTTCCTTCTTCTCCTTCTTCTTCTGCGCAGCTGTCTTGACGGTCCCCTCGGCACCCTCAGCCCCCTCCTCCTTTGGTGGTGCCGCGGCATCCGCCCCCTCCTTCCCCTTCTTCTTTGGCACTTCCTTCTCCTCAGCCTCCCCTTCTTTCGCCGTACCCTCCCCCTCATCCTTCCTCACGCCCGTGTACTCAAACTCCAGCTCTGCCAGCATCTTCTCTATGTCCTCCTCATCATCATCCTCCTTCCTGCGCTTCTTCTTGCCCTTCTTCCCAGCCGCCTTGCCCCCCGCACCGCCATCCTCGTCCCCACCCTTAGCACCTTTCCCCTTCTTCCCTGCACCCTTCTTCACCGGCTCTGCTTCCTCCTCATCCTCTGAGGGCTTCTGCCCTCCCTCTACACTATTCGTCTCCCCATCATCGTCTGAATCCGCAACTAGGAGGGCAAAGCCTGCCCTTGGCTTGGTGCTCACCATAGGAACTAAATCGTCCTCACTATCATCGGAGGGGGCTTCTACCTTCTTTTTCTTCGCATTTGGTTTCTTGGCAGTGACGCTAACCTCTTCATCACTGTCATCCATCTTGGGTTTTTCTTCTTTCTAAGAGTTTGAAATTAGAAAATAGCATGAGTGATAGTTCTGTACAACTAGAAAGGATTACCTCAGCATCCACTGAGATTGATAACAAACCTCAATGTCACCTTCCAGTTCTTAACTATCAAAAATAAGCAGCATAAAAGTCTGAATAATTTCCTACTTAGGACATTCCAAGGAACAGTATGTAGTCAATTACCTAGCCACAAAATATAAGTTAACCAAAAAAATAAATTAATCTTTTAATAAATATGATTCCTTAACCCATTACAGCCAGTGGGCTGATATATCATCTGACTTACTTTACATCATTACATATTTGTAATGTTACATTACCTTTAAATCAGATGTAGTATGAATGATTTTTTCTTTCTCGTAATAACTGAAAATACCGTCAACACTGAGACAAATACATGATGGGTTTACAATATCTTCCATGAAGGTAACATTAATAAAATGATCACAGAAGTACAAGACAATGAAATTAGTTCACATAATTTGAAGACCCAAGTTAATATGGTAATTTTGCTATATCTAGTTTCATTGAATAAATTAAAAACCAAAAGTATAGAGATAAAGAATCAAAATATTATGACTCATGTAAGATGCTACAGAACAAAGTCTCAGATTCTGAGACCCTAACCTGAGTAGTTATGAAGCCAACAAGAGAATATTGAACACTAACTATTTTAAAAACAATTCATCTTGAAATAATACCAATATATCCATTGTTTGTTGCCTCCTTCCGAAACCACCTTCTTTCTGAAACATTCATAACATGTTTCAGAAGGAAGCAGTGATCACATTGGAATGTTAGCCACCTTAAAGACTCCTCTTGATGCTACACCTAAATTAGAACAGCAAATTTGGATATGTACTTCTAAACCCTGCATTCATCACTAAGTCTTATGAAAAAATCACTCAAGAAACATGGAAATGCATTACTTATTTATGAATACTACACACCTTGGAGACAAGACACAAGATAAGATCAATAGAACTACAATGACTAATGCTGTAAAACAAAGATTGCACAGATACTGTAGTAACAAGATATTTTCCTAATCAAGAAATCAGAATTAATCAACAAGTGAAAACTAAAAACTTTGGTTGCCAGTTCAATACCCATCCAAATATCACCTGAAGATCCATGAAAAGAAAACTATATAATGATAGGCAATAGAATAGAGGAGACAATGACTAAGGTTAAACAAGGAAAACACAAGCTTGAGGCGGCGAACCAGTACTTTTATTTAGGAAGCAGCATAAGTGATAGAAAAAGCAAGAAGTAAACCATGAGTAGGATAGCCCAGGTGAAGAGATGTAATAGAATGCCTGGCCAATAGACTAATAACATTATGCTGCATCTGCTCGGCAAGCGGGAGTGTTAACAATATCATTTAGGTAATTACTGTAGAACAATAAGATTTCCCCACAGAAACATACAAATTGACTGGATCAACAATACTGGGACATTCTTACTTCCGACACTGGTGCATGATGTCGAACGCAAAGCATTATTATTTAAGAGTCATACGGCTGCATGTAAGTGCGACCAGGAGGTTTACTGAGTGAACATCAAAGTGTCTACAGCAAGAGGCCATGGAACTGGACAAAATTTGAGCAGGACAAAGTTGTTTGGCGGTTAGTGAACTGTGAATGGAGAATCACCAGGATAACCAACGCCTCACAGAAACAATGCAATGCAATGCGGCGGCCAAAGGCACCTAACAAAGAGTGCAACTGCACTGTATTTTGTTGTCAGATAATTTATACACATCTCATTTAATTACTGTTGGACTTAAGTGGGTGATAGAAGCGCACACATTAATTTCTTGATATTCTTTAATGTTAAACTTACAATATTAAGGTCAACACCCTGCATTACCAATAATTTGTGGTCTCTGGTTAAACCAATATATATTTACATCTTTTCATTTGTATAACCATTTCTGTCCGCAGCATACCAGCAAGGATACATATGAGATAATCAGCGAGTGGGGGCAGTTCATGTGAATGAGGGAACCGTCGTGAGGTGTACGATAGGTAATGTGGAGATCCCAGAAAGGGGAGGATAGGAGTGTTACAGAAGGCGTACTACCAAAAGAATCTATTTACAGCTGCAAATATGTGAGTGGATGTAAGGTAACAACTCATCAGAACATACATCTTGAGCATTTTTCTTTTTGAAGGAGGCATGGATGATACCAGTAGCAGAGAAGTCAAGGCTGGAAATCCAAGTCAAGGTTGTAAATATAGTACTACCAAAGATTGATGAAGATAAAATGGACTGACAGGTAGCCATACAAAAGAAGCCCTAAGAAGAGCAGGAGAAAAGAGAGGTCTGCTGAAATCTTTGAAAAGAAGATAGGAGAATAATTCTCCTATTAAATTAAATTAATTATTAAATCAACCACACCTAGAGACATGACGACCTAATGAAGACAATCACTGAGGATAAATGAATGGATAATAATGGAAAAGAAAGGCCTTGCATGAGATATATGGAGCAAATAGCAAAGGATAAGGAGGTGAAGAATTACATAAACATGGAGAGGTTAGCCGACAGAAGAAATGAGCAGAGTGCTGAATCAAAACAATCCTAGGATTGTATACAGATGATGACTAGAGCATTTCTGGTAATTGAGGTGATCATTACATCTGCCATAAATATTTATAATAATACCATTTCTTTTATAGTATCATGGTTTCTAAAAATATTTTAAACTTGTTAGTGGTGTTTACTGAGCCTACATGTATTACTCCTAATATCATCCATGGTTCCTCAATGCTCTTCATTTACTTAAGATGAATTTGCCAAATAAGATGCAATTTCAGAAAACGAGAAATTGGGCCCAAAAGGAGAAGCTTGTGTGGATGGTGTTAGTAATATCTGTCCTCAAAATGCAATATTACTGGTTTATAAAGAGGAATCTTGTAGTACATATTTCTGAAGTGAGTATTAAAATAGGGCAATTTCCAAATCTGCAGTATAAGTTGAAGATGAGTCTGTATAAATGGATAAGACCTAAATACATGTGTAACTTTTTTGGGAAAAAGGTGTCTTTTTTAAAACATTATGAGCAAAGTTATCATTAACTTAATATCATCTACTGGAATAAAAATTCAATTGGTTGGAAAGAGTGTAATTCAGTTAGAAAAGAATTTTGTACTTTCTCTCGAAAATCAATGTACAGTGCTGCTTTCCATAAAACTACAAAATAATTTCATCATTGACTTTTATACCTCACAGCCACACGAGGATGAGGCAAGATACATTTTTGTGGAAATAGATGACATTAAATGCAGAAAAAATATTATTAATCTCATGACTGAATTTTGGGTCAGCATGATAAAAAGAACTCTTATAATTACTTGATGCATAGAAAAATAATGATTGCTACAATATTACCTGGTGTTATTTTGGTGTCATCTGAAGATATGCATCTAACTAGCTTAAAATTATGTTATAATGAACTTTACTTCAAAACCTCTAGAAAGACTAGGGTAAAATCATCAACAAATGGGCTATTGTTGCACACTCGCATTTAATTTCCCAATTGCCTTTGTTATTTAGCTTACAACACAAGGCCTTCTAGGCCTTTTAATACACATTTATTTCAAGAGTGAGAAACATCCACATTTCATGCACCCTAAATATTTAATAAACAAAATCTCATGGATTCATTACTTCTCAAATAAAAAATTATTACCTTATTCGGCTTTTTGTCCTTCTTGCCCTTTTTTTCATTGGATGCCAAGGAAATACTTTCTATATCCTTAGTCAAATCATCCAGATCATCATCGCCTTTCTTCTTCTTTTCTTTCTTTCCTTTCTTTTTAGTTGGAACTTCATCTTCTTCAATGATCTGTGCATCGTTATCTTCACTATTTCTAAAAAGAAATAACAAATCGCTACATTAAATTTTCACTTAAAACAACTAGCAACCTTATCCCAAAAATCCTACTACAAGACTGCCACCAATTAATACACATTTTCAACCAGTAATGTAATCACATGTGCCAAGTAACGAGGCAATTGGGCCACATGAAATTCATTAGTCAAGGCAATCCTATATCAGTGTAATATGTTCTTTAGATAATAAACCTCATTATCATTAGGTTTTTACTATGGTCTCTAACAGAGTTTCAATGCTCATTGAGATGAACGACTTCTTCTGATTTCCAAAGAGTACTCACTTAGATTTCCCCTTCTTGTCCTTTCCTTTGGTTGATACATTTTCAACTGCGGCAGAGGAGTCGACCTCTAACTCATCGTCACTGTAACAATATAACCAATAGGCATACACTGCACACAATAATAAATCGAAACAAGTGGTAGAAATTAATACTATCGTCCCCAATTACCCAGATATGTTACCCGTAATATAAAAAAACAAAATGAGGAGAGGGATTTAGATTATAAAAATGATAAGTTGAATGAATGCATGCAATTGAAGCACCCAATGCAACCGCAACTTACGGGCAAGTTTTCAATATGCTACGTGAATGGCGACCTACTGTAATACAAATAAACCGGGTTAACTTACGATTCAATTAAGTTAATTGTGCTCATTAAAGCACCGAATTCTGATAAACAACAATGTCTATGAACCTTAGCAAAAGCCGAACCTTTATTACGGCCTTACGATCATCAAAATATGACATTTTAAGGGCCACACTAGGCCTTAACTTACACTTCCTCTTCTTTTCCACCTTTCTTTCCTTTCTTCGCCTTTCCCATTATCTTTTATTGTGGACAGGGTTGCGGCTCTCGGTTCAACAATAAAATTTATATAGTTCGATGTAAATGTAGGAGGCTTCTCAATTCCAAAAAAGTTCAGACGTGCAACCCCTCGACGCAACAAATAAGCCCCCTAACTAGCTGTCGAGTACTAGGAATACCACATGCTTAAAAAAAATTACGCACGAAATTCGACATCGTCCCTGTATCATCCATTTAAATCACTTGAATGTTTGAGTGGTTTGAATAGGAGTAGATTTCACTCAGAGACATAAAGAGCCATTGAAAATCATGGACTTGACAAATATTTTGAGTAAATAATACAAGATCCGTAGATACATTGAAGAACGTAATTATTTTGTGACGATCTTAAATTAAAAGGAAAAGGGCATAGTGATGTTGAACATTTAATTCTAATTCTTCGGCGTAAAGTATACTTGTGTATAAATTTATACTTAAGTTACTACATGTACGTTGTAGTGCAAATGTGAATTCTTTATCCTTTAACACTATTCGAATGTGATATCCCTAGACTTCATTTGGTATTTCGCTGCTGTGTACTACAAAACGCCTTTCGATTTTAATGGAATGAATTACTTAACATATAGATAGTGTAGCCCACCATATAGAATGAAACTGGAAATATTTCAAAAATGTTATGAAACAATTCCCCCCCCCCCCTCCCCGGCATCCCTTCAGCTCTCAAGTGATGATACGATCGTATCCCCTTGGAAATTATCACCCTTTCGTAGATATCAGATTTTGACGGGTAGGTACCTACAAGCGCTTGTACAAGAAATTGTGCAAAAAATTGCATCGTGTAAAGCGGCCTTAAGAAATACCGTTTATTTAAAAAAATAGAGCTAAGAGAAGGACTGAATTTAACAAACAGGGAGGTAGCAATTATCTTGTATTATTAATTATTATTACTTGTGGGACGCATTATGATTTTTCCAATCGCAGACCGACTCCTACAATGACATGTGAGAAGGTTTTTCAATGCAGCGCACAGGGATACTATATAAATATTTACACACTCCCTGGCAGCGCACATTATTTACGTTATTTCACACGACCGAGATTCCCCATTCGTAAATTTTATCAATTTTTGAGGATCGTTCGATATCGATCATCTTCCTGCTCCTGCAGGGTTCATATGTTCGATATGACATGAGTTTTCCCCTAGGGTCGTCTACACGGTTTATCCGACAGTGTAGACTGGTGTAGACCATGGAGTATAAATAAGTACAATATTATAATGTCCAATGTGTAGACCTACCAATCGTGTCGAGCATCTATCTCCTAATGGAAATGGATTCTCGTAGGAGCAATCGTATGATCGTATCGACACCATCGACCCTGTAGATATCTCGTTCTGTCAACTGTGGCTAACTTCAAGAGTGTCTCGTGATCTGAAAAATGTTTTTACCGTTTTTACGTTTGTGGGTCATGTTATGGTAATTAGTAATATAAATTCTGTACGAAAATTTTTACTAGTATTGGCAGCTATTTCGCATGCCATAGTTCTTGATCATCTGAGTATTGACTCGATTCTTCTACTTAGTCATGTTTCTTGTTAGATGCTTCTTGAAGATTCTCTAAATTTCGAGTGATGCAACCACCTTACAGACGAAAGTATATATATATGGGGCCAAGATTCAAAGTTTACATCATTTCTGGCGTGAGTCTTGATGAAAATGGAGTTTCCTCACCTTGGTAAACACTGTCATGAAGGAAATTGTAACAAACTAGGTAATTCATTCATGAGAAACCCGTGTATGGTGTTTATTAAATATCTTGCTAAGCATATATTGCTGTGACAATTTAGGTATTTCTGTTGAGGAAACGTTGTGTTAACTAATTACCATGCGCATTATTAATGCATCATATTCCTGGTTTCAGATTTCCTGCCTATGAAGTGTGACGCCTGTGATAATATTTTCTGGTAAGTTGAGTACACGATCGAAATGCCTGTTCTTTAGGAAATATGCTCGTAAAGACATTATTTTTTTTACTTTGCAGTCAGGATCACTTCACCTACCGAAACCATAGCTGCCCATCAGCATACCAAAAAGACATTCAAGTTCCCGTGTGCCCTCTTTGTAACATTCCCATACCCACCAGACGTGGCCAGTTACCTGATATAGCAGTTGGAGCTCACATAGATAGCGACTGCCAATCGGATCCTGCTCAGTCTCGACGAAAGGTTGGTACATAGAAATTGAATGTGTGCCAAACATTACCGAGGAGTTTCTTTTTTTAGCAATTGTTTTCTGTTGGTTTATTATTGAAAGCTAGCCACATTACCATTCCATATTTCTTATTGCACATTCTCTTGTCATTACCTAAGATACTTTCGAGCTGATTGATAGTGTTTGCGCTGAAGTATAAATGATTATGTGCCACTGGTGTTTGGAATAGTTGATTTTTTTTAAGGATCTTAAGATAAATGTATTTGAACAATAATAATGTTTGTATATGTGCCATGATGGATCAGATACAGCAAAACTCAATAACCGATTTATGGCACGTCAAAAAAGATATATATGAACACAGAATAAAATCATGTTACAATAAATCAAGTATCAAATCAATGAGAAGTGAAAGATATTGTTAGGTGTTAAATTATGCCATTGCGGTTTTAATGTAAGATTATACGAAATATTAAGAAGTTGTCTATGATATCGTTATCAATTAAAAATATGGGAATGCTATTGGGAAATAATGGTTCGGGGGTGACAATGAAATAGTTCAAGTATGTTCTAATGCCAATGAAGTGTTTTCAGAGTTGTCCCATTTTTCTGGGTTCGTTGAATCATGTAGTTGTCTTGCATATGTTTGTAGTTTAAGTTCTATTTAGTGACAAGGTGGTGTTCTACCAAAGGGATAAAGGTTGTCCTAAACTTTTGGGAATGTCTCGGTATGAATTAAACATGGCAGAAGAATAACTTTTGTGCTGCTGCCATTCAAAGAAAGCCCAAAATTACCCATAATCCCTTCTTGCCATTTCCGTGGTGACTTTGATTTAACCTATAACTCGTATTAATCTTTTTAGGAGTTGTGTGTGCAATTGCATTATCGTCATTACACTAAAGTTTGGTTCAATTACTAGTGAAAAATATGTATTTCCAGCAGTTATTTGATTCATCTTTTGGTTCAGTATCGTCTTAGCCTGGGCTATTCAACTATTTCTTTCTTGCTTTGTGATCATTAGTTATTCGACTTCCTGGATATGAATACCATTGGACCCCTTTGGTGTGACTTCCTGTAATCCACCAATTATATTGTCCAGTCATTGTGAGTATGCAGTTTATATATAGTTCGCAAATTGAGTACTGTAATGCGTTTTGGCAGTGCTCACTTCACAACCAGTTCACTAGGGTTTCCTTTGACCATGAACTCAAAGAAGGCATGTTTCTGCTTCCTGGCTTTCACAGATGTCAAGATTGTCATGAGAAACCAAATGGAGGTTGATGCGGTAAAAGTATCTTTCTTGTGATGGATCCCCGTGCTAGAAAAGTTGCCATAAATAGCAGGTGAATAGAAGGTAGTATGCAATGAATAGGTAGTGAATACAAGGAAACAGGGGTGTGCTAACCGGCCCTGATGGGGGCCGACAGGCATCAAAAATGTAATGTGTAACCTAATGGAGGTGAAGCAGACAAAGCAGATTTATTCTTTCCAGTGTTGTTTTACACGCTGGAACATCACCAGGATGAATAGATAGGGGGCACAAAAAAAGGTTAAAAATATATTTGCAGGCGACTCACCATTCATCTTCAAGACATTGCTTTTTTTTTACCTTGAGGATGAATTTCAAGTTGTCTCTCAAAGCACTGGAAAATGTGAATAAACTGGTGGAGAGCCTGTGAAGATTTTACCAGTACTCTTTGCCGAGAGAGAGATGAATCATTCATCCCAAGGCGAGCATGAAACTGGTGCTGGCAGGCATCAATAGGGTGGGTCGACAAAAATAAATTTTTTGAGTGTCGAATTCTAATGGGGCTCAAAAGTTACATACAGTCAAACTCATTTATAACGAGCACGGTTAACACGAGATCTCGGCTATTGCGAGGAAAGAGAGAAGGGTTGTTTGGAAAGAATTCATTTTAAAAGCAATATATAACGGTTAAAACGAGACTGTAGTAGAGAGGCTTACGCTTATAACGAGCAAATCTTTAGTCCAAAGGAACGAGACGTGGCTGTACTGTCGTACCAAGGACTTTTTCTTGTAAATTTAGCATGTGTGTGGATATTTTACTGAATAAATTGTTCATTTTGTAATTGCAATCATCTTATATTAATCTTTGTTATTTTATCACCTCTACATAAGAATAGTAGTATGTGTGTAAGAGCACGTGTGTACGTGAGAGAGGGAAAGACAGTGAGTGAAGAGTACACGTTGCTCTTCGTAACGGATATAATGAGTAACGGATATTACGAGCAAAAGCATTTGGTCCCTTGGATCTCGTTTTATCCGAGTTTGACTGTATTTGCATCTTATCAACGGAAATAATTGAAATAATGGCCGGTTGCACGAACGATACATATGTATTCAATAAAGTTATGAGACTCATAACCCCTAGCAACCATTCAATAAGTGTTGCATGAACGTTCAATAAGTTTATGAGTTCCATAAACTGTCAGATAACTTATCAAACCAAATTGGTGGGGTTAAAAGCTTATGAGTTCCATAATAACACAATATGGCGGATTTGTAATCAGATGTCTGGAAGTGTCATTGCTTGAGGATTGATTTTATTGAAAGAAAAAGTTCGTTTTTTTCAAGTTATTCGACATTTACTTCCACCTAACAAGCTTATAAGTCATATTTGACAACCAGGTATGCATATAATAACTAAACATTCCATATTTTCCTTTATATGAATTGCCATGGATTTCCGATTTACTGTGAATTGCTTTTGCACGGTTTGAAAGGTTCATATTTTGCCGCGGTACGAAAAAATTCTAAACGTAAATACGCAAGCCGCAAATACAAATATGCAAGAGTGCAGTGATCATCTGTGGCAATCTGTTTACTTGAGTTGCGGTGTTCATATTCAATCATATTTAGGTTTTAACGTGTGTAATAACTGCAACGAACTTGTTAATGTGAAGATCATTTCTTTCGGTTGTAGTGTGCAATTGCATTCTTTTAATAAGTACGTAAATAAACTCGTTTCCTTTAATTATCTCGTTGATGTGTTTCTGCTATGTTGATGTGGTTCGCCCTACTCCCACACGTGTTTTCTCATATTCCTTTCAAACGTTAAAACTCACGACCATTACAATAGTGAGTTATTATACCGTGCACAATAATATGGATGCATAAATACATAGCCCTTGGTATTAAAAAGGCAAAATCTGGCGGAAGTCTTTCGTAACTCAATATTATAATCAATTGGAGAATTGAGGCGGATGTTTTCCCCTTTCTGTTATTCCTATGGTTAATATTTGTTAAGTAGGTACAGTGAAATAATTGGATCAGAAAAAGGGAAGTTTGTTTTTTTCCAGTTGAATGGCCACATAATTTAAATTAGATTTTATCACAGTGAATGTATGTGACCACAAAACAGTATAACTGGTATATTTGGTTAATTAGAGTATTAACCGTTTCTTAATTACGAAAGTGCTCATAAACGTTGAGTTGCTTAAAAAGCCAAAGTAATAGAGCTTAGTTTAAAGTCTACGGTAGTTTCAAGGTGGTGAAAGGTACATATTATCTCGACCTATATATTGAACCAAAATCTAAAAGCGTTGAGGGGTAGAGAATATTTTATATTACTCTGACTTGAGCTTGGAAAAAGGGATTCTTGCTTGATTTTAATGGAATGATCTGCATTAGAATTATGAAAGCATTGTTTTGGGCCTGCAAACCAGTAATGCTGCAGTTGGTGAAGATTTATAGGTGCTACCTACTAGGTATAGGTACTAGGAATGTCTACTGTTCACTAGAATTTCTCTCCTAGTGGTATACAGGACCAACTAAAATAATTAGTTTAATTAGTTTTTTATTTCATAGGATGGATCTGAGTGAAGCATCATCCACTTCTTAAGATGAAGAAATAATAAATGTATTAAGAAATGTTCCAAAAATGAGCATTTTCCGAGAGCGATTAGATCCTTTCAATATTTATAATGAATCAGAATTCAAGGAACGATTCAGATTACCCAAGCAGCTTGTTATGGATCTTCTACAGAAATTTGAAAACAATTTGAAGCCAATCTCCAAAAGGAGCAAGCCTATTACTGCTATTTCTTTACTGCTGCATTGTACTTCGCTGTAATTTCCTCCCATGGTTTCACTTTTTCTTTTGAGAAAACGGCATCCGTCCTTTTATTTTCCACTATTTGTTGTTTTTCTCCCACCAATTCCACAATGATGTTTCTCTCGAATTCATTGAAATTTTTCCCTGCTTTGCGATTATGCACCTCTTCTTACCGTATTTTGAACTGTTTTGAACTTTCGCTTGTCAAGTTTGTTTACTATCTCCAACGGTGCGACTGTAGTGTCATCTTGTGGCAGTTTATTGTACTCCGTGGTCTAAGCAATAGCTATCGAGAGATTGTTTATTAGTCCGATTGTTTCTTGCAACCCGAAAAACGCTATGAGCTCCATAAGTTTATGGAACTCATAGCTATCGAATACATAGCGGAAGTTTAGTGCAACCGGCCATAAATGATATATTGGATCATCAGTTAGTGCAAACAGCCTAAAGTGTAGAAAAAATGACAAAAATTTAAAAATTTACCGTTACCCTCCAAGCATGGTGTAGTGTCTACCCCGCTCATGGTTTTCAAAGCAATCTTCTTCCTCCTTTCTTCAACTTTCTTCCACGTCCTTGGTCTCCGCTTTTCTTCTATTGCTCTCCTCTGTCCAGATATGTCTTCTCCCTTTTTTTTTTTGCTTTTCTTCTCGTTCTCACCCTATTTATTATTTTTTTTTTGCATCTCTGGCGACTCATTATCACCATGTTGATTGGTTACATCAGCCCCTTTAAAAGAAATAGTTTTAAGGTACTGTAAATGATGTATTTTAAAGCCTTCAGTGACAAACACCAGATCGTTCCCTTCTTATTCTTAAATGCCCCAATGCCTTCAGTTTTGACCTTCCCTCTTACACTAAATTCATTTATAGGGCTTATGAACTAATACACATAGGTAACATATGCATCATCGATCAATTGATTGGGTGCAAAAATCAGCATTTGCAAACAACCTGCTGAGTAACTGATAACTTTCAGGAAAACATAAGAAAAAATGTGAAGCCACGACGTTGACAATACATTCATACCTCTTCTGACACTTGATAGCATTTCACTCCCCCCCTCTACACACAAACACTGTCAATCCCCAATCCTTCACCCGATACCAGCATTTTATGTTTATCTGCCACACCCACTTCACTTATCTCTTCTTCTTTCATTCACTTCAATCATTCAACCTCACTGTTATCATTCATACAAAACATGTTTATAAGGCCCAATTACTTAACTAAATTACTTAACCCTTTCGCGCCGGAGTCCTACGCAGGAAAATGCTTGCCTTCTCACGGGTTCCTCTAGAATATTTTTCCACTCCGTGTACGGAGCTCTCTTGAAGCAAGGCTTCGAGCAGGTATGTCTTTCCCCCGCTTTGGGACCGGACCCAGTGGGGTTCCCGACCCTTTCCTCGGCCACTGACCAGAGATTATCTTCGCCCTTTTCCAAATGAGAACCCACCTCGGCTTCTGTCCGCGGTCAACTATTTTTAATTCAGTGATTTTTGTTAAATAAATAATAGTAAGACTTTAACTGGGGGTTAATACACAAAGAAATTCCTGTTGTTATAAATACCATTTAGAGATTTTAAACGAAATTCTAATGTTAATATTAAGATATTTAGACAATAGACATAATATCAATGGTTACAATAATAATTATTTCTGTTGTTTCGCAATAGAAGACGTCCGCGCATAATCCAACCATACCCGTGTTTTATATAAAAGCACATGCACTTTTTGGTGCTATACCTTCATCAGGAAATATTTTTACGTAAATACATTCGCAATGGTAGCGCGAGATAGATTTTTCTGCCTAGCAATTATTTATTGTATCTCCCAATATTCCATCACGCACACATGCGGTTTTCTTCTAGTTTTAACATAAATGATTACAACATAATTATCACTCTTAGCCACATTACACAGAATAAATTTGAATGCTGAACACCAAAAAGATTCAGTTACAAGAAAGTAAAGTTTATTGACTGCTAATAAATTAGCATAAACCATACCCTTCAGCGGGATTTTCAACCTATAATGTAGATATAATAGATTTCGCGTTATGTTGTGTGGTATTACCATTACAGTTGTTTTCCAATATATGTTCATAAACAAGTAAAACGGAGAGAAAAATATCGGTACTACCTTATCGTCAAATCATAAAAAACATACGTCTTTGTTCCTCATTGCAATGAAAAATTCTCCAAAATCGATTTGAATCTCATTGACAGGTGAACTCTGTTAATAATAACGTTAGAGTTCCGTTTAAAATTTCTAGAGATTCAAAAAAACATAAGGAATTAACTTCTGGAACTCAATAATGCGATTTAGAAACAAATATGATTTTGGTTTTTCAAATGCATAAACAAAAAAGTGACCGCGAACAACTGCCGAGGGTGAGGCTCGCGCTGCGAAGAAGGGTCGAGATAATCCCCGCCTCTAAGCCGAGGAAGGGTCTTCAGACCCGCGAGGAAGGGTCCTTTATGACACCTTGGACCTTTTCTGCCTACCTGACCCCAGCGACGTTTTAAGACGCCCTTCGTTCTCTTGCGTAGAAAAATCTGCGGCGTTTATAAACGGCCTTCGTTCACAGGAGTGAAAAATCTGCGGCGTTTATAAACGGCGTTCGTAGCGAAAGGGTTAAGGCCCCCGGATACCTTGGAGCTGCCGTTCGGCGTGAAGGCTGGCGGAGGGAGAGGCGAGCCTAGCGGAGAGATAAGGCGATTGTGGGGGAAGTCCTGAGAGGGGAAGCCCTAGGTCGGGGAGGTGAAGGGAAGGGGAAGCTGAGGGTATGAGAAGTCGACTGTTTTTTTTTGGGTTGGGTTTTCTAGAGTTTTTGGAGGGCACTGTGAGGCCAGTGAGTTTTCGGAGGGCACTGTGGGGCCAGTGAGTTTTCGGAGGGCTAGACTAAAATGCGGAAGCCACAACATACATATTCTATTGTCCTACCTAATGGTTTCTAAGACAGGTACAACGGCTGTAGTCGACTGGCAGCTCATCATCACGGCAGCTCATGCTGGTAGCAGCATCCCTCGGCAGGCGACATTGCTTACAATGGAGGTTTCTGCGGGGCGTAGAGAATAGTTGACTCAACTGCTTTATGAATGTTCCACCAAGTTGATTCATGTCAGGACTTTACCTGCTACCCCGAAGGTGTCTTCAGATCCTGCAGGAAGAAGCCTGCAGGATATCCGTCAAAATACTGCCAGTGAGCATGGATCGACGCTGCGTAAAACGTGTAAATCAGTTGAGTCAACCTCATGTGATTCAGGCGCTCATGAAGATTCATATTTAATTCAGATCCTAAAAACGGCACACATCACCATTTACTTGCATTGTTCTGCATCGTCTTGGAGTTTTTCAAATCTAGCATTCTACTAGCAGATTCAAATTAAAAATATTCTACCGTCATTTACCTATTCAGATAACTATCTATAGTACTTTCATGCAGTAGAGGGTGATTCTGTTTGGAGAAAACAATGCAATGATTAAAATTTAGTAAGCAACAGATTATATTCTTACGAATATTCATACTAGGTACTGTACGATAATTTAGAAATAAAGCCCGTCACAATGATGTGTTCCATGGAGTAGGTTATCATTGAAATATGTTGCAATTGGTTTTAAAAATATTGATTGATTTGTTCTAAATTTGCAATCTCGGGTAGAAGATGGTTTAGGTAAAAGGTTTTTAACTTCTCCAACATACGATTTTCCCAGAAATCCTGAGCTCTCTGTATCTTTTCCTGAATGAAACCATGTCGGGTCCACAAGATAAACATGCAATATTCCCTTTTTTCAATATTTAGCTGCCCCTACACTAGGTAGAAATAATCAGAATTTCTATTCAACCTCAAATTTCCCTCCTGAATATCGCCGTATTCTGTGGCCTTATGTTTTATAAATGACTGGCATAAAATGGTCCGGACTGTATTTTTCCGAGGTGCCGAGCCGCAATTTGCACACACGACCGAAAGCGGAGGCAGTCAGTCTTTTCAATCTCTCCGTCATCCATATCTTGGAGTCCCGCTGATCCCTTGTCTTCTCCTCCAGCACTTTTCTCTCTTCTGCGCTGAGAGTGATGGATTTTATAAAAGCGTCAGAGGCTTGTGTGTCCATCTCCCTGGTCTCATTCTCAACGAGTCCATAATGTTCATCTGGACCCTCCACACGGGTCTTTTTTCGGGCTGTCTGAGGTATTTTCAGCTTCTGTTTTGCTCGGCATTTTGCCTCTCTCACTTTTCGGGCAGCGCACAATTTGATAAACTGCCCAGGACTCTTCTCCACTAATCTTTTATGCAGTGCGGAGTGCTATTTGGGTCCTACATGCCATAAGCAGGCTACGTGCGGTAGGCATCTCTTTCGTTCCCTTGGATCAGCGAAACTGGTGAGGTTTGCGTTGCGGGAAGCTTCTCAAGTCTTTCCGGTTTCGTGGTGGGTGACCGATGCTGTTCACTGATTGTACTTTCGTGGAAATTTGTTGGGTTGGAAGGGTTAGCGGAGGTGGAAAGGATTGTAAAACTGTGAAATTAGTGGAAAAACCTTGCGCCCTTGAATTTCGGTAGTATGTAGGGTTGAGGGTAAGGGTGTACAATTAGCAAATCCTTGTTTTGGCCGGCGTTGAATAGTGGGAAGCAGGGTCGGCTCTTCCGTGGCGTCAGCCTTCTCTGGTCTTTTCCCAGCTGGTGGAATCTCTTAGGGGTTGGTGAGTGCAACAGGAATGCGGGCACACCAGATAGAGTCACACAGGCCAGAGATTATGGAATTTTATTTTACTATCGGTTTACGGAGAATATGCAATCTTACCATAGGCCCACAGGACCGCAGAGGGAATAAAAAACTGAGTCTACAAACTTAGCTCAGAGATACAGTATTAAAAAACTTGAGTAAACTCTAATTCCGCAGCTAAGATGCACAAATAAGGGGCCATTCCATGAGAAGCGTTTTATAGTGCCCGCGTGATCTTCACAGTATTCGATGAAATTTTGCGTGGATATTTGCATACATGTCAATAAAAAATTGTGATGATTTACACTCACCGATTCCATACTTCCTAGGATATAGCAGCTCGTTTGACACCATTACGTAGCCTTCTGGAGTACGACTAACATTTTGGCAAATTCGAGAGGTGGGTTCCCAGATAATAATTCGTGGAAGGATATGAAACTTGGTCACCATGTACAGCTTTGTGCCCTCTATGAAATAGGTAAGAAAAAAGTAATCCAACATATAATAAAAAAATTACATATTTCCTCGTAGTCAATGTAGTGCGCAATGTAAAAATAACTTTTCAGTCAGAAAAATCTGTTTGACATTTTATGTCTCGGGAATTTACGGTTACATAAAAGTGAACCCTTGCACACAATAGCGCATTAAAACCAGAATTTAAAATACTATATCAATTTGCATTAGTTAACAAAATTCTAAAACTTACCATTTTTATCAAAATGCCGAAAACATGGCATTTTCGAATCAAGTCTATTTATTATCAATTCTCATATCGTCAAGAATGAATAATTCTTGCAATGGAATTGTTTTATTTCAACTTTTCGTTTAAATTTCAAGGTAAGAAATACGAATTCTTCGGATGCTTATTCCGTATACAGGGATTTTTTTACTAAGCTTACCTTGGCCTAGAATTGGTATTGTATCAAACAATTACAACTGTAGGCTTGGTCTCAAATGTTAGTTAATGAAAATCATTAGGAGTCCAAATATTTTTAACCTGAAAAAATTTCTCACTTGCATTCAAAATTATCAGTTTTTAAAATAATTAACAATTCATTAAATACTCTTATTCATGGTATAACATATTCTAGTTAGTAAAGCGTGCAATGTAGTTTTGTATTGTGAAAGGTATTTCGCATTCTACGCTTCGACTTTGAATCGGTCCCCAACTGCGAGTGTGAACAAACAAATATCTAAGCACCAATCCACAGATAAGCCGCTTGTGTCTGAAGCTGCAAGGCCGGTGTCGGCGGAGCGGGCCCCTCTCCCGCTCTCCCCTCCCCGTGGTCATCCCCTCCCTAGCGCCTGCTGGGACTCGCTCTCCGGCTACGTGAAAATCCTCGCCCCGAGAAGGAAAGTGGAAATTGAGGTGCAGTGGTTCGGGATTACGGTCACTGTGTTTTTGTTGTAAACAGTATACAAAAGCATGATGCTCTTACCTGCAGATGAAGGATTCCCGCTTTTAAAGAGTGTTATAATGAGTCATTATGTTCAGAATTGAACGCCATACACGCCTTGGCAATCAGCTTATTTTCGCCAAAATTAGCATCTTTCTGAGGTCAATTGAATCATGAGAAAAGCAACGAGCGAAACATTACTAAACTTATTTAATAGATCGATCCTTATTCTCGAAGTCTGCGTAGAAAACTTTTGTATAAGTAGTAAAGCAAAGTATTCAAGTCAAGAGGCGTGGACCTCTGCGGAAGCGTTTTTGGCCGTGGTATCCGACAGCCTTAAATAATTACATTACTTCAGATTATTCATTTTACTTTCGTAGAATGGAGATGATGGGTTTCCAAAAGGTGCCGAAGTGAGATGACAGTATGTTTGGACTGTGGAACAGTGGCTTCCTTGAAGTTCAATTGCTCCTTAGAAGTGTCATCCTTGATGGACTGTAATGGGGGAGTTTACTCAAAACCAAAATCACTACTTTATACATGAATTGTTAGGTGGAAAGGAAAAATGAATGTTAGTGAAAAATAAATTTTCTAACCAGAGCCGTTAACTCATAAATCAAAAATAAAAATAAGCAAAAGGTGATGTCCAACGAACGAGCTGCATTGATGATATCTACGTCACCCACCTCCTGTCCTTGACTGTTTCAAGGGAAAGGGAGGGGAGGTCTGCTTGAAGACATCGTGTCGCATCCTGCAAATAACCCAAAACAAATGAACAACCAATATATTCGTATGCAATTTGGTGTGACTATTAGTGTGCTGAAGTTTATTTGCTTCTTCACAAAGTACGATGCATGAGGTCGAATTTGCAATGCCTTTTGAATAATCCGAATGGAGTCTTATCGACCACTTCCGTTGGCAGAGTCACCAGTGTCCCCCCCCAATGTGATTGAGTGAAGAAGCTTTCACAGTCTCAGTTGTGATTGGGTGAAGTGGATGACGTACAAGTCCTTTGAACGCCCACTTTTCCGAAAGGGTTGAAAACATCAGTTTTTCACTGCTTATTGCCCAAGAATGACTTGATGGATGGAAGAATAGAAAAATATGGATCTCTTTATTTTACAAACACTATCAGATTTGGCACTAACAGACGCTCTTCTTCCACTGACTTTCTTGGTTTTCATCTTAGTGAGGATCTTGATTGGTCTCTCCATATTAATAAAATTATATGGAAAATCTCGACTGGCATCTTCATGCTAAGGAAACTAGCCCCAGTCACCTCAACTGACACTTTAAAACTAGTCTATTATGCTGCAATTCATTCCCACCTGTCCTACGGGATTATCTTCTGGGGTAACAGTAGTGCTGCAATTAAAGCTTTCTCTTCTCAAAAAAGATCAGTTAAAGCCATTGTTAGAGTATCCATTAGAGCACCTGGAAGACCTCTCTTCAAAGCACTAAATATACTTACTCTACCTTGTTTGTATATTTTACAATGCTGCACCTTGGTAAAAAATAATCCCACCCTGTTTCCATCAAGTTCAACCATTCAGCAGCACTCCACTCGTTCCAAGAACCACATTTACCTTCATAGTTATAATCTGACTGCTGCCCAACATGCACCGCATCACTCTGCATCCGTTGTATACAATAAATTGCCCCAAACAATTAAGTTAATAAAATCTCCTCATACTTTCAAATGCCAATTAAAGAAAATGTTGCTCAACAAAGGCTTCTACAGTGTAAATGAATATTTATCTGACAGTCTATAATATTTGTATTATAAATGTTTGGATTGTGTAAAATGTATTTTGTATTTTTATATGTTTTCATGACCATGTTCTATGTCAAATTTTCTCGACCAACGGAACAATAAATATTATTATTATTATTTAGATTTGGCAATAAAAAGAATATGGTAAATTAGCCCATTGCATAGGAGACCTTATTCCTTCAAAATTCACTCATAGGCCTTCGTGCAAATTTTCTTCATGAATTTCGGAAAGAGTGGCAGTCTGCATTTGGCCAGATGAGGCAAAGGTGCATGATATGATTTACATATTATGGAAACATATTTTAAACATATTTCCTAGCCATTCAATGCGGCTGAGTGAAATTTTACAATAATTTTGTGGTAAATTAATTTTGTTCCTGTGACTTTAGATGGTCTTTGATTTTTGTACCTAGTGTGTAAATATAATAATACATAGTATATGATGTTATTGATGATTTGTGTTCATTGCTCTGGATATGAAAATCCAATTTATTGTAGGTATTATTAGCAGATAAAGTAGTATGAGTAATTTGTATATTATAATTAATTATATGTGTACTCACTAAAATCCATGAAATATTCCATGTTGGTTGCATATTTATGGTTTTCAGGACAATGGCTGAGATTCGTAGACTGAGTAGTGGTTATGTGGATCATTTTGATCATTTACTATTACACTACTGTTAAAGTTCTGTGCCATTTTGGTTGTGTTGAAGGATATTTTAGCAAGGAATTATTGTATGACTTATTGGTATCATTTACGAGTTCTAATACACTTTTATGCAAAAGATAATGTGATTTATGTATCAATTCAAAGTATTCTAATGAATATTTGGCACAGTTGCACTGAAGGTTTTTAACAAGAAAATTTTGAATTCCAGGTTTTCACTAATAAATGCAATGTGAAGACTTGTAAGCAGAAGGAGTTAGTTCCAGTTCTATGCCGTGATTGTAATTTAAATTATTGCTTGAAGCATCGCCATCCTCAAGATCACCAGTGTAAGGGTTCACAAGGGAAAATTCTCTCCAAGGCGGCGTAAGTTTGTTTCTCTCTCTCAAATATTATCAATTGTTTTAAACCATTTTGAACTCAATTATGTAGTAAGTTAGCTGGATAGATGAAATTCTTACCATAATATGGGCATAATATCTAAAAATTAAGGTTTTTTTATTCTTGTGCATATATCTTTTGATCGATTGTCATTTGTGGTTGTAACAAGTGTTGAATCAGTGAGAAATGCTTATTGAATCAATTAATGCCCCACTGTGTCTATTTTTTTAATATACATAGAGACCAATTATAATGAACCACATGAGTTTTAAGTCGGGGATAATTGCTGGTCTGAATAAAAATTCGGTATCATACTAAAAGAATTTCTAAACACAGTGGACTCTTGTTAGGACGTTCTTTGATGCATGTATTTCTCAATTGAATACTTATTTCTTCTGGTCCAAGTTACAGAGCATGTAAATAATCCTGGTTAGAACATTTTAGTTAAATCTTCAGCAAGTTTGAGGAGGTCCAATCCAAATTTGATCCAGGAAAATAACCATCCTATAGGCCAATTTGACGATGGATATTTCTCAAGAGGTGTAATCCTCACATTAAAAATAATTGTTATCGCTTGCAACAGTATTTTGATAGGTTATAGCTAAGTTATAGTAACAGTAGCTGAGTTATAGTAAAAAAATATCAAGAAGTATAAGGGCACCCACAAGCTGAGGATTATATTGAGATGTTCACTCGTTTTTATGCGGCAACATTAAAAGTGAGATAAGTACTTAAAATCAGTTACGGAAAATCTTGTGGTGAAAAGGAAAATATCGATTGAAGGGCTCAACCTCTTCTGAGAAGTAGACAAAAATCCAAGTAAGAAGCATTTTGAAATAGAGGAAAAACTTATAGTTCTACCATTAATAAACTCTAGTTCCGAGTGAAGACGGTCTACTTAGTGCTTTCATTGTGTTTTTGCCTTTGCCCTGAAATCTTTTACAAAACATATGAAATTATAATAAAGTATCATGGCGTGTTAAGTGTTATGACATTAATTGTTGGCATTTCAAGTGTTCGCATTGTAAATTTTAAGAAGATGAATATGTTGCTCGCATGCCTCCACATTGCATGCTTATAGAGAAAACCACAGGTGTCACAGCTCACCTCTGTGACCCACAAAAAATGGGGCATATTGTCATTCCCACTGCAAAAACATACCACGAAGTAACTGTGTAAAATGTCTGTTGCCTGCATTGAAGGTAAGACTAAATTATCTACATGCTGATATCCTCTGTATGAATGTCGCTCCTTCATTTTTTTGAGGTTTAAAGCCTCAAACTTGAACATATACATTTTGTGTGGATTGTATATAAAGTCAAATCTCCCTTAACCCATACAATGCGGACATCTCTGCATCAATGTCACTGTTGGAAAATTTTTTTGTGGTATTTTAACCTATTTGGCCTTAGTTAGTGGTAATACAGGCATATACTACAAATGCGCTCTTACCGTATTTTTGTGGTATTTTAACCTATTTGGCCTTAGTTAGTGGTAATACAGGCATATACTACAAATGCGCTCTTACCGTATTTACTCGTGTAAGCTGCGCCCTCGTGTATCCCGCGCACCCCTATTTTCGGGCAGGTTCGTGAGGAAAAAATTATTTCTATCGAAAAAAAAATTTTTTTCCCTCGAGTCTGCATCATTTTGTCATAACATGAATGCACGTTCTTTAATAGAAATGCTGTGCCTAAATTACGTGTACGTCTTTCTCATTAATTGATTGAATTACGTGTTATTATCGTCATGATCATCATCAATACACGGCCTCTTTTAATGTGCATCTGTTTCTCGTAGCATCTCACAGTAATCACAGTTTCATACGATCACATCATCCAGCTATAAAAATGGCATTTTTCAAAAGAACATCCAACTGAAATAATTGCAAAAATATATACAATTTCAACCCGTGATTGCTCTATTATTACGGAAATCGTTGGCGTATCAATAAAAAAAAGCCAAACGCCATCGGTACCTGATAGCGGTGATCTCGTCTGCTCTCTGCATAGTAGCTGTGGACTGGGACGATTTAACAACGCCGGAAAGTCTTGGGAACACACGGAAAAAACTAAGCTCAATGTAATAACAATTATAATTCTTATAAAACTAAAGAAAAACACATTCCCGGTAATATAATCATAAATCACTAATGAATATTCATATCATAACAGTTCTCATTCTTAGTTTTCGTCACTGCTAGATTCAGATGCACCATATTTCCTTCCTGGAGCTCGATTTCCTATTTTTTCGGCATCCTTTATAATATGTAGCTTTATACTCACAGGAAACTATCGAAATTTCACATCAGAATTCATTTTAGGGTGATAATAGCAAATTATTTTAAAATTCTAAATGATCGATTCGAACGCGTTTACTACTCTCACGCTTGGAGCGGATAGCACGGATAGTAAGAAGGTATATTCTCTGAGCATACGACTATTGCCACCACGTAACAAATTTTTTGTCGTGTCTTTGCAATGTAGCTTTAATGTGTATGCAAAAGGAGCTATCTATTTCGTGAAAATGTTGCTACAGATACGTGATGCCGAAACAAAATCCGCTTACGATTTTGAAAAAACATAAAACTCCTTGCGGCAGCTTACAGTATACAGTATATTTAAATACATATCAGTGCTACAATGTGTTGTCCTACTTACGATCTATACACGATAAATCTATTGCTTTGACAAATGGTGTTTCTGATCTAGCTTTTCTTCCAGTACCGTATTACGCTCAGACTTTGTTAAATGCGGATTTTTATTTTTAATTACATACTTCAAAAATTTCAGAATACTTTACAATGTATGATTTACTACTAAACCATGCTGTAAAGACTAGTATACCACTACTACTAGACAGAATGCAAAACTTAGGAGAGAAAACAACAGGAATCTGAGGAAAAATGGTTCGCGGCTAACACGAAATCTGGAGGATTCGTGTAAGCCGCGCACCCCCATTTTTTCTCCGGCGTTTCGGGAAAAAAGGTGCGCGGCTTACACGCGTAAATACGGTATTTTTCATTTTTTTAAAATTTTCAATTCATGACATTCCGGAATGTCGTCTGTCACCGGTAACTATTTCAGGGTGTCCACTGACCGGGAAAACCTGGAAAATCGGGAATTATTCGTGAATTTTCAATGCAGGGAATTGTTCGTGGATTATTCTTGATTTTCTGGTCTGAGCCGGGAATTTTTAAAATTCTTAATTCAAGACAAAAAATCCTTATTTTATAAATAGGATAAATAAAGATGACTTTAAGATATGGATTTGTCGTTGGTATGAATGAATAAATTAACGACGGAAAAGTAGTTGGGCTCAATGTATCGTCAGCGCTGTGTGGATCGGAGACGTTCAACTGTTCCACTGTCGAACGGATGCCTTCAGCGTCACGTCAAGTGCCCTTTGTTTTCATTCATTGCACATGGGACTAAGCCCATGATACGCAAACATATGCCTAACATGTAGTGATGGCCGGATCGGATCCAAAGATCCACGGATCTTTCATTTTACTCGGTTCCGGATTCGGACCCAAAGACACAGTATAAAATCGGATCCGGATCCTAGATTTTAAATTTTCGCGGCTTTGCGATCGAAGTGCCCCGTGAATGGAATGTAGGTGCGGTAGATATTGACAAGAAGAGGATGTGTAACTCAGGTCACGAAATTAGATGAAGATGTTCCCGTCAACTGAAGCAAAATAAAGAAATATGACTTTTCCCCATTACCCCGGTATCGCGGGAAAAATTACGTAGGATGTCACGCGGGGAGCCTACATTCGCCGGGATCAGGCGGACAACGAGAGCTAGTTTACTATGCGAAGTTCGATCCGTATCGCAGTTTAATTTTTCTTTCAGTCATTGCATCGAAAATGTTATCATCTTAAATTTCAAACCATTACATCTGAATACTCACTTTATTATACTTTTGTTGTTTAAATTAGATTTACAAATGTACCATTAATAAATTAAGGATGGTCGGGTTGGATCCACGGGTCTTTCATTTCATTTGCTACTGAAATCATATCCGAAGACAGTAAAAATTCAGATCTGGATCGGAGATTTTAAATTTCTCGGCTTAGTGATCGATGCGCCCCGCGTATGGAATGTACGTACGTATGTTAGATACTGACAAGGAGAGGTTGTGTAACTTGGTCACGAAATGAGAAGATTTTTCCCGTGCCACAAAAACAAAATAAAAAACTACTCGTGACTTTTTTCTCCATAGGCCCGGATGCGCGAGAAAAAAATAAAGCCGAATGTCATGCGGGTCGCCTACATTAGCCAGATTCCCGTGAACCTATAATAGCGTAGTTGTTAAAAATGAGGACTAGTGTACTGCAGGTCGCGAGTTGGATCCTTAACACTGCCTAGGAATACAGACTATGCTTATTCCTAGGGTAATGCAAGTAGGCAGTTAAAAAAGTAGATTATCGGAAATTTTGTGTTAATTTATAATTTAAAAAATAATAATATTTGGCGTTAGTGAAAGGATTGGAAAAATTTTTTATTGCAGAATTAAATCGTGTAATCATTATGTTAACTAAACAATGTATTTTTGAGTGACGCATTTGTAAATGTAGGTAGTTTAAACGATAGAACGACAAAAAAGTCAGTATCCACACAAAAAGGTTGGAAATGGAGGATGATAAACTTATTGATTCAATGGCTGAAAGAAAAATTTTAAACAGCGATAAGAATCGAACTTCATTACCTGCAGTCCACTACCCCACTCTGCTATTGTCGGCTTACCTGATTTAGGAGAATACATTCTCCCCACATGTCATTCTACTTTTTTCTTGCAAACCCAGGCCAATTTGGAGAGAAAATCCGAGACTTTTTTTAAATTTGGTTTATAGTAGCATGAAGAAAGGCTAATTTCATTTCAAGATCAGAGTTAACAACCTCTTCTTAGGAGTAGAAAATTCTCAAATTTCATTTCAAAGGTTATTGTAAATAAGACATTGCAAAATTACCAGTTTGGCAGCTTGAAATATTCTATAATAATTTTTTCATCTTAAAAATGGAATCCCTGTATATTCCATAAATGGGATCTCTTGGCCACATTAAATTTTTTTTGTTTCTAAAAAAGAATTTGAAAGCATTCAAGGATTTGATTAATAATTGGAAAATAATTTCTGTATTAATGAAAATGAACTTATAATGTTTCTTTTAATTGCACATTTTATGTGATCAGATACTTTACTGTAATTACAATGTAAGTTGGCTTTCTGGTAGGCTTTGCAATATATTTGTTACAAACTTTTCTATAATTTTTTGAGAAATCTAATTGCTGATGTTTGTTAGATATATTCAGGATGCGCTTACTTCAATTAGGAGTTTTATTACATTACTTTTTGTTAGAAAAAGATGGTGTAGAATACTAAAGACTGTTATGATTTCACTTTTTTCTATATAGTCTATTGGTACAAAAATGTTACATTCTGATTCTTGAGTGAACAGAAAATTGAGGCTTTGAGACTTAAAATAGAAAAGCATGGCAAAATATTAACGTAGAAAATCATCATTCCAAGAACAGTGGTTGAATGCTGGATACTTTAGCCAGTGGGTTCTTTAGGTTCCTCTTGTAGAAGAATTTGTAATTTCTCATGGAAATGCTAATTTAGAAAGAGGGTGTTCAATCAAAAAGTAGTTTATCTTTCCCAACCAACAAAGAGGGTCTCTTACTACCAATAAAACTACATATTTAATTACTTTAATTTATCAATTATTTCTTATTTAATTACTTTATCTATATTATGCTATGGGTTGAACTACAAAAAATCCATATTCTACATAGAACTTGAAAAACATCACTTTTGACTTGTACAAGAACCACGATATATTAGCCTGGAAATTTTTATAAATTTAGCCTTGAAAACCTTGAATTATGCTTGAATTTTATATTTTGACTTTTGTGGACACCCTGTATTTCGTATGTATGCAAATCTTCAGTACACTTCATTTACTTTGTGAATATGATTGTTTTTAGTTTTGCTGCCACATACTGCAAAATTTTTTAATTTTTATTAGTGATGGACGGATCCAGGTTTTTCGTCGGATCCGGAACCGGATCCTTGCCTGGGTTTTGGATCTTTATCTCGGTTTCGGATCCTTAGTTTCAGATACTCGATTCTGAATTTCATTCATTTTCAAATCCTAGATTTTTAATAAATATATAAGCACAGCAACAATAGAATTACCAAAAAAACAACTAAATTTATTGTAGAAAAAATCAACTTCCTATCATCTATATGGATAATATTTTCCTGGATCATGATTTACGGATGCAATAACTAAATCTTATTACTTCCAATATAAAGATCACTTTCCTTATCATATACTCATTTAATGCAATGCATTTTTTAAACCTGTACAACTATTCTTTAGAGTGCAGTTAAAAGAAACATTGTAAGTTTATTTTCATTTATAAAGGAATTATTTTCCAATTATTAATCAAATCCTTGAATGCTTTCAAATTTTTTTTTAGAAACAAAATATTTTAATGCGGCCAAGAGATCCTATTTATGGAATATCCGGGGATTCCATTATTAAGACGAAAATATTATCATAGAATATTTCTAGCTGCTAAAGTAGTAATTTTGCATTGTCTTATTAATAATAACCTTTGAAGTGAAATTTGAGAATTTTCTACTCCTAAGAAGAGGTTGTGTAACTCTGATCTTGAAATGAGATTAGCCTTTTTTCATGGTACTAGAAGCAAAAAAGTCTCGGATTTTTTCTCCATTGGCCCAGGTTTGCAAGAAAAATGTAGAATGACATGTGGGGAGCATGTATTCTCAAAATCAGGTAAGCCGACAATAGCAGAGTGGGGTAGTGGACTGCAGGTAATGAAGTTCGATTCTAATCGCTGTTTAAAATTTTTATTTCAGCCATTGAATCAGAAACTTTATCATCCTTCATTTCCAACCTTTGTATGTGGATACTGACTTTTTTGTACTTATATCGTTTAAACTAGATTTACGAATGCATCACTCAAAAATACATTGTAAAGTTAACATAATGAATCTACGATAATTCTGCGATAAAAAATTTTTCCAATCATTTCACTAACGCCAAATTTTATTAATTTTTAAAATTATAAATTGACATGAAATTTCTGATAATCTATTTTTTAACTGCCTACTTGCATTACCCTAGGCAGTGTTAAGGATCGGACTCGCGACCGGCGGTACACTAGCCTTCATTTTTAACAGCTACGCTATCATAGGTTCACGGGAATCTGGAGAATGTAGGCGACCCGCGCGACATTCTGCTTTATTTTTTTTCTAGCGCATCTTTCGCATATGGAGAAAAAAGTCACGACGAGTATTTTTTTATTTTGTTTTTGTGGCATGGAAAAAATCTTCTTCTCATTTCTTGACCGAGTTACACAACCTCTTTTTGTCAGTAACTACTATACGTACATTCTATTCGCGGGTCGCATCGATCACTAAGCCGCGAAATTGTAAAATCTCCGATCCGGATCTGAATTTTAACTGTCTTCAGGTATAATTTCAGTAGCGAATGAAATGAAAGACCCGTGGATCCGACACGACCATCCTTAATTTATTAATTGTACATTTGTAAATCTAATTTAAACAACAAAAGTAATAAAGTGAGTATTCAGATGAAATGATTTGAAATTGATGATGATAACATTTTCGAAGCAATGACTGAAAGAAAAAATTAAACTGCGATAGGGATTGAACTTCGCGCAGTACACTAGCTCTCGTTGTCCACCTGATCCCGTTGAATGTAGGCTACCCGCGTGACATCCCACATATTTTTCTCGCGATACCGGGGTAATGGGAAAAAAAGTCATATTTCTTTATTTTGCTTCTAGTTGCACGGGTACATTTTCATCTAATTTCGTTACCTGAGTTACACATCCTCTTCTTGTCAATATCTACCGCACCTATATTTCATTCACGGGGCACTTAGATCGCTAAGCCGCGAAAATTTAAAATCTATGATCCGGATCCGATTTTGCACCGTGTCTTTGGATCCGAATCCGAAACCGAGAAAAATGAAAGATCCGCAGATCTTTGGATCCGACAGATCCGATCCGGCCATCACTAATTTTTATGCTTATGTGCATACACAATATCCAACTTCAACATTCAATTCAATTTCAAACCATTACATCTGAATACTCACTTGATTACACTTTTGTTGTGTAAATTAGATTTACAAATTTACCACTCATAAATTACGGATGGTCGGGTCGGATCCAAATATCCACGGGTCTTTCATTTCATTCGCTACTGAAATCATATCCAAGGACAGTAAAAATTCAGATCCAGATCGGAGATTTTAACATCTCGTGATCGATGCGCCCCGCGAATGGAATGTACGTTTGGTAGATACAAACAAGGAGAGGTTAAGTAACTTGGGTCACGAAATGAGAAGAAAATTTTTTCCGTGCCCCAAACGAGGAAAACAAAATAAAAAATATTCATCTTGACCTTTTTCTCCACAGGCCGGGATGTGCGAGAAAAAAAAAATTAAGCCGGATGTCACGCGGGTCACCTGCATTCTCCATATTCCCGTGAACCTGTGAGAGCGTAGTTGTTAAAAACGAGGGCTAGTGTACTGCCAGTCGCGAGTTCGATCCTTAACACTAACTAACAGCCGTGCTGTATTCCTAGGGTAATGCTAGTTGGCAGTTAAAAAAAGTAGATTATCAGACATTTCATGCCAAATTATAAGTAAAAAATAATTAAATTTGGCGAAAGGAAATGATTCCAAAAATTTATGTTACAGAATTAAATCGTGGAATCATAACGTTAACTTTACAGTGTATTTTTGAGTGAAGCATTTGTAAATCTAGTTGAAGGGATAGAAGTACAAAAAAGTCAGTATCCACACACAAAGGTTGGAAATGAAGGATGATCAAGTTTTTCATTCAATGGTTGAAAGAAAAATTTTAAACAGCGTAAGAATCGAACTTCATTACCTGCAGTCCACTACTCCACTCTGTTATTGTCGGCTTACCCGAGTTTGGAGAATGCAGGCTCCCCACATGTCATTCTACTTTTTTCTTGCAAATGCAGAAATGGAGAAAAAATCCGAACCATTGGGTCATTCCACCTCAATCAACAAACGTTTGTCCCTTAGGGTCTCGGATTTTGATATAAATTGGTGTATGGGAACAAAATCAACTCAGACTGAATACCCTCAAACAGTTTTGTGAAAAAAAATTTTTTGAGCGAATTATGCATTTTTAATTTTTTTGCATTTTTAGCAAAAATCCGAGCCTTAAATGATGTTATCACTTATATCTCCGTTTGTAATTGTCAATCAGCAATGATTAATAGCTCTTTTTAAAGCTATCTCTTTATCGAATAAAAATATATCAATAAAAAATTATTTTCTTCTAAACCCTTTAGTTGTTAATTACTAATGTTTAAAAAATTGTTAATAAACTTTTCTCAAATACTCCCATCTCAGAATCGGCCAAAACTTTTTTTCCGTAATCTAAACATACCCAGATAACTATTCCTAAAATAAAATTTGGATGCAATTTATAAATGCGTTTTTTATAAATATTTAAACATTTATAATTTTCTCTCGTGTGGCCCGTCGGCTCCCCCATTTGGAATATATGCAGCAGGCACGCGATGCAAGCCTAAAAATTTAATTGCTCAAGGTCATGGCTATATGAGATAAAAATATATTATAAACTATAAATGATAACAACAATTATTATTTGTTCTTTCACTTTTCGAGCTAAATATTGAGTTTAACCAATTTCTCTTGAACTTTTGCCACACTCCAGCTTTTAGGCAGTGTAGACAGGACTAAAATTTTTTCACTGTAGGAATTGGCTTCAGCAAATTTTTCCCTGAGTTGACTTAGCATTTCACACCCTACTAACTCTTATGGGCCGAAGGAAGTTTTTGCTTTTCCCCATACTATCCCGATTGCTCTCCAACAAACAGAAGTATTTTATTTTATTAGCAGCAGAAGTAAAGACAAGGTTGCAATTTTTTCTAACATGGCGCTCGAAATGTAACTTCTGGAGTGCTGAAATTATTCAGCTAGTTCTGGGTGGGACTTACAATTGCAAAACCTAACAATTGAAAACCTGGAAATAATGTTATCATTATATCTTTCACTATATAATTTAACTTAATAAAATCAAAATATTGCTAGAGTGAAATGGAATTTCATTTATATTTGATTTGAATTGGAAATTGGTGTAAAATTAGCATAGTCTTTGGAAGTGACAGAACCTCATATGCTACTTCAGACAATATTTTTATTAATTATAGATATAGTCACAAGTTACCGATGTATTCTTGTTATTAACCAAAATCTGCTAATTTTAATAACATTATCTCATTAATTTGCCTTTAACTTAATTTTGCCTACTGTGTTTTTTATGTTGCTTAGGGTAGCCATAACTTCTGTATTGGATCTCAAATGTATGTACTATTAACTGTTTGTTCACATTGGTATGAAGTCTTTATTAATAATATTTAAAAAAAATCTTCCTTTAAGGTAGAACCTCTACTACAAGTTCCTTCGAAAACATGCCTTGATATTTTGATATATTGTAGAGAAATCATTCCTTCGTCAATCCATGAAAAAATATTTGGGGGTCATCGGCCAATTTATGCTTATTACAGGATTTGAAAATCGTCATTTTCAGCCTCAAATTACATTGCTCTTATGGAAGAATGGTGACGTCCCTCCCTTAAAAATTTTATTTCTCAAAATTTCCCCTGAAAACACCATCTCAAAAACTAGTATATTTTGGCTGAATAATAAACGGATAATATGTATTTTTTTCAGGTTGCCTCATCGGCCATTTAAGGCTAATATTTATGATTGAAAAACGATGAAAAGTCTAACTTCCGTTCCTTAGCCACCATAGTGACAGAAGTCTGGCAACGATGTTAGGGGAGTAATGAAAACAAACTGGCCCAGTACCTCCGTCATTTATTCCTTACGTCACGATTGCAGACGATTTATGCTATGAAGTGTGTCTTTGATTAGTACCATTTGTACTGTACTCCCTGTTAGTACTGGTTACTTGAAGAATACCTGAGTGCGCTAAAATATTTTACACTTAGCAGTCGTCATGCACAGAATATTATAGATCCCTGAAAATAATAGGTATAACACTGTTTACACGATAAAGTCGCTTCTTTATTGCTACTCACGATGGTTTATTAGTTCTTTAAAAGAATATTTCCAATATTTTAATGTATATTTCGTAGTATAAAGTCATCGTTTTCACCTAGCACTAAATAATATTTTGTTTTGAATACGTATTTATTATCACCCGATAATATATTTCTCACCAAATAATTAAAATTGAAAATATGTCAATAATATGGTTGTAGGAATTTGAAACTAGACTCGATGCATACTGTTAATAGGCACTAATATGTTTGGTAATACAATTTCCCAAACCTGCTCACTGATCAACTATACAAGCATTCTCCAAGAGAATAAAATAGTTTCTCAAGGGAAAACTGATGAAAATGAAGTTCTGAGTTCTGATGAAATCTTAATTCTAGTTCCTCCCAAAGAGAGTTGCTTAGCCGTATATCTGTTTCGCGAGATCCCAATCATCTTGGCAGATTATTGGCAGTTAACTTAGCTGATAGTTCATAACCCTTACAATTTTCTGATCCGGGTCAAACCATGTAAACACTTATCAAATATGAACAATATTGTATATACCCATGAAGCCCGAACTAGTAGTATCAGTATACCTTTTACCAAGCCCGTAGCCAGGACAAAAATTAAGGAAGGATTTACTGATTGGGATCTAAAGACTATGTCCTCTAGAGAAACAATGTTTTTTACAGTACCAAAATAGTAATTCATCTTTACTGCCTTTTTATTATCTGTCATACACAACAAATAATCTCACCTCTATGCTACTTCCTTCTTCAACTTTTCATATATTTACCCTCTAAATGAAAATTTGGAGAGAGTTCACAACCCCCTCGCCTTCTACTCACCTCAGCCTTGCCTTTATCCATGTAAACGGTAACGTTCCACCCACCATACTGTAAACAGCAATAGGATGTGTAGAAAATTCTTTCCTCTTTTTATTAATAGTACCTATTTTTTTCATTTCTTGGCTAAAATAATATAAGACTAAGGTGATAATAATTTTAAAGCTGCCATTAAGAAATGGTAGCTTTCAAATTAATATCAAAATACTGCTTATTCCTCTTCGAGATTCGATGTCAATACAGTATTTACAACGCCGTTCACTCTACATTACTCTACCCCACTTACTCTACCCCACATTACTCTACCCCACATTACTCTACCCCTACACTCTACCCCAAGTACATTCCAGTCCGATGAGAATTTATTATATCAATTAACTTCAATAAAATCAAATAAAAATTATATTCTGTTATATCAATTAACGTTAACACTGAATTACACGCAGTACAAATAATCAGCTTAGCCAAAACATTTATTTCTACGATTCGACATCAACAATAAATGCACTCAAAGAGTTGTTTTGAAAAATACTTTCATTAGTATTCTGTTCCTTTAGATTTTACAAACAATTAGTCAGGCTATATTAAGATATAAAGTTGCCTTTAAAACGAACTTATGAAGCCATAACTCTAGCCCTCAAATGGAATTGGCGATTCAAAAAGGTAAATTGCACTGCCCAAGAGAGCTCAGTTATAAAAAATATCGCACTATAATGTAATAGAGCAAGTGTAATTTGTAACTACAATACAAAACACCGTATTGTAAAACTGAAGAGAAATGCTTGAAAACTAATAGCAGAAGGCAACGAATCTCAATGAGGTAGCGCAGGCGAACGTTGGTGTCCAACTGGTGTGAAAAATTGGTTTCTATGTCAATATTTACACGTTTTTTATGGTGTTGTCCATTTCGTCCTCAGAAAATATGTCTAATAAACTTGTTGTAATTAAGTTTCTAAGAAAAGATCAAAAGTGATTTTTAGGTCTATTATTTTATTTCATATCTTAATTTTTTATTATGAAATTTTATTGCTGCTCCTGATGAAGTTTTTTAAGTGCCTCTGACACATGGCGTCAATATAAAAGCCTTTCTTCATATCACCAAATTACTTCAGTTGGAAGAGAATTCATGTTTCGTATAGCCATGTTGAATAGTTGAAAATCGTTTTTAATTATTATCAACAACATTTTGAGCAATTTTATGTTGTTCCGGCATGCTATATTTGTCTTATAAAAGTAGTGCTTCGAAGTGCTGGTTCTACCTAAAGACTCCTTTTTCCCAGCATTGAACACAGCTTTCACCTTTTTAAAATGATTTTATTTACCGTATTTGTCATTTTTAAACGCCGTTTTTGATGATTTTTATTTACCATTTTTCGGTGTCCCTAGTAATAAGATATAGTTATTGCATATTTAAATCTTGATCCAGGAAAATATTATCCACATAGATGATAGGAAGTTGATTTTTTCTGCAATAAATTTACTTGTTGTTTTGGTAATTCTATTGTTGCTGTGTTTATATATTTATTAAAAATCTAGGATTTGAAAATGAATGAAATTCAGAATCGAGTATCTGAAACTAAGAATCGGAGATAAAGATCCGAAACCCAGGCAAGGATCCGGTTCCGGATCCGACGGAAAACCTGGATCCGTCCATCACTACTAAATACTATTCTTGAAATCTCAGAAAGAAATGGTTATGATAAGGTTATTATTTTTAAAATTTTAGTCAAAAAACGTCAACAAAAAGCTATTAAGTCAACGACTAAATTATCTCCAATTGGTAGGGACACCGAAAAATGGTAAATAAAAGTCATCAAAAGCGGTGTTTAAAATGACAAATGCGGTAAATAAAATCGTTTTAAAAAGGTGAAAGCTGTGTTTAATGTTGGGAAAAAGGAGTCTTAAAGGAAGGGTTTTTTTTAATATTATTAATAAATACTTCATACCAATGTGAACAAACAGTTAATTACATACATTTGAGATCCAATACAGAAGTTATGGCTACCCTACGCAACATAAAAAACACAGTAGGCAAAATTAAGTTAAAGGCAAATTAATGAGATAATGGTAATAACAATAACAGAGTGGAGTAGTGGACTGCAGGTAACGAAGTTCGATTCTTACGCTGTTTAAAATTTTTCTTTCAACCATTGAATAAAAAACTTTATCATCCTTCATTTCCAACCTTTGTGTGTGGATACTGACTTTTTTGTACTTCTATCGCTTCAATTAGATTTACAAATGCGTCACTCAAAAATACACTGTAAAGTTAACGTAATGATTCCACGATTTAATTCTGTTATAAATTTTTTCCAATCATTTCCTTTCGCCTAATTTAATTATTTTTTTTTACTTATAATTTGGCATGAAATTTCTGATAACTTACTTTTTTAACAGCCTACTAGCATTACCCTAGGAATACGGCACGGCTGTATTCTTAGGTAGTGTTAAGGATCGAACTCGCGACTGGCAGTACACTAGCCCTCATTTTTAACAACTACGATCTCATAGGTTCACGGGAATCTGGCGAATGTAGGCGACCCGCATGACATTCGGCTTAATTTTTTTCTCGCACATCCGAGCCTATGGAGAAAAAGGTCAATACGAGTATTTTTTATTTTGTTTTCCTCGTTTGTGGCACGGAAAAAATCTACTCATTTCGTGACCCGAGTTACTTAACTCTCCTTGTTGGTATCTACCATACGTGCATTCCATTCGCGGGGCGCATCGATCACGAGGCCGCGAGATGTTAAAATCTCCGATCCGGATCTGAATTTTTACTGTCTCTGGATATGATTTCAGTAGCGAATGAAATGAAAGACCCGTGGTTCTTTGGATCCGACCCGACCATCCTTAATTTATGAGTGGTTCATTTGTAAATCTAATTTAAACAACAAAGTCTAATAAAGTGTGTATTCAGATGAAATGGTTTGAAATTGAATATGATAACATTTTCGATGCAGTGACTGAAAGAAAAAATTAAACTGCGATTGGGATCGAACTTCGCGCAGTACGCTAGCTCTCGTTCATGGCTCTCGTTATATGCCTGATCCCGGCGAATGTAGGCTACCCGCATGGCATCCTACGTATTTTTTTCCCCCGATACCGGGGTAATGGGGGAAAAAAGTCATATATCTTTATTTTGCTTCTAGTTGCACGGGAACGTTTTCATCTAATTACGTGACCTTAGTTACACATCCTCTTCTTGTCAATATCTACCGCACCTACATTCCATTCACGGGGCACTTCGATCGCTAAACCGCGAAAATTTAAAATCTACGATCCGGATCCGATTTTACTCCGTGTCTTTGGATCCGAATCCGGAACCGAGAAAAATGAAAGATCCGATCCGGTCATCACTAAAGAAAATATTTCATGCTACAAAAATTCGGCATTTGCAAAATATCTCAAATTTCGTTAAAAAAAATCGCGTTTCAAAGAAGACACGGTTATTTCGCGATTAAACCCAAAAAGTCGCTTATTTCGTTAATCCTGTCGCAAAAAACGTTTCGCGAAAATGTTATGTCCCTACCTATTGGTAATGATGAAGCATCACGGTGGTGTAAAATGCCTTTTTTAGGCAATTTGACCTACAGGGTAATAAAATCCATGCCAGTGAATAATTTAAATCTATCTTTTTATAACCCCGTGACCGTTGGAAAAATTTTATTTTTACGTGAAGGATACTTTTAAAAATAGGGACAAAAACGGAGTGTACACATTAAATTGCAATGCATGTAACGCTAGGTACATTGGCCAAACGGGCCATCAGATGTAGTGAACATGCAAAATGCTTTGCAACTGGTGATAGACCTTCAATGTTCGCAAAACATCTACTAGAATGTAATCAATCCAGTAATTTTGATCCATGTAATTATACATGTGGAGAACAAGTTGAACAATATGAGATAACAAAAGCCAGGAAGAAGTCTAATGTCAACATTGTAAATGATGTTCTATTTGATGGTCATTCACCACTTTTAAATTTGTAACGGTTTTGTACCATGTATTTGACTACTGTCCTTGCATTGACGTCATTGCTGGCCTTGTTTGGGAGTTCGCCTTCCTTCCCCTCCCCCCCTCCTTCACTAGTTCCACAAAGTAAAGCCTCAAACTTTGAACTGTGTTCATAAGTCATGTTGAGTACCATTCGATTGCTATGAATATGAGTGAAGCAATTCATAAGTTGTTATGAAGCACATGATTAGATATGGCGGATAAAAAATATTTAAATGTGTTATACAGGGGCATTGGAACTATTTTCTTTGGGAGGGGCCAACCTTGAAAAGGGCCCGGCTCCTATGTCAAGGGCCTGCATTTTTTTTGCGGATAGGAGGGAGTAGAGACTAGAATTCCGCTAAAAGTGCATATGAAGGTGGTAGAATATGCGTCAGAAGGGAAAAGGCAAGCTGGAAAAAAAGTGAAATTTAATTTTTATTAATGAAGACCCGTTTCTCAAGGGCCCGGGGCAAATTCTGAGGGGAGGCCCGAATGTCCTCCCTGCCCCCCACTTCCGACGCCGCTGGTGTTATACCGTATTAAATCCATGATAGACAACTCTTGTAAAAAATGTTCATATCTAAGTAATGTGTCAAGCTGATGTAGCCCTGCATCACTTATTATACAGGCTAGGTAAATTTAAAATTTGTACATTGAAACCTTATAAAAATTCTTGATGATAGTTCTAAATGTTAGTTTTATTTACGTACTCAGGGAAGCAGCCATTACCAGAAATGCCAAAGGAAACTTCGGGGCCTCGTCCTCAAAGTTGCACATCAGAACGGAACACACTCCTTCACCCTCTGCTCTTCAAGGGCAAATGGTGAGTATGCGATTGATGTCTTGGTGATGTCAGTGGATAATTGCATTTGTAATGGTAGATTCTGAATTTAAAGTCATTTATTTTCCACATTCTCTTTGATTCATGAACTTGACTTGTGATCACGTGAGACAGATTTCCATGCAGTGCAGAACCTTGTCAAGGTTATCCTGTGATTATGAGCAATTATGTAGTTCTGCTGCATCTTCTTGGTGGAGGGGGTGTACATGTTTTTTCCCACTGCTCATTCCTCTGACATGGTATCTATTTGGACTCTAGTTGTGTTCTGATGACAATTGACAGGGAATTGTTATGAGTGAGCAAATTTAATCAATTGTGATCTCCATTTTCATTTATAGCAGTATTTGGCATTCTTGAGTTGTTGGATGTGTGGATGGCTGGGGTCTCTTACACCATGCCAACCTTTTACCTAAACACAAAAGAATTATCTGCTTCATTAGTTTTCCACTGAACATATGCGTCAAAATCAAAGACTGATTGTGTATGCAATGAAGTGAGAGAACATAAGAGATGTTATGATGGTGAGTAAATTCCATGTTACTAGTATGGATGAGAAAAAGAGCAAAAAGTTGTGATAAAACTGATCTAGACTATAGTAGAAACCTGGGAAGTGTAGATTGGAATGACAGTCGTGTGATTTTGTGCAAAATAATGGGAAATAATGTGAAAAAGTATGGTAGAAGTTCACTAAGGTAGTTGGTCATCTTTCACCTTTTCGCTGCTGCGTGCCTGGCTACAGGGTTGTCCTCCTGTGCTGAACTGTCTCCGGGATTTTCTTCCTTGTGGTCTTATTTTTTTTTGGTAATGTTTAATATTTTTGCATGATTTTTCCAACCCTTTATTCTCTTTTTCAATCTGGAGTTAAGAAAGGTAAAGGGCTAGTTAAAAGTTGTTTGCTTTAATTTTTTATTTGTTTAAACCTTTTATTTTATTAGAGTTTAATTTTAAGAAAATTGATTCAGATTGTCCTGATAGTTTGAGTGGGAATGGAAAATCTTAAAGCAAAGGACAACTCAATACCACATCGCAATTTGCTGAGAAATACCCAGACTCCTTTTATTCTTTGTTTACAAGATATAAAACATATTCTAATTTGAGTTTTCTTAGACGTTAGAACACAATTTAAGTAGTCCACGAAACGACCTTGCCTACAAAATCTTGATGGTTGAATTATGAATTTCTGGATTCAGATCTCTAGTTTTCAGAAAAACTCTGTGCAAATTTCGGGAATTTCTTCTTCAAAGGTAATGGCAACTTTTCTTTACCTGTGCTATCTTCAGATTCCTGGGTAACATTTGGAAATAATTTCTCTGTAGCTGATGTTGTGATGCCCATCGTAGATGGCTGGGGAGATTCAGTTCTATAATCACCTTCCTTCTCAGAGTTGTCTCATGAACAGTTATCTAAATACAGTGGAAGCTCAGTATAACGAGTTCTCTCAATTGCTGAGAAATTGCTCGCTATAGCAAGCGCTCATTATATCGTAAGGTGCTGGATTAAGCCTTTCAATTCCCACAGTTGTTCTTACTTTCCGTTTTTCTTTCGTTACCATTCTATTAGAAACAGGTAGAAGAGCCGGTTTCCTGCACAATTGCTTATTCAATGATCATTTTGCGAATAAAATCTTCCCAAACAATAATTTACCTTTTGCTTAAGTCTTCTAGTGTTAACCAGTATGCCCATTGGTTAGGCAAGTTGTAATGACTCGTCGAAATACGGCATTTTCGGCGGTCGAAATATTTCTTGAGTAATTACCTATTTCTAGCCATTCTTAATATTCACATTTAGTTATATCTCGAAAATTAGTTGTAGCGAGTATTTATTTACCTAAGGAAATGCCTCTGTTGGTCTGCACATCATGTGTTGCACTAGTGCTGCCATATGGAGGATCTAGAGTGAACAGAGGTAACTCGTGTGAAATACTATTGCCGAGAATTATTGATGCATTCACTCAAAATTGTATGCATCCGTGAATTCAGGGATCATAAAATAAAAATTTGTTGATCAGGATAAATTTTAATCATTCTCATAAAATCGGCCCTGGTAATATTTACGAAAACATTGAAAAATATGCACAAATTAACAAGTGTATCAGAAAACATAAGTATTCTCATTATTTCAGCTAACAGGAAAAAATAATCGAAACCAGGATATATGAATCATAAAATTATTAGGAAATTAATAATTCTTTGGCAACGGAAAACTTTGACGACTTTGTCGTAAGAATAAAAAGAGTAACAAAAAAACGTGTGACCTTTAGTATCACACATTCACATACTTCACATTAACATCACAGTACTTTCAATTTCTATTCCTGGCAGAAAAATTATTCAAGCGTTGTTTTCTTTAGTATAGAGGTAGGAACAAGCAGCTAGGCGGAGGGGTGGGAATGAGCGGGTGGAGGTGTGAGGGTGAAAGCAGGCGGGCTGAATTCCACCCCTAACCCATATCACTGCTGTCCCCCTTCATTATGATTGGTTAATGCTTTACCGCTTGTCCATCGAATGCCTATCCGCTATCTATGTGAACTTTGCTTAACAAAAGAACAACTAAAAAGTGTGAGCGTGTGCAAGACACGCCAGGGCGGGCCATAATTCGTCTGTCCCTGGAATTGATTGGATTTAAAAAATCCAGAGATGGCACAAATAGTGTATTCTTAGTTGTAGTGGACTAATAATGGTACTAAAGATAAATACCATGAGTTAATTTGTACTTTGCAGTGCATCGCCCTCAAGAAACATCGCTCGTCATACCGTGGCAGGAGCTTCTTGGCCTCGCTATATCTGTTTTCTTTTACATGTTAACCATGGACCTTTTGATGGTACATTGCCAATCACTCATTATTGAAAGATTCTCGCTGTATGCTGTACTCACTATAATGGACTTCTACTGTATTCATCCTACTGTAATAATTTATTTTCAGCCAGAATGTCTAGAATGCTTTCCATTGGATGTTCTTCTTGGAAGAAATATTTAAGTGCAGATTCGGTGAATTCCTCAAAAGAGATTGAAAAGAATAAGGCAACTATAGTGCACAAGTATAATATTGTCACGACCTGGGGGTCACTAGGGTACGTTAGCTTGGAATGGATCAGTAGATCTGGTTTGTTGGGAAAAATGAGAGACATCATATAGTCTTAAGTAACACAGTTTATTGTATCTGAACGGACATAGTCACCGATGTAGATGATTTAAAGGTAGTATTTGAGCAGCTGGCCGGGACACAGGTTCCGTTGTATCTTGGAGGTAGTTGGCTGGATGGAGTCTGCGGCACTTATGTGCTGTCTGACGGACGAATGTTGGACACACAACGATGCCGACTGACTCATCTTTCGGTGCATAGTACATTGGATGTATCAGTCTCTTAGTCCCTCCTCTCTGACCTATTGGCATCGTGAAACTAGATTTAGAAATTCAAGACAACTTGCTTCATGCTACAGTGGGCTCTTGTTTGGATGCTCCTTGATAGATCACTTTCCTCATTCGCACATTTGTTCCCTCTGGTCTGTGCCACAGCGCATGTAAATAATGCATTTTGGTTACCTCTTTAGCACGTTCTGAGGAGGACCTTACCGAATTTGTACCAGGGAAATACCATATAGGTTGATTTGTCAATGGATATCTTGCAAGAGATTTAAATCATGCATTAAAAAGATATTGAAATAGTTATAATATGGTAAAAAAATGTTAAAGAATTAAGGGCATCCAAAAGCTCTGTATTTTATGGTGATATTCATATGTTTTACAAGAGTCAACTGGTCATCAAAACTATGTGAGCACCAATAATTCATGACGATAAAAGTGAGACAAGTGCTTAGAATTAGCCAAGGGAAAGCCTGAGGTGAAAAGAAAGATATCAATTGAAAAGCTCTACTTCCTCTGAAAAGTAGACGAAAACCCATGTATGAAGGTGTTGAAAAGGTGGCAAATATTTCATTTCTGCCGTCTACTCAAGTTTGTTCTGCTCCACCACTTCCTTCTACAGTTTAGAAGGCAGTGGCTCATCGCATACATTGTTTGGCATTTCCACTTACGTTCGATCATTTGAAAAAACAAAATTCAAATTAAAGTATTGTGGCATGGTCAAGTGTAATGACGTTAATAGATTTGCATGTGAAATTTTAAAATGAAGATGAAGAGGTTTTTCATAAGCCTCCAAATTTGCATGCTTACGAAGAAAATCTTGTTTTGTATGTTGACTAGAATAACTTAAACGAATATAAGAAAATATTTGAAACTTAAAAACATCATGAAAAAAGTACAATTCACATTCTATCAAAGTTTCCTTTCAATTGTGCATTCGTATTGTTATAACAACCGCCAAAGTGATGCTGCCCTCTGCGACTCTAAAAATATGTGCCATTTTTCATCCCCATTGCAAAAACATGCCTCAAAAGTAATTGTTAAAAAAAGTTTGTTACCTGCATGGAACGAAAGGCTAAATTATCTGCATGCTGATATGCTCTCTATGAATATTTCTTCTTCCGGTTTTGAGATATAAAGCCTTAAACTTGAGTCTATTTGTGTGGACTGTATATACAAAACGTGCAGTGTGGTCATTATCATCATGATTAATTATGGAGGGCGCATCAAAGCAAGGTATCGTACATATTTACTCGGGAGGCGTAAAAAATTGAAAATGAAACTTAGTGACAATAAATGAATACCAGCATTCTACAGAATGAACTAACCTGACAGCCAGCATAATGTTCCCCTGTAAGTTATGCAACTCCTCATAAGTGTTCAAGTTTCCCGGGAAGGCCTAACCTGTTATGCACGTTTTCCTCGTTACCATGTTCAGGATTTCAGGTCCTTACAAAAACGTGCTGACGAGAGTCCTCTGTAATTAGGTGTACACGCAGGTTCAGTATTTCCTGAGAAAATTTTTTCAGAGACTGGTAATGAGTCTTGAGTAAGGTATCGGCAAATAACACTATCAGTATCAGACACTGGTGTCGAGGTATCAGGTTGGTGTCAGAAAAAGTGGTATCGGTCTGAGTATAATAAAAAGCTTGACTAGCCAACCAGGACCATAGAACAGATTGAAATCTGAGGAAGCTTACTCTTCTAGCATTGTGTGGAAGTTTATTAAATAGTCTAATTCCTAGGTTGTAAGACCATGTGAGCATTTTTATCAAGTCGGCAGCTGTGAGTGTCAATTTCATGATTTTGTCTTGTGTCATGGTTGTGAACCTCAGATCTTGATGAGAGACTGCTAATTTTATTTTTTTTATTTTACATAATGATTTAAGTGTTGTAATGGAATAGATAGTCATAATTCCCTGGCTGATAAAAATTGCCTTGGCACTATCTTGGGGATGAGCATTGGTAATGCATCTAGGGGCTCTTTTTTGAAGTATAAAAATGTCTTTAACAATAGTCGAGTTCCCCCAGAGGTCAGGACCATAGTTTAGGTGGGTGTGGAAGTATGCATAGTATGAGGTTAGTAGGTATTTATTTGAGGATCAGTAGTAAACAAATTCTTGTAGATCATTTCATTCTGCTGTTAATCGTATCCTTCAACCGAAAATCTTCTTTTCAAATGTCTTGCAAGTGCCATCGGTGTTTTTTCTGTGTGTGCTGTCACTGTACAGCTCACAGTTCAGAAGATTGTCATATTTGTAATGATAAATACTGAGTCTGTGCGTTAACTTTGATTGCAGAGTGAGGACGAAGCCCTGTCTAGGGCGCTTGCTGCATCTCTTGCCGAGAACGGAGGGCCCCCGCGTCAGCCTGAGGGACTGACACTCGAGGAAGAGGATGAGATGCTGGCAAGGGCGATTGCTGAGAGTGAACAGGAGCAGCAGTCCCGTCCAGTGCAGTCTCCTGATAAACCTTTGAAGGAAAGGTGTGCGGTGTCCTAGTGACTTTTGAGTGGGCTCTGCTGATTTTCATATGCTTTGACTGAGACTGTCAATGGCTTTTGACATGTGTTCATTTAGCATTGCCTTTGGAATGTCAAAGTTTCCCTTCTGCCTTTTTTATAATGGATATGTGTATCCTCTGTCCTCAGGTCTTGATGCCCAATGTTTTTAATACGAATTTAGTTACTCTACTGAAATCGTAAGGGAGTGCCCAAAGCAACATCTTGTGTGTGTGCGGTTATTGAAAGTTCGTTTTTTTTGTTGAAAATGTGTGTGTCTGGGGTGGAGGTAATTTTTATTGACTTTGTATATATGCAACCAGACCATGAAATATTTTTATTGACAAAATATATATATGCTGCTTTTCTTAACTAGAGGTTTGGTGGTATTATTTCACCTTCTCCCAGCAAAGTCATGCACTCCAGACTTTTTTCACTCTTGTAGCCATTAATTTGAGAGAAATCATTTAGTCAGACATAAAGATGAGTAGGGTAATGATTATTGATTTACAGCATTAAAATCAGTATTCAAGATAGACTTAAAAATGTTTCATCAGCATCATAAGTTAACAATCCTGAGATTGGTTTGATGCAGCTCTCCCCTTAGTTCTCCTATCAGCTAATCTCTTCATATTTACTAATTTCTTCTCTTTCACATATTTCATCACCTTGCTTCTCATTTGATGCCTTCCTTTGAGGTTCGTCTGTCCAGTTGTCCTTTGACAGGCATTCATGCCTCACGATGTGGTTGATTAAGTTGTCCCATCATCTTCTTAGGGTTTTCAGAAGACTTCTATTTTCCCCTCCTCTTTACTTAAAAATGTTTATATAAAGGAATAAAAGCCTTGTAAAATGGGGTACCCAAATAGTTTTTTTTACATGTGAAATTGTTAGAAAAAAAAGTGAACATTGGTGAAAAACTTAACCGTATAGTCGTTCACTTATACATTAAAGTTTAAAATACGCAAAAGGTGACCCCCACCGAATTATCTGTGTTGAGGATATCAGCATCATCCACCTCCCCTCCTCGACTATTTTGGCGCAAACATTGGAGGGGAGGGGAGGCCTGTGTACAAAGCTCCTGTGCATCCTGTAAATAACCCAAAATTACTGAACAGCAAAATTCACTAAATAGTTTTCGCTTACATCACGGCATGAATAAAAGTGTGCTGAAGTTTTTATTTTCCCTCCCCCCACCCAATAGGGTAGTTTCCTTCATCAAAGAAAACAGACTTCATTAATTGCGATTTGTGCCCTGCCATAAATGTATTTAATTTACACAAAAAGTTTGTATTGAGAAATCTCAGTTTACTAGAGAATTAAATGTTAATTTTAAGGCCATTTGAAAAGGCTCTGAAATGGCGGGGTGCGCTGCCTCCTTGCTGACGTAACAGGTAGGTAGTTTACGTTGCGAGGGATAGGAAAATTCATCTCCTGAACTTACCATTGTATTTCAGGGCTGCTCAGCTCTAGTGAATATCTATTAGTATTAGTCTGTGAAAACTATCAACGCTCAAAAAGTCTTCTCAGTTAAACATTGTATTAATAGACATTTTACAGGCTCAAGGACATCCTGATCGTGGAGTCTTCTGCTACGGCAAAGCATGGCGTGAAGGTCATGCGGCGATGGGCGAACTTCACGGTGTGCTTGTAAAAGGAATACTTACTGATTTTAAATTAATCAACTACATAAAAATATTAAATAAATAAATAAAAGTTATTTATAATAAATTAACGGAAGAAATACACCTCCGATACTAGTTAATGAGCTTTAACAGTGTGCTGCGTCCACTTGGAAGCGTCCGCAGCACCACCTGGTGGCAGGTAGAGGAAATAGTTTGACGTCACACGTAGGATTAACCTGCATGCAATAGTTTGCCATCGAGTTTTCGCACCATTGATTTTTTTCACTGTTTAATTAACGAGGAAAAATACTTAACATCATTTAAAAATCGAACGGCTTAAAATACGTACTCCAGGGGTTATAAACTTTCGATCAAGACAATAAGAAAATAATAGGATACTACCCTATTGTGGTTGGGCAAAAGAGCTGTAGAGAGTCTCATTGTGATTGGATGAAGGAAAGGCATGCGTCGCTTTTGCACGCCCACTCAAGCAAAAGTGTTGAAAACAATCAGTTTTTCACCATTTATAACTCGAGAACTATGTATGTGATGGATTGAAGAATGGAAACATATGGGTCTTTTTATTTTACAAAGTCTTATCAGATTTGGCAACTAAAAAATACGGCAAACGACCCATTGTAGCAGTGATTATAGAAAATAGTTGATTTTACATCTGTATTGTATCTGATCTATTCTGTTATCATATATCATTATGCAATTGTAGGATCTATTCCACTTGATAAGCTGTGTGTAGTCTTTACAGGACAGTAATCTAATAGTATTACCCATAAACCTTGTGAGTTGATGATATAAGGGCTAGGACTCCGGCCCTTACCATTCAAGTTTTATTGCATGACGAGGGTGAAGGTCTGCATTTTGGCTGTGAAGCATAATACAAATGAAATTAAGAATTTATTTGCTGGTTACTCTCGTCCAGGACAAAATTCTTTCCAAACATGGGTGAGACCGGATGTGGACAATAGAATGAGAAACAATTATTACGGGAACCAACTAGACAAGTAAATGTATTTCAGAATTATCAGACAAAGTACAAACCAACGACTGAATGAATCTTATTTCCCTCATGAATCTCTTATAGTTTGGTACAAAAGCGAGTAGCCAAAATGACACCCTTCAAGAAAGAATGAAGTCTCGGAACTTGAATTCAAGCTGGCCATCGCACGATGCATACTGCTGGCTGTCTTGACTCAAAGAGAGGCCGTGAGAGGGGAAGATCTGTAGACGTCAGGAGGGGTTTTTTCAATAAGTTCAAGGTGGAGTGGGAGAGAATGTGGAATCAGATGGTAGGTAGTGTTTGAGGGGAGGGAAAAATGGTATGGGTATAGCGGTCAACGTGTGAGTTTTTCATTGGAGCATCAGGAATTCTTTTTGCTGAATACCACAGGAGGACACCAGCTCATGGCGTGTGTGCTTGGCAAATTTCTGGTCTTCTTCCACATTCAGGGGTCTATGCAAGTGATAGTGGATGTGGTTAGGGAACGGTGCGTCCAGAATGGTGCAGGCCGGAAACATTGCATTTGGAATTTTAGGTATTTGTTGGTGTCGTTAGTGTGCTTCGGCAAAGTCTGGAGGGTAAAATAGTCTGACAAGGGGTAATCCAATGAGGGGCAGTAGGGGGTACCAAAAATGCCACAGCTGTTAAAGGAATCAATAAATCTCTCTCTATTTTCTATTTCGTTGGTGTTCATCCATCCCTAGCTAAGAAATGTTTTGGCCTAAAGATTTGCTTTAAACGTCATCTTGTCTGTATCAGCCAGGAGAGCCAGGTGGAATTATTTTCATTTCTATCGCGACCCGGGTTCGAATCCTTGAAGCAATTAAGTTTTTTTGTGGGCTTAAATGCAATTACCTGTCTTATTGTTTTTAGTAAAATATAAGGTGAAAGGAAGCATTACTCTCAGTGTTATACTGAGAGTATACATGTCACATGAAACTGGAATACAGTGAAGCCCTGATATACCTTAACTGTTTTCAATGAAGTTCCACTTTAAATGAGGTGAGTGCTATTCATTGTTAAAATTTGTCATTGTACCTTGTTAAAAATCCCACGCATTAAGAATGTATTTTTTGTGGTTGATTTTTGCTGGATAGGTAATCCAAATCTCTTCAAAGTACTCCTCAGTTGTTATTATTTTTACAACTCCATCTGCATGTCACTCAGTGTGTCTCTTCTTCAGTGGCGAAGCGTCAACAGAAGCATTGCTTCCCTTGATATTTAACGTGAAATAAACATGTAGTTTTCTCACAATTAGTCGTATAAATGAATAAGTTCATGATTGTATTTGCTTCCTTTGGTGCCCCTCCCTCAAGATGAGAGAACCAAGACGTGATTGGACATCAGTTCGCTATGCTGTGTGACTTCCTTTCACCATGTGTGCTGCGCAAGGCCTTGATGGCCACATGTAAAGGCCCGCTGTTTCCGAGTCATGTCTCGTTAATCACTTGTAGTTTAAATGTGAGTCTAATTTTTGGAAGCACCAGCTCTTGGTGAATCCCTTGATTGAAACAATATATGTCATCCATGAGTGGTTCTTTACGATGGACGCGTATGGATGTGTAGGTATTTTTCATTGCATTTCGATCGTGATTCAGTCTGCAAGGGTTTTGGCTGCCTGGACATCGTAGCCATAAGAGTATGGCCGTTTAAAGTCACTGAGGCTGATTCGCTTGCACGAAGAGCTACTTTTCCACTGAAATACCATGTCTAGGAGAAGCAATGTGCTAGTGTGCGTCCATCCTGAGCCAAGAGAAAAATGCTTGCCGTGGCGTTCCCCACACAAGTGGAAGTTGAACGGAGTTGATTGTATTATTGACAAACTTGTTAGATGTAATGTTAGTTCACTTTCTCATCAAGAAAATGAAGTATTACTGAGAACTGAAATATTAGTAGTAACTGAAGTATTACTGAAAACGGTAATAATACATTTGGATACAACAACAGGAAGATGTAAAATCTGCAATCATCATTCCTATGAAAAGCTGAATGACTCCATGATATGGCTCTGTGGATGTAATAGTTTGAAAAAAAAAATATCCTGTTGGCCTTGAATTTTGTTTTCCAAGGAGTAAAATGTCAGGAGTAAAACCGGAAGGTGCAGAAATGACCACTGCTATCGAAGCACCCCAAAAACACTAATCTATCTAGCTAAAACTGGATTTGAGGATTTAATCAATATTCATAAGTCTTAGAAAAGAAATAGAGAAAGTAATTTGGAAAAATACACACTGAATATAGCAAAATACAACGAGATCATGAAAAAAGAAGATTTGTCACCCAATCAGAGTTAAGCATTTTTTGGGAAAAAAAGTTCTTGCCCTATGAGGCCATAATGAGACAGTTATCTAATAGAGAAAAAGAAATTTAGTTGCTTCAAGAACTTGGAGATTACGATAGTTAACTGAAAAATCACCTCTACAACTCGACTGTTTTCAGGAATGTCTAGTGATATTGAAAAATATCTATTATCGTTCATTCCAGAGCTAATGATTGATTAAATAAAAAAGGAAGGGTTTTTCTGGCCCATTTCATAGCAATCATTCTAAGCAAAATGGCAGATATTGCTGATGAATCTCAATTATCCATTATTGCGCTATTTTACGAAAAGTGGAAATATTGAGGAAAGATTTTTTTTTTTAAAGTTGTTAGTTACAGCCAATAAGCTAGTTCCTTAGCTTGGCATGTTTTTGATGTTTTACAGGAATTAAAATGTGAAAATATACTGTGCAGTTTATAATAGTGTGGCAAACGCAATGGCCTTCAGACGAGAGTATGAGAAAAATGCCCTCAAGAAATTTTTGTGCACTGTTATGTTCATAAATGGAATTTGTATTATCTAAATTTCTCAAGGTTCTATGTGCACTCTACAAAGTCTAACTTCATTCCTGATCTCTTCATGAACTCCACACCTAGGATAACAGGAAAAGGGGGATCTTCCAGGACCAAAAAATCATGCTCCCAAGTCAAACTGTCTATTTTTAACTGCAGAGATACTTGCTTGGTGGCGAGCCATTGCTCCAACTGAAATCCGTGACACTTTATCAATACTTCTTTAACTTTCCTGGGACTTACGTCGAGATGAGCGACTAACGACCTCCCTACGCAGGAGCAAAAGGCTCCGGAGTCCAAAAGGGCCGTCGTAGCAATGCCATTCATTTCGAAAGGCACCATTGTGCCATCTTGAAACAAGGGCCGTTTCGGTCGACCCGATAAGGCCATAATACAGCCTCGGGGCCTTAATGTCTCGCGAGCAATTCGTTTCCCCGCTTCAAACGGCAGTTATTTTGCACGTGCCCTACTTGACCAAAGTCCCAACATCGGAGTGGTCTTTGAGCACCTTCCTTGCCTTGCTGACAGTTGTTATTTGAATCCTCCCACCTTGCCGTCGATTGAGTATCATAATGTTTCCATGATTTTAATTCTGAAATGAAATATATTTCCAATCACTTTCACTAACGCCAAATTTTATTTTTTTATGTTTAATATGTTGATTTATAAATTGACATGGAATTTCTGATAATCTAAATTTTTTTTTTAACTGCCTGCTTGCATTAATCTAGGAGCACAGCATGGACTGTATTACAAGGCAGTGTTAAGGATTGATCTCGCAACCAGCAGCACACTAGCTCTCATTTTTAACAATACGCTTTCATCGGTTCATGCGAGTCTGGCAAATGTAGGCTACCCTGGGACATTCTACATATATTTTTCTTGCAATACCAGGCTAATGGAGAAAAAAATCATTTATTTCGCTTCTAGATGGACTGAAAAATTTTTACCTAATTTCGTGAACTGAGTAATACAACCTCTCCTTGTCAATATCTACCACACCTGCATTCCATTCATGGGGCACTTCGATCACTAAGCCACGAAAATTTAAAATCTACAATCTGGATCCGATTTTACACAGTGTCTTTGGATCCAACCATCCCTAATAACCAGTATTACTAAACTGCATTAAAATTGGTTTTCTCTTTTGAAAAGGTAACTTCTCAAACTCAGGGGTCCTGACGTACTTTACTAAAAAAAAATGTAAATTGGAGTGGTGGGCGGAGGCCTTCTGGAGCCCCCCTGGCACTTAGACCTCTTTAGATCCATTGTGCCAACCCACATTTAACCTGCCCGCCACACGCAGACAGGGGACAAGAACACCACGGTAGAGGTATGGAAGGGGGACACCCATCCAACCTCGGTCCGGGCCCAACGTTGCTTAACTTCGGTGATCTGACGGGAACCGGTGTGTCAACGTGGCTAGGCCCTTGCCCACGTACTTTACTAACTCCAGTAAACCCTTATTTGTGTATCAATTACACTCAAAATGTTTACCTTGTCATTGTAATACCATAGTTCATCTGTCGGATCCAAGCTAATAATTGCCAAGTTCAATCTTTTCTGTACATTTTCAATTTACTCGAATTTTGACACTAGCTTGTGTTTCAATCAAAACTGGCCAGAACTTGAAGGCATAATAACTCTTTCTGCTCACTTATTAACGCTTATTAAAGTTGATGTATTCCATAGTCAATGATTGGTAGTTAAGTTAGGTTATTACACTTTGCCACATGAGAAATGAAACTTTTCTTTCTTCACATTCTTTTGCCACCCTCATTTTCCACATGGTTTTTACAAAATCCTCCAGCCAAACCCCCTCATCATAAATTCTACGAACAAGCCCATTAAATGTCTCTTCCACCTTTTCCTAGGTTCTTCAGAAGTTCAGCTGGCATGTTATCTATCCCTACTGCCTTACCCAGCTTCATTAGTCGTAATGCCTACTCCATCTCACTATCTAGTATTCCTTGTTCCTGCTCATCCTGTTCTGCATCTTTTCCTCTTTAATACTCATGTTTCTAGGCCTATTTTCACAATCATATAGTTGTGCAATGTATTCTTACACCAACGCTGAATGTCTACTGTTTCCAATGCTAAATTTCCTCTTCTGTCTTTGTTGTATGGTACTGTTTTCCATTTCTTGATGCCTGACTGTATTCTAACCTGTTAGTACAGAGATATTTCTCCCGCATTCTGGAGTTTCTCCATTCCCTCATATTGCTGACTCCACCACTTATCTCTATTTATTTCTCTCCTAAGTCTATTGTTTATTTACTTATAATGCCTTCTGCATTTCTGTGTTTACATTTTTCCATTTCAGTCTTTACTTGATTTTTTTCAGTATGTGCTCCTTTTTTCCACTTTTTTATTCTTCTTCCTACTTTCAACCTTTTTAATCTAACATCTCAATTCATCACCACCGAGTTACATTTGGAGTCTGCATCATCTGGGAAACTATGCGAGTTCTTCACGCTGTTCCCGAATCTTCTCCTAACTATGATTTAATCTAGCTGGTATCTCCCTGTGTCCCCTGGTGTGTGTATGTATGTCTAAAATATTATTTAAACCATGGTATGTAAAGAAAATGTTGGTCAGCTTATCACACTAGCCAGTAGGTAACAAAAGTAATTCATCCTTTCACTTCTGAAAGAATATGGTTTCTACACTCTACCCAAGGGACTTGGTTGTGATTTCCATCAAAACTGTTTTAAACTGGAGTGCAGTTGTACAAAATAGCTTTCAAACGTTGCATTTTGGATCGAAATTGTGTCACTGAAGTTACTACTTGCACTCCTTGTCATTATAAAAACACAAATAGGACCGTATATGATACAAGGTTGCACAGAACTTGCTAGAACGGAACAAGAAGTTTATTTGAAGCTTCTGTAGGCATTACACCAGCACAAAACTGGCCAAAAGCAACAAATTTGAGACTAATACCAAGTTATTCACTCTAGATCCTTTTTCTCTTTCCTTTAGCTTTTGATTTTTGCCTAACTGACCTGATCTCCCTCTCAGTTATGAAAAAACCTGCACAAAAGACTCAAATTCAAAATACTGGGAGATGAGAAAAGAAAGAGGGGGACATGTCCCCCTTTAGTGGAAGTTAAGTCATCCTAGAAAGGAATCTCATGACAACTCCAAGCAAATGTATCTGCCTACGGATAATGAAGTGCTATTCTCTTTTAATCCGACTGAAGCCCTCATCACCCTTCACCATTGTCATTGTGCTCGTAACTTACCTCAGTCACTGGCATCAGCGGAGAAAATTTGAGCTGCTGGCACCGAATAATCTGAACATAAACAGCTGAGAGTGGGACATTCTTAACAGGCCCAAGGTGTACACAACCATGAGTAAGATCACATGTGCAGGAGAGTGAAGTTTTCTTGTGTTTCCTACCGAGTCAGGTCTTCCATGGTCGACGTTTCAAAGGTCAACTCGTCCTTCATCCTCAGGAAGCTGAGTGCCGCTCCAAATTTTTGTCCAGTATATATATCATCGTCCACTTGGGTGTCACTGATTCGTCGACGGTAATTACATTGCTGTTATTTCTGGATTTTTGATATCTTTGATAACAGATTTCCAACCTTTGCTTAGTGCATATCCGTTATCCTTGTTGAAAATTTTCTCATCTATAGCTGTCTATGGCTGATATTTATAGCCTCTTTCATCAGACGATCCCAATAGCCATTGAAGTGGCAGAGTAATTTTGCTTTGTTGAAGTCAATAATGTGGTCCCGACTGAGACTATGTTTGGCCACCACTGATTTCTCAGGTTGGTGGACTCTAATGTGTCCTCTATGCTCCTTCAGTCTGGTCTCAATGGTACGGGATGTTTCTCCAATGTGAGCATCTCCACACTCGCTGGGTATCCACAACACTCCTGGGGTGTTTTAAAGCCGCAGGAGTGTACCAGATACCCTGTGAGTGATTTCAACAGGGATACCAGATACGCACTAAGCAAAGCTTGTTAATCTGTTATTAACCCTTTCGCTACGAATGCCGTTTATAAATGCCGCAGAATTTTCACCCCTGTGAACGAATGCTGTGTATAAATGCCGCAGATTTTTCTACGCAAGAGAACGAAGGGCGCCTTAAAACGTCGCAGGGGCCAGGTAGGAAGAAAAGATTCAAGGTATCATAAAGGACCCTTCCTCGGCTTAGAGGCGGGGATTATCTCGACCCTTCTTCGCAGCGCGAGCCTCACTCTCGGCAGTTGTTCGCGGTCACTTGTTTGTTTATACGATGGAACAACCAGAAAAATGTGTTTAATTCGCATGATATTTAGTACCAGAAGTTTATTCGTTATGTTTTTCTGAGTCTTTAGAAATTTTAAATGGAACTCTAACGTTATTATTAACAGAGTTCCAGGTTCTAGAAATCCAGTACAGAAAGTCCAGGAGGTTCAAGAAATAATTGCTCCGCGGAAAAATCTATTTCGCACTACCATTGCAAATATATTTGCTTAAAAATGATTCCTGAGGAAGGTATAGCACCAAAAAAGTGTTTTTATATAAAACACGGGTATGGTTGCATTATGAGCAGATTTGTCTCCTAGTGTGTAACACCACAAAATATTTATTATTGTAACCATTGATATGTCTATTGTGCTAGATATCTTAATGTTAACAGTAGAATTTCGTTTAAAAGCTGTAAATGGTAATTATTGCAACAAGAATTCATTTCTGTATTAACTTGCACTTAGAGTCTTACTATTATTTATTTAAGAAAAATCAGTGTTAAAAATAGTTGACCGTGGACGCAGGCCGTGGTGGGTTCTCATTTGCAAAAGGGTGAAGATAATCTCTGCTCAGTGGCTGAAGAAAGGGTCGGGAACCCCGCTGGGTCCGGTCCCAAAGCGGGGGTAAAATATACCTGCTCGAAACGTTGCTTCAAGAGAGCTTTGTACAGGGAGTGGAAAAAAATTCTAGAGGAACCCGTGGAAAGGAAAACTTTTTCTTGCGAAGTACTCCAGCGCGAAAGGGTTAAAGAGGTCGAAAAATCCCAAAAAAATGGCAACATGAAGACCACTGACCAATCAGGTGACACCTGAGTTGATGACGAGGATACAGTAAACTCCCAATTTTCTGTGCTAATGACAAGTAAAGGGTGCAAGGATAGTAATCGAGAAATGCAGATAATCTGCTGTATGGTTCTTTCTGGGTTTATTTCTCTACGGTGCACCACCAAAATAAATAAACTCCCAGAGAAATAACACAAACTGCCAATGGAAAGATCCTTTCAGTACATATTAGCATTTTATGACAAAAAAGAATGAAGTAGAGCTGTCCCAGCCTCAATTAAATGTTCGCAAGCTTCGGGTGGAGGCACGAAGTATGCCGTAAGGCATTGAATGAATCGGTAGAGTCGTAGTGAAAGTCATGACTGGAGGAAATTAACAAAAGTTTACATACCTTTGAGAACACTATGAATACACTAAATAGATCGTCGATGGGCAGATAATACACAGCTAGAGATGGGTAAATTACCCTAATTGTCAATTTGGTATATTGCGGTAATTTTTGAAAATTACAGTAATTTTAAGTTTTGAGCTGCAAATCCTTTTCAGAGGACCCAAAACGAAATCAAATAGCATTGAGATATAAATTCCAACGCTTATTTCAAACATATCACGACGTTTATCTATTATAACTGATTAAAAAAATTAAAACGAAGTTGGCAGCAACACGCAATTTGCCTCTCTTTTTCACACTATGAGTAATTTTCGTTCCAAAGACAAGCCTCTGCGCAATGTGTATTTGTTATTTTACTCTGAATTAATTGGAATTACCATGGACACAATGTAAACAAAATCGTTTTCGCTTCTTAATTTATAATATTACCCATTCCAAGAAATTTTCTGAAAAATAAATTTTCTGAAAATTACCCTTTGTTACGGTGATTTTCAGGGGTGTTGGTAATTTACAAAAAATACCATGGTAATTTACGAAAATTATCGCGGTAATTTACCAAGTAGAGCCCATCTCTATACGCAGCCCGGACAATGCTCTTGTGGATAATCTAGAGTTTAGTGTATATATACTGGACAAAAATTTGAAGCAGCACTCAGCGCCCTGAGGACGAGTTGACCTTCGAAACGTCGGCCTGACCCAGTGGGAAACCCAAGAAATCTTCACTCAGAGCATATGCGGGGAAAATACCAATATTTTTTCACATGCACATGTGTGCGAAGCAAATTTAAGTCCTGAAATGATAACTATCAGGGGAGTAATCCAATTTCAGGTTTTTATTTTGTAGAATGTTACACTTACTAACACTTCATAATCTGCTCTAATCAATTTAAAAATTTTACATGAAAAATGCATGCTAACATCTGAGAAACATGGTTTGAAGTGTACACATAAAAAGTTATCAAAATATTCAACAACCAAGAAATTTTGGGCTTCATATGATAAATTTTACTATAAACCCCTATAAAAACATGGAATACCAGCAAATAGGGAAACAGTAGAGAAATTATTACACTATTGGTCATTGTATTCAATTCAAGAGATGCCATTTTATAATTTATATCACACGCACACTCATAAATACTGAAGTATTAGAGGCCAGCATATTGTCCTGCACAATTTACACATGCAGAGATGTTTTAATCTCCTGCCAATATCAATTTCAGCAGAAAATTATAATATTTCAAACCAAGCTTTATGACAGCATTTTACTCATAAACTGTTAAATAAAGTAAAAGAAAAAATTTATTATAAATAAAGCACACTTAACCACAAGAAATATTTATTCAGATGTGGAAATGTCATTCTTGCTCCTATTATAAAATGTTTACAGATATGGACACTACAGCAAAACTAAAACAGGTAAACAGCTAAAACAATGGTAAATTGAAGGATATTAACATAAGATTTGTATCACCAGATAAATTATTTAAAAAATGAAACAGTCACTTCTCATGAGAGGGGCCTATAAAACTGGAAAATTCAATTCTTCACCCACACTCACAAGTACTGTATAAGAGACTTTATGTACATATATATGACCAAGGGATCAATTCTTATAGAATGCACACATAAAAATGCATTGGCGGCAAGAAAAAAATTCAAGCAGCCAATGTAATAGTCATTCAGATTTCGCCATAAGAATGTTCCTATATCTATCTGCAATCACAGTTGCACAGTGCATTATAAACACTTCATATTGGCTTCCATAAAAATTTGCATTTTCAACATTGCTGGCATTGCAGCTAATGCCTAAAAATGTTGGTGTAGAACATTCTGTAATTATTATTAAATACATCTTTCAACCAGATAATTTCTAAGAAAACTTTTGCCATATTAAAGAACATGAAATTAGGGGCAAGCTGAGCAAGGAATTCAAAAGACAAATTTACAGAGCATTCATCCAAAATTAGTTTCTTAAGAAAGTATAGGTCCAGAGAGTGACACTGAAACAACTCACACAATGGATTCATTATGATTTAACAAAAAAAACTATGAAAAGGAGAGAAGTATTTTTAGGAAACAGGGTCGATAGATAGACAGCGAAGCAATGTTGTTTCCATTGCAGCAAGGAGAAATTCACACTGCAGAAAACTGAAGGGTAACTATCTAACAACAAGCTTTTCTGGAAATATTATCTTCATGGCCACCATTAAAAATGTCTTGCATAGTATCATAAAAGAAATAACCTGATAAACAAAATTCCACTCACAGGCTCTTTTAAAAAACTAAAGTTAAAGCAAGACTAATTTTGCAGAAAGCATGTATATCCTTGAAAACATTGCCCATCCAATGAAAACAGCCTCCAACTAAGCATCTCCAAGTCACACAGAGACTATTATACTATGAGTCTGCCACCAATAAAATTCAAGGACCTTTTCAAATGCCTCTCACACTGGTCATTAAGAAGATCATTCCCTACCTGTGCCTTTACTGAGTAAATTTCATAGATACATAAAGTCACTTGTATTGTCAAGATATCATCGAAAATGTAAATTAAATAAATTAAGGCCGTTGTGCACGAAGAAATTTCTTGTACAAGATCTTTTAACAAGAATTGAGCAATGAAATTTGACCAAGAAATTGTAAAAGAAGTTGGTTGACAGTCGTACATGATCACAGATTTTCATGCAATTTGTGGGCCAATTACACGCGCAATATAATTTTTAGGATTCTTACACTTCCATGTGTTTACATTCTCACTAGTGCCATATTTGTAAAATGTAATCCCCATCTCTTCCAAGTCAACTCTCATATGCACAGCTTTGAGACACGTTCCACGAATGATACACACAATAATCTGTATTCATTTAGCTTATGCCAGAAAGGTCCATATCACTCTGTTGCTGTAGTTTAGGACAGAAGGCATCACTTAGTGGAATTTCGTAATATTCATAGTAACGAATAAAATAAAACCTATATTCAATTCCACAGAATTCAAATCCAAAGAATTGACTTAAGGTTTTATTATAATAAGTTACCTCACAGCTATAAGTACTCTCGCCTTTTAGGCTTAAGGGCTTTTAAGAACAAATTAAAAAAATATGCTACTCAGGAAATGTTATTATAGTGTTAAGGAAGTTTTAAAGATTACTTGTAACTAAAGTGCTTCGTCATCGTGAATGTATCTTCGTATCTAAACGTGACGAAACCCATGGATATTTATATCCCTATGTGGTCATAAAAAATAATAATTATTATTATTACTTTCTTTAGCGATAGAGAATGGTTTCTTTAGTGGAGGACTGGTCCAATCCTTGGAATCCTGCTGCCGTAGATCCTTTCATTGCTGGCCACTGCCATCACTTCAAATCAGCTACAGCAGAAGCTCCATACAACAAGAGCTCTTGGGAACAAAAAATTGAACTCTCGCTATTAAATAATCATTCTGCAGGCAATTCCTACTATCAATTGTGGATGCTTCGAGCAAACAGCCAGAAGATTCATTTAGAAAGATATTAAACATGATATTTTCACACACTTCATTGACCTATGGTTCTATTTACTGTCAATTACATTAAATTTCATGTTACAGTTACAGTAGAAGCTCATTATAGTGAGTATGGCATATAGCGAGAATCTCGTAATAACGAGTGATTGGCAATGTCCCATCGGAAAGGCCCATGATTAACATTTAAAATAAAATGGACATAGGGAGGCCAAGAAGCTCCTGCCACTGTATACGCTCGGTATTACGAGTGATATTTCTTGAGGGTGACGCACTGAAAAGTATGAATTAATGCATCTTTAGTAGCATTATTAGTCAACTACAACTTATAATACAAGATTTGTGCCATTTCTGGATTATTTAAAGTCCAATCAATTCCAGGCACAGACGATTTACGGCCCGCCCTGGTGTGTCTTGCATACGCTCGCACTTTTTAGCTGTTTTTTGTAAGGCCAAGTTCACATAGGAGTGCATAGGCGTTACATGGACAAGCGGTAAAGCATTAACCAATCACATGACAGCAGAGAGCAGTGATGTGGATTAGGGGCAGAATTCAGCCCGCCTGCTTTCACCCTCACACCTCCACCCGCTCATTCCCGCCCCTCTGCCTGACCGCTTGTTCCTGCCTCTATACTAAAGCAGACGACGCTTGAATAATTTTTCTGCCAGGAATAGAAATTGAAAGTACTGTGATGTAAATGTGAAGCATGTGAATGTGTGATACTAAAGGTTCCACGTTTGTTTTGTTATGCTTTTTATTCTCGCGATGAAGTCGTCAAAGTTTTCCGTTGCCAAAGAATTATTAACTTCCTTATAATTTTATGATTCATATAGTTTGCATTCATATATGCACTTTTTAGTTGTTGTTTTGTTAATCCAAGTTGAAACGGAGGCATAGAAGCAGAATGGGTGGAAGATGGACAAGCTGAAGAGCATCTAGTCAGTCACACGACAGTGGAGAGTGGTGGTGTGGGTAAGGGGCGGAGTTCAGGCCACCTGTCTTTGTCTGCCAGTGCGGGAGTAGTTGACGGATGAGGAGTTGATTAACTCCATGAGAAACAAAGGTGACGACGAAATTAGTTCTCTTTCTGAAGAAGAAACAGTGCCTATGCCGACGAGAGCTAAAGCATAGCTCATAGAAAAATTAGCGCCATTTACCAGGTCAGTGCTGCTTCCGCCGACGACTTTAGCAAATTTAGTGAAGTGTAAGGGTCTGTGCTTTCGGCAGCTGCCAGTAGACAGAAGCAGACGATGCTTGAATGATTTTTCAGCCGGGAATAGAAATTGAAAGTACTATGATATTAAAATACTGTAACATTGTTACTGTAACACTAAAGGTCCAACGCTTGTTTGTTATGCTTTTTATGATTCTGACGAAGTCGTCAAAGTTTTCCATTGCCAAAGATTGATTTATATCCTTAAAATTTTACAATTCATCCTGGTTTTGATTATTTTTCCTGTTAGCATGGGAATATTAGTGTTTTCTGGTACATTTGCTAATTTGTGCATATTTTTCAATGTTTTTGTAAATATTGCCAGGGCCGATGTTATGTGAATAATTAAAATTTATCCCATTCAACAAGTTTTTATTTTATCATTCCTGACTTCATGGATACATACAATTTTGAGTGAATGCATCGATAATTCTCCGCAATAGTATTTCGAGGTAGTTACCTCCATTTGCTGTAGATCCCCAAGATAGCAGCACTAGTACGACACATGATGTGCATCGCAACCGACGGAGGCATTTGCTTCTGTAAATTAATACTCGCTGAAACTAATTTTCGAGAGATAACGAATGTGAATTTTAGCAATGGCTTGGAAGAGGTAATTATGCAAGAAATATTTTCGACTGCCAAAAAATGCTGTAAGTATTTCTGCGAATCATTATGGCAACTTTCCTAATCAATGGATGCACTTGTTAACACTTGAATACTTCAGCAAAGTGTAAATTATTGATATGGAAGATTTCATCACAAAATAAAATATAAATATGCAATTGTGCACGAAAACGACCCTTCTACCTGTTTCTAATAGCATGGAAACGAAAGAAAAACGGAAAGTAAGAACAACTGTGGGAATTGAGAGGCTTAATAGCTACATCACCTTCGGATATAACGAGCGCTCGCTATAGCAAGTGATTTCCTAGCCAATGAGAGCACTCGTTATACAGAGCTTCCACTTTAATTATTAAGAATGTAAAATGTTGACTTTTGACACTTAGCAAATACATGAACAAAAGTTCCAAATACATCATTTCAGCACGTGATATAGCAATACAATGAACTATTATTGGTAAAAACTTTGTATACCAGTACAATTGTCACCTCTTGCGTAATATTCTCTTGATTTTCGAATGAAATCATAATTGTTGCAAGCAAGTCTACAGACAACAATTTTAAGTTCCAAATTGAATTTCATCGAGTTTTGCATAATATGTGCCTTCTGCATTGATGACTTCTACACCAACTGCGCAATCTTTTTGATAATAATGTCATCCTGCCTCTCCCTTTTTGTATCCATCAATTAAGCAAAGTTTTACTTTATGATCTAACGACTTACGCTTCCCAACCATGAAGTTGGCTCTCAGAGTAAACTGGTAAAAAAACCGGAAGAATGTAAAAAAGCAACGAAAAGTGCACGGCTAACGAGAAACCACACATACACAAATGGGTATACCTGGAATGTTATAAGTGTGCACTTGACAATTGGGTGTAACATTCATTGAAAAAATTTGTTTTCATTTTAATGCAAATGATAGATGCCACAAACACAAGCTTGTGTGCTTGCAATATTGAATGAATCCTGTGAAAGCAGAAACTCTTTGCTCTCGTTATTGCTGATGTATATTCCATACAAATCATAGGGTAATACATGGTCCATAGGCCTTCCCTCGCCATACCGAGCTTCAGGTAATATGCCATACTCATTATATGGGGCTTCTACTATACTAAGGGCCTGCTCTGGAGGAGAGTTGGGAGTGAGAGAGGTCCAAACGGTTGGGTCCAAAACGGTACCCTATCTGTGACAGACAGAAGTGCTGGTTGTTCAAATGTGAGATGGCCAGGCTCTTGAGCAATGGCCAAAGGCGGAAAGAATCGGTAAATGGGGTTTACTCGGAATCCAAATTGCAATTTTATACATGAAATCGTTAGATGGTAGCGAAAAATGAATTTTAGTGAAAAAGTTATCTTCTAACCACAGCCATTCACTCATAAATCAAAAATTAAAATAAGCAAAAGGTGACGCCCACCGAAAAAGCTGCTTTGATAACATTGACGTCATTTTCCTCACATCCTTGACTGCTTTTAGGGAAAGGGAAGGGAGTGGAGTGGGGATGTCGGAGGTCTGCTCGCATAGATCCTGTCGCAACCGCTCCCATTGGCCGAGTCCGCTGTGTGTCCCCCATTGCGATAAAGCAAAGTAGCTTCGCGTGCTCAGTTGTGATTGGACGAAGTGGATGATGTCAGAGGTCGGTGCATGCCCACTTTTCCGAAAGGGTTAAAAACATCAGATTTTTTACCGCTTATAACTCTAGAAATAATTGACCGATCAAAAAACGGAAAAATACTCCTCTTTTTATTTTACAAACTCTATCAGATTTGGCAATAAAAAAATATGGTAAAAGACCCCAATATGATATAATTGTACATTGAGTTGCCTAAGTCACAGAACAGCAGCATTAACATATCACTGACCCAAATTTTGCAGGTGAATGATGATTCTACCATTGGCATTTAAAACTCCTCAATTTATGACTCCAATTCAAGAATTGAGAACTTGTATCTTAGTGGAGTCACCTGCTGAAATGCTCAATAGAAAATTTTCACTGAGAAAAAATCCACCCTGACAGGGACTCGAACCTGGAACCCCTGATTTGTGGCCAAGTGCTTTACCAAGGCTCCCTAGAGTTCCACAGGGGAGAAGGAAGCCTTGGTAGCTTAAGTGGTGAAGTACCTGGCTGGAAATCAGTGGGTTCTGGGTTTAAGTCTCAGTCAGTTCTCCTTAGTGGAAATTCTGTTATGGCCCCTAACTTGGAAAATCTCCACATAACTGTCTTGACTGAAAACAAATATTTCCTTAATAGCACTTCTATAAAATAGTCTCAAAGTAAAAGTTGAGAAAAAATGATGAGATCAACAATTACTATTATTAAAAGCCACTAATAGGGATAAGAATATATTGAATTCGTTGAAATTGATGGTTTCAGGTGTTACTTTATGGAATTTGCTTTCATGCATAATGAATGATAGGATAAACTTGGTATTTCCACAATTATTTATCTCACACTACAGGCATGGTTTTGACGATTAACATCATCTGGCCTGGACCTGAAGATGACGTTAATCATTGAAACCATGCTCGTAGTGTGAGATAAATAATTGTGGAAATACCAAGTTTATTCTATCATTCATTATTCTTGACTTAGTTGTATTTATCTCACAAAAAAATTTGAAAATTGTTAAGATATAATCATAGCAAAACATTCAATGATACCACAAGAAGAACCAAAACACCTTGGGACAAGTTATCCACTGGTGAGCACAAAATACAATAAACTCTACAGGCACAGGATTAAAGCCTGAAACCCATACAGGCAAATGACTTTTTCTTCATTGAAGCACCTCACACTTTTGCACATGCTAATTTTGTATGAATACTGGCTTGGACATGAACTAATGGATTAGGATACAGTAAATGCATCACTACATAAAGAATGCAGCCCTCCTTCTTTATGAGCTAATGAAGAAGGAGCATAAGAAAGAGGAGGAAAATTGAAAACGAACAACAAAGGAAAAATGCCCTAATGTCTGTATTGCTGTAATGCTTTTAACCACCACACACGATTGGGAATAACATAAAGAATTAGTGCCAGGGGAGCTGAGCTGCTGAATATAACAAAATGCTGGAAAATGTAGTTCCCACAGAACTGCAATAAGTTACTGCTCAAAGGTGACACAGCTGTTTCTGTGATTGTCCTTGGTTTAGAATAGGCTAGTTTCCTATTATTTTTTCATTGTCTTCAACAACTTTGACAATTGACTGTCTCCCAGACAAAATAGATTAGACTGTTTCATTTACGATAAAAAAGTGTACAACCTAATAAAACAGCATTTATATGCAGATATTGACAAAAAACAATTTCTCAAAATTATTTCCTTTCACACATTTCATCCCAAAGAAATTGAAAAGCATCAGGGGTGCAAAAATCATATTATTTCCTATCGATTAACCCAATAAAACTAATAATGTTATAAATTTCACAGCCAGGCACTGATATCATAATCAATGCTCATGGGTGACTAAACCTGAGTGCATTAAAGGGAACGTGATAGCCTTGTTGCAGGTCAAGTCTTTTATTCAGAACATATGTAAAATTATATCACCTGCAGGCAGTCACCCTAAATTTAAGAAAAAAACTAAAAGATTTCCCAGCAACACTAAATCTTAATTCAAGTAGTTCAACCAATCATGACTTGATGGCAGAGACCTATTAAATACCAACTGAAATGAATTTGGGCCAAGAAAAAACACATTACCAAGAGGTCCATTACATTAAGAGGTCATCCGTAAGCTCTCTAGCCAAGAGGGTGTGGCTTCCCTCTATATGCTACAGAATGCAGAGATTATGATGACCTGAGATGAGAATATAATCAAGGGTTCTCGAGCTTACTTTGAGGAATCTCGAATAAACTTCATGATCAATGAGGCTTCCCTTATACACAGACTACTCAGTAAAAAAACAACAGAAGCGAACAATTAGATTGCCAACTAGCCTTTTCCCATCCACCCCCTAAGAACCAAATGGATAAAAGTTCCTATTTTGAAACATCTGTCATACAAAATCCATAATGTATTGAGAAGGGTGAGTGCTTAAGTATGTTCTTTATAATTTTTCAACTCTTGGTAGTGTATTTTTTAATTCTATGGACACTGTTAACTCAGAAGATGATTGTGATGTGTATAATGTGAATAAGTTAAACTGTGATACTAATGGCTGCAATTGTTTTTATGTGGGACAAACGATAACTTTAGGACTAGGACAAAAGAACACTTTAAATATTTTATTAATTGTGAAAAAATCTGTTTTAGCCAGTCATTTATGTCATTTTAATCATATGTCGGATCTTAAAATTGATGTTTTGCATGTATAAGACAAAGGTTCAAAACTGGATTTCATTGAAAACTTCGACATCTTGACAAGCCAAGCATTATGGTAAGAGGTTACTCAACGAGGTGGTTCCATTGCATAATTATCCTCTTTATACCTAGTTCCTGCCCCCCCCCCCCCCCTAAGTCATCCTCCCCCTAGACACAATATATATAATTAAGAACTCACTGCAGGAAAGCTTTGTATTGTCCCTTGAGACATGGAAGTGTTGAAATTGGTCGGGCTGTACCCAGTAAAGAGTCTGGAAATAACAAGTTTTACTTGCTTTTACCATGAGATGAGAAGCTTCACTGGATTAGGGCATTAATCAAGGGTTTTTTTGTTAAATAGATGGGTAGCAGTGTGGAAACTTGACAAATTGGAGCTTGTTTTCATTGCCAATTAGATTAAATATTTAAACATTTGATTTCAAGCTCTCCAATCAGGCTGTGTTACACCCTACTTTTGCAATGCATGAGAATATGTTAGAGAAGAGAAAGAGAGAGAGAGAAAGAGATACTCACTACAATGCTAGCAAGTTTCAAGATGAACATTTGACATTTAACACACTCAAAAGAGTTCAACCATTTCATACGGACCAATGTTTGGTATCAAATTATAAATGGATTCAGTGAATGCTCAACTAGCCCCTAATAATTACATCACAAACTCTCACTGAAATTTATTCAAAAGATGGCCAAGAAACAGATAAGAGGTTGAGCAATCCTTAATTGTATCAGCATCATATCCAAATTTTACAAATAAGAACTGCCTGTTCCTTCGATATGCTGATACCAATGACTTTTTTGATTCTTAAAAAATAACTGCCAAGAATTCACATTTAAAAACAACCAAAAAGAATTTTAAAATTCACAAACATTTATTATATCTCTATATTCAACAAAACAGTTTCTGTGGTTTATACAATCAATAACACTCGTCTCATGATATGGCAAATTAAGCTTGAATATACAATTGAGAGCACTGACTCATTCAATACTTATTTCATGAATGAAGTGGGGAACAGCAACGTCACAAACCATTCATGAGGTTCAACATTACCACTGATTAATTAATTCTTAAAATCACTGATTATCACACATGAAAGCCCAGAGTTTCATGAAGGAGATACAATACGATTACTTAGCTCATAACACAATGTCATCCTACCCATTCTTATTTTGTGCACCACAACTATGACTTGGTACTTCTACATGCATTAAACTCTAATGGCCTTTCCTGCAATTTGACTTCATCACATCAATGTCAAGTAAATGCAAAGATCTGAGAGGTGAGCTTAAAGGAGTTTTTGGTTTGACTAGATTCTATGTGAAAAGCAGCATTAGTCATGATTGCCCCATTCTAGTTTTAGTGACTATTTATGTTTCTGCCATCGGAGCAAAACTAATGAACCATTGCTGTGCAGATCATCGGCTTCAAAAAGCCAAAATACTGAATTTGGTTATATATAAATGACACCTCAATCTATACGATTACTTATGTTCAGTAAGGAAAAATGTACAAAACAAGAATTACAACTTTTTTGAGCACCACTAATCTTGCATTGTTCAAATGTCTATAAATTTGCACAGTTTACATTATGCAATGCAACCATTGTAAGCATAATGTCATTTTCATAACAAACATAATAATATAAATTAATCACCTCTTTTATTTCAATGAGAGCACACTTCTCCTCATTTCACTTCCTGCACCACACGCGCCTTTACAAAGTGATAAGTGTGCAAAGTAATTCTCACGTCATCACAGCCTCAGCTCAACTAAATGTGCGTGCACTCTTTGAAGCATTAAACCGTCGTCGGCATGGAGGGGGCCCAAGGAGGGGGAGGGGTCTTTGGAGCTAGAGCTTACTCTGTTGCTCGCACTGGGGACGAGCGGTGGCCATTGCTACGTGATGAGCCGCGGGGAATGCAGACCCTCGACCTGGAGGTCAATGGGCGGGCAGTGACTCGTGGAAGGCGGGCCCCAGTCGTGAAGGCCTCCAGAATTGGCCAATCGGTGGGTCAGGCGGTGGGCGATGGAGAAACCCCCACTGCCCTCCAGCTGGGTCAACACTATTATCACCTGCCTGTGGACGCAATCAAAGACAACGTGTCACTCACACACTGAATATTCTGTTTCAAATTTCATTCACCATTTTTCACCAGCTCTAGCCATTATCATTGTTTTAGTTGTTAATTTCCTCATAACTACAGAAGTTTAGCACGGTAGTCAGCTGCAACATCATTACTGGACTTTGAGCGACTCAAAAACTATACCCATACGAATATATAAAAATGTAATGGTGTCTGTCTGTCTGTCGTCTGTCTGTTGCTCAATCGAGGAAAAACTACTAGACGAATTGAGCTGAAATTTGGTATGTAGATAGGAAATGTGTCTGGGCAGAACATAGGCTATGTTAAAACACCCTCAGGGTCCCCAAAAGCCCCTGAATGTTGGTCCCTGGCCTGGTGGTCCCTGGCATTGAGTTCGGTGCAGTGGTGTCATTTTTTGCTTATTTAAAGTACTTCCATTCAAGACAGAGGGCTGGAATTCTTTTTATCGGATGGCTGAATAAATGAAGTTTCTAATTCTTTCAATCAATTTTCTATTACGCTTAGTATTTGTCTTAAAATCATATTTTTAGCTGAAAAATCTCACATTTTTCTCTGAAGTCAACAATAGCATATTTCCTTGACAACCAGAGATCGGTGTGAATGTCCTTTGATTTTCAAAGGACATTCAAGCCTCCAGCATTTAAATAAAATGTTTTTCTGCAGGCCCATGATAACACGTAGAAATAATTCTATATAAGAGGGGTCCAGAGTCCCAAGGGTCCCATGTTTGATGTTTTTTAAGGTTTGAAAAAGAAGTTTAAAAAGAGAGACGAATACCGGGTAATGTTAAGAACCGTAAAAAAAGTTTTCTTCCAAGTACGAGAGATGGGCCACATAGAATATGTATAGAGGTACTTTGTGTTCTTGCTGCAAGCGTTTATCAACATTTAACGAAAAAACTTTATTTAAAAAAGAAACAAAAAAATACACCAAGAAAAATTAGAAACTAAATCGATCAACTCCTCATGGTGTTTCCCGGGTTACGCTAAGAACCTCATAAATTTCATTTTAACCAAGACTACAGATGGGTAACCACCAATAAATCTGGTTCAAATATTGACTCATCTGCTTCGAAACTTCAATTTGTTTAAAGATTGCCGAAATTATAAAGACTTCACTAGATTAAGTTCCTGATTAAGATACTCAACCCACATATCAACGTTAAATAGAACATCTCAATTAAGTCATTGAATGCTAATGTATGTATATACTCAAGGGTAGCGATCAAGCCATTAATTCTATCAAGATACGGCTAAGAGAACCGATATATGAGATGGCCATCTATCTTACGTGGTGATGAGTTTGCTTGGGCCATTTTGGGATTTTCCGTGCATGAAAGAGGACCAACAGTCCCTCATCTCTCCGTGCAACTGGAAACGGTCAGCGTGTCTACTAAAACGACCACTATGTACAACATAGGTCACCAACTCCTCAAATGACCACGCTAACAGTATTCTTCAGACAGTGGTTTTCTTACAAAATAAGTTCAATGTTTTTCACACCCGTTGAATTTCAACGGGTAGCTTCCACAAGTTAAAAATAATTACAGAAAATGAAGAACATAATCCCTATCGCTTAAGATTCTAAGGAACTTACCGATGAAGAGGTGGAACTGAATCTACCGTACGGAGCTCACCCCTGGTGGAAACAACATTATAGCTTTCCTGACAATCACATTTAACATGAATCCATTTATTCTCATGCCGATTTTCAACCATCACCACCAAACCAGCCCATCCTTTGGTGAGATAGTAGGCTGTCATTCCTTCACGGCCCTAAAAGACAAAGCATTACAAAAACCTGCTGAAGAATTCATTACATTTTAAAATTTGGGTACAAAATATAATTCTATGGTCAATAAGCAAGAGAAACCTAATAGCAATGACACTGAGAAAGAGGAAATTATATTTTAATCATTTTAGGTCAACGTAAAAGTAGAGATGGGACAAATAGCAGATTTCTTTAATTCAAATATCAATCATAACTCGAATATTCGAATATCTTGAATTTAAAATACCTTGAATATTAGAACTGCAATTTATACAAAAAAATGTTACTCTGTGGAAGCAAAATGCTTGAGTTGATTACATTTTAAAAAATCTGGTTTTAAAATTTCAAATACAATTTAAAATAAATTTACTACCACGGACTGTTGAATACATTAACTTTTACAAGTGTGAATAACAGAGAAGGAGGAGTTACTACACCTCCAAGTTCTCCCTAGTTTTAAATTAACCACAAACTATTGTTAAAATTCAAGTCTAAAAATTTACAGAAATGATGAAACTTTGCTATATTCATCACAGATCTGACAGAATAAACTGTGGAATAATAACTACATAAGAAAACATTTTGAATGTAATTGATGCACAATTCAGGGAGGATCTACTGTCAGTGACGTATGTCGAGACACCTGAATTTGAGAAGTTATCTCTTCCAAAAGAAAAAACCAATTTTAATCCAGTTAGATAATACTGTCAATTATCATTTTTCTACTTCTCTATACTCTTCATGCTGACAACCTTGTGGCTACAATGCTCCCATCAAGTTTTAGTTAAGCTGCCAGTTTCATAGTACTTAGGGTTTTACAAATTTCATAACAACTTTTGTAAATTTTGAAATAAATAAAAATTGTTGAAAAAAGTAAAAATTGTCAAAAACATAATTGGTTTCAATTTGTTGAAATTTTAATTTAATATGATGTAGGGTAAAAGAGTAACAAGCACATAATGATGGGTCTGTAGATTTTAAGTTCGGTAAACCCTGGTGAGAAAAAAATTATTTACGTGAATAAATGTTAACATGAACATTCTAACATCCAAATAGTACTGGTTCTATTATCTGTTCACGCATTCATTCATTTACACATTTTGGTGTGGCTACACGGTACATTTTTGTATTCATTCTCGCGCTCATGCATTAGCACATTAACTTGTACGTGTTAATGTATCGTGTAACCAGCCCTTATGATACAATGTACTGCATTAAGACTGATTTTCTATTTTGGGAGATAAACATAATCAAGCTCAGGCATCTCGTCGTATTCTTGATGGGTTGGGGGCAATAGCATGTAGTGATATCAGAGTTTAGGCATCAGTTCTTTATTCTTGCGTAAAATTCATGAGCTATTTGCAACAGTATGATTTGGAAGAAGAGACAAATTGTGGACCTCTTATTAATGATGAATATTTAACAGAGCAATAGCGAAGCTCATAATGAGCGGCAAACATCGACGATGTTAATGAACTCTCAGCGATTTTGAACCTTGACTAGTAGTGACTAGTTTCGGCAAATTATTTATAGTTGAAAGACGAATGTTTCTGCAAAATTCCACTCATTGAAACTGTCATCTTTCTACCATAAATTACACCGTGAAACTCATCAATAGTCTCCTATCTCCTCCGCCCTCTGATAGTTCACATAATGTCGATCATCAACACACCAAATACAGCACTATATGGTGCAATATTAGATGTATTCAAGTTTATCTTGAAGAATAATTATGTAAAATCTCGATTACTCAAGTATTCAAGGTATTCGAGTATTTATACATCTCCAATTAAGACATTTTTTAGATGATCTCACGATATAAAGCATAGAAATGCAAACTTTTCATTGTTCTAAAAGCTCAGAGTTATAAGTAGGATAACCAATTTCATTTTACATCCGAAAAAATAAAACTAGGATATATAAGATAGAATTACCAATTATCATTATAATTTAAGGTGATAATGACATATGACACTCAGTATATGCAGAAACATTAGAAACAGAGTACACATTTAAAAAATCTTAATTAATAATTATCAGGTTAAAGAGTGTTACTTAAAGTCAATCACTAACCTCGTGTCTCTGACCCTTAGCTAGCGTTAGGCTTATTATGGCATCAGCTAATACATAGGCTGGAGGTGATATTTGCTCTACTAAAAGGCGCTTGGAACTATGGATGGCAAGAACATACTCTGGATAATTGGCAGGATTGTCCATGCCTGTGGACAGATACACAGTAGGCTTAGAATTAGCAGAAACCCATGGAATACACAACTGTTAAAAGGCAGGGGCTACCTAAGGATGATTTGATTTTCCACAAGCAATGATTTACAGAAAGAAAGAGGCATCTAAAAAAGGTTTTTTTTAGATACATCATTGGATATATGAGTCACAATAGGGCAACTTGAAATGGTATTACAAGGTAAGGGTGAACATGGTCATAGCTCAAATGGGAAAAATAATTACATATAAGGCGGATTACCAAAATATACTTAGGGTACAACAACCATATCTGTGAAATATTAACAAAATCCTAAATAAGACAGCAAAACTTATAACTCAAGCAGAGAAAAAGAATTAATCCCTACCAAATTTTCTTTAATAACTACATTATTTGTAATTATTACTGTAAATTACTGTAAATACTTTTCAAAGCCTTTCATGAAGGTATTCAAGGAGATATATTTGATGTAATAATTTCCATCCAATTCCATAAAACAAAGTGATGGAAAAAAACATTTTGCATTTTCCTTTTTCTAATTTTTTTTAACACCATCCTCTCCTATCAACCATAGCCTTCAACCAGAAGACTTGTCAGAGAGGTGTGTGTGGTAGGCCTTATCTGGAATAGAACCCAGCCCCTAACGCCAACATTGCATGGTCTGCCCTATAGACCACCCACACAGCTTAGTGATCGAAGCTCCCTGTGAATGGAATGTAGGTACAGGAGATATTGACAAGGAGAGGTTGTGTAATTCAGATGTTGAGATTTCTTTTTTTTGCAACCGTACTATTCTGTTAGCCCATATACTCCTGGGGTCCCAAAAGGCTTTGCCTGTCATCAGGTTTCTCAGGGACTGGATTGGAAATTGGATGAAATTTTTTCCGTGCAACGCGATTTCCTAAGCGAAATAAAAATTAGGACTTTTTTCCCCATTATCCTGGCATTGTGAGAAAAAAATATGTTAAATGCCACGCAGATAGTCTACATTCACCAGGATCAAGCGGACACCGAGAGGAAAGTCCTAAAGGAAGTTCGATCCCTGTCTCAGTTTAATATTTTCTTTCAGTCACTGCATCAAAAATTTTATCATTTAATTTAAAACCCCTAGATCTAAACACTCACTTTATTATACTTTTATAGTCTAAGTTAGATTTATGAATGTATCACTCAAAAATTAGGGATGGTCGGGTCAGATCCAAAGATCCACAGATCTTTCATTTCATTTGCTACTGAAATCAGATCCGAAGACAGTACAAATTTGTATCTAGATCGGAGGTTTTTAAATTTCGCGGCTTAGTGATGGATGCATCCCACGAATGGAATGTAGGGATGGTAGATACCGACAAGGAGAGTATTTGTACCTCAGGTCACAAAATGATATGAAATTTTTTTCCGTGCTAATAGGGCAAAATGAAGAAATACATGTCTTGGCTTTTTTCTCTGTAGGCCCAGATGTGTGGGAAAAAAATAAAAAGCAGAATGTCATGCGGATCGCCTACATTTGCTAGATTTGTATAAACTGATGATAACGATGTGGTTGAAAAAGGGAACTAGTATGCTGCCATTCGCACGTTCGATCCTTAACACAGCCGAGTAATACCGTCCATTACTGTATTCCTAGGGTAAGGCAAGCAGGCACTTAAAAAAAGTAGATTTTGAAAAATTTCATGTCAATATAAAGTTCAACAAATTAAACAAAAATATTGAGATTGAAGAGTAGCAAAAGGTGAGCTTTCAACTGTGGAAACTGTGTTGTGGATGGATATTGAGCAGATTGCTGATGTGAAATGCTTCATTGGGCTTCAACTGAGAATCTCATCAAGCATGGCAATTCATTTCAACTGGTTCTCTTTCATTCCAATAAAACGTTTTACCTATTTAACAAGTGCACATAAATTGGAGAAAGAAAAAAAGAGTTCCCTGTTTAAACAAAGACCCATATTCAAACCTATTCTTTTTCCTGTAAGATCCTTGAACTTTCAACATTTACTATTTCATAACGTGTTTAAAAAACTCATTCCAGTGAAATTATTCTCTAAATCTCAAGTTGAAAATTGAGATACTACATATCTCAATTTTCAACTCTGTAGACATTGTGGAAAAGTATCTGCAGTATCAAATATTTCCAATTATTATCTACAATGAAAATGCAAAATGTAGGTGAGAACAAAAAGAGAATTATCTCCCTTCTGTTTGCATTATTCATTCAAGCAATGATATAACATTGCGGTAAACATTTAACGTAATTTACCTGTATGCCAATGGTTAAATGCCAGGCACACCAAAACATAGAGGTCACGCTCCAACATTTTGTGACAGCCAACGAACCCTCGGACTTGTCGTTTGCTATGCTCCACTAAACGACCAACTTCGGGAGATGCTTGACTTCGGGCGCGGAATACCACCACGCATAAATCAAGTTGAGATCGCTGGGACTTTTCAGAATTCCTGCAAAGGGAAACAACATAACCTGACTGGAAACATTTCTAATACATGCCTAACATAAGCTTAATGTTGCTTTGAAAATCAGAAAGAAGTACTTCAGCCAATCATAAACAACTACAGCAGAACCATACTACAGTAGAATCTCAATTTTACACTTAGTGGTTTCACAAAAATTTTGATTTTACGAACATAAAGGAGCAGTTCCTGCCAAGTATTTCTATAGAAATATCATTTGCAATTATGTAAATTTCATGCTGATTGTTGTTCACCTTTAGTGGCTATTGGTGACTTAATGTAATGTCATATTACCGTGCAAATCGTCTGCAACAAATTTCTATGAGACAAGCTAATGGAGCTTGTATTTGAGTAATGGGTTTCACATGCTTTTGTTCACGCTCCAACAGTTACGCCACAATACTCACAAAGAAGAGCATAAAGGAGTATCTTGTGTATCTTGAAATGGGAACCTGTCAGCTGTTCCGAGTGGCGAGACTATGCTCCTTAGTCACCCATGAATGAACGTAGTGACGTCACAACAGTGCATGTTGTTCAGCAGAATATGACACACAGTTTAGTTTAAACAAAAACAAACTTATTTTAAGAACCATGCCTTGTCAAAGTATGTACCAGAGAACACAACGTAATTACAGACAAAAAGACATTTTTAATAAATTATATTACAATTGATGGTATCATACCAGTGCACTGTTAAGTACTAAATTTTGCCATTCATTAAGTTTCTTAAATTTTCTGTATTCTCTTCTCAATAAGAAATTTTAGGACAAAAGCAATGGCTTTCTCATCAGGCATGAGCTATGCCATGAGGAAGTGCTACAATGTTAAGATACATTCAATCATGAGATAACTACAGTAAAACTTTGCTTTTTGCACCCACAATTTACGTTTATGTATACATATGTTAAGGGGAAAAAAGTAAGTCTCATACGCCAGCAAATACAATAATTCCTAAAGATCCATCAACCAACTCAGTATGCCAGATTGAATATATCCATTGACTAAGTTTGTTCTGGGAGACTACGCAAGTTTAACCTTAGCATCAGATAAGGAACACAATTTTCATAATCAGGTCAAATGGGAAAAAATAGCACCAGTGTAATATAATGGATGATTGAAAACATAAGGTAGACATCAATGTAAAAGTATTTTACCACAGAGAAAAAGGAAACCATGGCTGAATTACCAATTTATATCTAAAACTAGATGCTATTTGAATTAATATTAACCTTTGGCCTTCCTGGAAAAGTGTGAATTCAGCTTCTGTCGGCTCGAGCACCGTGAGGAGAACACAGGAGAGGTGGTCGAGGGATGCTAGCGGTGGGAGGGTGCCGCGCAGACGGACTTCATTCCAGCCACTGCGGACTTTGCATATGTCGATGCAATCAAAATACCTGGCAAGGAGAGAGCATGACAATTGGTTAAGGCCGTTTTACATGGTCATTGCTACTGCGCAGGCTGTTGCGAGAACACTTATGCAATAAATATTGTGCCGTGTACAGCTACGACTTGCGAGGACAGGCAGCGCCACTGCGCTAATGCTAGCGAGCAAATTAGAACATGTTCTAATCTAATACATGCATTCGTACAAGTTAGAAGTTTATTTCTCTCACTACATGGAGCAGATGTAACGGCAATGAACTGCCTGGGGAATTGTAGCGATTAAATAGGTCGTTGACGATTGAGTTGGGTGTTTTTGTTTGCACTCAACTCCTTAGTTAATGACTAAAGTGCAATATTGATGAGCTGGGCGATTAATCACATGGAAGCTTAAATTTTGTGTGTAAAGGAAGAACTCGTTACCTTGGCCAACATCCGTTCGTTCGTGGTGCAAATTTTTGGCTAAGTATATGGGACTAGGGTCTCCACTATTATGTTTAGACAGTGGCTTAAAACATTTTAATGTGGTGGTAATTTATCACATCTTTCACGTCCAATTCATTGCTACTTTACACATCTTAACATTATGCGATATATTGATGGTATTACTGCTACTGAATGGTATAATGTCTCTGACATAATGCACCGATGATTGCACTGTATAAAACTGTCAAGCAAGCGTCCACGCAATTTTCTACGTCACGGACTTTTGCAGACGACTGCTCAAACGGAATCAACATCAACTTGCGCATTTTCAATGACCGTGTAAAACGGCCTTTAAAGAAAGAAAACATGGCCTGTTTCATTATGTTATGGACTCTGAACATTTGTTAAACATGGACTTTAACAAGTCTATTAGATGAACTAAAATGGGAATCATTGTCAAAACACAGATTGAAATTTAGACTTCATTTCTTGAATAAATTCCAAGATAATATATTCAATGATGACGCTAAAAATATTTTAAGAACTTCAACTTACTATGGTGGACTGAGGCTAAATCATAAAATTAGAGAAATTGATTGCCACACAGACAGATTAAAAATGTCCTTTTTTCCTCATACAATTAGGGATATGAATAATGTGAATATGTACAACAGTACATAGATTTAGTTTTAGATATAGACATATTAAAGATGGCATAGGTAGTTGCATTTTGGTATAAGGACCTTAAGCCAACCCAACTAAGAGCATGTTTTTGCATGCTAGCTTTGCTATTTTTATCTTTTTTTAATTGTGAAGCTTAGACTACATTATTATTGCCACTGCTTTTTATGCATGGTATGTAATGCATGTTTTGAGTAAATTAATCCCCTGCCACACACCTTTATGGTGGCTTGCAGGGTATTTCGTAGATGTAACATTTTTTAACCATATACTCAGATCTCCTTTCTTCACTTCTCTCATTTATTCTCTTATATATTTACACATGGATTATATCTGATGACAAGAAATAAATTCCATAAGTTAGTTGTCAGGAAATGTAGACTCACTGCCCCCAAAAAGTGACACTATTCATCAGACTGTAGATGAGTCTATCAAAAGAAGAAAGTGTACAGCCTCCCAGAGATATGTAAAAATCAGAGTGTTAAAAATAAATTGTCGGGTGCCATTGTCCTTGGAGCACAAAGCGACATATGTTTGTGGCATGCAAATGAAGGGCACTCACTTCAAAACGTCTTCAAAAGAGATCCAAAAAACACCATCCGAGGCACCATGGGGCATTAGCATCTCCCTCAGCTGGGGTGTCCAAATGGGGGAGTCGTCCGACCAGTCGCCTTTCCACGAGTAGTGTCCCCACGGGTTGCGCAGGCGGAGAAGCCGAATGCCCAGCAGGTCCCGCACATCAAGCACTGAATAGGCATGCCTGATTGGCAAAACACTCTGATTAAACAGAATCCTCCTCCTCGATTAACATTCAACTGAACTAATCACAATACGCATGCATTTCAATGCTTCATATGTGCACTCATTCAAACACGTTAGGTCTCCAGGGATGTACAGTAGGAACTTGCTATTTGGAAATTCATGGGAAATAAAAACTAGATTGATAGTTCAAAAAAATATGGAGTTTATCTACTAGAGTGTGATGATTGTAATGGTGTCTATGTTGGGCAAACTGGTATTAAATTCACTATCAGAGCAAAAGAACATACAAAATATTTATATATATAAAATACATTATAAAATAATGACCCAAAATTAGGTTTTTTTAAACATCTTATTGAGACTGGACATCATGTTAACTTTTTGGCCAAAATTTTATGCATCAATGAAAAAGGGTTTAAACTGGATTTTTTTGGAGAATTTTGAAATTGTTATAAAGAGACAAGGTGTTTCTGATGTATTGGTTTTAAATGACTCTTCTGATGTCAAATGTTCTCCTTTTACCTCCATGTTGCACTATGACCTTTCGCAGTCCCTTCCTTCACCTTGACAGTTGACAATTCGCAACACCCTCACTTCTTCTCCCCCCCCCCCCTCAAAACACTATCCTACATCAACCCCCTTTTGACCCAGCGGTGTCGGAAGTGAAGGGCAGGGGGGGCATTTAGCCCCCCCCAGAATTTGCCCCGGGCCCTTGAGAAATGAGTCTTCATTAATAAAAATTAAATTTCACTTATTTCCAGCTTGCCTTTTCCTTTCTGATGCATATTCTACCACCTTCATATGCACTTTTAGTGGAATTCTAGTCTCTTCCCCCTCCTATCCACAAAAAAATGTGGGTCCTTTTCATAGGCTTTTGTTAAGAACCGGGCCCTTTTCAAGATTGGCCCCTACCCCAAAAATAGTTCCGACACCCCTGTTTTGGCCTCACATTGGTAATTCTTTGGCATGTTCCTCTTTCAACCACTTTTCACCTAACCCCCACCTCCCACGATTTTGGTACATATGTGACTTGCACTCCCAGAAACTTACGAGATTGTACCCTTGAAAATGACGTGCTAACGTTGAAACTGATTGGGTTTACAATAAATGTTGTGGAATAGGTAATAAGTGCTTTATTTCTCTCATTACGCCATCATTCCACAAAGTAGAGCCTGCAATAGTTTAAGTTGATTACATTGAAACTAAACAAGGACTGAGTTAGTTCCAGCCGAGATTGTTTTGTTGTCTTTCCATTGCTCGCCCGCCTGATAGAATTACCAGACATGGATTCTGCATCACACACCTACGTCTCCTTCAGTGCGTCCCATTTGCATTGTGCGCAAGGCAGTTGCTTTAATCTATGCCCACCAATTCATTGCCCAACAGCAAATTCATTGCTTCTTCATTAAACATTATATAAAATGAACAGTGATAAAAGAATACGTTCATTTAGTGTCTGCAAAACACTTAAGATCGTATTAGTTGCAGAAGAGATCAGCAATCATGCAGTGGGATGTAAATATGGCACACCAGAATCTTGGGTATGAGAATGGAGGAAGAAAAAATATATAGTATTTTTGAGTAACAACAGAAAGAGCATTCAGAGGCAAATCTGCAAAATATCCTGACACAGAGGAGCAATTTTCGGCATACATTCGAGACACATGCCAACTTGAGAGCAAGGCATCTTCACGTTTGAAGCATAAGGAATTCAATATAGAAATATGTATAGGATGAAAATATAGGAAATATGTATAGGATGAAGAAATAGGAAATTTAATGGGACGTGATCTTCAGACTTGAATATGGCATTTGGAATGCTAATGAAACTGTTGTCCAGCAGGAGAAACCAACAAGGAGGAAACCCACAGTAAAAATGTTGAAAATCACGGGAAAACATAAATTCTGATAATTAAAATATGAGGTTTTACAGTAGTTGGAAAATTCTCAACTGCATAATTGAGTATTTGAAATAATAATATCAAAGAAATCTGTTCTATTTTAGGAAATAGCTGAAGTAATTTCCATGTAAACGTGATCATAAAACTTAATCTTTAAATGAACAAGCCTAAATTGAAATCCACGAGGGATTGTTCTGAATCTCATAACATTTCACTAACAAAAAAATTACAGCAGGACACACTAAGGTTGTCAGCATGACCAATCTGAACGCAAGGAAAACCCTCACCTGGGACGCAACCCTTTACGTTGGTACTCATCTTCATCAACCTTCATGTTACCCCCTCCGCAGGACGCTCCCATCAGGAAACCAGCAACTCTGGAACTAAGGAGCTGTGCCCAAATGAGATCGCGGTCAAGTTCCTCTTCAGATGGCAAAGAAGAAGGCTGAAGTGGAACACTTTCACAAGGTGCACCTAAAACACAGAAAAGATTACCATTAAAGCATGGATTAAATGACCACAAGAATATTTTCAGAAAGACTTCTGTCAAGAGACAATCTTGATGAAAGTTTAGAGGAACTAGAATGAATTTCCTCCAACGAGAACGGAAACTCAACTCTTAAACGTCTGTTCCAGTAGCCTCGAAGGATTATTTTAATGATGAAGTTCACTATATTCACAAACCGCTGTTACTTTCAGAGGTGTATTTTTCTGAGGTTCTAGAATTCACCAATCCATCACCATCATCACGAGTGTGTTGTCATTCTGATAGGTACTGTACACAGTATTAACGAGGAGCATATACTATTATTTATAACTCTTTGAATGAGAAGTTTATATGCCAAAATGTGCTCTGTGAAAATTTTGCTGAAGAATGAAGTTGTGCTACTAAGATATCATTCTTTAAAAATTGAACCATTTCGGCAGCTTAAAAACACTACGTCGTCGCATGGCATCATGGCATGGTATCACTATGGGCATTCCTTATCTGTTGTATGTGGAGGTTAAGTTGTTTTATGAATGCTTGGCGAAAACATTTGCATGCATTTATTGCAATGAACAATTGTCTTTCTACTCTTTGTATAAGTAGTATGGATTGTAATGAGCAAATCCTCCAGAACTTACATGATACCTGCCCGGTTTGTTTTCACTCCCAAGAATCTCAGCTATGACAAACTCTGTTTTTTTTAAGGAGGATGCCACCATAAGGAAGCCAACCAAAGGCAAATTGTTGGATTGTGCTTTTTTAGTTCCTTTTCAGTCATCGATCAAGAAAATAGGTCTGTTTCAATCAGAAAATGCTAAAAACATCAAAACAATGTTTTTGCTTTGTTCTCATCTAAACTAAAGTCATACGAATAGCACTTAATAATCTTTGTGGTTGGCAAAGAAAATTTTCGTTTATATATTAGAATTTGTTTATATATTAGAATTTGAAAAACAAATTTCATACACATTCCCCATTATCTTATTGGTTTTTCGATATTTATCAGTTTGTGAATGAAAAAATTCCTAAACGACCTCTACATGTAGGATATCTCAAGCCTGCCATGTGAACGGTGGTGAAATTCACATTAATTGCCATGTGAAAAAATTCACCTGGACTGGGAATCAAACCACGGACTTTTGGCTTTCCGAGCCACTGCGCAGACCACTACGCTACCCAGAATCCCTAATTCGCATGGCAACTAATAGAGCTGGTGATAAAGGGTGATTAAAATTCATGAATTTCAGTGAATAAAATACTGAATTTCATCACAAAAAAGCAGTAAATAAATGGAATTTAGGTGAAAAAATCCTTATTTGGAAATATTTCAAAACACAATAAAATGTTCATAGTAAGTGATATTCATACAAATTTTTATATAATATTAAAGAAAAATGTCATAAAGGCCTGTTTGAGTTATACAACAATAGAAAGGAAAATAAATTATTGGTTCTTTATCAAATTTCTGCCAATACGTAAAATTGACTTTATTCACAAAAATAGAGTTCCATTAGTGTCTCCATATTCTCTGGCTTTATCAATGTCCTTTTGTCACACATAATGTTACTGTATACTGAGAATGCTCTATTTCTCTTATTACTATTACGGGCAAATGTTGGATTACAATATGATATAAATTAAATCTGCATTTCCCATAAATACTTTGTTCAGGTAAATATGCAGCATTACACTTCTTATGCTACTATGGTAGAATAGATCGCCTGAAATTGCTTTTTTAAACATTAAAGATAGGTACTCATAATCAGTAGGTAATATGATATTGAGACTTGTACTGATACCACTTTTACCGATACCAAACCGACACTTCGATACCAGTGGCTGATACTGATTGTATTATTTGCCAATAGTTTACTTATTTTCTAAAAAAATTTTAAAGGGCTTTACCTCTCATGAAGTCAACTCAGTAATCAAAAGTGTTATAAAAGAGCACCTCATTATTGAGAGAAATGACATTGTGATAACTCTTATTAGAGCTACTCTTACAATTATCACTGGAATTAGATTTCAGACTCGAAGCCCCCTTGCATTTGTAACCACTGAAAATTCTTTTTAATAAATGAGAGTTGTTGAACACACTCAGTATGAACTGAACTGAACATGCTCAGCATTTAAGAGAGTTTTTTCCATCTGGACCTCAGCACTAGTTTATGAAAACATTTGCTCAGGAAACTTTAAACCTGCAGGTACACCCGAATACACTGGAATCTTGTTAGCATGTTTTTGTAGGGACCCGAAATCCTGAACATGGTAACCAGGAAAAATTGTAGAACAGGAAAAGGCCTTCTCGGGTTATGTTGAAGACGTATGTGCGGGTTGCATAACTCTTGGGGACCATTAAGAATTCCATCAAGTTAGTTCATTGCTGGCGTTAATTTATTGTAACAAAGTTTCATTTTCAATTATACCGTCTCCCAAAACTATACATACGGTTTCTTGCGTTGATGCATACTTGATAATTAATGATGACTACATGACCAAATAGCAAATTTCGTGCATACTATTCATGCAAAAAGTATCTAATAAGACTCAACTTTGAGGTTTGATATCCCAAAAAAGGAAGAAGCGAAATTCATAGAGAGCATGTCAGCGTGTAGATAATTTAGCCTTTCATTTAATGTAGGTACCAGGCTTTTTTTAATAATTACTAATGAGGCATTTTTTTACAGTGAGGATGAAAAATGGCACGTTTCTTAAGGCCGTTGTACACGATACAATTTCTTGTACAAGATCTTGTACCATAAATTGAACGGCGAGATTGGACCAAGATATTGTACAAGAAGTTGGTTCACGGTCGTACACGATCAAAGATTTTCATGCAATTTGTGCGCCAATAACATGCGCAGACATCGTTTTCCGTCCAACAGCTGAATCGCGATATCCGATGACGATAGTATTTCGAAAATACTGCCATAGTTACTGGGTTACAATGATTTGCTACCATTAATCCAAGCATTAATAAAATGAAATTTTACGATTGCTTACTTGCACTCTTTCATCAGCTCATGAAACCCATCATTTATCGTCCAAACATCATGTTTCGCTTGTTTCATATATTTATTTTTGGTTCAATAACGTCATCTTTAATTTCATTGAAGTTTAATGTTTGCCAGTGTGTCCAACTCATCTTTTGAGAAATAGAACACTTCCGACGCGACAGACGAATATCACAAAATGGAAGCAACAAAGAATATCATAATATGGAAGCAACAAAGAATATCACGATATGTACAACAAAAATGGAAGTTTTTCCACGTTTACAGGAATAAAAGTGATCGCAAACAGAACACCAACCTTACGAATACTAAACGAATGCATCACTACCGTCACATGTCATGCGCAGAAGCTACTGAGTGGTTCTTGGACGGTTTCATCCAATAATATAGAGCATGATCTAATTTCTTGTACAAGAAATTGTACGAACCCCTCGTACACGATACAGAAGCGCAGAAGCTACTGAGTGGTTCTTGGACGGTTTCATCCAATAATATAGAGCATGATCTAATTTCTTGTACAAGAAATTGTACGAACCCCTCGTACACGATACAATTTGCGCATTGTACAAGTTCTTGTACAAGAAATTGTACCGTGTACGACGGCCTTTAGAGTTGCAGAGGCCAGCATCACTTTGGAGATTACGTAACAATATAAAAATCACAAATGAAAGGAAATTTTGATAGAATATGAATCGTACTTTTTCCATGTCATCCTTTAAGTTTCAAATATTTACTTAAATTCGTTTACGTTATTCTAGTCAATTTATGAAACCAGGTTCTCTCCATAAGTATGTAACATTGGAGGAACGCGACAAACACCTTTGCCTTCATTTTAAAATTTGTAATGCGAATCCATTAACGTCATAACACTTGACCAATACACAATATTTGAATTTTATATTTTTTGGAAATCGAGTTCGTAGGTGGAAACGCTGGACAACTTATGCGTTGAGCATAACAAACTTGAGTTGACGGCAGAACTTTAATTTTTGCCTCTATTTTAGCAAACTTTCTTTGTACGTGGATTTTCATCTACTTTTTGGAGGAGGTTGAGCTTTTCGTCTTAGGCTCTCCCATGGCCAATTTTAAGCACCTGTCTCACTTTTACTGTCACGAAAGCGAAGTAAATAAATACACGAAACTTATACTAACTTACGTTGGTAAGTTGATCGAAGAAGGAGGGATTTCAAAATTATATGTTTTTAGATGATTCTTTTATAGATTTTTTCTTTTTTCAGATACTTTTGAATAAAAGTATTAAAAAAACAAATACTGGAAAGTATCGAAGTATCGGGAAATGGCCGATACCCGATACTCGCTTTCGGTATAATATTATCGGTTTATCGTCTCTTGAATTTTTCTACTTTCTTGAATTCATTTTTTCAGTACAACGAGTCAACTTCCCTGAGTGTGAGATGAATTTTCCTGAGGTAATAATTTACTGGGTAATAATACTCATGGCCTCAGTTTTAACAATGAAAATATATGCTTCAAAATAATTAACGTGATTACTGATCGTTTTTCCGAATGTTAAAAACTACAAAACACCTATTGCTAATGTGCAACTTCCAAATGCCACGTTCGATAAAATTTTGTGTTAAAAGACAATTTCGTGGCAGATTTCACGAATTATTAATGATTTTGCGAAATAGCATGGATTTTGCCAAAATGAAATGCTATATATTCAACTATTTTTAAGCAGTAATGCAATTAAAAATGACTTCGGTGTTTTTAACTTCTTTCGGGAATTTTGTGATTTCATCAAAAACAAAAATAACCTACCTCTAGCAATTAATGTGTACCTCTACATGGCTCCATAACATTACAGAATTTTAAAAATACCTTAGATAACCAAAACACATTCATTAAAGAAAATGTCTGAAGATTGGAATATCCAAATGCCAAATTAAAGTAGGGAAAAACAATATCTCTGAACTTGGTTATTCGATTGGCTAGGCAATCATCAACGGGGAAAGAACCAGGCAGAACAGGTCTGTTGAGAGCCAGGCGGAGAGTGAGTGCGGTATGCAATTCTCATTTGTCGGTTGGTGTGATGATGTCATGCACTATGGGGGTCGTGTGTATTGTGTGTGTGTGAGGTGGGGGTACTGAGGTCAGGGTCTTGGTGAAAGTGAGTCTTCCTAGGTGTTGAATTATCGTGACTGGCCATGAGTGGAGAATTACCAGGATTTGGTGATTTGTGCCTATTGTTACATGTTTCGTTAAGTTTATCTACAGTCAGGCACATAGACAGAAATTTGCTTTGGGGGGGCTACGTATAGTGTAGGGTAACTTGAAACAAATCAGCCTTTCCTATTAGGTGCCGACATGTTACCCTCTTCCCTTAATTATCAGTGCTTGATATTTACTTTCACAGTGTACATTCCCATCTCTTCTCACTGGTAAAGTTCACTGTTTACCATGTTAGGAAGAGATTAATTTGACCGGCCCCAGAACAGAAGTTCAACGCATACATACATATCAGATTGAAAAGATTAATTATTAACCATACACATGTATCACACTAGTGATTACGTTTATAAATACTTAAGACTTGAATTATACACAATGTAATCCGGATTATCATGCCCAGTTAAAATCAGAGCAAAAAAATTACTGGGAAAAAAATTTTGTGGGGGGGGTAGCTGAAGAACCAGAAGGTCCCCCCCCTGGCTACAGTGTGAAAGATTCATTATATCATTAATACATTCACTAAGAATTAAATATACTGTCAACATGTGAAGCAGAATCACTAATGTGGGAGGGTAAGAAAAATATTAATTACCAGTTAATGTGGCAAGTCCTTCAATTGCTCGTCCAGAAACAAGAGCTTCATAACAACCATGAATTTTGGCAACTGCTTTCTCAATTAAGGGGACCCATAATTGCTTCCGCTTGGCCTAGAAAGAACATAATCAGGTAATTACTCAACATTTGCCCACAATCCTCCACTGTTACACAAAGCAAAAGAGGGCAATCACCTCAGTGGCTTTAACACCACTCCACACGAGACTTTCAATGCAATGAACAATTTTGCCAAAACACCAGCGCAATTTATAATGCCACTGAATCATTCACATCTCAAGTTTAGCCAAAAATCAATTAAAGTGAGATTTGTTTAAAAACACAAAACATCTTCATTATTCTCTTATTTGATTTTCTGATTAACTTGGTGATTTTTTACCATTCACTACTTATTACCATTTCCAATCTAATTTCAAAATCTCAATGACTAGTTATCTCTTTTTATAATGAACTTCTATCCATATTTTGCTGTATCACACCAGTCAAAACTGCTCCATTAACTAAACACTCCTCTGCTCCTTCCTATTCTGTGTGTATGGTGAAAGAACTGCAGTGAGCCTAGAGATGGGCAACTCAGCAAATTACCACAGTATTTTCATAAATTACCGTGGTATTTTTCGTAAATTACCAACACCCCTGAAAATTACCGTAGTAAATGGTAATTTTCAGAAAAGTTCTTTTTCAGAAAATTTCTTCCTCACAAAGAAACCATTGGGCTGGGTGATATAATAAATTAACAAGCTAAAATGATTATGCTTACATAGTGTCCGTGATTAATTCAGAGTAAAATAACAAATGCACATTGCGCAGAGGTATGTCTTCGGAACGAAAATTTCTCATGGTTTGACAAAAGAGGCAAATGGCATGTTGCTGCCAACTTCGTTATAATTTTTTTAATGAGTTATAATAGATAAACGTTGTGATATGTTTGATATAAGCATCGGCATTTATATCTCAATGTAATTTGATTTCGTTTTGAGTCCTCTGATAAGGAATTGCAGCTCAGAACTTAGAATTACCGAAAATTACAGTAATTTTTGAAAATTACGGTAATTTACCCATCTCTAAGTGAGCCCCAAACTCATGAGCCACAACTGTGAGTAGGGACCAACTATCATATCATTGCTGCTTGCAAAGCAATTATAATAACCCCCAACCTTAAAAGGACAAGAGTTAGCAAGTAGAATTCCTTAATGTTAGCGACTAAATTTTTTTTGGAATACTTCCTAATTCTTTTAAGCATATCATTAATCAAATGCAGATTTTTATACTACTTTTATTTTTAATACTTTTGAGTTTTTATATGTCTCACTTTAGTCACCATTTAATGGCAGGAGGTCATTGCAAGAGACAAACACTGAAACATATGCAAAGGAAAACCTAAACCAAATGAGAAGTTGACAATCCCACACATAATTTGATAAAAGCACCAGACCATATTCTATGCCTAATTTTATGATGTGTAGGCAGCATATCGTTTGTCTGACACTTAAAAGTAGAGATGTGCTAATACTTTAATACCTCAAATACTACGAAGTATTTGATACTCCACATCTCGAATAATTGTGCTAAAAGATTAAGTTCAAGTAACTCAAATATTGGGGAATACACCACTGGGTGCTATATTTGGCATGTTGTTGGGTTTCACTGCAGAATTTACAGTAGGAAGAAACAGTTTCAAGGAATGGGATTCTGGCAAACTGTAGTCTTTTCACCATAAATTATGCACCAGAACCAGTCACAATTCAAAATCGAAAGTTCATAAACATCACAATAGTTGCCACTCGATAAGATCTTTGCTTTTACTCTGTAACAAATAAATCAATTATTGATAAAAGGTCACTCGTGGTGTCTCTTCTTCCAAATTGTACTTTGGCAAATAGCTAGTGAAGTTTATGTTAACTAATGTATTTATACGTAAGAATTACAGATAACTTGTCCCTCCACTCTGCTAACTATGAGCTATTTTCCATTGAGACCCCTGAGTTTGATAAGTAATACTTCCCAAAAGAGGAAACGATTTTAACGCAGTACAATATATGGTATAGAATGTTTATACCTACATTTATTTATGTCACCTTAGATAAACTTTCAATTAATTTTATTTGGAATAAAATGGCTTCCTGGACAAAATCTGATGACCAAGAATTGTGCGCTTGTTATTTCGCTAGCTATATTGTCATATTAAATTGAAACTTCAATATATGAAAGCCAATGGGGAATTTTCGTTCTTTTCAAAATTCACACAACATTTATGAAATTTGTAAAATATAAAAATGAAACTGGGGACTCGACTAAAACTTTAAAAGACTAAACTTGACTAAAAGTGGGACGGTAGCGACCGTAAGGATTATAATTGAGTGATAAATAAGACTTTCAATTTTTTTTCCTCTGGAGGTACAGGTGCCCACGGAGTCCCCGGGGGTGGAAAACTGCAGTTTCACCTACACTTTAAATGACTGTAAAAACAAAATGAGCTAAGATAGAGAAGAAAAACTTTGGATCCTTTCTTATCTACATGAAAAGATAAATCATGCCAAGTTTCATCGAATTCTGAATCGGTGGGTGTCATGGCCTGGATGAAATGTCGTGGAATGACCCTGGAGGGCTATTACGGATCTTGGGCGACTCACTCGTCACTCACGCGATCCTACCCCCTCGTGAGTCGCCACTGCGATTGCAGAACTGGGAGCGACTCGTATCTAGCTGGCGACTTGACGGGTGACTTCGGAGTGTATGAGAAACTTCAGAACAGTTTTCGGAGCCAATAAGCAGCCTTGTTACAAGTCACGTGATACAGCAGACAACTTGAAAATTTCGAGCATAATGTGATATCGTCCTTTATCTACATTGTAAATAGTACTTCCACGGACATGTACAATATTGTATGCATATTTCACTGCAATAAAATTGATGCTCGGATGGTACGAGAATCAGCAGGAATTTGCTGAAATTCATTCAAAGCGGCCAACATTGATACCTTAGGAATTCCTATTTCGTGGCGCATGATAGAAGCAACTTATAAATTGGTTAAAATAATTATTTAGTCATTAATACGGACACAGAAGGATAGGAAAATAACTCGAAAATATCTAATGTTCGAGCTTCAATCATTTTCACTCATGAACTAGCCGAAAATGCTTGAATGAAACGGTTATAACACGGGGAAATAATTCGGCAACTACTACCTATGTGTATGACGGTTCCAAAACCTTACCTACCTGTGTCAAGCAGTAGGTACTAAAAAATAGAGGTCTACGGTGAACTTCTAGCGAAAACTCCCTCTTCCGTGGTTTATGCTTTTATCATTTAAATATTAAGTTTGTAAAGGGTACCCTCAAGTTAGGCATGTAGGTGCCTATACATATTTTTATATTGATAGAAAGTATGCTAAAGCTCAACATAGTATTTTGTTCGCAGGGTTAATAAAAGTGTTTTGCACAGAAAATTCTACCGTTAACATAGAAATTTCTATATTCGTAAATATATAGCACTATAGCGCGGCGCCGTCTTCAAAAACCAACGGCGCACAGCAAACGAAAGAGCGAGTTGACGATTCATTCAAATCGTAAATAAAGTTGTGTGGTCCTCTTCTAGTTTAATATATTATATGAGGTTAGCGTAAGAACTCCTCTTTATAAGGATAGAAGAATCGATGGGAAATGGGTAAGTGCTGTTTATTCCCATGTCATCACGAATGACATCTAGTTTAAAACCAAAAGTTATCTAGGCCCATAATTGCACCCTAATATTCCGTGCAGTCAACAGTTATAAATAATTCATGGTACCCATGAAGAATATTGTGGCTATAGTCACGATAATGAAAGGTAATGTATCGCCATTTCTTGCTGTATAACACTAAACAGCAGACTATCGCCAAGCGAATCGGAATCAAGCCGGCGACTCGACGAGTGATCACCATCGTCGAGGGTGACATGGGGAAGCGACTATTAGTCGCCGAAGGCGACAGAACGGTGTTCCGTAATCGCTCGGGGTGAGAGCTGAGTAGCCGGCGACTCAAGATCCGTAATCGATCAGGGTGAGAACTCAGCCTGAGTCGCCCAAATGCTAGTTATCGCCAGCGACTCGCGGTTCCGTAATAGCCCTCCAGGTAATACTCTCCATTATCAGCACTATTATTCAATTTCCAATAATTTTTTAAAAAGAATTTTAACAAAGTGATGTTTATAGTAGCATCAATATATTCCAATTAAGCAAATATAACTGTAAATGTCACCAATTACGTAATTAGTGAACCAAGCTTAAAACATACACCAATATTGACAGCATATGTATTTACAATACTGTCAATCAATGAATATTGTTAATACAGTTGAGCATCTTTAATCCGGCACAGTCGGGACCGAAGTGATGCCGGATTAGGGATTTTGCCGAACTATGGGTCATGCATGGCAACTGGTCTATTTCTGACGGTAAGGGATGTTTTCATTGAAAGGAGTCAATTATTTATAACAAAATATATTCGTTTGCCATTTACTGAACATTATTTAAAAAAGAGTTACTGAGAATAATAAGAAAGAAATGGTTTCTTAATACACAAAGTTATAATTTTAAATTATCGAAGTTGCGGAATGAGTGAAAATAACGGAATCTAAGCATTGTGCATATTGCTGCACATATAAAAGTTTCATATTGTTATTGGAAAAGGGTATAAAAATTGATATTTCTTACGCTGTACTTTGCGTAACATAATTTCCTACCGCGCTCGATTTGTTATCAGCTGATTCAGCGCGATGCCAACGTGTGAGTGTCGTGTGTACGCCCATCACTACGTCGCCGCGGGCGACCGGACTGGATTATTCTTTAAAGACCATCATCAAGAGCAGTCTTCCTTAAACAATTTCAGGCTGATCATCGTCATCCCCACTCGAATTTATTGTTATTAATTACCATTTCAATGATTTCATCATCTATGATATGTTGTGTGGTGAGAATATCGTGGCCGCTAACTATCCTTTCGTCTAAATTTACCAATTCCATTTCTTTTAATTCAGGGTTATGGATGATGTTTGCAAACTCCATCATCATATTTTTATCCTCAGAAACATGAAATTTTTTAAATCCCCAATTATTTCGTCTATATCAAACCTTAAAGCAGTCCACAATTTAAACCACGCGTGTTTTTAGAACGGACGGTGAAATGCTATTGCCACGTGAAATTTCCCGAGTAACGTCTTTTGGATTGATCACGTCTTTTTCTAAAAGAGTTTATCCTGCTCCATTAGCATTTGGCCAGAAATACTAACTAAGGCCTTCACTCCGACGCAATCGAAACCAGGCTATCTAAATCAGCACTTAAATCTTCTTTCATAGTTTTTCTCTCTGTTATCTACTTCTTCGTGTCACTTTAACTGTAAAATTTTGATGATTTTTCTCTTTCAGCTTCTTAATGTGCTATATTGTTGAAGATCCCACGTATTATGTTTCAGTCAAACGCTTTACTGATGCAACGTCATCAAGGTTTTTCTCAACTTGCACTTTTTCTGCGATGGTTAAAGTTTTGTGCTGTTGCCACAACTGTATGGATGAGACATGTTTTGCGTGAAATATTAGAATATAACCAATAATTTTATCAAATTACGTCTAGTGGTCAATCAAAAATGCACGCGTCATTGAAAGTGGCCGATCTATAAATTAGTCGTATTCCGTCTCGGCGATGTCGTCAAATTTATATGTTTACTTCAAGTACCAGAAATTAATATGTTTAAATTATTCTGATTCTCGAAATGGGAAAATTAACGTTAAGAATGGTATCTCGGTATTAATAAAAGAATAATATCTCGGCAGGTTATGAAGCGATGTTCCGGTTAAAAACGTTTCGGCATTTTGCACTAAGTACCAGATAGTCATGGCAAAATTGCCGGATTATAGGTGCTCCCGGATTAGGGGTTCCCGGATTAAGGGTGCTCAACTGTACGTGCATCTGTCAACTGCACTGTATACCTATCACTTCGAGTTGATATCTGGTGATATGACAAGATTATTGAATTTTCAAAATATTTATTTATTCCATTTCTTGATGAATATTCACTATCAAGTCCTTGGATTGGAAAGGGAAATGATCAATGGTGTTAATTTGATGAAGGGATATTCCCCGTGGGCGATTTGGAAATGGGTTCTATCCACACCACACAAGGCAAAGGGATGAGTACAAATGGAGGTGGGTAAAGGAACGCATAGACCTCACCTGAGAGTACACAAGGTGGCCTCGTTTATCACAGGGTAGGAGATCATCAACCAACACAGTTGTCCATTTACCATCTTTACACAGACGCACTTGGTATGCACCTTGGTGACAAAACTCTTTCATCACCATCACTTTTTTCACCAGGTCTTCCCTTTCCGCGAGGACGGCAAGAGCACTCAACAGCCAGCAATTTCCAAGGACCCCTTGAAAAGTATGAGGCAGACAAAAATCAATATCAAGGCCCAGAAAAAAATGTATCATCGAAAGAAATTAATGGAAAATGTTAAAGAAGCTGGAGTTGGAATTAATGAAAAATTTAGAGATTGTCATCACCTTCATTCAAGCCTTTCTCGGCAGTTTTATTTAGTCATCAACATTTTTTGGAACAGGTTATTTCAAAGGATCCATTAATCATTAATACAAACATAGAATATTTATAAGGGAAAAGCTAATAAAAAAGCATAAAGTATTTACATTAGAAAAAAGGTATTGCAACATCAAGGATCCGTAATAAATCCAAGGATTGACAACTAGAAGCAGGTAAACCTTAATGGAGTTACCCACTGATATGCCTGAGAGTAAGAGTTCCACAGAGAAAAAAACATTCACCAAACGTTCTTTGATGAAAGACTGTTATTTAGAGACAAGGAAATATTAATAGTTAAAAACATCAATAAATTATGCAAATTATTCACTCAATGAACTAATTACTAAGCCATATTCAAGATGGAGTCAAGTCAAAATCAGGATTCCAGACAACATACGACACCAGAAGAGTTTCTTCAGATCGAAGATCTTTCAATTACTAATGTTGTAATTCAAGATATTCTACATATTTCTTTGGAAGATGGTATAATTCAAAATGAAACTTTGTTACAATAAATTAACGCCAGCAATGAACTAACTAACTTGATGGAATGCATAATGGTCCCCTGAGAGTTATGCAGCTCGCACACACATCTTCAATAAAACCCGAGAGGCCTTTTCCTGTTCTGCAAGTCTTCCTGGGTACCATGTTCAGGATTTCGGGTCCCTACAAAAACTTTCTAACAAGAGGCCAGTGTATTTGGGTGTACCTGCAGGTTTAGAGTTCCCTGAGCAAATGTTTTCAGAAGCTAGTGCTATGGTCCGTTTAGAAGAACCCTCTTAACTTCTGAGCATGTTCAGCAGCTCTTATTTCTCAAAAAGAATCTTCAGTATTTATAAATGCAAGAGGGCTTAGTGCATAAAATCCAATTCCAGTGATAATTGTAAGAGTGGCAAAATAAAAGAGTTGTCACGATGTCATTTCTCTCAATAATTAGGTGATCTTTTAAAAACAGCTTTGATTACTGAGTTGACTTCATGAAAAGGAAAGCACTTATCAAATTTTTTTCAGAAAAATAAGTAAGGTATCGGCAAATAATACTATCGGTATTGGCCACTGGTATCGAGCTATCGTTTTGGCATTGGAAAAAGTGGTATCAGTACAAGTCTAGTACTGACATTAGAATGTAATTCTTCTGAAATTTTACATTAATTTGGGAGCACAATGAAGAAAGATGGAAGAGCTAAACCCGAGAGTCTTAAGAACACCACAAAAGGAAAACATGGGCAAATCCCAAGGAGAATCACTGCAATCAATTTTAATCCAAAAAGGCTTACTCACCATTCCATGGCATAAGAGCACTTATTAATAACTTCAAGTGTTAAATTATAAATGGAACTATATCCTGAAATAAATATAAATTCAGAAATCGACCTAGGAAGGAATTCTTTTCATCTTAATCACTTACAAATTTCACATGAATACCTCAATTCTAGTCTATGCCATGATTAAAAATTACAAAATCTATAACAACCACTTGCACAATGTGAAGAAATATACTTATACTTAAGTTTTCATCAGTCAAAATATTTTTGATTTCTATAACACCAAAGTTGCTGTGGCTTTGTGAATCTAACTTTGTATTAATAAACTTGATGAAAACCCTGGATATGTATATCCCTATGGTGTCAATATAAATTATTATTACTATTGTCATTGGGTTAAGGCACACTGGATGACTTAAATCGAGGGACCACTCAACGAATATGACAAATGCAGAGATCTCTCACCTTGGGAAATATCCGAGGGGAGAGGTGTACGGAAAATGGCCCACTTGAGCTTGCTGTCTCCCTCCATGACTATCTGGTGTGGACGAAGCCACTGGACCACATGATTGTCTTTTGTGTCCGCTGGATTATAATACAGAGACTTCGGAGCCGGAGGAAAGGAATCATCCACAAATGGCTCCTTATTCTGAAAACAACGGAACTCATTACTCAAAACAACCACAAAAAATACTCTTCATTATGGACTACAAGGAAGTAAGTTCCTGTAGGGCCGATATCAAAGCAATCAAAAGTGAAAAAAAGTACATTAATTTTAGCACCTTAAAATTTTGCAATATAAAAAATACCAAAAATATACCAGGAAATAACTAAAAGCAGTAACATTCACAACAACAAAAAAGATTATAAGATGACGGAGAATCCAGTCAAGTACTAACTGCATTGATCACAGAATATTACTGAAGTGAAACAAAGAACAATGATTATCAAAGTCCAAATCCTAAGCACAGTAACTGAAATCAATTTTTGCCAAAGAAAAAAAGCATGAAATTAAATTAATAAAGAAATAAGGAATATAAAGAGTTGATTGGAAAGGGAGATTCAAACTCACATAAATTTTATTATCATTACGCCTCTTTAAAGGCATCGTTGAAACTCAACTGTGAACTTCAGCCAAAGTAGAATACGTGAACAAATACTTTTAGACCTTCTCTGTTCCCCGGCTATGTTCTCTGGGAAAAGTCTGTGGCTCCATGAAACAAGTCACAAGTCTCTTGGTTAGAAAAGGAGCACATCCAGTGAGTGAAGCTCAGCAGCAAGTGACAAGGCAGAGCCTTGCTTTGCTCAAGTATATTAAGCTTATGAAGCCTTGGGTGCCCTCTAGGTAACAAGGAAAAGAAAAGGGGAAACAAAACATGAATGAATGATGCTCTCAGTTTCCACATGCATGCTCCAGATTCACACTTGAGTGACGACACCTCTTTCTATTCTTGTGCCATTGTACCTTTCCAAATTCCACTTCACCGCATTGCCTGATTACAGGATGAGTTGGGCACACAAGTTAAAATATAATACTTGACATCATCACATCCCAATGCACAGAATACTTTCACCACAGTGGCCTTGAACGATATTTCTTAACAGAAAGCATTTGTGTACCCAGAGAGGGGAATAAAAGCCATGCATATTAGAAGACAAAACATCATGCATAACCGGAATTCAAGGTTGAAACCTGAAATAGGGATTAACCGTGAATTAAAACTTTGGATCAGAGATTTCAAACATATGGAGAGAGTGGTACCATTATGTGGAATATTATATCAGTTATAAGTAAACAATAAGCTCATGCTAACACTGAAAACAAACAGCTGATTTCATCAAGTAAGGGAGCCAAAGGAAATACTTTCGATAAAAAAATGGCAAAGGATCAATAGGATATTGAAAACTGCCATTTATCAGCTATTTTTATGAATACTAATGGAAAATCAAGATAGATAAATACATCTGATCTTTATGCTCATGTACAAGAATTCCTATTCTCATTTACATAGTAAAAATGAAATACACATGTCAGAGATGTGAGTAATCATTTGCCAGGAAAAAACAAAATACTTGTCAGATTAATGAAATTAACAGCACACTCAACCTCAGGGAAAGAATGTTTCACAAAAATAAATGTGGCTCATGAGGGTCACAACTCTTAAAGAGGCCAAGACCTAGACGACACAAATGTGAGGAAAGTAATTAATGGGATTACAAACCTCTCGACAATATTGCACAATCCTTTCCCATTTCTCCAGGGCTTCCCTCTCTTCAATGTTTCGCAAGTCCTCCATCAGCTCACTTTCCTGCTTGATGACGCCAGGCTGCGGAGGAACAGAAGCTCCCATCACCTGGATTGAAGGCACCATGCTGGACACGGTATGTCCCGAACCACCTTCCGAAGCTGACATGGCACCTGGTGTGAGCACAATCGACTGAGCTCTTGCCCCCCTCGAACTCTGGCACATGTCACACGAGACGGAAGAAGTTCTGTTCTCAAACGTGCAAACCACACAGTGCCAGGATGAAGCCGGGGACACGGCTGAGAGTGGATTGGACGGGTCCCGCCCCACTCGCCCAGAGCTCCCTTGCATTCCGTCGGGAGTGGGGGGCCCGCTGGAGCGATGCCCACTGCTGCTGCCACTAGACCGGCCACTGCCGTGGTGGTGATGGTGGTGGTGGTTCTGACTGGCCCTCCTACTCACCCCCACCCTCTGCTTCGGCACGGCCCCACCATTGGGGTGTTGCGATGGGGCCGGAGGGCCCACGGCACTCCCGCCACTGCTACAATTCACCTTGGCCTTAGACCTCGAGGCTGCCGGTGATGGGCTCCTTCGTCCCCGGCCTCCCGATGACTCCGAAGACGGCACATCGAGTCTCGTCTTGCAAGCGAGGCAGCTGTGAGCCGAGAGGGGATTCTTCAGCGTGCACTGACCACACGACCAGAACTCGCCTTTCCTCAGCGTGAAGTCTTCGATAGCTGTGACACTCTTCAGGCGAGATCCTCCACATGCCAGGCATGCCACCATATTTTCTGAGTTGACCAAGGTGCATTTGCGACATGTCCAATCCCGCTCTGACGAGGAGATGACAATTGTGGGGCTGGGCTCAGCAGGCAGGAATTGGAAATCTTCATCCAGATCCCTCTCTTGCGTGGCTAGGGTCGGAGTGGTGGCAGTTACAGGGCATGAGCCAGGGACCATGCCGGCGGCTTCCCTTTTGGTAGGGGTGTACCGAACACTGTCTTTGGTCACGGTGATGAGACTAGGCTCTGTGAGGGAGGGGGGTGAACGCATAGAATAGCAAATATCACAATTGTCTGACCAAAGGGGGTTGTAGGCAAATGAGCATTTGGTGCAAGTCCACATGCGATCGAAGGTAGACGAGGCGAATCCAGGAGCTAAAGGGGGCTGAGGGGAGGTTTTGGATTGGCTCTCCTGGTGATTGGGGTTCAGGTCACGGGGAAGGTCAACACGCATATCTCCCAAACTCGGTTTGCATGGTGTTTTGGACACGACCCTCGGTGAAGATGGGTCTGATATACCAATGTAAGAGTACCTGATACCAGGTGAGTGGACAGGCTGAGGTTGCAACTCCAAATCCACGAGACCTTGAGGTTCGCCCTCCACCAAACTCCTGCGGTTGGAAACAAATTTCTGCTGAGCAGATTCCTCGAGATTAGTGGAATTTATTTCCGATAGAGATCTTCTGTAAATAGGTCGGCCTGCAGTGCATGTTGGCGAGGAAGGGGAGAGGCCCCCATTGTTCTCATTGCAATTTGGGGCAAGGGATCGCCGGGGTGTGAGCTCTCGCACCATTTGGGCACTTTTCTTTGTGTCTGACACGCTCCAGTCAGGGACAGTAATAACAATTCCATTTCGACTTATAGTCCCAGGCAGTTGAGAGGGCAGAATTGAAGGAATTATGGGCTTCCTGGGAGTTTCACACACCTCACACCTGTCTTCATTACCCACATTATCTAAAGTACACCTCAGACATGTCCAAACCATACCAGTACCCATATTGGACCCACTACTGTATAAATCATTGCTAGTGTTTGACGACTGCACAGTTCTTGAACCAAACTTTTGCTCCACATCACCCTCGCCACACTTGGGTTCATTGTCGGTGACCAGACTATTCGGCCTGCGAAATATACCACCACTAAGAGCTTTGGGCAAGAAAGAATTTGGTGACTCCAACCATAGTTTCTGCACAACAGAGCCATTTGAGAGGGAGCGACTGACCTTTGATTTCACGCGGTCATAAACGGATGGGCTATGTCTCTTTGGGGAGCGATTTTGAGCTTCAGCCAAGCACTCCTTGCAATCCACTATGCTCCTACGGCTCTGTAATCCTTTCATGCTGTCATCCATGGATTGGTGAGGGATGCTAGGGCCATTCACAACGTGCCCTGCGGTTTGCGACCTCTGACTCAACCATGCCGCCCTACACGCCTCACAGTGCGAGACCTCATTAGCATTCCCATTCTGACAGTCTCGACAAGACACAACAGAGTTGCACCACCGCCTGCCACCAGAGGCAGCAGTGGCTGTGGCAGCCATTGGTTCCAGCCTTTCGTCCTCAGTCCTAATGTCCGAGTCAATTACAGCTATATCACTGAGAGTAAATCTGTGAGCACCATCACTCTCACAAGGACTATTAACACCTGTGTCTGCACAGCCGCAAGCAGCACAGTGGAAAGTGACACTTGTGTTCAAAATATGGCAGTGTGTGCAGGACCACCTATTAAGGAGAAGGCAGTCGGAACTGGCTGACCTGATGAGTTGACCCCCAGCCTCCCTTGAAAATGAGGAGTGCCTGGGGCAAGGGTGACTCCACGTTAATGACCCCTCTGTGGAAACTTGGCTTTTGGCAGTGATTGGACTTGATAATTGAGGTGTAACTGGGCTAAGGTCAACCAGGCTACTGTGAAACTCTTTCGGATGAAATTGACCTAAATCAGGGTCTCCCCAGGTTCTTCTCTCAGATGAATTACTAACCAGGTTGTCATCCAAGCACCTTGGTTCATCATCATGCCGATCAATGTCTTTTTCATTCCTGAAAACAGAGATGTGGGCATGATTGAAGCAATTTAAACGTTATGTATTCGCATATTCAATGCACATGAAAACAGATTATGGTTGTTTTACCACAGTATAACCATTCAATAAATGTTTTAATGCTATTTGTAGAAGGAAAATTTGTCAACTATACATTACTACAATGATAAAAACATGTAAATATCGAAGGATTATACACCAAGAGAGGACAAAATAACATGCACGGTGTACATATCAAACATAACGTCGGTTGTTGAAAAGGAGTTTGTCCCATTGGCTATTCTCATAACATGGGGTGCTGGGCAAAAAGAAACTCACTCCTGTTCATCGCTGGAAGTGATAGTGCAAGGATCTGAGAGAATTTGACAACAACTGAAGACGGCTCTCCACATTGGCATTATAATGAGTCAACAGACAAATACAGTGCAGCGATATTGGCAAAAAGGCACAAGAAAAAACAAGGTGCCGCTCATTTTGAGAAGCCCATACATACGCCTAACAAGCCCGCGACGAGTTGTCTCACTGCCAATTTGGCCGTGCTCGCCGGGCTGGTATTTTAGCCCCTATATCCCCTAGCGTAAAAATACTGTTTACCTTCCAGCAAAGTCGCAGCACCATCGCTCCCCACCTGTTTCTAATTTTGATTCCAACGCTCAAAAAGCTAGTAGAAATTCGCAGACACCCGTACAAAAACGGCAGGCGCCTCTTTTAAAAAGGAGCACAACAGTTCGAGCACAGGCGTGCGTAAAATAAAATTAATTAGCATACAACGAAAGGAAGTAAATCACCCTTGTTACACAGTCCGGTTCTAATGGTACCTTAGAAATTATTACCTCAAATATGACATGCCTTGTTATACGATAATAGGCAACTTATCCCTACACTTAATATTTGGCACCAATTGATTTGGATGCATCCCACGAGCGAAATGCAAAACGATAACAATTACAGGTTCCATGAAAAAATGAGCAGGCTCAATTTATTTTCAGTTCAACAAAAAAATAACCTGGAAGGAAGGGTAAATATTTTGTGAGCTACGTCCTGCAGACGCTAATGGTAAATCAAAATATTTTGAGTTTGGACTGGCCGCATTGGGATGCCGGAGTGCTCCTTGTGCACACCACGAGGACTCGTGTCTTCATTGCAATACAACAAATGCTTCTGAATGCCTTTTTTTATCTGGAACGAAACATTTTGGCAGTCTTTCTATGGAAGCATAAGGGAAATAAGATTATAAATCTACGAAGACTGCGAAAGCGGCTGATTGAAACCAGAACAAAATATTTTCTGCACTAAAAACAACCGCAATTAATAGTGGTACTTAACACGAAGAAAAAAATGATTCGTCAATACAATACATGCAAATTCTTCAAATAATCCTACGAGACCATGCGTATGGCTGTCCAAAACATGGAAAACTATTTCCATTGTACTTATGATAAGAGGCACGGAACAAAAAAGTCTCTATAAGCTGCGTACAGAATATTATGGTGCATAAAATTGTGTGTGCACAGAACAGTAAGGCTGATTGAACAATACTCACCGTGAGAGATTCTGCACGTTTTGACAAGTGTCACTAGGAGATCCATTTTTACTAATGGTAGAAACTAGAATGTTACTGCTTTCACATTGGTCGGACTTTAACTTTAAATTGTGATCAGTCCTAAATACTTCAGTAATTGATGATGTGGCTACATTACCAGAACGCAATTTGTTCTTAATAATACCCTTAGATGCTATGAAATCACGATTTCGATAACCACGGACCGACCCACATCTTTTGCACCGAGGGTGTTCCGTGGGATTAATTAAGGTGCACCTATCGCAGTGCCATTGCAGGACAGAAGCAATAGAGCCCATTCTCTCAAAATCATGGCTAAACTGCGATTAAAATACTTGCGGCACCCAAACAATCTTGACCAGCTGATCCACCATATTGATGCACTTCTACCTTTAACTCGCTTTAAAAGAAGTGCTGTGATAGGCTGTTACGATTTGTGTAGCCCAATCGCGTACGTTTTCAGAGACTTCGATATACTTCGTTAGCCAATCCCTTCAGTGTCGAGGTTTAGTCATCCAACATTAAGTTGAAGCTGGTCGAAGGAAAAATTTGTGATGTAGTGTGGTTACGTTGGTGCTTATGGAGATGGCTGTGGTGCCTTTTATTTGCATTAGTAATGAAATGTAGTTTTAAAATATTTTGAAATGTCTAACAACAGTCTTGAAATCGTTCATGAGGGGTGGCTCATCAAATCTCCTCCAACGAAACCCATCTGGAGAGCGGTGAGTTATCTTCCTAAAGATATCATTTTGTGTATTTTTTCTGTGGGAAATGTGTTTTGCTACTGTCGTGTTGTTTTAACTTTTAATTTATGTAGTTCCAAGTGCCTGTGTTCGATGTGAATGATAGTGCGACTAATAAGATTCAATGAGGAGGCCTAAGTTAATGATTTGATGGTGTGAATTGGTGATCAAGCTTGTCTTAGTCGTAATGATTTTTTGGTTGAAAACATTTAATAAATTCTTGCGCTTGGTGATCACACCTTGTACCATCCTTTGAATGGCGCAGCACTTTAATGTTTCCGATTTTCTTGGCCATACTTTTAAAAACTAATGCATAGTGTGTTGACAGTTGACAGTTGCGTGTATTGGGTAAATCATACGCGTTACGAGTGAAATTTTTTCGAAGGTTATTGTCTCTATTATCTGGAGAAATGTTCATTTTTCATTGCTTTTCTATTATTTTAATGTTAAATATTATGTTTGTTTCAGTTGAGTAGGTATTATCGCTAGTAACTGATGTGTTGTCTGTACTTAGATAGATCACTATTGCAATAATTCTAGTCTGGTGCTGAAATGTATTTATTAAAGTCTATGAGTTAATCGCAGAGCTTTGAAGTTAAATTTTCACTTTTGGTCAAATGTTTGTAATCGGTGGAGGTATATTTGTTAATTCCCATGTACGCAGTTGAAGTCGAAACGTTCTGTGAGTGCTTCTTGTGGAACACCTAATTTTCTTTAGAATTTTAAAATTAATTTATAGTCTGAAGCCAGTTTTACTTGAGTTGGTATACATTTTTGCCATTTTTATCGGTTCATGTGTATGTTATTCACATCCAATGTACTTTTACTATTGTTTTACGGGAACGATTATCGATTGGTAATTGTTGTTAGAGCGACTTTGTTTTGGAGGCATGTAGCTTCTTAGGACTGTATAGTTATCTCTGACTTTGCCAAAGGATTGTTTTCTTCACAAGGTAGCGTATGTAAACATTAAGTTTTTCATTTTAGCATAGAGTTGACAATGTGGGTTGAGAGGTTCATTTATGTTGGCAGGCAATGTGATGTTACCGATACTGTATTTATGAAAGGTGGTGTGATTTTAAAGACCCCTTTGGTTAACGGACGAGAACCACGCCCAACATAACGGCATATATTATGTTTAATTATTTAAATATTAATGACGTTGTGAACACAGTTGCCGTCCATCAAATTTTGACGGAAGTAATAACATTGGACGTTTGCCACTGTAAAAGTTTATGCCCGGTGAGAAGTTGGGAGAATCACTCCTATCGCACCGTAATTGAGTGGCTCCTTCTGTATGACCCCTGCTGATGTGACCTTCTTGTGGTTAGGGAGTGGAATTAGGGAGTGGAATGTGCCAACAGCTGACTGAATGACGTGCCTCGGCCTCCCTCCCTGCTACTTCCCCGGTCATTTTCTCGGGTCACTCGTCTGCTCAGCATACATCGCATGCCATCGTGTCCTAGAGGCCGTTTCACACGAGGCATGTGATTGAACATGTTGGGAAAGGTACGCAAGTGTACCGTGGAAAACAACGATTTACCCTTCCCTTAACCCTTTACAACTTCGTGCATTTACGAATCTCAGTGCGGAACAGTCTCTCTTCAATTTTTAATCGTCCATCCATGTAATTGTTACCATTAGACGCTGTTTAAAAATTTTCCATCCTTTGCTTCGTGTCACGCCATCGAGCATGCTGGCCCGTCGTCATTTTTATCGGCTCGTCATTTCCGTAGCGCGGTTAGTTCGAACCCTCGAGGTCGAATTCGAGGTATGACATGAAGATTTGTGCCCCCTTCTTATTCGCCGTGAGTCGTCAGAAAAGCTTCAAACAGCCGTGAAATCGATGCAGTTTGCATCTTGATTTGTGTAGCGTTTGTTGAGCGTATTTTTTTAATGCGTGCATTTTGAATTAAAAGTAAAAAAAATATCTAATCCATTTTATTCACGTGTAATTGCACTTCCCTGCTGTCTCGCCGTTTAATGCATTGTTTGGGTACAATTCTGCACCTTGCCTCCCTGTCACTGAGTGAAAAGTTCAGAATATATCCTTGCTTTGTATGTACAAAATAGTAAGACCGTCTATTGACTTTCCTGTACTTGTTCCACGTGCTTAAAATTTGAGTGCATTAATGAATCTTGGGAACAGCTATTCGGAGAGAGTTGTGAATGATGGCGCAACTGACACCAAAGTGCATCCGCCTGCAGGATCGTATTTGATATCGGATAAACAACTCTTCTCGAATCGGACGTAGGTAGTTGTACCGTTAGCCGACAGATGTCCACTCCTGTATGATTATACGGCGCGAGATTTTGATTTCTCTCTAATTACACGCAAGGGTACTTTGAAAAAAGCTGGTGTATCTTTCTTCAATAAATAGTTTTTGATAATTGAATGTTTTTTCTTACGTAAGATATGATTCAAATTGAAAATATTCAGTCTACCTCTGTGGAGGTGTAGATTCAAGGATAGTTGACCCTTTTTGTGACTTCAGGGGAAGAAAACCATCCCGCAAAATGTAGCTTACCACATGAACGTAACACTTATGAGTACTTCAGATCTTTAGTTTACAGCAGTAAGTTATTTCATCTGTTCGATTCTAAAAGTTGTAAAAATATCGTGCTGTGTTCATTCTCATTGATGGGATCTTTTGCTTGGATGTTAATGCCGTGGTGTGTGTAAAGTGTGTTCCAATTTCTCCTGGATCCATGTATCCCTACGACTTACCCCAAGTTCGTCTTTGGAGGGCTTTTAGACCTGGATATAATTAGAACATCCCCTGCTTTGTTCTCTAATATCTCTAGCCTTTCCTCGCCGTCTTTCGGAAGCAAGTCGCTGTGGGGAGGCGTCCAGTATCATGTTCGAAGTTGTGAGTACGGTACTCTGCTTTTTGCGCCATTCTCCCACGTTCCTTGCGTAGCTTCACATTCCGAACTATTATTGCTTTTGTTATACTGGTTGCATCATAATTGTAGGCGGAGATGTGCGCACAAATGAGACAAATGTCTGGCGCAAGGTGGTCCCACACCAGCGCTGCACTCCACAATGAACTTTGTATTTACTTTGAATTTAACCTCATAACTGGTAGAAGATGTAAACAAGCCCTCCACTCGCATCCTTCATCCCTTACCTAAAGTCTGTGGGAATTGAATCTGCGAAAAAATTTTAGCCCTCCTTAATTATAGGAAATCTATTACTTTCATTACAAATATCGATCGACTGTTCAAAAAGTCCTTTGGGCGTATGCTACATAAAGCTTCATGAAACATGTAGAACACTTCAGTCCGTCAGCCACAGCGACTAACTTCGGAGTCGCTTCTTCCACAGGTGAATGACTGATGGCGTTGCTGCCGTGCAATTCATTGCTAATGCAATTTTCATTCAGTAATATTTTTCCCTGTGCATTTACTTCTTCTGCCATTCGTTGGAATATACCTTTGGAGGCCCTCGTGTATATTTTTTCTTATCATTCCCCTCCAAGATTTCTTTGGGGAGCCGTTTTGTCCTTAGAACTATGGTCACTCCGTAGCTACGATTTTTTTCGTATATGTCGTCTGCGTTCTATGCTCTCTTCTCATTCTTTTCCCTCGACCTCCCGCACAGCTGATTCGTTCGAGTAACGTTGTTTCGATTCAAAGTTTTTGTTTTATTCCTCTGTTTTCATTTAATTTTCATTAAAGAGTATGCTGTCTACTTGCCCTAGTAATAAATAAAGCGTTTCCATGTTCACTGCGTTATTAACGCCTTAGTGATATAGCACTGTTGTAACGTTTGATAATATTGCTTTCCCTTGTCCTGTGATTTTTTAAGGGATAACTTTTTAATTAAAAATGGCTACTGCATTCCTTCAACTATATAATCTACATCTGCATAATACCCTGCTAGCCACCATAAAGGTGTGTGGCAGGGGGTGGATTCTCTACAAACATGCACTATATATCATGCCTCAAAAAAGGATTAGTATTAATATTTTGTTCTAAACCTCACTATTTAAACAAGATAAAAGTAGCGAAACAAACATGCAAAAACCTGCTGTTAGTTGGGTTAACTTAAAGTCCTCATATCAACATGCAACTACCTATGCTATCCATTGCTACACTCGTATTGGATATATTTACCGTTTTTCATATCCCTAATTGTACGAGGAAAAAGGACATTTTGAAACTCAGTTAGGCAATCAATTTCTCTAATTTTGTGCTTATGGTCCAGTCTAACATAATAAGTGGGAGTTCGCAAAATGTTTTTAATATCATCACTGAAAATATTATCTTGAAATTAATTTAGGACATTAAGTCTAAATTTCAACCTGCGATCTGACAATGGGTCCCTCTTTAATTCATTTACTAGACTAGTTACGCTGATATAATTATCGTATCGTCCCTTTACTAATCTTGCCGATCTTCGCTGCACACGTTCAAGTTCGTTATTTAGACCTATTTCGTAGGGATCCCATACACAGGCAGAATATTCCAAATGAGGTCTAACAAGGGAAACGTAGCTGATTTCTCGTACATGTTCGTCACATTTACCGATACTCATTTGATGAATTCCAGTGTACGATTACGTTAATAGATTTTCATTGGGAATTTTAAATTGAAGACGAAGGTGTTTACGTGCTTCTAATGCGGCATACTTACGGAGAAAACCCGGTTTCGTAAATTTGTTAGAATTACTTAAACGAATATAAGTAAATCATTTGAAACTCAAAGAACACCGTGAAAAAAGTGCAATTAATATAATTCATATTCTATCGCAATTCCCTTTCATTTGTGCATTTCGTATTGTCATGACAACCGCCAAAGTGACGCTGCCCTCTGCGACTCGAAAAAAAATTGTGCAATTTTTCATCCTCACTGCAAAGAGATGTCACAAAAGTGATTATCAAAAAGTCTTATCTGCATTGAACAAAATGCTAAACTGTCTACACGCTGATATGTTCTGTACGAGTATCTTTTCTTCCGTTTTTGAGATATAAATCCTTCAACTTGAGTCTTTTCGCGTGGACTGCATATAGTCACTCCGACGATCGGTTAGTCATTGCTGCAAAGATGAAGGCAAACATTCCGCCTTCTATCACAACGAAAGAGTCACAGGACCGTAAGATAATTATATCTATCTTTTAGGTGGAGATATAAGTGAATATTTTATTTTAAATTGATAAAAAACGAAATGGTTTAGGTATAGGACAGCCATTGATGGTTTTAAAATGGTGGGTGTATTTTCGAATTAACCTGCTGTTTTAGCAACAAACATTAATACATAATAAACATTTTATAACCTTCTTTCAACTATTTGAAAAGTACTTCAAAACGCCTAACTTTGTACTTCACATTTCATACCCAAGATCGGGGCGGGAGGCAAAAATTGTTTCATTTCACTATCTGCACATCGAAAACGTCAATTAATTTTTTCACTCTTACAAAATTGATTGATGAAACTAATTACACTTAATTCAAATTATTCAATCCAATTTTTGTCCCTTTACCAAAAACGTAAACACATTTACTTAGCAACGTGAACAAAATCGCATAGTAACTGGTTTCTAATGTTAAAAGATAGGGAAAACACAATTTTTTCATGCTTAAATTTTCACACTTTTCGGTCAAAGAACGAAAATATATGTACTCCTAAGCAATGTGCCCAGCTTTCGTCTTTCAAACAACACCACTCCCTCTTCAATCCGACCGGTGTCTTCGGAAATTACCTGAAATTAATGAACCAACCTCTAGCGCTGCAAACACACATACGTATAGACAACTTCCTTCCACGAACCATGTTTTTTGTATTTTTCTCTGCACCAAAACTGCTAAAAATCCAAAACTACTACCAAATCATACAGACAGAGAATCCACACTCATCGCACCAAACCTCACTCTTTTAGCCCAAATATTTGGAGAGAAGAAAACAAAACGGATTCAGAATGACTGACTGACACGCTGCAAGATTAATGTAGTATATAGTATAGATTGCGTGCCCACCAACGTAAGTTTTCGTACGCATTTTCTTGAGAGGTGTAACAATTTCAAATTAAAATTTGCTACAATGAATGAACAAGAGCGATCTACGGATTGAACTATCCTGACGGCCAGTTAATGTTCCCCTCCAAGTTATGCAACCACACTCATTCCCCTCCCCCCGCTTTTACTGATTTTTCAAGGAGTTTCCCTTTCCCCCCCCCCCCACGATTCTGGGTGTTGTTGCGCCGCTGACCCCAGGAAGAATCATGTGTCAGTCTTATTCCAAGATATTTAATGGCTTCCACGTTTGTTAATTCATTATTACTTATTTTTATACGTGCTAGGAGGATAACAATTTTTGTTCCAAAAATTCATTACTACACATTTTTTAAAATTTAATTCTAACTGCCATCCATGACACCATTTTTCAATTGCTTGTAGGTCATCATTGAAATATTCTTTATCATTTGGGCATAGAATTTCCCTGTACACTACTGCGTCATCAGCAAATAGACGAAGCTTACTTTTGACCACCTTATTGATATTTATGTGCAGAAGGAACAGGAGTGGACCTATCACATTACCTTGTGGGACACCTGAAGTGACTTCTGTTGCCGGGGAGGTAACACCGTCCAAAACAACCCTTTGAACCCGATCGTGTGGGAAATCATTTATCCTTGATATGATATTGCTGTCTAACCCATAAGATTTTAATTTCAAAATTAGTTGGCTATGAGACACCTTGTTCAAAGCTTTCTTGAAATCGAGAAATATTGCATCCACTGGAATATTATTTTTGCCAGAAACTAAAATATCTTTCGCTCCAGTTCAACCAGCCCTCGGGCATGCGTGAGTGCCTCGTTGGGCAATCATTTCTTGATTCCTTATGCCCTCCAGCAGCTTCTGGTTTTCTCCTATCTAGTTTTTTCGGTGACCATAATATCGATGACTACTCACGGATGGGGCCTTGTGAAACACTAGTACTGTAGGCATGGTGTACATTTAACTCCAATTATTGGATTTCGGTTGCAAAAGAATTTTGTACACTGGACCTTGTTTAGCATTGCTTTGTCCGTGTACCGCCTTCCCGAGTGGTCAAAGTACTTCATTAATGAAAGAAAGGTAGTGGCAACCCGCAGGATTGCCCGCTCATGGTACATTCATCGGTAAGGAGGCTGCAATATGATGTCCCACCCAAATGCAATCGCAATCACCTGATAATGACGCCGATGCGTTGAAACTAGTCGTGCCAAATAAATTTAAGTGGTACATAGGTGTTAGTTTCTTTATTTGACCATCAATTTCCACATAGTTACGCCGCAAAGTATTGAGTGCATCAATTCAGTACTGTTGGGAAATGTAACTATAAACCATCTCGGGTGTTTTCCGATGAAAATATGTCTGGTTATCGTAGGAAAATAAGTCCTGACGACTATGGGACCCGGTCTCTACTCCTCAGGTATCGGGCTCAACTGGGAAGGAAGCAACAACATCGCGGTCATTGTCATACAAAACCGTACCAAAGTAGGTGGATAGTGGATATAGAATAGGTAGTGATAGAATGTCTAGTACATAGTAGTACTCAAAGCAGTTCCAGTGAATATTATCGTAATAGATTGTTCCATGATAGCTGCTAGCTACCAGAGAAAATAATTTGGCGATTGAGGCTTGGAAAGAAGAAACTTGTAAAAGATATAGAGAGGTGGGTGAACAGATGAGTGCACTATACGTAAATGTGAAAATACAAGCCGGTAGAAAGGTGCACTTCATACAAAGAAGAAGACGGAATACATGGAATTTAGATGACCTGGATTGCGTTCGAGTTTCGATGACCAATATGTGCGGGTGCCCTTCTTCTACTGTCTTTGTTGCATTGAGAATTAGTTTGATTGGAAAATGTCGATTAAAATTAAATGTTGGTTCAGGTGGTGTATTGATCAACCGCTGCAGACAATAGTGATTCGCTTATTACTGGTTTTGGTCCTATAGTGCGTTTTCCTTATTGATGCCTTCAGTACCTGTTTTTTCCCTTCCTCGCTTGTTTGTATCCACGCCTCACAAGGCCTTCAACATTGCATCACTCTGCATTCTCTTTCTCTCCTCTTTGATTCTCTCCGATCTTCAGTCTTTTCCCGCCGTGGTAGTTACCATTTGTCTATGTTCCCCCTTATCCATCATTTGTCATCCATTCTACCGCATGCACATTCGTGAAAATCACCCTGCACTCGCCCATTGTTTCCTGCCTGCGAACCTATAAATTTGCGCGAAAATACATATCAGCCATTGCTTTCTTCATTCTCTATCGTCAATATCTTATTGTGTCTTTGCGTGAAGGTTTCTCGGGTTCTCCTCCGGGTTATTTCATCCATGTCATCCATGGCTTCAGAAGCCCTGAAGACGATGACCGAGTCGGGAATCGAAATGTCGGCGGACATGGACGCAATAAGCCGTTGAGGACCCGAGAAAACATCACGCAGCAGATACGCCGGGAAAGCACCAGATATTTATTTATTGTGTCTTTTTTTTCGCTCTCGTTATAAATTTGCGTCGAATGGAGAGGCCCAGGTTACAGACTGTTAAATGAGCCTATTATTTCATCTTCTAAGGAACTGTACCTTGTAGTGAGTTCGGTATTCGACTTTGGACACTGGAGCTCTGGTACATATACCTTTAGTTCCCCCAGGGCACCATCCTCGCCTGAGTAGGGGATGCGGTTTTCTGGATTCTCTGCCTCATGTAAAAATTGTAGTTCCATCCTCAGGGTCACCTTGAACTTACACTTTTCTTATTTGTTTTCGCGTCGATTTGAGCCCTATTCTAGCCTGTCCAGCTAGACTTGATTCCTGTGTACTACGTTATTTGCGTGTTCTTCCCAGAGAGATGCGACAGAAATAGAGTGGGATAAAGTTATTGGAAATATCACGGGATGGTCTTGTCATGCCCCGTTGAGCTGTGAAAGAAAGGCGATCCTCACTTGAAGGCTGGATGCTAATTGTCATAGTTCACTTCTCGGATGATTATCCTGCTCTGTGGTCAAATTCCACGGGATCACGGAGGCGCTGAATTGATTGGGATAGCTCTATCCTTTGGGTTGCACTGATTGGTGTGCATTTTCAGTCTCTGTTAGCCCTGGTTTTCCGGAAGCGTTGACATGTCGTGGGGGTGTCTCTATCCTCCCACTGTGCCTTGGTAGCGACGACCGCCCCCGTGTTGATGGGTCGGGCAGTGAACGTTTCATTCGTTTTGTTCCCGCCTCTGCAGGCGCCGTGATTCACGCTTTAGAGCTCTTCCATGTTTTCCATCTCCCGCCCCCTGGACTCTTTCATCACCGCCGTTCCGATTCGTGCTCTGTAAAGGCCGGTTTACACGATGCAATTTTTTGTAAAATTTCTTGTACAAACGCTTGTATCAGGAAATTGTACCGTGTAGTGCGGCCAATTGTGTGAACGCTTGTGCGAATGACTGTATGGAAAATAGAAACTGTTCTAATTCCATTCAGACAAACATACAATTTCGTTCAGTTTACACAAGCGTTTTTACAAGAAATTGTACAAAAAATTGTATCGTGTAAAGCGACCTTAAGGGACGGCCCTGTAAAAAGGGAAACAAACTGGAACCATTGTCGGTTCATCGGTGAAGCTAAATATCTCATCCTTAGCCGACAATCCTTAGATTGGTTAGACGCAGCTACAGGCATATTAGTACTATCTATTATAAATAAAATTAATTCCCAAATGTTATAAATTGAATGCATTATAAATGTGTATATATTGTGTGTATATATAATGTGTATATAAATGTGTAATTATAAATTGTATGCATTATAAAATATCTTCCGGGATTTCCTCCGCGTTGGTCCATGGTCGCGCATTCCTGGGACGACAGTTTCGCCGGCGTAGCAGTCGGCTTCTTCAAGTCAGTGAAGTGACTTCACTGGACCTACAGCGAAGGACTTTACTGACCTGAAGTAGCCGACTGCAACGCCGGCGAAACTGTCGTCCCAGGAATTATGGACCAACGCGGAGGAAATCCCGGAAGACCAGCATTTTCAAGCAAGACAACCCGCGGAAGCCTACACAAGGATTGTATGCATTATACTTGTAAAACAAATTTGCACCTGGATGTTAAATATGAATATTGTTGATAAGTATCTCCGGGCTTAGTAATTGACTCAACGGGATTTAGTGGAACTTGTCATGTTCTACACCGGTAGCTATATGGTTGGTTATTCGGGGGAGGCGACCGACAGCTGAGGTCATTTGCGCCATTTAGGATAGGTGGGTAATTGGGTAATGGTGGGAACATTTCAGGGAACGGAGGAAGGGTGGAGAGAAACCATTAGCCTACTCTTAACGAAAGGCGCCAAGGGGACCATCTTAACGTCCCATCCGACGAGTACTGAACTTGAAATGCCCTCCACTAGGCACTCAAGTAGCGACCGGTTTTCGAACCCGGGCCCTCGGGATGGGAGGCCAATACTCTAGCCACCACACCAACCCGATCCCCCAGGTAGCAATACATTACTTGTAAATGAAATCTATAAAATTTCATAAATTGTGGAAATGTACGCATAAAACCTATCCACTTATTTCTCCTTTCAGCTAATCCTTAGCACGCCCACTTTTCCGAGAGGGTTAAGGAGGTTGGCTCGCGACTGCTTGAGTCATGTTGTCTGAGGAATCTTATTAATTTAAGCACGAGTATATGCCCGCTAAGTGATCCTTACTTCATAAAGAAAATTACCTAAGCTATTGAAAGTCATAAGTATCACAAGAAATACGATGTAAAGTCGAAGGATTTCTTTATTATGATAATTGTAATCAGCTCGACGATGGAGTCAATTCAGCATTTTCTTTAAAGAAATAAATTCATGTACTCAATGAATTTACTAATGTGTAACACCAGAATATTACTATAAAACTTTATGTTATAATATTTTTCTGAAATATACTTTAATGTCTCATTAGTAATGATATTATTCATACGCCATACATTTTGGCTACAGCGACCGCAGCGCCACTTGAAGACAACTAACGCATTTCGTCTGCTATAATGGCAGAAATTGGTGGATTTAGCGAAAAATGCGGTGGGTTGATGCCTTTTTTTCGTGTTATTTTATTTCGTGTAAAATTACGCATAAAATATCAGTTTTTTGCAAAAATGACATGTCACTATGGTATTTTTAAACGTTATATTCCCATGTGATGGCCATTCTCGCCGTTAATCGTATGTAATTTCAAATGCAATTTGTGGAAAAAGGAGTATGGGTTGGTGTAATTATCTTTACTTTATTAGATGGAGGAACTTTAGTTCTATAAGTTCTGAAAATATAAAAAAATGACACGACTTTCACCTTTCGGATCATCAGTTCTTCGCCGCCTATTGCTCGAGAATTAATTGACGGATCGGAGAACGGAAAAATACGGGTCTTTTTAGTATACTAACTCTTATCAGATTCGGCAATAAAAATATGGTAGACGGTCCCATTGTTTTGCTGTTTCACTTGTTAGAGTTGCGGAAGAGATACGTGTGTGCGAGTACATGGGCACGGCTCCTAACAGGAGGAGACGGACGGAGAGGAGTTGCTCGCGACTCTTGCCGATGGATTCGAAAACGTGAATATGTGTGGTGACGTCCGGAAATATGCGTACGGAGAGTCCCGTTCTTGCGGTATGGGCTATAAAGTGATCGCAGCCTGGGGATCTGCATCGCCTTGGCCTCTTTGCGCAGTTTGTTATGCCTTGATCTGCGCCCGCCACAGGCGAACGAACAGGACGAGGCGTTCATTACACCAGGGGGTCAGCGTAATTTACTCCTTGTTGATGATGTTGGCAGAGTCATTTCAGTTCCTCACGATGCTCGGGTTTGTAGATTGCTGCTGGATGACCTAAAACGTTGTATGGAATGCAGAGAACGATGGGAAAGGGGTGTGAAGTAGGGTAGGAAGTGAATATGGTGGGTGAGCGGAGCGATTGCATAGTTCTTACCCATCCTCGTGCCATCCAGGCTACCTTTTCTTTCCCGTTCACCTCCACGCTTGCTTTCTATGACTGCCTTCACCAGAACATCCTGATTTTCGCCATCAACCCTCTCTACCCCCACAATGCTCTATTGTTATTAATTCGTCCTTCTCTCCGTCCGTTGCAATTTTCCACACCCCCTCCCTCCACATCCAAATTTGTAAAGCCTCCAATCTCATCTTTCCCCCAAGTCCGCCTTAGATCCACCCAAAGCCGCGCACCGTATCTTTCTTCATCATCGGTCAACAATCCTAGCATTGGTTTGACGCTCCACTCGATTCTTTTATCGGCCAACCTCTTCATATTAACGTAATTCCCCTCTTTCATATCACTCACGACCTGTTCTATATATATCATACGACGCCTGCCTTTTCCTTTCTTCCCGTTCACTTTTCCCTCGACGATTGTCTTCATCAGGGCATCGTGTCTAAGATGTGGCCGATTGTGTTGTCACGTCTTCTTTTTATAGTTTTCAGCAGACTTCTCTTTTCTCCCACTCTTCTTAAGACTTCTTCGTTTGTCACACCATTTAATCTTCATCATTCTTCTGTAGCACCACGTTTCGAATGCTTCCACTCTTTTCGTCTCCGCTGCTGTCATCATCCATGCCTCACTGCCGTAAAGAAACTCCTCCATATGTACGTTCTGATGTATTGTTTCCATGCTTCTTTCTATTTCCAGCCATGTAGATTCTTCTTGTGATACTCTTCATTAATCTATTGTTTACTTCCCTGATGAGTTTGAGGACAATGCAAAGCTAACAAGGGGAGTACACAAAAAACGACAGGACGTGCGGAAGTATTTCCGCCACGTACTAATTGCGTGATTTAGGTAAATAACGTAATTAACTATTTTACGTACTAATTACGTAATCTGCTTAAATTACGTAATTAGTACGTAAAAAAGTTAAAATGCATCCCGGGTAAACAGATTAAAAATATGTAAAACCAGGGACAGTCGTACAACGAAACTGCGATGAAAAAAAATTTGTGCACAGAGAGACTCGACCAGGGACGTAGACATTGAGAAGCGAGTACTTTACCCCTAACCCAAACTGCACTGATTAAACATAGCCAATCATTAGCTTTATATTAGCAATAAAATATTTCAAACTCGTTTTTTGACGAAGTTTCTGGATATATAACCCTATATGGGGGGTGATTCTTAAATAACTAATCAAGGACTACCTGCCTGGCAAATTTCGTCAAAATCCTAGACTCAATACTCGGACACTCCCCTTGTAAGAGTCATAACACTAATCAGGGTCGTCAGATGGTGATTGTTTATACCTACTCTTAAATGCGGCTTTCACGGCGCTTCAAAGAAAATTCTAACGTAGGCGCTACATTTGGCTTATTGTTGCGGCAAACTGCGAAGAAATTGGTTGGACTCGAAGGCAAACCCTTCCCACACATCTTTATGGTGGCTATCTGGGTATTATGTAGATGTAGTTCCAAAAATTGCTCATGTTTTTTTAAAACGATTTTTCGATTATTGAACGCGATGATCGACAGTTCCCTCCCCCTAAAAGATGGAGGGAAGGGGAATTATATATTTTTTTAAGACAAAGGACCTTTAGGAGAGGCCACGTACCGATTTTGAACGCAATCCAATCATGGTCGCTTATTTTTTAAAAATCCGAAAAAACTCATATTTTTTATGATTTTTCGAAACTTCGAACGAGATGTGCGACCGGAAGATATGGTCCGATTTCAAACATTTTTCTTTCTTTGTGATCAGGGTGATGAGTAGCAACTTTTCCGCCCTATTACGATTCGATTCGGACACTTTCGTGTTTTTCGGTCCACCCTACTGTACAATCTTCTTACTTTGTTGAAGTATCGAGGGTATGGAATTTCAAAAGTTTTCTCTAACACAGTTAGTATAAGGTATTTTTCGTGCAATGATTCCCCAATAGCAGATTAATCATCCCTCGTTTAAATAATTTTATAATTTCTCGGGTTCAATTTGAAATTGGAAATAAACTTTCATGGTTATGTCATCTGGTTCTCTCTCGTGGAGAAGAGTGCAAAGAAATAAATAAGAACAAATAAGGAAGACTACTATATCTCCTTATCCTTAAGGTGCGATTCGCATGTTAATTGATTCTTAAAGTTTGAGGAACTCGTCCGCGGTTTTCGACGCCTGTGGAGGTACGAGTGGAATGTCTGTCGGCACGGATGCATTTGAGGACTTAGCATGTTGTGCGAGGTGTCGCGCTCCCAGTGTCCCGTCGGGAGCGGTGATTCAGCCGGCGACGCGGCGGTGATGGCCACCAGTGCATGATGGGCCGCTCGCTTACCCCTCCCTGTGGCCACTCGTCGCCTATCCTCTGCATATCCGCCACCCTCAGCCTGGGGATACCTTTATCAAGCGTGACTCACTCGCGACCCTTCCCCGCCCCCTTGTCCCCCCGTGTCCGCCCCCTCGGTTGATGGCGGGCCCCCGTCAAAAGGCCCCCCAGTAGCATTAGTCTCGTCGCGGTACTCGGCATCTGTCTGTGGTTGTTACTCGCAGGGTTGATTGATTTAAATCATTTTGAATTAAGGAGGCTCCAACGAATTATGAAGGAGATCTCATTTTTGTGAAAGTTTCAGGACATATCATTTTGTGGCCCTTTTATCGGTTGGCAATAAAATAGTGAGGCCTTTCCAATATATATATGAAGAATAAAGTCGTTTAAAATCAGCTATTTTATACGTGGCTGTACGGCAGAGCATTACTCGTACAGTTAAATTTTCAGATTAATAATGTAAAGAGAAATGTCGTTTAGACGAAAAACTAATATAAGATGCGCTTATTTAGAATTTAGCATTGTAAATAAGTGCTCTCTTAACACATGTTTAATTGATATTAATAAATGTTTGCTCGAAAAAAAGCAGAAAAGCCTTAGTTACATGGAAGTGGCGCTACAGTATTTTGTTATCATTGGCAACGGTACTTGGAATGGAACGTGCTTATAAGCTTATTTACTAACTTAATTTAGGAATATACCTTACCAAGGTCCTTCTTATATTTTTTATGAAATTTAAATATTTCATTGGTTACTGACATGGTGTAATTAATTCCAATGCTTCCAAATGGTAGCAGCGTCGTTGCTGCCAAACAATTTTCAAAAATATCAATATTGATAAAATTCAAAACAAAGAGTTCTATTTGCAAGGGAATAGTTTAAATATAAATGAGAAAATATTTAACCTATTTTAGAATAATTATTAGCGGGATTGATCATGTATTCTTATTTTGTAAATTAAGCCTGGCAACAACACATCAGTCATGGATTATTTAGATAATTGAATGCAGTTATGAAGAGGGAATGGTTAAAAGAATAGAGTTGACATCCTCAGATTTAGAAGAATGTAGGGACCTCGTCGACGTCAGCTTATTTTCTTACAGTCCATTTACGCGGGATATTTCAGTGCACATTTACATGGTGGAAAAAAATGACGCGCATAAATATTTGTTAACCTGAAGAAGAAAATAGCATGGACGAATGTGGTGACGCCCTAGCAACTTTTGGGAAATGTACAGTCGACCGCACAAGTTGTGGAAGTTGATGCGGCATTCGATCGAGGAATTATTAGTATTCTGAAACGCGGCCTTGAAGGTGTTTACCTTGGAGTTAGCAGGTGTTTTGTCGACGGACGTACGGTGTACTACGGTGGCTTGAGTAGTTGTCCTCTCGTGTAGTTCCTCTAGCGAGGAATGATCCGAAGCCAGCAAACTGTTCGCACTTCAGTCTTTCTTTTCCTTCTCTTATTTCGTGCAGTTTGTGTGGTTGATCGTTGAATTCGAGGTGCTTCTTTCTCGATTACGTGGAGAAAGTGGCAGGTGGACTGGGGTAACCGGGGGGAATGATCAATTTAGGGCAAAGTGACGGCGATGTGGACAAGAGTGGGGCATTTTGTTGGAATGGATGCATTAATTTAATTTTTGCTACAGTTTAAATTGAAACAAAATTAAAATTTAGAGATAATAATATTCGATGGAAATACAATTAAAATGTAGAAATTTAAAAATTTGCAGAATAAAATAACGCTCATTCGTCAAACATTTGTTTACTTGTGTATTGTTAGTGTTTTGCTATTTTCCCGACGATTATAGCGAAACTACACGTTGCTAGCTGGAATTTACGCATTAAAAATGAATTAACGATGTTGATTTTTATTATCCCAAGAATTTTGGGCAGGATTCAAAAATCGCTACCGAACATCCTTATAAAGAGGACATATGCAGGAAAGCGAACGAAATCTAGCAGCCCTCGGGTAGACGGAACTGTTGCCCTGCATTGTGGCGATGGCTTCTTTCGCACCGTCCAAGTGGTACAGAGGATCATAGGGCATTACCGTAGTAGGTTTATGGGGTGGCAAGGGGAGTCCGCTTCTCTCAGCGCAACTGCGTTAGCTCGCGGCTAGCCGTTGAACGCATATGGATTTCATAGCTAGCGTGCATTTAGATGTCGGCCGGGGAGGAATGCGTCATGCGCTTGGATTCGTTGCATAAGCCGCGGCCTTGTTTTTGTGGCCGCGGGCAGACTGGGCGCTAGCTCCTGAGGCCCTCCGTCTCCCCCCTCTCTTTCCCCCCCCCCCCCCCCCCCATGCGTCACTCCCCTCCCCTCCTACCCGGAATTTCTTATCACGGAAGAAGGCGCTCTCATACCCGGGCTTTAGTATGATGCCTTCTCAACATTTTCAACAATGATTATATTCCCCCTTTTGTTTTGCATTTCCTAGCCGAGAGGAACCAGAGAGTCGTCGGAATTTGTTTCTCACTGCGCACACGTCACGTCACCTTCGCGTGCGTCAACAAGCGGCCGTTGCCATGGGTTTCCCGCCTCCGCCGCGCGTTGGCGTGACTTTGTGTCGTCCGTCGAATTGGTTATTCAGGAAATTGTTTTGCGCTGTTCTCAACAGAAGTGTGACGTGGCGCGCCCATGTCGAAAGGGGATTCGCGTGACGTTGGACGTGATGCGTGCTCTTCTGAAGGCGTCGATTCGCATTATAAAGCATAATTAATCCTGTGATGCTCGAGGCACACGTGAGTTTTATCTACTCGTAAATCGTTGCTGGACGCTCCCTGTCTTGTGCACAGTAGCTCGCATCTATCTGGAAGGCGGTAAAATAAAAATGGGATTTATCAGTGAATACAATCACCTTTTGCAAGCAACGTCATCCTGAATATGTAATTGTTGTGGGTAATTTGTTTTGCCTCTAAATGGATGTTGTTGCGTTTCCATTTCCAATTTTTCACAAATACTCAGCTTCGTCCTTACATGTGTACATCTTCACTAGCTCAACATTCGTCTTTTGAATGTTACAGTCGTTATGTCGTTTCTTCTATTTACCTCCGTCTATTATTTATGTGTCAACGCATTCAAATCATCACATCAAACACTTTGTATCATTTAAAATACTTTTTGGGTCATATGTATTCATCGCTGAAGTGTAATTTGCCTTTGCTGTGCATATTCCTTCAATAAAGTTACAGGGGAGGAGTAAAGCTTTATGGGGATTTTCCCTCCGAATTTAATGATCAATGTGGTTGTAACTTCAAAAATGTCTCGTGGAATAAACTAAATATATCCGTGAAGTTCCAGTCATTTATCTAGCTCAATGTATGTGTGAAAAACTACGAAGAAAAAATTCCTGCCGTACGGTTATCTCTTGTTTGTTTCCCATTAATAGGTATTTTATTGTTGTGAGGATAAATATTCAATTTCTCATAAGCTGATGTTATAACCAAGTGGGTCTTTTTCGCTAATGCCCCAATTTGTTTTCTAAGTTGCTTAGCCTGCCGCATGGTATTTGAGCTAGCGAACAACGGCGAAAAGCATTGGAAATGAGCGAGGAATCGCTCGCGCAAAAGCAGAGGAGTTCCTGGATGAAGATCAATGCGGATTCAGGAAAAGAAACGTTGCAAGAGAAGCAATATTGGCCCTTAGGCTGCTTATAGAGAAGAGAATGGAGAAGAACAAACCGACCTTCATTGCATTTGTGGATTTAGAGAAGGCTTTTGACAACGTTGATTGGAATTTGAAAGGAGTGAGACAAGGCTGTGCACTGTCTCCCGTAATTTTTAATGTTTACATTGAGAGAGCCATCAATGAAGTCAAGGAGAAGTGTTCTGGAGTGAACATCCACGGAGAAACAATCAGTATGCTACGATTCACAGATGACATAGCTCTCATAGCAGAGACAGAGAAGGAGGTGAATAAGATGCTAACAACCATAGAAAGGACAATGGTCGGTTATCATCTGAAGATCAATAAGAAGAAAACTAAGATATTGGTGTGCAGCAAAATCCGCAGAGGCCAAAACCAACGTTATACTAGGAAAACAGAAACTGGAAGAGGTGAAAGAGTTCTGTTACCTGCGAAGCAGAGTAACCAACAATGGACGAAGCAAGAAAGAAATAGTCAATAGAATAGCCCAGGCAAAGAGGGTATTCTATCAAAAGAAGAATCTACTCACAGCTGAAAATACAAGCTTGGAAGTAAGGAGGCAATTTATCGAAACGTATATCTGGAGCATGTTTCTTTACGGCAGTGAGGCATGGACGATGACAGCAGCGGAGAAGAAAAGGGTGAAAGCATTCGAAATATGGTGCTGTCGAAGAATGATGAAGATAAAATGGATCGACCGAGTGACAAATGAAAGTCCTAAGAAGAGTGGGAGAAAAGAGAAGTCTGCTGAAAACTATAAAAAGAAGACGGGACAACTTAATCGGCCACATCTTAAAGCACGATGGCCTGATGAAGACAATCGTCGAAGGAAAAGTGAACGGGAAGAATGGGAAAGTCAGGCCTCATATGAGTTACATAGAACAGGTCGTAAAGGACGTGAAAGAGAGAAACTACGTTAATATGAAGAGGTTGGCCGATAGAAGAATCGAGTGGAGGGCTGAGTCCAACCAATCCTAGGATTGTTGACCCTTGATGATGATAACAATCAATGTAATAATGGAGAAAGTAATGTCATGAGTATATTATTTACATTGGGGTGTGTTGACTTAAAGCCGTAATTCCGATGAAGGCATAAGAGTGTATGGATGCCAAGGTGCGGTGGAGATATCGCTCTCCCCGCTTCGGCATCGGCGAAGACATGATGATGAGTTGAATCGCCTAGGTAGCCTCCTCCCTTCTGTCGCAGTCCCCCTCGACTCCTGTGGTGTGCCGCAAGTCGCTATGCGTACGTTGTCAATGCCCCTGAATGTACTCCAGGCTGTGAGCAATTTTTCCCCGATTGGCGAACATCTTTGGTTTCTCATAATTCCTCTGTGCCTGATCATCGTGATTGCTGAGTACTGTGAGCATATTTCAGGCGCGTTCTGATGTTCCTGGTTGGGTAAGGGTTGTGTTGTGATCTTCTTTGTCGCAGAAAAATGCAATAAAAATCTTGAAATAATGATTCATGCCCAAATAATTCTCTGCGCCCAAAGTAGCCAGTGGTTGAGTTAAACACGAACGTGGGTTCATTCGGAAACTGCATCCTTTCTTTACCAGGGTGACATTCTTCGAATATGCGTTAGTAAATCTACATCTACATAATACCCTGCTAGCCACCATAAAGGTGTGTGGCAGGGGGTGAATTCTCTCCAAACATGCACTAAATATCATGCCTCAAAAAAGGATTAGTATTAATATTCTGTTCTAAACCTCACTATTTAAACAAGATAAAAATAGCAAAACAAACATGCAAAAACCTAATAAGGAATAGTATTTATATAGTAGTCAGAACTACACTATTTAAAAAAGATAGAAATTGCAAAGCAAACATGCAAAAACATTCTGTTAGTTAGGTTAACTTAAAGTCCTCATATCAACATGCAACTACCTATGCTATCCATTGCTACACTCGTATTGGATATATTTACGGTTTTTCATATCCCTAATTGTACGAGGAAAAAGGACATATTGAATCTGTCAGTTCGGCAATCAATTTCTCTATTTTTGTGATTATGGTCCATTCTACCCTAATAAGTGGGAGTTAGCAAAATGTTTTTAACATCATCACTGAAAATATTATCTTGAAATTTATTTAGGACATTAAGTTTAATCGAGCTGATTAAAATTATCATAAAAAAGAAATCCTTCGACTTTACATCGTTATTCTTGTGATACTTATGACTTTCAATAGCTTAGGTATTTTTCTTTGTGAAGTATGGATCACTTAGCAGACATATACTCGTACTTAAATTAATAGGATTCCTTAGACAACCTGACTCAAGCAGCCGCGAGCCAACCTCCTTAACATCATATCTAATAACCTCGAGCTGTCGACTTCGATATGTATGCGTGTATGTACATTGGCGAAATCGCAAATTGTTACTTATCGAATTTTCGTGTCGGTATCCATATCAGATGCATATCGTAGTCGGGATCTCGCGCGGCTCTAGTTACGTCGAGTTAGATGGGTGTGAATGCTGCCCGCCGGCCCTGGCAAGGGACCCCACTTAATCCGCTGCACATGTGTGGAGGGAGTGGGGGAGGGGGAGGGGACGAAAAAAAAAACGGAGGCGCCCGCTGCGTGCCTGGGAAAGTCGCTCCGTAATCACTCCCGAGGAGCGCGTGATTCGCTTCTTGTCTTCCGCGACAGCGTCACACGCGCGAGGACGTGCGTTGCAGCCGGCCCCGAAGGCCATGGGCTCGATTCTCGCTAGATCCGTTGCTGTTAGAGGAATGATTTGAGTCGCGCATCGATTTTTTTCTCTGGTTGTCTGTAAATCGAAATGATTCGCGAAAGAATGTGACCCGCGCACAGTGGTCGGATATTAGAAAAACCGGAGTGCAAAACTGTTTTTTACATAAAGTTGAAATTTCGCATATTTCCTAATGCTTCTGGGTATATGAAGTATCGACTTAACTTGATTATGGTAAACATACTTTCAACTCAAATTTCTTAGTTGATACTTTATTTACCGTAATATACGGGCGTTTTAAGGGTGAGCATCACAAATATCCTTCAGTATTTACCCCTAGGACCGATTTACTGGAGAGGGTAGAGCCCTCCTAGCTATCAATAGGCACCGAGGCATATTATATATGGTTAATGAATAATATTTGGTACCCCAAAGAAATTGCTTGGTATTAGCTGGCCATCGCTTGAGTGCCCAAGATTAGTTCTTCGTCCAATGATTTCGCTTTATGTGATTCGGACTCCTTCATTAATGCCATAATCCTGTACATTAGAATCTACCTTATTCCTTATTTTTTGTTCTCGATCCCTCTGTGAAAAGTAATTTTTTGTAATTCTTTCCGGGAGCCTCACTCTGTCAGCTGAACTCGATGTTTTGGACTAAGGTAGAAGTTATGGGTCAAGTGAGTGGTGGAAGATACGGGCATTGAAGTGAGCTTCTTGAGTTAAAGGAACTGTCTAATTTCCTGAGTCACAACTAGGATTTAAGTTTCTTTTCAATGCTAGTTTCGACTCTTAGCTTTTATGTTTTAGGTTAGCTTAGGTTTTATCTGCCGTGCAACTTCCCAGTTTTAACAGTTTCTCATCTAATTCCTTCCATGAAGCAAGTAACACTCCATACGCTCATAGTTTTCTTTTGAAGCGAATGCCGCTCGTTCCTCTGTGTCCTGCTCATTACCCTAACTAAATCCTTAGTCGGATCCGATATACACGTCGGGTAATCGTAATTAGGGCACCTGTTTGCGGGTAATGGCATTGTTTTGCTTTTTACGTCAGAGCCCCTTTACCATGCTTCACATTTAGTGAATATTGATCTCTTTTGAACTGCCCCAAGTTCCTCCAACCTAATTCACTCTAGATATTTTTGAAGTGAGAATAAACCCATGGTACTAAATCTCTAACCCTACATTTCTTAGATGGGGGAGGGGCTAGAAAAAGCATTTTGGCCTTCATTCCCGAAATGTATTGTAGAGTGGGTGAGGGTTGTAGTGAAAATGGTGGGAAATAGCTGTAGAAAACTCCGTGCAAATCCAAAAATGATATCTCATATTATCTTGCGTTATAAGACATTCCAGAATAAAGTTTTGGCTGGTGATTTTACCTCTTTTAATTGTTTCGTGTGGCGTTATCACCGTTAAAAGCATGCAGATGAAGGTTGATACCCTTCCGGGAGAAGAGGTTGACAATGAAAATAATTTCTACACTCCCAAGGGTTACACAACTTAATATAACGAGTGGAGTCTTGATTTTTATCTTTATCGGTTTTCTTTTTTCATGGCCGGTGCCCTTGTGCCACGTGAATCCACGTCGCATAGCAGGTTCTGTGTGTGAATGTAAGTAGGTACATGTAGGTGCACGCATGTAAATTTACGAACTGATCAGTTTGCTAGTTGCATAGTAATGTGAATTAGTGAATTGCAATCGCCGTTTAAACCCTCTAACTGCCAGCCCCTTTAAGGAGGGCTGTGCGAAAACTTCCAAACACATTTCCGTGTAAATCGTAAGATTATGAATTTTAGATTTATTTGAAGCACTTAATTTCAATAGGTGTATGAATTTTTTATTTTTCTCAGTGCTGAAAATATATTTCAGCTTTTTGAGAATGGAAAAATTATTCATGCTGTCTCTGATTTGAAGGTAATATAATATCACACTCAATGCTAGCCTATTTCATGAAAACTTTTTTTTTCTTTTATATGAATGCCTTGACGTCAAGGCATCCGCCTCCCAGGGTAACGAGGCATGCCTTGAATTCAAGGCATCCGCGTTGAGTGTGATATTTTACAAATAGGTAACGATGTAATGTTAGTCGGCCGATATATCGGCCCTTGGCAGTAAAAGGGTTAATGAGCAAAGATAATGTGTGCTGTGTAGTGGCCCATTGAGGTTTTCAAAAGAAGTTTTTTCCCAAGTCTGTGCACGCCTTTAAGTTCAGCAGAAACTTGGAATGGCCTTTGAAATGTTTTCCTAAGCTTTGAAGCCTCTTACTTAGTAGCATTTTTCAAACGATGTACTGCTTAACATGGGTCAGGCCTGCGGAGATGTGATAAACGTTGCAGTCGTTGATATTTCCGTGTTTTAATCCGTTCGGCGTTAGGTACGGAAATCAGGGAATTAGGTTTAAGTCACCGCTTTCAGCATTCTGTTTATATCGCGTAAAGATAAGGTAATCTCTGCCCCCCGCGGTGACGAAGGGTCTATTGCCACCCATCTGTGCCTCCTTTGGAATAATTAGGTAGAATCAGATGAAAGGTCGTCAACTGATCGGAAGCCGTCCATTTCGCCGCAGACAGCATATTTCCTTCTCGACTACGTTAATACTTCTGTTTGCTTAGAAGTTGGTGGATGGTCGTGACTATTATGGCTATTCAATGGTGGTATTTTAGCTCTTCCGTTGGTGCTGGGGCTAGTTAAAACACAAAAGAATGTAACCGCATGTTCCCTGGACCTGTCATATCCCCCCAATGCTGAAAGCTGCGTTCCTTCTTCTCCAATAATGGGATTGTAAATCTCTGCGTACGCCTCCGTATGCATCTACGTGGATGCCTTAATAAACGAATCTGATAAGAAATATGTCTATGCTGATATTTTTATGGAATTTTATGTAGTTCATTTTATTCCCCATGTCGTGAATAACGTTAACATGTTTTGCTGTATCAGACGAGAAAAAAGTATGATATAGTTAAATTATAGCTCTCACTTTGTGTAAACATGACAATAAGGATTCAAAGGGACCTACTTGAACTACATTTGAGTATCTGTTAGTGATTGTAAATAAAATATTTTCCAACCTCATGATTTTGAAATATCTTTCGCTGTTGTTGTTATTAACTGGGGTAAAGGAACTTTTGCCTGTCAAATGCTTGTTAATTTGCGTTACTTTTGGCAACACACACGTAAGTAAGCCATGGATGCCCGAAGGCAAGGTTTTATTATCGTGGACGAAGTAAAGTATCCCTTGTAATGGTGAATGCATGGCTGATGATATTAATGTAGTTAAAATATCTTGAGGTTTTTGGTCAAGTATATCTATCCACACCTTGCCTTAGCCTACATGACCATACCATGCCTTACCATGAATTTATGAATATTTTTAGGACAGGCATAAAGGATGGACTATTAGGCACCATGAACACTGCTTACATATTGAAAATACTCAGTAATACCCTCTGTAGTTGAATAGTTTACTATCACTGTATTAAATTATTGTGGCTATTTTATGTGCTTGTTCATTATACTTTCCGGTATTTATGGTAACTGTTCATCCCTGAAGAAGATCTACAAATGAATTGAAACAGCGCAGGCAAGATATGGATGTTTACACTGTAGTTATCAATTTTTTTACCGTCTCGATGAAAAGTTTATATCCTCTGAAGCTCGTTTTTGAAGCTGTTCGATTTAAAATGTTGTCTTTTTTCTATTTATTTAAAACGTGAAATGTTTTACGGCGTGGTAACACGAATGCAAAATCACACTCGCACATAATACCCTGCAAGCCTCCATGCAGGTGTGTGGCGGGTGGTGAATGTTCTCCATAAATGCACTCCCTACTATGCTTAAAAACATTTTAATGAATACATTTATGGATGGCCTCAAATCCCAGCTGATGAATTTTATCTTCTTTGATGATGGAAACTGCCATATTGACCAAATATTCAAGAACAGTTTTTACTACGCTATAATCAACATGACCAACAACTTCATTGGTTCAAGGATTGCGAACTAGCTGCGAAGGACATGCAAAAATTCTGCTACTACTCGTATATTGATGATAATAAAATTGTGTGGTTTGTAAGAGACTCAATGTGCATTGGTAACGATAGTAGAAAACTAATTACCTGCATGGATTGGAATGCTTTGTGAAGGCCATTTCGTTGCTTCGACTTTGAATAAAGAAATTATACCTAATAGTTACTATTTGACATATGCTCGTGGTTGTGATCTCAAGGGTAGCAGTAAACTGTTACTCTCCCGCAGGAGGCAATTGTTTTGGAGTCATTTCCATAGGTCTTGCCTTCGCACTGTGGCGTATTATTTTCATCGATATTATGGGGCTGTGAACAAAATCTTCATTCAGTCGGCTACAAAATTTTTAGACTCCAATCGGTTTTTAATTCAAATACGTATCAAAACTTAAAAACGGACCAGTCTTGAAATCGCGTAGAATGCTGTAGGAGTAGGTATATATTTTAATGGTGATAAATGTTTTTGGCTTTCTTGTGATGCTCTATCGCTGTTGCACAACGTTTTAAACATGACCAGGTCGTGAAATCAGGTGTTTTTACCGTGTTTTGTTTTGATTTATGATAACTGACATCGAGGTGGGAGATATATCAGTCCAAAGGTATGTCGTTTTAAAGACAAATTCTCTTTCCAACCATGCTTAAAATGTTATATCGAACGTGCTGAAATGTTACATGCACTGAAATGCATGCACTGCACTGAAATGCAAATGGTAAAATGTTATATCGAACGAATCGAATGTTATTGAGGAATGCGTCTGATTCCAGGTGCATATTATTTTGATGGCGACAGTAGATGGAATGGCCTCGTCACGTATGATCGCCGAAAACTGAATTCACGTTTGTTATAATTTTCTTTCGTGCCGCCATTGTGAATAAGTGGAATGACAGCACCTTGAAAACGAAAATAGATGTTTATACATTGTGTTGGGTTAGGTTATCATGTGTTTCCTTTGGAATTGGTTAGAAAGCCTCGGGAAATGCAATCGATATGCAAATTGGAGGGGTTTACGCTATCATAGAGCGCTGGCCTTGGAGGAAGGCGCAGCACGCGATGGTTCTTATTTTCTTTATAGTCTCCCATTTTTGTTGAAAGGCAACCAAATTGAAACGACCTCTGTCGTTTGTTGTGCTACAGGACGATTACTACGTAGTTTAAGGTCACTTTCTGCATATTTTCTCGTTTGGATTAATTAGATGACACATAAGAACTTCCTTTTTTCGTTCAGACACCATTGCATAGCAGGTAAAAAAAGCACCTAGTCTCCTTCCAGAAATTAGTCTCGGATCCTTACAAAGTTTTGAAATTGGCCTGTTATGAATCACCCATGCTGAACGCATTTTTATCGTAAAACTACCTTCCAAAGTGACTGATCGCAACAAATTTGTTTAACGATTCCAGTGTTTCTGTTAAGGTTGAAATTATACTTTTTGGGCTTAAAAGAAGTTAAAGGTTTCCAGGCCATGTGAATCTTTTGATCACTCAGTTAGGTGGATTGAGTCCATGACCAACAGAATCACGTTTGCTAATAACACAGAGAAATTATGTCAATGTTAATTACTTGATGGAACACTTACGCATGGGAAATTAATTGTAAACACGACGTTTCCTTATGTGAAATCATCTGATCATTTCCGTGGATGGATACCGTTAAATTAGTCGTATTGCCAGTATTTGAATGCCGAAATGCATTCTGAAAGGGTATTTGAAAGAAACAATTTAATAGGACAACAATTTTTAATTTAAAAAAAGTAGTTACGGTTGCGCTTGCTATTTTGTGCCCTATTACCATTGAAGTTCCGTCCGTGTATGACTTGGTTAATAGAAATGTGTCTCCAATCGCTTTTGTATATTGTTCAATGAGGTCGTTTACCAATTTTTTTCATTGCCGAAAGTGATAGTGTTTTTAAAATAAAAAAACAGTATTTTTCCGTTCTTCGATCCGTTTATTAGTACTTCCTCCTCCTCCCCCTCCCGTTCTTCCTCATAACAGTAAATGGAGGGGAGGTGGATGACGTAGGTATCCTCAACGCAGCTCGTTCGGTGGGCGTCCCTTTTGCTTATTTTAAATTTTGAGCAAATGGCTCTGGTTAGAAGAGTAGTTTTTTCACGAAAATTCATTTTTCGTTTCCATATCATGATTTCGTGTTCAAAAGAGCGATTTCGGTTTCGAGTAAACTTCCCCATGGACTCAATTTTTCGCTGTTTCCTTGTATCATTCTGATATTCTTTATTTTTGATTGAAATGTGATTGCTTCAGGGTTTTCGTCGTTAATGACCCCTTGCAATGCATGCCATTCTTGTTCAAATAATTGGCGCTCGAATGCAGCTGACCCTCCAGATATAGCGTGGTGAAATCTTTCGAATGGGTAGTCTGCGCCAAGGCGTTGACATAGAGCAATTTTGCGTGCATTACGAGAGGAATGGCCAACTTGCCTTCCCTACCTCTCATTGGCTCAAAAAACTACCGCCTGCCCGACCAATGCCATTAATAACATCACACTGTACCTAACGAGTATTTCTTTGCGTCCCGAGTATTTCGCAAAGAGTTATTCGGGCGGAAATTACGTACGTTCTCACACAGCTACATATTCTTAAAATGCTGCGTACTTATTCTTTCTACCGGAAGGCACGTGAGGCATTTGGACTGCTCCTCATGTAGGACGCGCTCTAGATGTTAAATCCTGGAAAAAAGGTCTAAGAATAGTCTCGTCTTCTTTGAGTCCCGAAACCCAAGTTTCTTAATTGTTGCCCTTGCTGCTGGCTGCTACTCACAGGAGCGGTGGGGTCGCCCCACCCCCTCACAATGATTTCAATAATACATGTCGATAGACTGTGTTTTCATTGGAAGGATGGGGTAAGGACGTCTGGGTCCTTCCCTGGCTCCTCATATCCCTTTGTGAGCATGAGGTTTTTCTTTATCGCTTAGGCTGTTATGATTCTCTTAAGTTCTTTCATGGGTGTTTGCAAGTCAGTTTCCGCACCAATAGGCGCTTCAGACCGGGAGGAAAGGTGTAAGGATAGGAATGGAAGGGACGGGGAACCTCTCTCTCCTCCTCTCTGCTCTCTTAAGTTCTGCTTATTGTTAAATACCTACTTAGTTAATTATCCCAACCATTTGTTTCAATGATTGTTTCCCCTAATCTTGGCTGGATTTAGGATAGGTAGATCTTGCATTGTAAGTGCTCTCGACGGTATGTGAATGAAATTAAGATTCATCACTCAATCACTCAGTGATTCAACCCGAAGGTTGGTTTTAATAGGTGAGAGTAGAGCTCACCCTGTTCTAAGTGGCGTGTGAAATTCACACATTCAGGGTAGGGGGGCCAGTTCCTTTCCCTGGGTCACCTGCGATTTCCTACGAAGTTCTGACACGCAGAACTTCGAAAATCGAATCGCGAGGATTTTAGATGGGGGTGTCTAGAAACTCTCTTGCCAGGAATTTGAACCCGGGACTCTCCGGTCAGTAGCTCAGTGCTCTACCCACTAGGCCACCACGACTTTCTTAAGATTTATAATGTTTGAGAATCAAAAAATTATTACACTACTTGCAGACCTTCGGCCTGCTTTGCAGGCAGTCTCTGTCTGGTGTGCTCTTGAGGTGAAATTTGTGTTCTAGTGTCAAATGAGATTTTACAGTGTTTGGAAACTACTGATGATACATTACCAATAGGTGGCAGTAGTGCTTGTGCTTCAGGCAGGCAGTTACTGCTTAACTACTCAAAGTAGTCTTTGCATTTTTTTACACTTTTGTGCACCAACTTTTCATACGCATTTCGTATGCAGAGAGAAGGAAATTGCTATTTTATAAACAGAGAAATGTGTCCCGTTCTAATTATCCTGTATGTTTTTGTACTTTATTCTTACTTCTTCTCTACTTTTTGTACTTTTTATAGGGAGGTCAAGCAGTTCATTGCGAGGCTTCAAAATTGCAGTATTTGTTAAAAGAAAAACGAGAAAATACATCCCCAGAGGATGTCATCTTGTAAGCGTACGAAACCCGGGTCGTAGCAGTTAACCTTTATAGTGGACCATTACATAGTGTAATAATTTTTTGATTCTCAATTTCGTCATGGAGAGGTTCCACATAGTAAGGCCTGAAGTCATTACCAATATTTATAATGTTAATTAGAGATTTTACATTTAACGATATCATAACAATTGACCAAACAAGTGTAGATAATTATAATTCTTTCTTAACTCTGGGATATGAAAGCTTTTCACGGAAAATCGTTCGATAATAGGTTGTCTTCTTTCTCATCTTGCGCTTCCTGTAACTATTAAGCTGTGATTGGTAAAGTCTCCTAAAATATTTGATGCAAAGAGTTAGATATTCATTTAGTTGGAATGCGCGGGTACTATGTGGAACATTGATATGATGGAAATAAATATGTACTGTCCTCAAAAGCATTTGTTTACGTGGAATAGTACCAATTCTATTTATGTACATCGAGTTAGCTTTCTTTAAGTATTTTTGGATATGTCATCGTATGCCAAATCATCTAGGCCATTGAAATCCACTAATTGATGTCATATTTTTGGGCCGTTGTCCTCTACCGTGAACGAAATATGCAGTCATGTGAAGGCATGTGTTTGGTGAGAAAAGATGAAGTGCCTAATCGATGTAGTGGTTGTAAAGTCTCTCGTGATGAGGGAACATGGAGCTATTTTTGATAGACATAACAAAAAAGACTCCTGCAGTAAGGACGTTTACACCAACTCCCACGAAATCAATGAGAAAGTGACGAACTGGGTTGGGGACTTCTTATCGGACCGGAAGCAAACCGTTTAGCTCGACAGAAGTGGACGTGACATCCGGCGTGCCACAGGGAACTGTTTTGGGCTCCATTCTATTCCTAATATATCATCATCATCATTAGTCAACAATCCTAGGATTGAAGAAATACCTTCAGGCGTAACTTTGTGGAATTGAATCATCATGAAAAAATAAAAATGACTTAGTATATTCCACACTTTTATTAACAAGACCGACTGCGGTCATTATCAAGGCAACACTATATGTTGCCTTGATAATGACGCTATAGCCGTCGAAACCGCGGTCGGTCTTGTTGATAAAAGTGTGGAATATACAAAGTCATTTTTATTTTTTCATCCTAGGATTGGTTTGACGCAGCTTTCTACTCGATTCTTCTATCGGCCAACCTTTTCATTGTGACGTAATTATTCCCTTTTACATCCTTCACTACCTGTTCCACGTATCTCATACGAGGCCTGCCTTTTCCAATCTTCCCGTTCATTTTTCCCTCGACGATAGCCTTCATTTGGCCATTCTGTCTCTATTTCTTGAGTTTTAAGTGGGACTTCATCATCACTAAGTTGTGGTCACTGTCGATATCTGCACCCGGGTAGCTTTTGCAGTTCATTTGGTTTCTGAACCTCTGCTTCACTAAAATGTCTCCGGGCATTTTCTAGGTATATCTTCTCCGTTGGTAGTTTTTAAACAATGTGTTTTTTGCACCACCAATTTTTGTTGTGTGCAGAATTTTATAAGTCTTTCTCTTCTCTCATTTCGATTTCCCAAGCCATATTTACCTGTTATTCTTCCATCTTTACCTTCGCCAACGACAGCGTTCCAATCTCCTAAAATAATTAAGTTTTCTTTTCCTTTTACGTGCTTTATTACTTCCGTGATATCTTCATAGAAGTCTTCCACTTCTTCATCTTCGTAGTCCGACGTAGGCATGTAAACTTGCACCACAACATTGTATCTGTAGGCTTAGTTTCAATTTTACCATTATAATCCTCTCACTGCACTGCAGGAAGCTCTTCACACGCAGTCCTGCACTCTTCCTGAGCATTATGCCTACTCCAGCATTACCATTCAGTGATCCGGTGTGGATAATTCTATAACTTCCACTCTAAAAGTCTCCTTCTTCGGGCCATCTCATTTCACTGATTTCTAGTACATCGAGGTCCATTCTCCGCATTTCCACTTTCAGGTTCTCCAGTCTTCCGCAGGTCCGAAGTGATCACACGTTTCACGTTCCTACCCTAAAATGTCTATCACACTTGACTGATGTATCTCTCGGGTAGTCCTCCCCCGGAGAACCGAATGGGGGACTATTCTACCTCCGGAATATTTTACTCTAGAGGGTTCCATCACGTCTTGATATAAAGAAAAGAGTGGAGTAGCTGCGACTCCTCGGGATAGTAATGTGGTGTTTTCCCCTGGCCTTCCACATCGCAGTACTACAGTCGTTAAAGGTAATGTTACCACGCCCGTAGTGAAATGAGTGTCACTGTACCGACCACTGTGGTCTCCACTTTCACTCCATGTGAAGAAGAGCTGCTGCCCTATCCTCCGGGTGCTAGAAAGCATATTTTTTGGCGGCCTCCCGTCGCCAAGTCACGGCATCTTCACAGGTTTCTTTATAATTTAAAGACCTATCTTACCCAATTATAGACCAATACCACCTCGGAGTGCCGCCGCTTTTTGTCCACGACTGCTTATTCGGCGAGTTAACTCGCTTATCTCGCAGTTAGCCTCTATATCTATAGGTCGACCCACCATCCGCAACCCGGTGGACGCACTCGGTGGATTTAAGCTCAGAATTTACATGCCTGAATATCTAAAGGCAGAAATTATTAAGGCTCTACCCTGCGTTAGTAGTCAAAACGACTTAATTGTCAGCTAAAGTTAGAGAAATAAGCTCCGTCACTGATTGATTTAAATACCTACTATCTATCCTCGAGCATTTCGTGATCATAACAATATTGAGACTTGTCACACAAAGATGTAAAAATAAATGTCCATGATCATGAAATCGCGCACATTAATTAATGCAAATGAAGCAAACAAAAAGAGCTAGGTATTAGGTGGTGGGTTTTTGAGGATCTGAGTATGACTACTTCACCCGTAATACGTAGGTGCACTGCATGTTTGTAGTACTTCCTAGAGTCCTAGTTTGTAGTCCTTCCTTACTTTGCATGTTGGATGAAGAGTGGAATTTGTGGTGTGTAGTGTGTCCCGCATGATATTAATGGCTATCCTTCATTAGGTAGGTAATAAATGAACTTTAGCGCACGTATGTGGTGACTGCTTGGTGATAACTCACCCTCTGTAACACACACTCGAGGTGGCTTGTGGGTTAGTCATTCAGTTGCTATGGATAACAAAAAGCATTTTCGATCGACTCGATGAAACAACTTCGACCGTCACATTGTGGAATTTTTCCAAGATTGAAAATAAAATTAAATGTTCCCCGTTGACCACTTGCTCTGGTATACCCCATTATTCTTGACCTAACCTCCAATATATATTATTCTTACCCCTGTGATGTAGGCCTCACTCCCTTTCCATCTTAACCCCCAACCAGTTTATACCTAAGCGTTCCCTTCAAAAAATTTTAGTCCCTGATGATGACACGTGAGTGTTGAAACCGGTTGGTTATTATAAAACGTGTGGAAAGTTACAAAGTTGATTTTTATTTTCAATTCGATCGACTCATTTCGATTTATGATTATTTTTGGCTCAGTATGTATTATGTTTAGAAATTCGACTCCTTCCATCCGCCTTGTCCGACTTCTTCGATATTAAGGGTCGCTCTCCCTCCGGAGGCCTCGGCTCTTATCCTCCCGGGATACGTTTCGAAGGGGGTCACTGCCGCGCGTGAGAATTAATGTTCGCCGTACTTTAATATCCGGCTGAAAGCGACGGATGGAATTGTAAGCGTGAAATGGCCATGGTGATTCGGCGTGGCGTATTTTCGGCCTGTCAGTCATCACCTAGACTTGGTGTGTGAAGGGGGTCAGGATATGTTAGGGAAGGTCATAGAGGAGGGAAATATGAGGTCAGGCAGTGTAATGCCGGAGAGGGAAGCGCAGCTGCTCGTAAACAAGCCTCTCTGTTTTGGCCCTCAGCTAGGACGTCGTGAAATGCTTCGAGGAGCTCAGGGTGGGACTCAAATTCGTCCCGAAGCAGTAGCTTCAATGCGAAACAGTCCTTCGCGAAGTGTTCGGGGTAACTGGCGCGCCTGGCAGTGGCCCGAGTGAGTCAGTCACTTAAGCCGTCCGCCCAATCGGCCGCTCTCTCATCGGCGTGCTTTTGATTACCCTTTCATTTGCTTATTGAAGACGCTCGCAACACCATCCGTACCTCTTTCGTGCGGGATTCTCCTCGGGGAATGATGCTCTCCCCCTCTCGCTAGGAGTTACCGTATGACGAGAGATGTGCGGATACTACCCACGAATACTCGAATATTAGACGAATACCTCGAATACTAGAAAGTGTTCGATATTCGAAATCTCGAATAATTATGCAAATTACGCTACATTTGGTGTGTTGATGAGCAACATCATATCAATTAAAAACTTGACAATATATTTTATTAACACTTGCGGCTAACTTTTTAAGGCTTCTAAAAGATAATGTATCCATGATTGGTAGTAAAATTATTTTATTAAACATTTCCTATTTTAAAAAAAATTATTTTTTTCAATTCAATCAACTTTTTACTTCAACAGGCAACATAATAAGTAGTAAAATAACATTTAGCATATCAACTGCAATTCTAGTATTCGAGGAATTTGAGATATTCGAGTCTTGATTTAATATTCGAATGCGATATTCGGATTCGAGAAATCTGATATTCCACCCATCTCTGCATTTAACCTCTTGAGTCACGTCGAAGCCTGCAGTCGGTCACATGGTTCCGAGCATCGGGAAGTGTTACAGTGCAGCTGTAAGCTGAGTCGTAAAGTTCGGGATGTGCTGGAACATATATTTACGGAAAAAATATGGATATTGACTTCCACGTGTGAACTGCTGTGTCTTCGAATATAGACGAAGGTCAAGGAGTTGGGAAATGTTCCAACTGCCGCAAAAGTTGGCTTTATCTTTCAATAATGCTCCTCAGAATGCCATGGTGTCGTCTTAAAACTCAGGTCCTGCAATGAAATCATTTCATGAGGAGAGCAACTTCCACTCATGCTATCTTCATCTTAAATATGAATGGACAATGAAAAAATTCTTTAGATGCCATTAAGCTTTGATGCTATTTGGGATTCCCGTTGTACATACCCGGGTATACTAGTCGTTTGTTCTTTCGGTATAGCTTTATTTAGGGAGTGGCCAGTTTTTCGTTCAAATAATTCTGCAAGTAGACGCATATATACGTTGCATTCTTCTTCAAAAACAATTTTACTATCTCTCAAAACTGAGGACGTTTAAGGCAGGTGTGGGTTGAAGGACATGGGAGAGAGGCTTTTCGAGATGATTTCAAGATGATTTCAAGATTCCTGAACTCACGCGACTCACCTTTTCGGTGCCACCTTCTTTCACCTGTTCTTTTACTCCACCACGCCCTATTTCCGTAAGGAGATCACCCTGGGTCCCACTACCCCCATCTAGGAGTTGTCTCTTCTCCCCCATCATACTTGGAATATTTCTCCTCCTAGCACTTACAATATAGGGAATAATAAATTAAGAAAAATAAGACTGAACATGATCTTTCCTGGGATAAACACATCCGTGAAACAATGGTTCAGGCTAATCGTAAGGTGGGATGCATCAAAAGAGTACTGGGCAAATGTGACGATCATGTACGAAAAATTAGCTACTTTTCGTTTGTTAGACCTCATTTAGAATACGCCGCACCTTAATGGGATCCCTACGAAAGAGGATTGAATAGCAAATTTGTGTGTGTGCAGCGAAGATCGTAAAGGTTTGTGAAGATATGATAACTGTATTAGCGTAGCCAGTCTATTAGACGTAGTAAGTCGGGGATTATTATCATACCGTTGGTTGAAAAATGGATAGCATAGGAAGTTGCATGCTGATATAAGGACGTTAAGCTAACCCAACTAACTGTAGGTTTTTTCGTACTTATTTTGCCATTTGTATCTTTTTTTAATTGTGAATGTTAGACTAGAATATAATTAGTAATCTTTATCATATGTAATGCATGCTTAGTGTGAATTCACCCCCTGCCATTCTCCTTTACGGTGGCCGGCAGAGTCGTATGTAGATGTAGATACTTACCGTCCATCTTCCGATACCTCCCTCTTCATCTCGGAAAAAAACAGCTTTGGATGCGGCGTTCCTAATGCCTTTGGTGGCCAGCGAGTTTTCGAAAGTCGGCCTATTTACTTAGGGAAGAGTGGTAAGTTGATTTCTTTGTCCAGGAGTGTACGTGGTGGGCCCTGTCATCACCTTGAGCCAGACACCGACCTTAGGGTGGAACCCTGGTGTACGAAGCAAATTAGAGGATGCAGTTCTCAGGCGATGCCTCTTTCCAGCCCGTTGTCAAGTTTTTTGTGCCCTTTACCAAAGTTGAGCCCTTTCTAATCAACTGTTTGGATGATTTTAATCATTCGCCATTGTAAAGAGAGTAATTTCTATATTGTTTATTATCCTCCTCAATTTTTAAGATATGAGTTTCGCGAATTTGATATCTTACGCAGCTCTTACCAGTTCTTGCGCAATCCTTTCAAGAGGGTGGTTTTGGAAGTTTAACCCCCCCACCTCCCCAGAGGAACTAAAAAAATTATGACGAACTTGCTAAAAGTCACGTAGACTTAACATTTCTTTGTAACTGTAAATAAACTGACTTCTCCTCGATTGAATGACTTATCTTTTTGTGCCTATCTACAACCTGAGTATTTAAATAACACCTAGTCTTTGGGCATAATAAATTATACAGGCACCATATAAGTCTTCTCAGTTTGATAGAAATGTATTCCTTCAATGTATGTTTGAACCTCTTTTTTCACGATTATTATTAATCTTGTTGCAATGTCTAAAAAAAAACACTTTTTTTTAATGAACTATATTTTGAGTTTTTTTCAATTTAAAATAAAATACCACTTAAGAATAATATTTTTTTGAAATGTCAAATGATCAATATTTAAGATATAACAAGATTAATAATATTAATGTGATAAAATGTACACTATACGTTTGTAGATTATACATTGTACACTGTCTATTGTACACTATACATATGTAGCTTAATGTGTCTAGCACACATACGTATGTGTGCTAGACACATTAAGCCTAAGTAGCCTGCCATCCAATCCATGTGAACCTTCCCGAAAGATATTGCTGCGCCCCTGGTCTTGTCCTTCCCAAGAGGAATTTTGCGTGAAAATTTTTTTTGAAAAGTGAAAATAAATGTCTCCGTAGCGAATGGAATATTTTTTTGTATAAATTCACTCCGACATATATTTAATTTCAACCTAATTTTTTGAGTGAAAACCGACCTTCCATCTATGAATGGATTCGCCTCTTCTCCTTATTAGCCCAAAGCGGTCGACATACTACATTTCGCTCCGGGAGAAATTTCTACCTCAGCCCTTGAATTGCTCCGATTCGTCATTCTGATAGTTCGCGGTCTCTTTACTGTCTCGCTCAATGCCGTGGAGAACGAGAGGGGCGTGTGTGTGTGCGTGTTTTGCGTCCTCGGACGGCGTCGATCGTGGCAAGGTCGCGCCAAGGCGATTCCCCGTGTCAGTAGGGCATCTGGCTGCCGCACGAAACCCCTTTGCCCACCACGTTGTCCTTCGGAATCCCGATCTCGTCGCAAAAGCTGGAGAGTCTTTTTCTCCGACATTATTTAGTCGTCATAATCGGTCAACAATCCTAGGATTCGTTTGACGCTGCCCTCCACTCGATTCTTCTATCGACCAACCTATTCATATTGTCGTTATTCTTCTCTTTTATATCAGTCATCATTTGTTTCATATGTCATACGAGGGCTTCCTTAGCCGCTCTTTACGATCGCTTTTCCCTCGAGTTCATTAGGCCATCGTGTCTCAAGATGTGGCCGATTAAGTTGTCTCGTCTTCTTTTTAATGTTTTCAGTAGACATCTCTTCTCTCCCACTCTTCCTAACACTTCTTCGTTTGTCACTCGATCGATCCATTTTATCTTCATCATTCTTCGGTAGCAACACATTTCAAATGCTTCCAGCCTGAACTTCTCTGCTGCTGTTATTGTCTATGCTTTGCTGCCATATAGTAGAATGCTCCAGATGTATGTTCTAATGAAATGTTTCCTCACTTCAACGCTTGTATATGCAGCTGTGAGCAGAATCTTCTCCTGGTAAAATGCCCTTTTTGCTTGGGCAATTCTACTGGCAATTTCTCTTTTACTTCTTCCATCGCTTGTTACTCGGCTTCCCAGGTAACAGAACTCTTCCACCACCTCGATTTTTTTGTTTTCCTAGTTTAACATTGGTCCTGGCTTCCTTTCTCCTACTGCATACCAATACCTTAGTTTTCTTTTTATTAATTTTCAGATGATGTCTGATCATTGTTCTTTCCATATTTCCTAGTGTCTTCTTTAAATCTCCTTCTGTTTCCGCCATGACTGCTACGCCATCGGCGAATCGTAGCATGCTGATTTTCTCCCCGTGGATATTCACTCCCGGAGACTTTTCTTTGACTTCTTGGATGGCTTTCTCGATGTAGACATTGAATAATACGGGTTTTTACGGGTAGACATTGAATAATACCTGGTTTTTATACAAGCTGTGGATAACTCTTTGGTCATTGTATGATACTTCAATTTCTTTGAGATTCCTTAGCGTCAAGTTCCAATCCATCTTGTTAAATGCCTTCTCAAAATCTACAAAAGCAACAAACTTCAGTAGATTCTTCTCTATTCTCTTCTCTATAAGTAGCCTGAGGTCCAAAATCGCTTCTCTTGTGCCCTTGTTTCTTCTGAACCCGAATTGGTCCTCATCCAGGAAGTCATCCGCTCTTTGCTCTATTCTTCTATAGATGATTCACATTATTTAGTGCACCGTTTATTTGCTAATTTCATGTACGCGCATGTACCTGCGTACTCTGATTACATCATGAGTGCGTTTTTCCTTCCCCCTCACCCCCCCGTGCCCGGAGTACCTTATTTCTCATGGACTACTCTAGCCTCCCAGTCATCCGTAGCGGCATCTTTTCTTCAGCTTCAGTTATTGTATTTTCTCTTCCGTGAATCTAAACAATATGTCTTTACCATTCAGGCATTCATTTAAAATAATCCCGTGTTGTACTATTAGTAATTTCCCCTGATTTCCGAAAATTCTTTTGAAAAGCAACAGTTCATTTAGTGGCTTCCAGTTCTGCTGCCTAACCCAAGGTCTCGGTTTCAAATACCGGCTGTGGCAATGATTTTTCATTGGTTTACCGGTCCCTACTTAGAGTTTTGTGTGGAGACAACTTCACAGTACTGTTTTCCGTCCGAAGGGTGGGACGTTAAACCTCTTTGTGTTTTTTATTAAGATAAGGCTGATGCCGAGGACAGGTCTCTCTTCACAAAAAGTATCCTCAAATCCATCTATCCCAAATGTGGCAAATTTCCTTAGCTGTCGATAGCCTCCCTGAATAACTGCTTATCTTTCTTTTATGGCACTTTATCCTCCCTCTTGTCTTAAATAAGTCTCCTTACTTGGCTGTTATTCAGACTAATGAGTGCTCATAACACGAATTGTTACTTTTTACTCCCGGCCAAATTGATTCCGAATATTGAACTGGAATCTGTTTTGACGTTTCTATAGCGATCCCAAGTCTGCAGGTAATGCGTGGGTCAGATTGGAATCGTGATTTAATTGAAGTCCTGTCAAATTTTTATTTTAAGCATTTTTAGTTGTCTCTCACAAATGTTAGTACGTGCAAAGTTATCTTTACCTTCATATATTATGCTTCCACGTTGACGTGCTATGCCGTGCAGAAGGTGTGTATACTCTGATCAATAAACGGGTGTGCGCGATTTAACTACGCACGCCCTAAATATGATGGGATTGGTATTTGTTGTCATGAGAGGTTGGAACATCAAATCCTTGATCATGAAATTTTTTCCACGTTATTCTGCCCTCACCGATATCGAACAATAAATGCCTCCTTGCACCTTGTGAGCTGTGGGGACCGTACCTGTATCCTAAGTTTCCATGCAGTTCCACTTCGGATCCGTGTCAGCAGTTCGATGTTCGTCGTTGTTAGAAGAAAAAACCGAATGCGTTTCTGCATTCCCTTCTGAAATGACTATTCTCGGACCCAAACATTTTTGACAGATCTTACTCCTTTCACCTTTAGTTATAGTTATGGAAGTTGCGGCCCCAGAAACTCCGGACGAATGGAGCAAAGAGAATTTGATTTTCTCTCCGAAGGCGTCCGTCCTTTACCCACCTTCCTTCCGTGGCTTCCGCCGTGAGATGTTTGGGTCATTACGCGCTGCATTTCGTTTCTGCACGTGAACCGGTGTTTACTCTCCGAATCACTTTCACTGGTTAAGGAGGTTGATCCAAAAAGAAATTCATGTCTTTTTTTATATTTTCAGCACTTATATAACTAAAGTTCCTCTATCTAATAAAGTAACGATAATTATACTAACCCATACTCCTTTTTGCACAAATTGCATTTGAAATTACATACGATAAACGGCGAGAATGGCCATCACATGGGAATATAACGTTTAAAAATACCATAGTGACATGTCATTTTTGCAAAAAACTGACATTTTATGCGTAAATTCACAAGGAATAAAATGACACGAAAAAAAGGCATTAACCCACCGTATTTTTCGCTAAATCCACCAATTTCTGCGCTTATAGCAGACGAAATGCGTTAGTTGACTTCAAGTGGCGCTGAGGTCCCTATAGCCAAAATGGTTGGCGTATGAATAATATCATTATTAATGAGATATTAAAGAATATTTAAAGAAATATTACACAATAACGTTTGATAGCAATATTCTGGTGTTATACATTAGTAAATTCATTCAGTACATGCATTTATTTCTGTAAAGTAAATGCTGAATTGACTCCATCGTCGAGCTGATTAAAATTATCATAAAAAATAAATCCTTCAACTTTACATCGTATTTCTTGTGATACTTATGACTTTCAATAGCTGCTGTAATTTTCTTTGTGAAGTAAGGATCACTTATCAGGCATATACTCATACTTCAATTAATAAGATTCCTTAGACAACTTGACTCAAGCAGCCGCGAGCCAACCTCCTTAAGTGATGAAAAGTATCAGGTAACTTTAAATATCCCACCAGAAGATTTTGCTTCGAGCGATATTCCAGCGATTTTATATTTAATATCGTTTCACTGTTTGTAACTGATGTTACAACTTTTGTATTCGCACCAGTAGCTGAAGTAAGAAAACGTGGGTCGCGTTGCTCTTGTTTCGAGATCGGATGAAGTACTCTTCTGACTTGTGTTCAGCTTCTGGTACCTTTCTTATTATGGTTCTTGAATATAGTTCTCAATAATATTCTCGAATTTCTCAATTTCTCAAAAATATTCTCGATTCGAGAATAATATTCTCGAATCTTCTTTTGACCATCGATTCAGGACGGTCGATAGTTTCTCTGGCAATCACGTCCGTGCTTTAAAGTGGAAGGGACTTTGGATGCAGTGGGGGCGGGGACCTCACCACGCGCGACGCGAAGGACGGTTTCTGGGATTCGCCATTGGCAAGTCAGGACATTTGATGGAAAGCTGTAGGTTTTTTTTAGTATATCGGTCACACCTCGGCGGCCAAGGCCCCTTGCTTTTTCGTCACCGATCCTCCTCATTATCCGCACGAAACTTTTATCATTTTCCCTTCTTTCTTCATCCGCATAATCATTGAGCGTTCATGGAACTCGTGGCTGGCGTGCCTTTACAGTTTTCTTGGCCTCCGGATCTCGCCTAGAAATATATGACGTGGCCTGATCGACGATATTCCATTATGGAGGTGGTTATTTGAGTTCCTCTGTGGCGACCCAATTCACTCCACACTTCTGCGACAGATGTAGCGTTTTGCGAGCAATGCACTATAATTAAAGTCAATGCATATGGAAAGAATCGCTATTTAATCATTATTCATTGAGAAAAAACTCGAGTTGAGGACGAGGGAAAATACGATGTCATTGTCGATTCTTGTTAAGGAGGTTCCACCGTGACTCCGCGATTCAATATCCTGTAAAAGAGCTATGTTATTTTTCGAATAAATACCGATCCTGAAAAACACCTATATGGAAAATCATCTATAGGATGATAACGCATACACAATAATTGTATGAGTATGCTATCATATAGCGCGCTGTAGTTGCATTCTATTTTTTACAAGCTTCGAAACATGACTGAAGTGTTGTTGCCACGTTTAATTTATAAAGTGAGAATACTTGCTCAGTCCTGCGTATTCTAAAATAGGTTAAGTATTTTCTTACTTAGTTTTAAACTATTCCCTTGCAAATACAACTCTTTGTTTTGAACTTTATTAATATTGATATTTTTGAAAACTGTTTGGCAGCAATGACGCTGGAAGTATTGGTATAAATTACACCATATCCCTAACCAATGAAATATTTAAATTTCATAAAAAATAAAAGAAGGACCTTGGTAAGGTATATTCCTTAATTAAGTTAGTAAATAGGCTTGTGAGCACGTTCCGTCACAAGTACCGTTGCCAATGATAACAACATGCTGTAGCGCCACTTTCATGTAACTAAGGCTTTTCTGCTTTTTTTTCGAGCAAACATTTATTAATATCAATTAAACAAGTGTGGTAAGGCGAGCACTGTTTTACAATGCTAAATTTTACATAAAATTGCGCATTAATGTAAGTTTTTCGTCAAAACGACATTTCTCTTTACGTTATTAATCTGCAGACTTTACGGCAAGAGCCATGCTTTGCCGTATAACCACGTATAAAATAGCTGATTTTCAACGTCTTGAAATATGTGATGGGAAGGCCTCATTATTTTATTGCCAATGGACAGAAGGGCCAAAAAATGATGTGTCCTGAAGTTTTCACAAAAATGACATCTACATCATAATTAAGCCTCTTTAAGGGTGGATGGGTTTCTATATCTGTTGCATGTGTTGTGCGTGTTGTCTTTTGTGTCGTTAATTACCCCTAACTCTGTCTCAACTGTAGGTGTCGAACTGGGTAGGTGTGTTTGTGGGTGTCAATAATCCAGGGGGATTGCTTTTGAAGCCGTCGCGTTTGTCTCGAATTGGTAACCAAGGAGTCACTTGGTACAAACACGAATGGTTTGTAAATTTACTGTGTCCGAATCGCTCGTTACAATATCATCAAATGTTTTCACTTGAGTTTTTTCTCATCTGTCTCGACTATAGAGCCACCAGATAAAATAAAATATGTACTGGTGTGAACAACGAATGAGGTTGTAATCAGCGATTTTAAAACACCAAATTTGCGAACCATTCGTGTTTATACTCCTTGGTTACCTATTCGAGATAAACTTCGGTTCCGTGAAACTGTCGATAATCCTCTCGAGGCTCTAAGGTGCGCTTAAGGTGCGTTTACACGTAGCAGTTGACTGCTATGGCAGTCAACTGCTAACAACTATTAAGCCCCACTCGCATGTGTAAATAGCAACTGCGATGCGAGTTCAGGTCGATACTGGACACATGTCGAACACTACCGATCATAGTTCGAGCTATTACCAAAGTTGAACCCGTCTACTTTCCAGCGGAAATGTATCCAACACAATCGCCAACGGAAAGCAATACACGACGTCTGATATCGGGAATTTGGATATGATAACAAGAATATCCCTCCCCAAAGGGTAGATTCTTCTCTTTAAAGAATGGGAACAAAAGATAATCGTCAATGGAATTTATTGCTTGAAGAATTTCATGAAAATTTAAGCACAATCACTATTGAAATAAAACTCTTTGTATTTGTTATGACAACGCGTAAATAGCGGCTTTAAGCTGCATAGAAGTTGGTGCAGACGCATCATAGCTGTAGCTATATAGATACATCGCGCATCTCGCGACTGTCATAGCAGTCTACTGCTACGTGTAAACGCGTCTTTACGCGTAGCAGTCGACTTCTATGACAGTCAACTGTTAAGCCCTACTCGCACGTGTAAACAGCGACGATGGGATTCGAGTTCAGGTCGATGCTGGACATAAAGTCGAAGACTATCGTTCCACATTCGAGCTATAGGCAAAGGTGAAGACCGTCTTCCTTCCAGCGAAAATGTATCCAGCACAAACGCAGCATTTGCCTACGGAAAGCAATACACGAAGTCTGATACTGGAAATTTAAATATACGTAATAACAAGTGCATCCCGCCCAGAAAGAAAAATTCTACTCTTTAGAGAATGAGGACACAAAATAAATGCCAATGGAATTTATTGCTTGAAAAATTTCAAGAAAATATTAGCATCAATGATATTAGAAAATACATCTGGAGCATTCTACTATATGGCAGCGAAGCATGGACAATAACAGCAGCAGAGAAGTCCAGGCTGGAAGCATTTGAAATGTGGTGCTACCGAAGAATGATGAAGATAAAATGGATCGATCGAGTGACAAACGAAGAAGTCTTAAGGAGAGTGGGAGAGAAGAGATGTCTACTGAAAACATTAAAAAGAAGACGGGACAACTTAATGGGCCACATCTTGAGACACGATTGCCTGATGAAGACAATCGTCGAGGGAAAAGTGAACGGGAAGAATGCAAAAGGAAGGCCTCGTATGAGGTATATGGAGCAAGTTGTGAAGGATGTAAAAGAGAGGAGTTACGTCCATATGTGAAGAGGTTGGCTGATAGAAGAATCGAGTGGAGGGCGGCGTCAAACCAATCTTAGGATTGTTGACCGATGATGATGATAAGCATCGATCAGTAGTCGCATCAAACGCTTCTGCTTTGTTATGGCAACGACGAGATAGCGGCTTTAAGCTGCTTAGAAGTTGAACCAGACGCATCCTAGCAGTAGCGATAGTGATAAATCGCGCATACAGCAGGCAACTGTTACGTGTGAACGCTGCTTACGAGACGCATTGCCTCTTTCGTGTCGTCGTAGTGACGCCCGTCCTCCGTGGACATCGGCGGCGTCGCGGTGGTCCACGGAAAGCAAGCGATGTTCCCCACCAGTCGCCGCGTGACAGCCCCCCTCCCCCTTCCTCATCCATGACGTGTATCAGCGTCTCGTGTCTGCGCCGGCCGTGACGTCGCCGCATAACCCATTTCGCTTATCAAGATGGGGACGCGACGCGGAGCACGCTTCATGTTCTCTTGTGATCACCCCTCCCCTTTTCATCTGCATCTCTACCCCCCTCCACTTACCCTAATCTTCCCCCCCCCCTCCGCCACGGGGCGAGGAAGGAAGGCCTTCAATCGCCGTTCGATTTGGCGTCTCGCTTTATCCCCCCCGGGGATCGATTTATCGATTTGATGTGAACGGTTGAATGGCCTTGTGGGTGTGTGTCTGACAAACCTCTCCGCAACGGCACAACGCGACGAGCTGTTGTCCGGAGCCGTGGTTTCCCGAGCGCGTCCCTGATTTTTGTGGTTCCTACGGGAGACGAATGCAATCATTACGATATCGGTGATGGCTGGCAGACTCATGGGATGTGCACACACTCATGCAATTGTCCAAGCAAGTGCGTTGTTTGCCATTTTTGTTTTTAAATTCACTGTCTTGACAATTCTCGTAAAAAAATCATTCTTCGCGAGATGAACCGTTCATGTAAAGAAAGTAAGATTGTGCATTAGTCCTGTCCAATGTTTCTTGGTAGAACTTTTTCTCAATGTCAAATTCCTGAATTTCCGTTCACGACAAAAGAATGAGGAAACTCAAAGCCTGCGTGGTGACAATTATTTTGCCCATCTTTCCTTTCCTCGCTGTGTATTTTCACTGTTAAAAACTGATAATTTTGAAATATTTAAAGCACCCCTATTTAAAGGGAAGAGCCGGGAAAAGTAACGGCTAAAACACTTTTGGTTCGTTTGCTTCGACTTCTGGTTCGTCGAAGGTAGGTTAAGTATTTGAGAGATCCGAATGTCAGGGTATATAACTGAATCGTAACAAGTCGTTTGTTTTTATAGAGAGGGTGACGTGTGAGGGAGTGTCGAACATGGGGAAGGAAAGAGGTGGTATGTCTGAGTGCTGGAACAATGTAAAGAAAGTGGATATGGAACGTTTACTGAGTTAACGGACGTCAAAAAAAGTCAGTCAGCGGGAAGAACGATAGGTGATGGTGGCAAGAAGAGAACTGTTACAAGGGTTCTTATTTTTATCGTGAACTAGTTTGTTTTCCTGTCGAATATGCATTAATATTAATAAAAACTGCCGATATTTGGTTAAACTTTCCATTTTTGAACAACTGTCACTAAAGGACGACCAAATAAATTGTTTAACGTGACTCTCATATGCATTTATGCGAAAGAGGGGCCAATAAAAAAAGGGGAAAGATTGCCTCATTCCGCAGTATAGAAACCCTTTGTGAACTATGGAAATTAAATTTTATGGCTCTTAAATTTAAGACAGAAAAAGGTATGAAGTTTGTAGGGATGGAGGAGAAAACTTTTTTGTAGATGGTTCGTTGTAGAAAGTATATCCGTAGATCGACGCACGATAGTTAGGAATCACACAGTTGAATTTTGATAGATGTCAAATGATCATCATCATGGGTCAACAGTCCTAGGATTGGTTTGACGCAGCCCTCCACTCGATTCTTCTATCGGCAAACCTCTTCATATTTACGTAATTTTTCTCTTTTACATCCATGTATGTCAAATATCAATTAGATATGGAACAACGTGAAAGAGAAGAATTATGTGAGTATGAAGAGGTTAGCCGATAGGAGAATCGAGTTTAGATCTCGGTATAATCAAGCTTAGGATTGTCGACTGGCTAAGATGATGAAATACAGTTGTTGAGCATCGTGTGTTGGTATTCATGTCGCATAAGATCTACAGCGGAAATCAAGAAGTCGTGCGTGGCCTTCGGAAAATTCCTTGATCTTAAATAGCACATAATACGTCTTGACGCTGCTAATAAAAATGCTGACGACGGCGCTGTTTGTAGAAATAATTGACTCTGTTATTGCATTGTTGGTGGAACAAACAAGTAAGCATACGATGGACCCTGTCTGTAGTAATTGCAGAGGAATGCTTGGTAATAATTCTCATTGGGGATCGGATTTGAGATATTTTAGAAAGCCACCTAATCCAGTGAATGACATGATTTTGAGAATGATTCACTTTCAACCAATTTCAATTTTCATTATATCCTTAGAAAAAAAGTTCTGTAGGGTTGGTTCGGTTACCGATATTCCACAATAGCAGAGTTGGGGGAACTCAGTTTTAAAATTAACTCAACTAATTCATCAAAATATGAGCTCAGCTCAACTCAAACTTGAATTTCAAAAAAGTGAGCTGAGAACTAGCTCAATTCCCAACAAAGTTAAGTGGATACAAATGATCTAAATTCTATCATTACGTTTTTGTAAGAGTATATGTATGAGGAAGCTATAGAAAAAGTAGATCTTTAATTATGTTTAACTGTAGAATGCTTAGATAAGAAATAATATTAAGGTTTGTGATTGACATTTTATTTTTCTTCAATATCACACAAAGATTAACTTTAAGTGTGAGTTGGATTGTTTTGAGACCTTAATTAGGGTTCTTTAACGAATGATACCTGGCGTGGTGGGGATTTTCCAAATGCTCTAAGGGGTCGGAGCAGAGGGACTTGGAAATCCAAAAACTGGGAATCAGCATTTTTACGTGCATTAGCCGCACAAAGTTTGTAAGCTAAACACTAGAATTGTGGGAATTCTCGAAGAAAACGGAAAAATGAGCGTCATTTTAAACTCAAACTCAAGAAAATTTGGAGCGCGCTGACGCTAAAACTCACGCTAATTTTCTTTTTTTAAAGTGAGCGCGCTCAAGTGCAAAACTCATACAAATCGATCGTGCTCGTGAGCGTAGGCTCAAATAAGCGCACTCGGCACCGACTCGGCAAAATAGTAAATGCGATTGTCAAGTATTCAAACATTGAACTTAGATGCTTCGTGTGGACGTGTAAATAAGAATATTAACGTTATTGCTATATCATTTGCTTTAAATGTATATAAATTTAGGTCAGATTTACGTAATGAGCTTTTGAGGTCACAAAGCTTTCATTGTTTTGAGATTTATTTGTTTTCGCGGTCTGGTGACAAATGTATTCTGGAAAAACATTATGATATCATAACAGAGGTAGACTCCCGGAGGCCTACCTTTTGTCATCAGAACGCCGCGAAAACCTTCGCCAGAAATTATAATATCGTAGTTTTATATTTTCGATCCGTCTGCTGGATCGAGGAACAATATATTGGTTGAGAGCAATGTGATTTCACTAAAAAAAATTGGTTTTTGTTGAGAAAAATTCGAAGGAAATTGGGAGATGTTGAGGAACATTCATACCACCTCATTTCATCGTCACCGAATGTGGTGCGCTTGGACTTGAAAATTCACGGCGTAACGTATTCCAAAAATCAATTGTCAAAGGCGAAATATTTTTATTCCTGTCATTTTATGGACGGCCTCATTGGGTTCTTCAGATTTGCCTGCCAAATGTAGTGAAGAGAATAAGCTTCAATGGCGAATAGCCAGATGTACAGTACGAGTGACCGTATGGTGCGTTCTTACAGGTAGAGGAGTATTATATGTTTAGGCCATTGGCGGATAAAAATTTAGTTCTACTGGAAAACATCAAGAACAGAGTTGTGTTCGGAAGAGATCATTAGAAGGCAAAAGATTGGACATTAATGAATGCTATTCGTGGAATGACTAGCGTAATAAAGTAGTTTGTATAAGTAATTAATTGCTAATTCTTATAGCTAATAAGAGAGAAAATTCTCATAATTCTTGGCTTGCAAAATTATTAGTATTTTCAAATGTACACCATTCCCGTTGAGTTGTTAAATTTAGTCGCACTGTAGCCTTTGGAGTTCGGCGAAAGCGTGAAGAAATGCACCCGTTGATTACATGCGAAAAATTCTGACCAGGCTGTGGGAGATAAACCCAGCGAAGAGCACACGGCCCAAAATGTAAGAGTTGTGACTGAGCGATGCTCACTTTCGGCGTTGACTGTCGTTATCTAGTACTTCGACCTGTGTCAGTCATATCAAGTGTGCAGTTTGTTTAGGATAAATTTAATCTTTATCACCATCGCGATCGCCTCAGTTGCTTCTAGCACACACCATTCTTCCCAGTTCATCGCTGATTCCAAAGGGAGGTCTGCTCGGGGCTGTCTTGGCTTCTACAGCGACGACTCTGACGTGCAGAATTGACTCCTCCTCCCACCGATGTGCTCGATTCATGCGTGTTAAATCGGCTACATCCCGAAACTGACGAACCTTAACCTTATTAGCGTAACCAGTCTATTAAATGAATTAAATTGGGAATCATTGTCAGATCGCAGGTTAAAATTTAGACCTAATCTCTTAAACAAATTCCAAGACCATAATTTCAGTGATGATGTTAAAAATATATTGCGGACCCCAATCTACTATGGTAGACTGGACCATAATCACAAAATTGGAGAAATTGATTGCCGAACCGACAGATTCAAAACGTCCTTTTTTCCTCGTACAATTAGGGATATGAATAACGGTAAATATATCCAGTAAGAGTGTAGCAATGGATAACATTGGTAACTGCATGTTTGTATAAGGACTTGAAGCTAACCCAACTAACAGCATGTTTTTGCATGCATGCTTTGCTATTTTTATCTTTTTTTGAACAGTGTAGTTTAGCACAGTATAAAATGCTAATCCTTTTTTATACATGGTATGTAGTGCATGTTTGGTGAGAATTCACCCCCTGCCACACACCTTAATGGTGGCTTGCAGGGTATTATGTAGATGTAGACCTTGGTTTGCTCTGTGGTCGAAGGGAGCAGAGCTATCCTATTTGGCATTGCAGCAAATGCAAGCGAGATCGTTTTCTTCGGTCTCGATGATTTCGGGAAGCGGCTTCGAGCGACTTGAAAATATCTTCCTTTGGGCCAGTATTGGTGATGTACCAAGTGGACTACCGATACCAATCTACATATACGCAATACCCTGCAAGCCACCGCGCGGGTGTAAGGCAGGGGGTGAAGACCACAAAACATGTACTATTGACATGCAACTAGGCTACTGCATGGAAATATGTTAGATAATAGGGTCACGTGCAGCTATATGGTTAGTAACTACATATTAATAATATAGGGATTGGTTGTTAAGTCATGCATCATGCACTGCAAACTACTCTACAATATTTCACGTACCTGTCCCTTTGCTATACTGCTTATGTTCTCTTATAATCATCATCATCGGTCAACAATCCTATCGGTCAATAATCCAACCAATCCTATTTTAATAGGATTGGTTTGACGCAGCCCTCCACTCTATTCTTCTATCGGCCAACATATATGCTATAGTACGGAGAAAAAATGTCATTTTGAAGATATCGGTACGACAATCAATCTCTCTAATCATGATGAAGATGATGGTTTAAGACCTTACTTGGTGAAATTCCTTAATATCAGGAAAAGAATTGGAGTGTTAATTCTTCTTTTCCTCTCTAATCTTATTTATTCGGTCGAATCTAGCATGCGCAAGAGTTTTTAATATACATCTAATATTTTCAGTAAGGCTATCCGTTTTTAAGTCCTGCAATAGATTTAATATAAACAGGTAAAACCTACGATCTCATAATGATTCCCACCCTACTTCTTCTCTTAATTCTGATACACTACTTCACCCATCGCAACATCTTTTAACTAACCTAGCTGCTTTACGCTGCACAATGTCTAGTTCTCTGATCAAGCCTAATTCGTTCGGATCCCATACACGCAACATATTCAAGGTGGGGCCTAACTACTGAAAAGTAACATTCTTCTCTTTTGTCTCTTCGTCAAGTCTCCCGAGAACCCTTTTAATAAATTCTAGCTTTCTATTAGCTTGGCCGCATCATTCCCGGATGTTTCGTCCCCTCGATAAATCTTTAGTGATCGTTACATCTAAGTACCTTATGGTTTCAACGCTTTAGATTATCGTGTTACTAATGCCATAGGATCGCTCTATCGAATTATTCCTCTTCTAAAAATCAGTAGCTACACACTTTTTAAGGTTAGGTTCTAACTGTCATTTGTCGCAACACTCTTGCCGTCATCGTCACTTTCTGGTGTCTGAATCCTGAATAAACGTTTTCTTTTTCTCCTTGCTTCCGTAAAAATACGCTTCACCGAGCAGAGAGATGGAGATGTTTTCCGGCAGCAGATATGTGACGTCACGATAGCTTCAGCCAATAAGAGCACGTTTTCATTCTTAGAGAAATTGAAATTTTCCTCTAAACTTTGGTACTTTATTATTAATAAATGACAACATATTAAGCCCAGAAAATTTACCATAAATCCAATTGCATTATTTTGTACAAAAAGAAATAGTTAGTATCAATATCCCAACTTGTGGAACATACCCTATTGCATCTAAATCCTTGCTAAGTGATTCCCCATCTTCTTTTGATATACCCCTGTATACTACCTCGTCATCTGCAAAAAGTCTAAGCCTACTGTTAACTGCGGCACCCTTTAAACTTTGGTACTTTATTATTAATAAATGACAACATATTAAGCCCTGAAAATTTACCATAAATCCAATGGCATTGTTTTGTACAAAAAGAAATAGTTAGTATCAATATCCCAACTTGTGGAACATACCCTGTTGCATCTATAGCTTTGCTAAGTGATTCCCCATCTTCTTTTGATATAGCCCTGTATACTATCTCGTCATCTGCAAAAAGTCTAAGCCTACTGTTAACTGCGGCACCCAAATCGTTTATATATGAAAGAAATAGAAGGGGACCTATTACGCTACCCAATCTAATACTACACTCGTCAACCTATCTTTTTATTTTCTCTATGGACGCGATCGATCTGGAACAAATATCGCCTGGGCGTCGAATGTAGGGCATTGCGTGGAGTCCTCTGCCGCTTCGCGACCCTTCCCCCCCCTCCCCCAGAGTCGGGGCCCTCCCTCGCCCCCGCGCCTCTCGAAGGCGGTCCTAAGGGGAAGGAGGGCCTCGCCCCCGCCTCGTCGCCGGGTTCCTATTTTTAAAAGAACCGATTTTGAAACTTTTCTTCGTGGGGATCGTCGGTCTCGAAGATTTTAATATCTCTGCCGCCGGCTCTCCTTCTTTTTCTGTCCTAGCGTTTCCTGGCAGGCGGCTTTCCTGACAGAGGCCTGTCTCTTTCCCTGCTTGATCCGTTGTTCTTCGAAGCCTGTTTGCTAGATCCTCGCTCGAACAAAAGTAAAAATGATGACGCTGACAAAGAACGACTTTTATTCATCTTGCCGTTTGCCCAAATTTTTGGGATGGCGATCTTTCGTTTAAATCATCACTTGATGTGGTTTGCGATTTCCTCGTTGTGTTTAAATAGCCATGGGTTCACCACTGTCACCGGCCCTAGGCGATGTTTTCATGGACAATTTAGAATATTTCAGTTCTAACCACCAGGTTATCAAAAATATTGGTTGGTTGGTTACTCAGGTGAGGCGACCGACAGTTGAGGTCATTTGCGCCATTTAAGATGGATGAGTAATTGGGTTATGGTAGAAGTTTTCAGGGAACGGAGGGAGGGCGGAGAGAAACCCGGCGTCGGCATTAGCCTACTCTTAACGAAAGGCGCCAAGTGGACCACTGCTTAACTGGCCATCCGACGGACGGAGTACTGCACTTAAAATGCCCTCCACTAGGCACTCAAGTGGGGACAGGTTTCCCACTAAAAACTCCTCCTCTGCCGGGAACCGAACCCGGACCCTCGGGATGGGAGGCCATTACTCTAGCCACCACACCAACCCGATCCCCCCATCAAAAATTTTATTTTACTACTACAGATATATTGACGGTATGATTTGTTTATGGACGAGGAGCCTCAGGCAGCTGGATCAATTTTTAGTCTTCCTGAATTCCTTACATCTAGCTATTGGTTTCACAATGGAGAAAGGCATTAGTAACTTAAATTTTTTAGATTCAACTATTTCCCTCAATGATGGCAATCACTATTTCTCCATCTACCGTAAAAGTACTTCTTCCGATACCATCATACCCAAGGACTCTAATCACTACCTACTATTCTCATAAACTTGCAGCTTTTCACTCGTGTTTAAATCGTTTGATTTCCATTCCACTGACGGGTGAAGATTTTGAAAAGGAATTGAGCACCATTAAACTCCTTGCGATCAGAAACGGCTGCGAGTCTTCCCTCATTGACAAACTACTCAAGAGGAAACAAAGATGAAGAATTGACTATCTCATCATCTAATTATTTCCTTTCTCAAATTATTCCTTCCGATAAGAAATGGACAAATGTGCCTTTCATAGGCAACTTCATGTCCAATAGTACCTATCAAAGGAATTTTTCGTAATGTAAATTTGAAGGTTTGTGTTAATTTAGAATGACTATTGGAAATATGCTTTTTAATTCCAAAGACGTTTTTAGTCCTGTAGACCAAAGTGGAGTGTATTTGTTAAGATGTGCTACTCAGGGCTGCAGTTGTTTATACATAGGGTGGACGGATCAAAGTTTTAACATTAAGGCAAAGGAACATTTTAATTCTTTTATTCATGCTGACATCAAGTCAGCCTTTGCATCTCTTTTATTTGGTTTTATTCACGTAACATTTTAGTAGAGACTTTAAATGTTCATGACAAAGGTGCAAAGCGGAGTAAAATTTTCGTGTGTCTTTAATAGACTGTATGCGATCATCTCTAAGTTTTAAGATAAGGGTCATTCCATACCATTTCACCAGATTTTTAAAAAAGTTGTTGCAGCACCATTTCAGAAAAAATTCAAATTTAACACACTTACTACTACATGTCTGTAAGGCTCAAAACCAATTTTTGTTAATTTTTTTCCATGACCTCAAGGACTTACAGGGCCCCGAAGGTCACAGCGCACTGTAAAAATGACACTTTCAGCGAGTATCGGTAATTAGAGTTACTCGGAAACTACAGGTTGTAGTAGAATGGTTCAAATACCATTTTGATGGTCATAAATTGAACTTTCATTTGAAATATTTTTTAATAACCTTACTATGTAACATCTATGAGAATGATGAGTACAAAGTTTTGATGCAAAATGCTGTTTTTTACAACTTTTGCTATTTATTTTATTATAGAAGGGTTGTGATCACAAGGTCTATATTTTTGTTATAGTATATTTGGGTACCATAGTAAATGTGTGTAAGAAAAAAGTAGTGTGTTTGTTAAGCCTTCAGCTGTTACAAGCTTCCGCAAATAGGAAAAATTGAAAATTAACCATTTTCGGACCCCTGTATCTCTGGTGGGGGACTTATTAAAAATTTGAAATTTTCAGTACAATAAGCTATGATCCTATTAAGAATGCACTAAAAATTTGGAGTATGTGTTTTGGCTCGTTTGAAAGTTACACCAAACTGAATTTTTAAAAATTTTTCTCTCGCTCACCTTGTAAAAGCAATGTATAGATTGTTGCATATAATTAAATGTTGCTAGAAATAAGTCCAATTTTGATTGATAACTTACAAACCAGTTACTTATTCATTGTGTTGGTAGTTGTAGATTTCATGTATCATTTTGAATAAAAATGTCTTAAGCAGAATTTTGGCAAACTATTAAGCCTCCATTGGTTTTTCCACTGAAATTGCTCTATGATTGCTCTGTCACCAGTAGGCTGATAGGAAAACAATCTTATACATTAGTGTCGTTTACACCTACTGTTTTTTGAACAATATCCCAAAAGAATTATGGTTGTGATTTATGTAGGTAGCTTCAGGGAATTGTCTGATGTCTCTATTTCTCTGCCTAAAGTGGCACCTTCTGCCTTAAAGTGCCTTCTGATTGGTTCTCGTAACAAGTGACCTTCTCCATGGAATGAGCTACACACGGAAAAGGTCCTTGTGATGGTGTAGGAGGAACTGTTAAATGTTTAGTGTCTAAAGCCAGTTTACAGAAAACAAAAGACAGTCAAATTTTGACTCCATGTTTTTAATTTAGCAATGCTAATATTCATGGCATAACATTTAAGAAGCAATGAGATCACAGAGGTAGAACATGGTTGAGTGATTGGTTTGATAATGCCTTAAGGATTCCTAACACTTGAGAAAAACACTGCTTTATTCTGATTGCTTGCAATAATATAAAATGCTTTGTAACATCTAATTCAAATAACGGTGAAGAAGTCCAAATAGCAATACTCAAATCCAACGCACAACTTAGTATCAAGGTAAATGATTATGTGGCATTATTTATGACTCAAAGTGGTAGCTTGGAGTTGTTGAAAGCATAGACATCAATGAAGGAGACAACTTTGTGCACTTCTTCCATCCTTCAGGACCTAACACATCATTCAAATTATCAAAAAAATACAAGGCATGGGTACTTAATGAAAATATAATAAGGGTTCTTTTTCAGCTCGAATTATCAACACAAACTGGTCAAGTGCATAATATTACGGAACAGCTGACCCAAGAACTTTCTTATACGTTGACAAAGAAGTAGGCACTCATTTAGCCTTTATTATGTGAACAACCAAAATAGTGATATTGTCATAATGGTAGCATGCTGATAGCAATTCTACAGCAAGTCCAGTGGAAAAACAATTGAAAATAAATAGTTTGCCTAGTTTCAATGTCCGCTTACATGTTTGTTCTTAGCAGGCACATAGCCAGGCGCTTGGGAGGGGGTGGGGGGGAAGGCTCTGTGGCTTCAGCCCTCCCCCGAAATTTTTTCCCAATAATTTTGTTGTTCTAATTTTAAGTGGCCATGGTAATCTGGATTACACTGCGTATAATTCAAGTGTTAACTGTCTTGAAATGTGATCACTAGTTTGATGCATGTGTGTGGTTAATACAGTCAAGGCCATTTATAACGAATTTGAGGGGTTCGAATAGATACTTCGTAATAACTGAATTTCGTTATATGTGGATCAGTTTTTCCGAGCTTCTCTTTGACGGGGAATGGCCTTCACTTCGTAATAACTGGAACTTCGTTATGAACAGGTTTGATATAAGTGGGCTTGACTGTAGTTGTTTCCCCCCCCCCCTCCCAAAGCAAATTTCTGGCTACGTGCCTACTTCTTATTGATACTGAAATATACAACGTTCAAGTCACTAGTTTGATAGTATTGTTATAACTATTATTTGAATTTATTTCTGGCAACATTTAATTATATGTAACAATCTATACATTGCTTTTACAAGGTGAGCGAGAGAAAATTTTTTGAAAATTCAGTTTGGTGTAACTTCCAAACGAGTCAAAACACATACTCCAAATTTTTAGTGCATTCTTAATAGGATCATAGCTTATTGTACTGAAAATTTCAAATTTTTAATAAGTCCCCCACCAGAGATACAGGGGTCCGAAAATGGTTAATTTTCAATTTTTCCTATTTGCGGAAGCTTGTAACAGCTGAAGGCTTAACAAACACACTACTTTTTTCTTACACACATTTACTATGGTACTCAAATATACTATAACAAAAATATAGACCTTGTGATCACAACCCTTCTATAATAAAATAAATAGCAAAAGTTGTAAAAAAACAGCATTTTGTATCAAAACTTTGTACTCATCATTCTCATAGATGTTACATAGTAAGGTTATTAAAAAATATTTCAAATGAAAGTTCAATTTATGACCATCAAAATGGTATTTGAACCATTCTACTACAACCTGAAGTTTCCGAGTAACTCTAATTACCGATACTCGCTGAAAGTGTCATTTTTACAGTGCGCTGTGACCTTCGCGGCCCTCTAAGTCCTTGAGGTCATGGAAAAAAATTAACAAAAATTGGTTTTGAGCCTTAAGGACATGTAGTAGTAAGTGTGTTAAATTTAAATTTGTTCTGAAATGGTGCTGCAACAAGTATTCGGTGAATTGGCATGGAATGACCCATAAACATTTAAGTTCATTGCAATAATTTCATATTACAAAAACGGCCTAGGTCCCCAGTTCTACCTCAGATGCCTCTCGGGAATTCTTACTATAGAAGCAGGGTGTATGGTAGTCGAACGTCATTTTCTGTGCATCAGCAGGTCTCATCAGCGCGGTCGAAATTCCCGATAAGGAGAGGTTGCGTCTTCATGCAGCCGCAGTCCGTGGAGAGGAAGAGGTGTCCTTAATTTGTGCGATTGGCCATCTATCTCCCCAGCTGGAACTCCCATACCTTCTGTAGATTGACGCTTGTTCTTCGCCGGAGGGTTAATGACGCATTGAACATCCGTGTAACGTGAAATAGGGTGATTGTTGACATATGGATTCAAACTTAACGACGGAGGGTAGCGTTATTGTATTATTATTCGTTTTATACCGGTGAAGGTGGGTATAAATGGACATTTAATTCTCCCGCACCGCTACATTTCACATGGTGACCTTCTTCAGCCCCTCATGCCTGGTTAACATTATTGGATTCACGTAATTTATGTAAATTTTACAAGCTAATTATTTTCATATACTTTCTTCCGCCTATTATAAAAGTATTTCAGTTTTATTATTGTGTATCACTTGGGAAAATCATTGTTTTCCTCTATATTTACCTTCGCGCAATTCGATTGCAGACTTGTGCCACAAAAAGAATTAACTTAACGTGAAAGTAGGTGCAAAATGTTGGCATAAAATTCGATGCGAGTGTTATTACATAGGTAAACATGTTTACTAAGGATCTTAATGTAAAAATATACAACCAGCTCAGGAGGGATAACAGGAAAAATAAGACTGTTTCAATTGCTCGATGGTAGATTGTAATGGGATCTCCCGAGATCAATTTGAATAAGTTGTCGATTTTCGTTGAGTAATTGGTTACCTTGCACGTGTCACAGCATATCTGCTTTGCATCTGGCGAGATAAGCGGTGGTTCTACCTGTGCTTGTAGAGTTTTGTCCAGCCTATACGAAGGGGTCAGAAGGACTGCTGTATTTGCGTAACACCCACCCTTTCTCAACAATAGAAACCCGGTTAATTCCCATTGCAAATAGGCCTGTGGTTGCCCGTGTGTACCTCCCCTTTCTCCCTCTTGCTAGGATCGCTTGTCGGATGGATGCTTAATAAACCCCTCGACTCGTCCCTGACCTAGTGGGGCGTCGAGATCCTTGTGCCAACGGCCCGAAATTTCACGAATGAGCACCAGGGGCGCTGTTCATCTTTCGAGACATTGTTGGGGGGTGGAAGTATCGTCCCCCGCGTTATGTTCCCACCCTCCCCTGAATGATGCTGCAGCGACAATTACCCTCTGAACTATCGACTCTCATTTCTAGAGGCATGCGCCATTTCCGATTACGTGCCCTTGTAGCGTTTGCCAAGTGGGTGCTCCATTAAGCAAATGGTTGTTTTGGTTGGAAATAGTCTTAGAGCGAAGGGCGTGCCTGATTGCTCGGATTCACGATGTTAATCTTTCTCCACGTCAAAAAGACTTTCCTGGAGGAGGAAGTATGCATGCACATTTTGCTTTGCAATCCTTCTCTCTCAAATGATGTCCCACTCTTATCCACGTTTCCTTGTTTCATTCGAAACTAGTATTGAATTTTACTTATCATTTACTTATTTATGCTACCGTCCGATTTTTTTTACGGTTTTGCTATCTTTTACGTGAAAGTAATTTTAGTGAACGAAAAAAATTGATACCAGTACAACTGTGTGCTAATTGACAATTTCCCCCTCTCACCTTAATTTTGGTTTCACTAATTGAATAATGGAGAGATTTTAATTTTTACCGATTGGAGGAATTCTCTGAGAAACAATGGCGCTGAGTGGGAAAGCAGTGACATGATTCGCGAGGAGGGCAGGCGACGTGAGAATAATGGGGATCGGACCTTTTCCCTCTTTCCCGGTTTTCCTTTTTGGAAGGTCAGCTTTCGGGTATGAACTCATTCTTGAAGGCATTCTCTTCGGTCGAGCGCGTTCCCGTGCTCCCGTCAAATTCGGATTGTTGCTCCCTGAACGTCTCCCACTTACCTCTCGTGCCTTCTTCTTGTGATGCGCAAACCTGAATCGTTGTTTTTCTGTTGATTTGCTTGACCCCGCCGAGGAGAACTAGTTGGGAGGAGACCCTCATCTATAGAATCGAAATGGTAGGCGGGGGTTTGAAGCGGACGCTCAAACATTTCCTCATGTCGAGCACCCTTTAACGTTACGGCGAAACGTACGCCAGGAGAATAATAATATGATAATAATTTATTCTTCCAAAAACAATTTACATAATACCGCAGAGTAAATATAATATAGAGGGCTCACCTCATAGGGCGAAACTGTTATAAGTTTTTGGCGTAGTGCTGGAAGGTTTCCATAGATGGTGTGGTAAGAATTTGCCGCGTTGCGTCACAAACGATATATATACCTTCCATTGCTTCCTTTTTGTACTCTACCTTGGTGGCACACAACATATGCTATAGTTGTAGTTTTGTTATTTGATTATAATGGTGCGATATGCCTTTACTTAACATTGACAGTCGCATGGATAAGTTAACATTTCCCTCACTAAAGCGAACATATTTTGTCACTGGAGGGATTCCTTGTTTCATTAAAAATGAGGCTTCCTTGGCCGGGAGAGAGGTCCCCCATCCCTTCCATTCCAATCCTTATACCTTTTCTCCCGGTCTGAAGCGCCTATCAGTGCGAAAACAGACTTGAAAACACCCATCAAATCAAATTACAAATGCATAATCTACCGCTGCAAGGAGCAGACGGAGCAAATGAAAGCGATGGCAGCGATATATGTATATCGTGAGGCGAAAAATTCTTCCCTCGCCATCTTGGGAAAACTTCCTGTACTACATCCAAAACGCTTATCAGTTTTGCCCTATGCCCTCTACATTATACTTACTCTATATTATACTAACTCTATGATAATATATTTCGTTTACAATTTGGAAGTTAGGTAACCTACTAGGCAATAGGTTTTTAGACCGCCGTCAGTTCTATTTCACATGCATTGCTGAATAAATATAAAACATATGATATGTACAATTTGAATCATGATATGAGTATATGACAAAAAAAACAATTTTTTAGCAGAAAAAGAAACTTTTTGTTTTCGCGGAGAGCTAGGATACGCGTCGGCGTTGAAGGGACTGGTCTTATTGGTGAATTGCCTTGCCCTGGCAGTTTGTGAACTGATTCGAGAATTCCTGTATTTGGCTCCGATTTAATCTTTGAAAATGAGAAATTCAAATGAACGAGTAAAACGCACAGAAATACCTGCGACGTTTGGGATGGCACAGTCTAACCCTCCTACAGTGGACATGTTTGGGGCCGGAAAAATTGCTCACTATTGAAAGGTGTCCGCTGTTGAGAGGGGGCCGGAACTAAGACCTGCTTTTACACGAGGCTACGACGACGAATTAAAATAGAAAGACATTTAACACGCTGCATTGGAGTTTAATTTTTTAAATCTTTGAAAAATAAATCCATACCGCAAATATGGAGTGAAACGCCATATTGGAAATTTCCCTACCAATTTTCCCTAGGAAAGTGTAAGGTTTTCCCTAGAAAATTGAACCCCCATTTTCCCTAGAACATATTTATAGGGAATAATATTCCCTAGAAAACGTTTCCCTAGAAGTTAGGTACCGTGGAAAATTTTCCTTAGGTAAATATTCCACTCAGTAAACAATAGTGCATATGATTATCCAAAAAACATAAAACCTAAGTATAAATATAGGGATGACTTCATAAAAATCAGTGGAAAAGAGGGCATATATCACAATGAATGATTGAAAAGAACTCAAATTTACCAATGTTTATTCCTTTTTTAGCAGCATGTTTACATTTTTCATTAGCATACACGTTTATTCTTTTTGCCTCCTGCTGGATTAAGACCTCTGTTTGCAGTCTCTTCTTTAATTCATCAATTAATGCACCTGAAAATATAAAGGAGGTCAAGGATGATGGCTACAAAGTTGAAGAAATTGTGATCATAATTACACAATACTGAACCCATGCGTGCGAAAACACAGTCTCCGTTGCCATTTGAATTCTGTTAACAACAGTGTGATAAACAAAGATAGGATGTTTTTATGAACGAAATCCAGCAGCGTTGAGAACTTGAGCAGCGTTTTTTCTAGGGAAATAATTTCCCAAAGCTTAAATTTTCAAAGGAAAAAAATTTTAGGGAAAAAAATCCCTAGAGCAGCGTTTTTTTCTAGGGAAATAATTTCCCAAAGCTTAAATTTTCAAAGGAAAAACATTCTAGGGGAAAATTCCCTAGAATATGAGGGAATTCCCTAGAAAACACATTTTTTCTCGGGAAATTTCAATTTTTCCCTTGCTTTTCCCTACGTTCTAGGGAAATTTCCAACAAGGCAGTCATCTTTTCTCCATGGATCAACTATTGGTATCATCGCGATCAAAACAAGAAAGGAAAACTTGGCCCCTAGAAAAGAGATAAGTAGGAGCGTGGTAAGCAGCGAGTGAAAAGGATAGAGGCGGGGACACGTACTAAGACAGACAAATAGTTTGATCCTCAATTCCAAATCAAAAGCTCTTTTCTGGAAAAGTTCCTTAGGGATAATATTATAATAACATGATAACATTTGATTCCATAGTTTTGTGGGGTTTTTTGTCAAGGGAATGAAAAATGCTTACTGGATAGCACGTAGCGTATGCCCGCTAATGAAGGTAATTGAAGGAAAAATGCTTCTCTCTGTTTTCCGCGTCCGTTATTGAGAGTTTCTGCTATTTAGAGGTGTTTAGTTCCATTGGTGTCCTTGTTCTGCTGCCGGGGATTGAAAAACTGTCCATATTTAAAGGCATCCCCTATTCGGAGGTGTCCATTAAGGGAGGTTTGACTGTATTTGGGAATAATGTTTTTCTAGAAATCTTTTGAAAAATCCCGATAATCGTTTGGTTTTTCGATTTGAACCCGGTAAAAATAGGTTGAGAATTGGGGCAAAAATTTGCAAGTACACGATACCTAGATTCCTTTGTAAGCATCATTCTCACATTCATGAACCCATTGCTAGGAATTTGCCACGGATCCTGTGCTCTGCGCTATTATGTGGTGAGTCTCCGTCTTGCCGCGATTGCGAAAGAAAGGGGTGGCTGAGGTTGCCTGGACCGGAATAAATACTAGCCTTTCTTTTTTTGAACATTCTTTGTTGTTTACGCGCTGGTTTGTTTCCTCGGGCATATTTCTGCTTCTCGTGACATTAAAGGTGTTGTTGCGACAATTAAGTAGCTTTTGCCATGAATTGTGGCGTAAGATTCCCGAACTTATCATACCTTGCGGGTTTCGTTCCTTCCCACTGGTCTGAGATTGTCCTCTTCTTCTCACTGGTGTAAAGGTACTTTTACATCTCATTGGTTGACTTGTACGTCATGTTGTGTGCCTATCGTATGACCATGCTCTGGAAACCCTCGCCGGTAGAATAGCCATTTGGATTTAATAATTTAACCCGCTCTATCCTCGTTGTGACAATATATTTTTTCCTGCAAGTTATTGAGTTGCGGAAATCGTTTCTCGAAATTACTTTTAATAGTGTCCCCGTCATAAAGTGTCTTTCATGTTATTGGTAAAACTCGTATCAGGGGCATCGGAACTATTTTCGCTGGGAGGGGCCAACCTTGAAAAGGGCTCATAAGAAAAGGGTCCGGCTCCTATGAAAAGGGCCCAATTTTTTTGCGGATAGAAGGAGTAGAGACTAGAATTCCGCTAAAAGTGCATATGAAGGTGGTAGAATAGGTGTCCGAAGGGAAAAGGCTAGCTAGAAACCAGTGAAATTTAATTTTTATCGATGAAGACTCATTTCTCAAGGGCCCGGGGCAAATTCTGGGGGGGAGCCGAATGCCCCCTCTGCCCCCCACTTCCGACGCCGCTGACTCGTATCATTTTCAAATATGGAGAGCACCTGCCTATGAACAATTGCTCAGTTCCAGATGAAATTATTTTTGAATTCGCCTGGCGTGTGATCTGTGTGGCATCGAGGAAGTAGTCCTGCATACGTTCGAACTCCCACTCTCGAGTGAGGAAGTTGGAGGTTAAGACTTCCGAAGAGATAGGTCCGGGATCCTTTCTTTCCCTCACTCGTTGACGCATATGACGAATGTATTTATAATGTATAATACGTTCCTCCCTCTTAACGAACTGATTTATTCCAATTCTGCCATTTCAACTGCGATGCTCCGTCTCCAGCTCTTGTAGCTTGCCGGACCTTCATTCCAAAGCCCAAACTAGTCCACCGTGCCCTGAGTGATGAATAACTTTCGTGTGTCGCTGGAAAAGACGGCCGCGAAGGCATTTTCGGGAGAGCTTGCCGGGCGCTAATGAGGGTCCCTTGGCTGGGAGAGGGCCTTCCAGGAAAATATCTGTTGCGTTGCAAAGGGAGGGTTTTTTCACTATATTTTACGGTGAGACATGAATTCAGACATGGGGTATGTTAAAAGCCTAATTACTGGCTCAGACTCAAAAAGTAATGCCATATTGCGGTGGGAATTATTTCCGTCGCATTTTGCCGCTGAAGCGCCCGTGTGGAATTGCTCAATGCAAGGGGTAATTAACCGGGTCATTTGAATTTTTCCTGGGTCATTCCGACGGATTTATTCGACAGTGTCTTGCATCCTTTCGTCCCGCTGCCAGGGGAACTCTCGAAATCTATTTACTTCGGAAACAAATAGGAATAGTAGGGTATTATTGCAGCACTTTGAGGGTCATAGGTTTTTTTTAAGCTGTGGCTACGAACGAACCTCGGCTTTTGGACGTTTTGTTTGTCAGTGGGGGATACACCTACAGTTATATACCGAGGTCTTTCTCGGCGAGAGAAAATGGAACGCTGGTTAATTTTCGACACATTAGCGGGCCTTCCTATTGTCGTGGCTCGCAGTTATGAAGTCATAGAACGCGAAAATGAGACCTGCTACAGTCTTTCGCGTTAGCGTCTTGTCTCGGAACTCACTCTCTTGTCACTTTTATTTCCTCAAAGAATACGTTTATCTCCTGTCTGGTGAATTTACACTTCTCAGATTCTATCCATTACAAATGTTTTAGCTGCGGGAGAATTACCAAGCGAAACCTCGGGTTTAAAAGTTGAAAGTCAAGATTATCACTGGTAAAACGATGCGTGGTTAACTTTTACGAATTTACGTAAGTGAAACACTTTTTTTGCAGGCTTGTGGTAAGAAGTAACGTTCATGTATCTGGGTCATTCCGCTCCCCGGTTGTTACCCTTCAGCTAGATCTGATTATCAGGTGATATTTGCTGTGCGGTTGGGCATAGGGTGACACGATCAGAATTATCGAAAGCAAGACATTTGAAGTAAAAAAGTAGGACATTAAAAAAACAAAACACACAAAAACCTGACAACACATTTAATTCCTTTTCATTTGCTAAGAGCAATAAAAACGACACACAACTAAATTTACACATTGTTATCAATTTTATTTTTCGTTATTCATACTTCTGCGAAGAGGAAATTTCCTTCAGTAGCTTCGGAGATTGCGACAAATGGGAGTGACAATCTGTACAAGTATAATGTTTTCAAATTATATTGCACTGTTACAGTGTTGTATACTGCTTCCAGTGATAATTTGTTCCTTTCATCTGAATAGTGGGTGTTGATTAGTAAAAATACTCTTTCAGCATTGGCATTATGTGCAATTCTGACGACATATGTGCAGCGCGATAGTTTAATTTTTAAAAACTATCATACATAAACAAGAGCAGAAAGCGGAAATTGATCCAAACGCCAGACCAGCCAGACTCTGCTGTGAGCGTTGTGGCTGTTAACCGGAAATCGAAACTAGTCTTTTTACAAACGGAAAAATTCCCTTTTAAATGCTTATTTTTCGTAGAAAGTCAGAAACAAAATAATATTGTTGCCCTCGGATATTATCTTATATGCTGTATTTCAATATTTGGTTCATAATGTTTTTGGAAGGCAGAAATCAGAACAATTTGGCTTCATCGAAAAAAGCCTGCCGGACGCTCACGTGTTAATAAAAAAAGCCGGCTATGTCCGGCGAAATCCGGACGTCTGGTCACCGTAGTTAGGGATGACTTTCACTAGTGGTTGCTATCAATCTGCATTAATATCGTCCGAATCGTAGTATTAGTGTCATGCAGAGACAGGTGTATGGCCTTCTCGCGGTCGGATGAAGAAGAAAAAGAGAAGACGTGTCGCTTTTGCGTACTTCCCGTTTCCCGCGCCTATCGCGGGCGATGCTAATCGGGGTTTCTCTCGCGGGCGCTATCTTCTTCGCTCCTGAGGAGTGGGGTGGAGTGGCGACAGCACCTCCCACTCCCCCCGCAGCTTCAGTGCCAGGGAGCGCTGTTTCTCCCGAGGCGATGGTGAAGTGAATGGTGAAGTTCCTCTCCCAAGCCTTCTCTTTCCCTCCATGTTACTTGCACCATGAGCAAGGAACCACTGTCCGCACTGTCAGTCACCAGTATCCCCGTTCGCCTTTTTCGCATTCTCCTAGGCATTGATTAACCCAGATATTGCGCCCAATCAATTAGACATATCTTTCCCATTGATTAAGAAATGATTTTTTTTACTCTCTCCGACAAAAAAGGGAAGTGGTTAGAGGGGAAAATACAGGAAATGTCCGGTCATCCGCGGTTGACTAGTGGCTCGGAAACAACCGAAAATACAATTTGCGGGTGTTAATTTAGGAATTGCTATGGATTATGTCACTGTGAACTAATATTGAATTGTTATAATTATAGTTAACCTTCACGAAAGTGTTTATTCAAAGGATTTGATCCGCTAGTATGCGTATAAGTCCGAAGTAGAAGTTCATATGAATGAAATATCGTGCAGGAGCACTGTATTCGGAAATGATTTGCTTATGCGTTCATGAAAGTGTAAATACGAGTGTACTTACGTGATTTTTGTGATCGGCGAATAAAGGAAGTGGACTGCGATAGTCGTCGCGTATTCTTTGCACCAACTGCAAAAACTTCTATATAGCAGTCCTGTGCGCTATAATCCTCGGTACTAGGAGAGATCTGTCTTTTGACGAGGAGTGTTCAGTTGGTGAAAACGACTAAAGCTCGGAAATCCTTGAGAAATAGAATCCATTCTTCGAGTTGTCAAGGCCTTGTGAAAGGACGTTCAGTTCCTGACTGATGTAACCAGTGGATATTTTATTCTCATTCCTTTCTGACATTTCTGAGAATATGGATGGAAAGATTTTATGAAATCCTGTTTTTGATAGCTCGTATATTTTCGGAAACTTAGAGGGGTGATAATGAGGAAATTTAAGGAACATAGTTGTTCTTTTAAAGCAAGACTTTCACCAATGATGACACTATAGCTCATTTATAAATACCGTTCTCACTTGTTCTATAGCTTACTTACGTTATTTGTGCACTTGATTTCACAGTTTGCTGTCTAGGTAGCCTATTATGTTTTACAAAGATAATGGAGAAAAAGGAGTTTGTACTCGTAATATGGTAGGTGATCTGTGATTGGGTCGGAATTTGGTCGCTGGGTTCGTAAGGCAATTCAGAAGATTGTTCTATGATTAAAGCGTGACGTGACTCGATTAAGGCGAAGTAGCTGGAAATGGTAGAATCAGGGATTTTTCAGTTAACCTTGCTTAGTGCTGTGTGGAAATATTGTTAATGTTCTGTTTTATTTTGGTCTGATGAAACGGTAAACCTTGGACCCCTTGGTGTCTTCCGTTAAGAACAGACAAACACCTATGCCTGGTATCTCTCCACCATTCTTCAATTTCATGAAATATTCCTAGCTGTATGCCATTACCACGTATCCTAATTGTCGCAAATGACCATAGCTGTCAGTTTTCTCCCTCAAATAATTATTACTACTACCCCACAATAGTATCATGCCTGGAATACATCGCAGTGGTATCAGTTAATCTTCGTAAAGCTACTTCAGAGAAGTATAAATGCATTTTATTCCACTGGGAGTTAATTCTGTTCCTATCAGCTTGTGCAGATATAACACTTTAAAAATACATTTAGCATTTATCCGCCCGATTGCATTTCTCATTGTTTATTTTATGGACATTTATAGTGATTTCCATCAATTGTCTTACTATTCTTAGTTTAACTGCGTGCATGAAAAACCTGATCCTCAAATAGTGTAAGTAGTAATTGTGTTTGTCCATGCCAACAGAAAAGCAGACAACTATATTTCATGATAAGAATTAGATTCTTAATGGTGTTTCCATTCTGTGATTGATGTCCATTGTTTGTTAGATGATAAATAATAATTTAAGATTTAAAAAGAAAATAATACTGGTAACCAGTGCCTGAAAAGTTTTTTAGGCACAATACAATTGTTGTTTGTACTTTAAATGCTGCAATATTTTGTTGCTTCTAATCTTGTCATCCCTGGTATATGTTCTTATTATTATAACATTATCTTTCTCATTAGTGCCATTACTCATTGAAAATATTTTCTAAGTTATGTATTTCATTAAATCCTCTATGCTTCTCATCCATTGCTGTATTATTTATTTTAATATTGTTTACTATTAATGCTTCAGTAACAGGTTGATCAGCTGACTGGGTGGTAACGTGGGATACATTATACGTTAAAAGACATTACATTTAAGGTCAACAATACAATAACACTTTCTTCTTCGCAGTTCTTCCCATTAACTTATTCCATGAAGACTTTCTTCATAATGCATTGTTTCCTAAGATATTCACAGTTATATTCCATCAACACCATTTAAAAATTGAAAAATGTTAATAACAATCACCCACTGTGTCAAAGTTATCGTAATTGACCAATTGTGCTGTGGTTGTTATCGGTATTTCATCATTTCATATTCTTCATGGTTACCCCTCCCCTGTTAGTATTTTGTGATGTATTTCATACTGCATTATTAATATTCACATTTTTACATTATTTGTTGCTTATGCTTGTATGTTTTAGACTTTTAAGATGTATCAGAATGGAACTTTTGACTCAATGGTCATTATTTTGTTTTGTAGAGATGGAGACGACGTTGGTTTGTTCTCCGGCATTCGGGTGAACTTCCAGGCCAGTATTTCCTGGAATACTATACGGACAGGAACTGTAGGAAGCTCAAAGGAAAGATTGACTTGGATCAATGTGAACAGGTGATTTGTGTGAATTTTTAACCAGCTCCCAATTTTGGACAGTGGAAGGTTATAAGCTATAACTTAATATGGTATTGGATCAGTGTTTTGGCATGGTATTGACTTCTGTAGTATAAGGGAATATAAATTTGGTGTCATCTAGGCTATCATTTAAAAAACAATGATATTAAGGATAAAATGCACTAGTCTGTTACCACTGTGTAAAATGCAAGGAGTATGGAATATAAATTCAACAGATTCAGGCGAGATATCGTGGAAGTTCTTCATAATGTAAGAGAAACATTTGCACTTTTCCACAAATTGGTTTATTGCGTACAACGCGTTTCGGCTCACAGAGCCATCATCAGGTACAAGACAAAGTTATAAGAGAGTACATTGTATATATATGTCTTTTCCGAGGAGGGGGAGTGGGAGGAGACCAGAGGAGGAGGGAAGGAGGAGGTAGTGGCTGGGAAAAATCAGGAAAAACCAAGGGAGGAAAGGGGGGGGGGGACCTAACCCGTGAGAGAAAGGCCAAGAAACAGCAAGGGGTGAAAAAATGTGGGTAAGGGGGGGAAGAAGGTAGGGAATAGGCATGTCATTAGAACGTAGGGAAGCGGCGCTAGGGAAAGGAGGGGGAAAGAGTGCACCTGTGGGTAATTAGGAAAGGGGGGTATGAATAGGAAGGAATAAGGTGGGTACCGCCCGGCTCAAGGGTGGAGTGCCTGGGTGAGTGGATGGGAAAATACCCTCAAAGGGAGGGGGGGGGAAGTCAGTTGGGGGGAGGGTGAATAGGAGTTTGGCTGTTTCTTCTAAGAAACAGCCAATCTCCTATTAGGGTGAATAGGAGATTGGCTGTTTCTTAGAAGAAACAGCCAAACTCCTATTCACCCTCCCCCCAACTGACTAGGAATAGGAACTGAATAGGAGTTTGGCTGTTTCTTCTAAGAAAGGGAGGGGGGGGGAAGTCAGTTGGGGGGAGAGTGAATAGGAGTTTGGCTGTTTCTTCTAAGAAACAGCCAAACTCCTATTCACCCTCCCCCCAACTGACTTCCACCCCCCTCCCTTTGAGGGTATTTTCCCATCCACTCACCCAGGCACTCCACCCTTGAGCCGGGCGGTACCCACCTTATTCCTTCCTATTCATACCCCCCTTTCCTAATTACCCACAGGTGCACTCTTTCCCCCTCCTTTCCCTAGCGCCGCTTCCCTACGTTCTAATGACATGCCTATTCCCTACCTTCTTCCCCCCCTTACCCACATTTTTTTACCCCTTGCTGTTTCTTGGCCTTTCTCTCACGGGTTAGGTCCCCCCCCCCCACTTTCCTCCCTTGGTTTTTCCTGATTTTTCCCAGCCATTACCTCCTCCTTCCCCTCCTCCTCTGGTCTCCTCCCACTCCCCCTCCTCGGAAAAGACATATATATGCAATGTACTCTCTTATAACTTTGTCTTGTACCTGATGATGGCTCTGTGAGCCGAAACGCGTTGTACGCAATAAACCAATTAGTGGAAAAGTGCAATTGTTTCTCTTACATTACAGTATGGAATATCTTTTAGTTTCACATCATGGCTGTTTCACTCTATCCTAGTGTTTTGAACACTATTATTGATGTACATATTAATCTTATAAATGAGAAAATTGACTTTGTTGTGGATAATGCACTAATGAGAGCAGCACACGCCTTAATTTAATTGATATTTGAAGAGTTTCAGATTTTTAAAATTTTTTCAGATATTCTTATTGCTACTGATATTTTTAAAATGTTTAAACTGTCTTCCTGTGCTCAAGTCTGTGATATTAATGCCATGATAAAAGTATTTAAGTGAGAAAATGAGACATGGTCTTTCATTCGCATAGCAAAGATTCTCATAGATCAGCTCTTGAAATGAAGACTAAATGCATATGCACCAATCTTATACAATTATCATTAGTGTTATTTCATCTCATGGTAAAATTTTGATGCATGGTATGCAACTAAACGGAAATAATCAAAATTGATATTCATGAGAATTGGCTTTAGGCTCATTGCTCTGAGCGAATGCCTGTCAGGGTCATAATGTAACACTTAAATGTTGTGTGTGGACATAGGGATATTTTATCTTTAGTGTGGTAGTGTCCTTTCAGGTGAGAATTCATTATTATTTCATGGATACTTGCTGTGTTAAAACTTCTCAGCTTCACTATTTACTTAAATTTCCAGCTATTTAAGTTTATTTCAAGTCTACTGGAGGCTCTCCATACCAAATGTCAGTTACATGCCATTTTATCTCTGTCTCCTGGAAGTACTCTGCACAAAAAATTGGCTAACATGTATGAGCGTTAATATCCCTTTTGTCTTGTCTGAATCATATTGAAATTATTTTGATGTTTTGTCTCACAGCCTGTTGGGAATGAATGCATTGCTGAAATTTGGCAACTGAGCCATGTGAAGAGTGGTTGCCACTTTTAAATATTTAATTATGCCATTGCTCTATAATAATTGGTATTTTTCTTTGTTCTTAGGTTGATGCTGGACTCAAATTTGAAAATCGAAAGCAGAAGTACCAGTACCTTTTTGATGTTCGTACCCCAAAAAGGATATTTTACTTGGCAGCCGAGTCGGAAAAGGATATGAATAAATGGGTTGATTGTGTCTGTCATGTTTGCGGATTAAAAGCATATAGTCACGAAGATGAATGTGAGTTTTTCAGGGTATTCATTTCTATTGTTTAAGTGCACAAGTCATATGTAATAAGTATTATTTCATATTCATATTCTTTATTAGAAATTAAGCATTCAAGAAATGCAATGGCCCTCGTAAAATTAAATGAGATACAATAGATAAAACAAAAACAATTAGAATACAATGTCTACATTTTTACACTCTAAATACTCTTCAATAGAATAATATGCATCATCATTACTTCACCCTTGTTGAATATTCAGTTGCTGAACTACACCATATAATTTTGACTCAATGATAGCTTTTGGAGTTCATGTAAAGGAAATTAAATGGCTTGTCAACTTATTTTAATTCTCTTTGTGATAATAGATTTACCATATTGTTGAGATTTTACCCCGAAAAAGTTTTTAAAAGTATGTATATTTGTGTTGAAAAACAGTAAAGTATAATTACTAGATCAGTAGACTCTGGTTTTGTCCTCCTAACCACAATGAAGTTATCTATAGCATTTCCCCCTAACAACTCCATTCACTATGTAGAACCTATCTTAAGGTTTTCTGATCCTTTGTCCACCATCACGCAGTGTAGAGAAAAAACTTGGAACAATATGATCCACAGTTTATTTCTAGTTTCTTCACTTCCTTTACTGAAGGGTTTCTTCACTGCATCAGGCCTTACTTTGTTTAATATTGTTACTCATATTATAAAGAAAAAGTTTGATGACATCATTATTGGGGCCTTGTTAATAATGGTGACCCATCGAAACCTTGGTTGATGGTATCAATGAACTGAGTAGATCTCACTATTCAAGTTTTTTCTTTATTATATGAATTACAATTGTGAACAAAGTAAGGCTGGACACAGTGGTATGTATGTCTATTCCTTATCACCGAATTTCCACAAAGAAAAAAATCATTCAACTTGACCTGGATTTGAACCCAAAACCCCCTGATATTCCAGCCATGGAAGAAGCTGCTTTGGTAGCATAATTATTTACTGCACCTTGCTTGGAAATTGGGGGCTTCAGGGTGGAATCCTTGTCAAGGTGCATGATTTATTCTTTGCTGAAATCCTGCTATTGTGCGAATCAATGGGTAACTCTGTGGAGGCTAGTTCACCCTCCCTTAATACGGAGTCTGTTCTTTTACTCCCTCATTGTTTCTTCTGAATTCTACCTGTACCTCCCAGTATCACCCCATGTGCCCTTTATCCTCCTCTGAATTCTTCATCAATTCACTTATCTTCCACGGTTCACTCTTCGTCGTTTCCTTCATCTTCCCCTCCACCTTGCACATTCCCTCCATTTCCTCCAAACTCAATACATACTCCAAAAAATCTCCAATCCAAACTAATTTTCTTTCTCTAGAGACCCGAATTTCTACTCTCTGAATACTACACTTATGTATATTAGAGTCAAGCTCAACTTAGTGAAACTGCATTGGTAAAGTAAAAAAGAAGGTTCGGAATGATTTCACAAACAAATTTAATGCACCCAACTAGTTTTTGATTATTTCAATTATTGTAAAGATGATCAGAGGCTTGATGCTAGGTCCTAAAAAAGAAGCTTGTGGTGAACTTTCTAATTTCAGTGTATAAAAACCCTATTGTTTTAATAATAGATAATCATCCAAAGCCATTGTCATTAGAACTCTAACCATATTCTGCAATGTCTTGACTGATCGTCCTACTAAGAATTGCTAACCCAAAAGCTTCTACAATGGTGGTCTTTCAAAATTTAATGTATTGAGAAAGGAAATTTACTCTTTACAAATGGTTTTCTTTGAATAATCCTGTGAAGGAAAAAAATCTAATTTTTGATTTTCCTCCGTCATTAATGGAACACATTGTAGTTATAGCAACTATGTGCTGTATGAAAAGTTAAGGATGGCTCCTCATAGTGCTGATGAGTGTTCATTTATGCCATTAGAAAATATAAAAGATATGTGAACTTGCTGGTATGTTTGATTAGTTGTTAACATATAATAGAGACTATCTGTTAATCACAAGTTAAATTTGTTTACATGTGAAAAATATTTTTATGTAATTTTCTTGGAATATCTGGGGGCTTTTCCTGGGAGAAGTGCCCGTCACTTTAATTTTGTGTGTTAGGTATTGGATCGTCATTTCACCTGCTCATGTTATTTGTTTGCATTCCAGATTATGACTACATGCCTCAGGCAGACGAGGTCCATGGTGGAGGGCAGCCCTTGGTGAGCCATCGTAACGCAGCTGCCCTGGAGGCTGCAGACCCTCCCACCCCTCCCCGGCCTCAGGCCACGGTCTCCTCCAGCGTGTCCCTCTCTGGGCCCTACATCCCGATTAGCGAGTGCATCTCAGGCCGGCCCCTGAATGGTAGCAGCCTGGCCCTGTTGAAGCTGAACGGAGGGGACAAGCTGGGGCCCTCTGCCACGCGCCACTCCAACCACACGCTGCACTGGCGGAACAACAGTGCCGGGGGTGTTGGCCACAAGGAGCCAGCGATTGTGGCTCCGCACACACTGCCCCGGCCGTGCTCGTCCCGCAGCAGCTCCTCTTTACACGCCGCCCCCCTTGATCTGCCCGGGGAGTTCTATGACATGCCGAGGCGGCTGCACCCCCCGAACCTGGACGGCATGGACCACCTTCACTGCGGCACCCCTCCTCTGCACAGTCCTTCCATCACGACGGGCACGGATGGCGAAAGTGTGAGCTACGCAGAGGAGGAGGAGTGGTCAGGGAGTGGTGTGGTGGCCAACGGTTTTGCCGTGCACTCGATGACTGCTGTTCACGGAGCACCGAGTGTCAACTGGAACACGTACCCCCGAGACGGGGACTCCTTGGCTGGAACCGAGTCAAGGGAACGAACTGTGCCTGATGGGAGTGTGGATGATATGACTTTGAAATTTTCTCGGTGTTATGCCAAGTTGTCAGTGGCAGACGATGGCTCGGAAAGGCCAAAGGCTCCTCCACGACCCCCTAAGCCTCTTCACCTGATGGAGGGTGCGGCCAAGCACAGCTACCTCAACCTGGACAGCATCTCTCCCAAATGCAGTGCAGAGGCAGGGGAGTCTGTGCGCTCCTCGGACAGTGAACCTTCTCCTGGCATCATGAACAACCCGGACCATGTGTATTCCAACTCTGCCAGCAACCTGAACTCCGTTGCCATGAATGACGAGACGTATGATTTCCCTCGGTCTCACCAGCATGGAGAGTCCAGCCGAGAGCCAAGGCATTGCTACAGCAATGCTGCCCCGGGCAAGTTCAACGATGTCTTTTGTTACGATTTCCATCATGAAGATGGTAAGGACTTGGAGGAAACAGCAGCTGTTTCAGAGGAGCCCACGTCTCCCAGGTCAGAGTCAAGTTCGCTCGCATCGTCTACGGCTATATACTCTAACCTACCGAGTCCGCTGTGTGGCCCCAATGGGGTACCGGAGACAGCAGATGCCACTAGTGGTCCAGCGTGCTCTCCGCCGGCTGTTAACAGAGAACTAAAGCCGGGCCGCAAAGCATCCGACTCAACCTCCCTCAACCTTTCCCCTGGGATCTTTCCCATTCCTCCGGTTGTCCCACCAACAGTTGATCGGGCTTTGAAGCCTCACAAGAAGATGGTTGAAGCACCCCCATTGGAACCTGGTGAGTTGCCTAACTACTATATCATACCCCACCAATCCCTACCGTAGTAAAATTAAAGTTACAAAGTAGCTGTAAAAAACCTTAACGGAGTTACCTGCTGATATATGCAGTAGCAGAATTTCTAAGAGAAAAAATTACTCACCTTGACCAAAACTCAAACCTGGAATGCCTTAATTTCAAGTCAGGTGCTTTAACAAGCTAAGTATCCTTGTTACTTGTGGATTTCATGAGGCTTTATAGGAACAAGGTGTTGCACGGACTGCCAAAATAACAATGTCATGAAGCAGCTGATCACATGCGCAAAAGTACCTTCGTCCATAAGGGCAAAGCCAATTTTAAACACTAAGTTTAAAATTAAGTTTAAGTAAAAAAGTTTAAGTGCTAACTTATTAACAAATTCTAGGTTGCAATATAGACACAAAAAACCTTAGCAGAGTTACCCACTGATATGCATAATAGCATTCTATTCCCATAAAGCATCATGAAACCCACAGGAGAGAAGGATGCGTTGGTAGCGTAATTGGTTCAAGTACCTGGCTAGAAACCAGGGGTTCCAGGTTCAAATCCCAGTCAAGGTGAATGATTTTTTCTCTGTGGAAATTATACACTCCAGTAGTGCTGTAACTCCATGTACATATTTGCATTCCAGTGATTCACTTTACCCAGCTGCTGATAATTTTTTGATAAATTGTAAGGTTGAGATGTAATTTGTGAGTGCCATAATATTTGGAAAAAAATAGCTTTCAGTTACATTTTCTTTAGCTTGGGAAAAGCATTTTTAAAGTATTAGACTGATTTATTTTTATAAGTATTGGTAGCAGGTATAACTTGGTGGAAATCCTTCATAGTTGGAGCATTCAAAGAACTATCTACTTGGCTGCTTCCACATGTATTTTTATGTCCGACCATGGTTTCGATACAGAGTATCCTTATCAAGGTTATTATTAGGAAAAGGACAACACTATATATAGCCAAGTAACGAGGAGGGGGAGGTGATGAGAGGGTTAGGGGAGGAGGGGGGGGGAAGACATTCAGGTGCTGAGGAGGAGGTTAGGGGAGGGGGAGGTATCCATCTTGGATAACTACGAGCAGATTTTATTTTCATCTAAAAATCCCCTACTTAAATGCATTTTCCACTGGTATCGCTACGTGGACCATGTCTTTTGTGTATGGCAAGGCATTTCGAGACTACTCACGCAATTCTTAACAGTACTTAATTCACAGGATGAACATATCCAGTTCACTATGGAGACTGAGAAGGAAGGTACACGTAATTACCTGGACCTATCCATTAAAGTTCTAGACCACAGGTTCGATTTTGCCATCTTTAGGAAGAAGTGCTACTCTGATGCCATCATCCACGAGCACTCCAGACATTATTTTCATCAGAAAACCGCAGCTCTCAACTCCACCGATTATGCGACATCCGTAATTTCAGAAGCCAACAAACTGATGGAGCTCCGCACCATAAAAGATATTGCTGCCAACAATGGTTGCTCGGAAAGATTAGTGGACACCCTTTACAGGAGGAAAATAACCCAGTTAGCAAGGAGGGAGATATACAGCACTCATACCACACCAGACGGTTCTTCAAAATGGTGCGGAATTTCCTACCTCAGGAACCTATCCCTAAGAATTGAAAGATTGCTTCCCAAGGAGAAGATAAGGGCAGCATTTTACAACCATAAATGCTCAGTAATATTCTCGGATCACCCCATAAGATAAAGGCAAGGTGGAGCTGCAGAGCAGGGTATATTTATTAAAGTGTTCCGATTGTGATGCCTGGGCAAACAGGGAGGAGTTTTGCCGCCAGGGCAGCAGAGCACCAGATGTGTTATCACCACAGAAAGGAAAATTCACAATTTGTGAAACACCTCCTCAACACGGGCCACGACAGTGACATCATCCCTACCATACTACTTGTGGAGAGGAAGGGACGCAGGTTGGACACCCTCAAAGAATTTTTAAGCCACTTGGACTCAAACCTTGTAAATGACAAAATTGATGGTTTCTCATGTCACTTTATGGAATTTACTTGTATTCATTGTGAATGACAAAATAACCTTTTTATTTCCACAATTTATTCTCTCACACTACTACCATGGTTTCGACGATTAACTTCATCCTCAGGTACAGATTACGGAAGGGTTCTCTTCTCGTACAGGAGAGCTCTCTTCTCTACTCTCAGGTACAGAAGAGAACTCTTCTGTAATCTGTACCTGAGGATGACATTAATCGTCAAAACCATGGTAGTAGTGTGAGAGAATAAATTGTGGAAATACAAAGATTATTTAGTCATTCATAATGAATACTTGTAAATGACCAATTGTATCCTTCTCGCTCCCCTCTCCTTCACTTCCCTTCTTACTCAACCAACCTCCCCTCCTCCCGACGCCTACCCAAACACCTAGCCTAACCACCTAACCCTCACCTCTCCCTCCCCTAACCTCCTCCTCAGCACCTGAACGTCTCCCCCCCCCCCTACACCCTCTCGTCACCTCCCCCACCTCGTTACTTGGCTATGGGTCATTCCACCAGAAATCAACCAGAGGTGGTTGCTGACCCATTTTTAATTTTTTAAACATATTTTGTACATACATAGGTGCTTATATGTAGATTACAAATTAGTTTTCATTACATTTTTAGAGCAAACCATATCCGAAATATGGGCATTATTGCATGTGCCGGCAGAGTAAAAATGTCACTTTTTGACGTTAGCGATTATTGCTACTATTTGCATGTTTTTAAAGTTACAGCAACCATACTTATATTAATACTTTTTTAAAACATTGTTCTATAGAAATATGCAAGAGAAAGTATTAGAAAAAAATATTTAGCCATAAGCGAAGGCTCAAATTTCCACATCAAAATTTTGTTTTTTTCACTTTTTCTAGGAAAATCATTCAAAATAGGAACCAGATATCACAACAGATCCTTTTGGGATTAATACTCTAGGTACACATGTATCCCAAAAATAATTGTTTGTTGTGATCCTGAATCCCCTTTCCTCCCCAAAACAAATCCAAAATGGGTGGAAAATCAAAATTTGACATTTTCAAGGTCACATATCTTAAAAGGGAGACCTAGTAAAAATGTGATATCCTTAGGGAACTAACTTATCATCATAAACTGCACTGACATCAAATTTGGAGTTGATACTCAAAGCTGTTTAAGTGTGACAGCCTTCCGAAATTTGATGGAAATGGTGTACATGTAGTTTGATCCATAGATTCATACCACTACGTCAGTGTTTTAAAGAGACTTATTACTAGTAACTCACATGTTTGTGGATACGTGTCCAATGGGCATTCATCATGGTATTGATTTGTAGGCTAAGTTCATATGGTATGCTGTGTGACCGTCCAGTAGATGTAATCAGTTCGTTTGCCGATAGAACTCATAGAATGTTACAATGCGGCACCAATGCTTCATCATTTTTTGATAGTTTAAAAGTAGTGCCTGGGCATGACAACACTATACAGATATATAGTGTTTTCATTTTCCTAAAAATCACCTTGATAATGATACTCTAGATACTCAGTTAGGAAACTTTGGTCGGAAATAAAAATAAATGTGGAAACAGCCGAGTAGATATTTCTTTGAATGCTCCAACTGATTTATTTTTCTTCATAATGATCATCAGTGTCAGCAGAGAATTCTAGTCTACCTTTTTTGAATGATGGACCTATATTGAGAAAGGGAAGGATGAAATGATATCTATAAGCTTTTATATTCTCTCTTTCATTGAAAATGTAAGAACTTGTATGCTTAGGCCCAGTTTTATAATATCTATTTGATTGATTATGCGTTCGGTGGAGTTCCTCTCTAGGAGACCCTGGGGCACTCGCACCTTTTGGTGCCAATCACCTTTCTGGCGAAACACCCATTGAGGCCAATTGTCTTACTCTGAAGGCTAAAAGGTCCTCTATGTGGATTTCCCTAACCTCCCTAGGGCTCCATGAATGGCGTGCCCTAGAATCTATTACAAGTCCTAATTAGGGATGGGTCGGTTCGGTTCTTCGGTTCTCGGTTCCACCGGTTCTTGAGCTTAGAACTGGAACCGGAACCGAGGCCAAAAATAATCGGTACTGAAATAATTGGTGTGAAAACCAGTTTGAAACCTGCTCACACTCTGAAAGTGGAGGCTTCACATTAAAACCTGGTGAAATAGTGTACTTAGATGCTTCAAAGTTGCCGCGAATTATTCTAATTCAGTCGTTAAAATGACTATATGATTTATTTTATTGCATCTAATTCTATTAAGTGATGAAATACCGCCGTAATAAGGATATTCTGATTGATAAGCATATGTTACGTCCACGTCCTTTGGAGGTGCGAGTCCTCATATCATTTTCGTAAATTATATCATAATATAGTATTATTATATTATTATTAGGGATGGGACGTTCGAATCTTCGAATCCTCGAATCCCTCGAATAATGCCTATTTTCTCGAATCTTCGAATCCTCGAATCCATTGCGTTTCACCTCGAATCCGAATCCTTAAAAATCTAAGTCACTTACATCCTCAGCAGATGAAAATCCTTACGTTTATTTCTACCAACCAACAATTTCAACGTTACCGCCATTACCATGAGTGCAATCTAAAGCAATGATAGAATTGATTCTTCGAGAATGATAAATTCGATAAATTCCTATCAATTCCTATTTCCTGAGCCAAATCAGAATATGCACTTTCATCCAGTCTTCTAGCAAGCATCAAGGAGTATAGTGCTGTGTAGTAGAAAATACGAAATAATACCTGAATATGTTTAGTGAAGTGTGGAAGCAATACACAATATCAGATACAAACTCTAGTTTTGCCATTTGCAAGTATTGTAAGACATCCATATCACGCGGTAGGAAATCGCATAGCACGAGCGCAATGAAGAAACACATGAGGAAGCATTGCTTGCAAATGTTTGCCGCTAAAAGTGATGAGGAGGGAGAAAGGTAAAAACAAAACACATCTGTCCATACTTTAAATTAATGTAATACCGTATTTACCCGATTATAAGACGACCTTTTTTGGCTAATTTTCAGCTAGAGATACCTAGACTCGTCTTAGATTCGAGTACAACTTAGAACTGTATGATTACGCGACGCTATGCTATGAATGTACGAATGTGTGACTGATTGATTAATAGGGATCCATTCCACGAGAATCCATTGCAATAATTACTTAAATAAACAATACTTAACGTAAAATTATATTTCAACGATGAGTATGATAATTTTTCCAGTGCCAATGATTATCTATAGCCGCAGCGATGTTCAAATATTTCAAACGAGTGCTTCGGGCATACACAAAAAACAAACGAAGGCTGGAATTCACTTTCGGCAGTTTTTACACTTATCTGAAGTTTTGAATTCGTAATTGAAATGTACCTTTTATACAACTTAAAAATGACAGATCATGTAGAAATACGTGGCGTGAGTGCGAAGGGAAAGTTAACCAATTAAAGACATGGTTACGTCGCAAATTTTAAGCCACTTGTCGTACAACATGCCGATAAATCAAATAACTCCGATGCAAGTAGAATGTTAGGAGTTCCCGAGGCAAATGCGCAGAGATGGAGATCTGCAATACACAAAATGCAGGACGTCAAAGTCATTTAGAGGTCCCAAAGCAAAGATTCCCTTATGTCGAAGAAGAAGTGGTGGAGTTCATATACGAACTTTGCGGCAGAATGGTATGCCTGTTTCAACGGTAGGTATCACTCCTAAAGCTCACGAAGTTGCTATAAGACGCACAAGAATTAAAAGCACGCAGAGGTTGGTGCACCAGATTCATGCGACGAAATAATTTTTCTTTACGGCGCAGGACTTACCTGTGCCAGTAATTGCCCAGAGACTACAGCGAAAAACTAATCGCTAACCAAAAATATGTAATTGGACTTTTTAAAAAAATTACCTTTTGAGCCAAATCGGAAATGAATATGAAACTCCAGTTTTTTTCGACATGCCGTCGAATTACACCATGACCGAGAAAGGAGCCAAGTCCGTCCTTAAAAAACTACCGGTAACGAAAAAATGCGAGTGACTGTTATGTTGGAAGTATTAGCAGCGGCTATCTATTTAGTAACATCTAGATGGTACTAAATAAGTGCCGCTTGTGATTCTAAAACGGAAAACTATGCCCAAGAGACATATACCGAGTGGAATAATAGTAAGATGCCAGGAAAAGGGATAGATGACAGAAGATCTAATGAAAGATTGGCTACATGTGGTGTGGAATAGACATCCAGAGGCACTGCTGAAACAAAGAGCTATGCATTTTTAAGTCTGAATGGTTCTATTTCAAAAGTTATTCTGTGATATTTCATGCTATAAGGCAATTATGAAGAAGAAAAGTATCTGATTTTTTTTGTTACTCAGAATTAAGTTGCAAGTTATATATTTCTGTGTATAAGAGCAGTGTAGTTTTAATTTTTCAAAAGTTTCAATGCTTAATTTCCTTATTTTTCTCTTAATTGTTTTAAGCCGAAACAGTTCTATTACAAAAGTTATCCTGTGGTAGGCATGCTAAAAGGCAAAAATGTATAAGGAAAGTTTCTAAAATTCTGTTGTTCAGGACAAAGTTTGTTTAAGTTATGTGTTTTCTGGTTAAGTTATATTTTCTGTTTGAATTTGAAAAGATGTTTTATTTTCCAAAATTAATGCAAGTAAAGTAGAGGACTGATATATAAGACAAATAGCATAATAATAGGTGATTTGTCATTTTATTTTCAATTGGGAGCTCAAAATGAGGGCTCATCTTATATTCAGGGTCGTCTTAGAATCGGGGAAAATACGGTATTTATTCAGCCCAAGCCTTTATAATCCAATCCTGACCTATGCGTATGAGAGCACGCAGTATTTTCCCACACTCCATATTTATATGCATTTTATATCTATTATTAAAGAAATCATTGGTAGAATTCAAATAATTGCACATTGGTACACTAAAATAAGTATGCCAATGAAATGATCATGCTAATAACCGGAATGGCCCGTCTATTTCGTGGAACTGATATTCCGATCCAGCGTATTAAATCGTGCACGTGATACGTATTCTTGCCCTTGCACATTGAGCTATACTGACATCGAGATTCTCGAGAATAATCTGTTGGTAATAATCTGGCATTGCCAACATTTTTAATCAAGCAACTTTTGCTGTGAGTTCAGCTGATGTAACCATATCAGAAGTTATCCCCATCATTAACAGTGCTATGCATGAATTGAAGAAACCTGCACCAGTCTCTTCTGGCTTACAAGGTGTGAGGAACGACTTATTGACTGCACTGAAGTGCCGATACCCATCAGTGGAAAGTAATGAATTCTATGCTGTTGCAACTCTCCTTGATCCAAGGTTCAAAGGAAGTGTTTTCCAAAGTAAGGAGCTTTTGCAACAAGCCAAAAGCCAGCTAATTCAGGAGGTAAAAAGCATAAGTGGCACATATCCTGAGGAAAGGAGAGAACTGGTAAGTAGGCTAGCGTAAGCAATTTATCATTTGATTGCTTCTTATTTCATGGTTTATGTAGACATGTTAAAATATTTCCATTTTCTTTCTTATCATAGGCTCCTACATCAGATGTTAAGACGTCGATGCATGGAATATGGTCATTTTATAGTCATATTATGAGCCCTGTACAAACATCTAATCATTGTGCTACTGCTGAGGAAGAAGTGGAAAGGTATTTGCAAGAAGAGCTTCTTCCTCCTGAAAACAATGCCTTGAAATACTGGAAAAGAGTTGTACATCAGTTTTCAGTGCTACCAAAACTGGCTAGGAAGTACCTTTCAGCACCACCCGTAACAGTGAAATCAGAGAGACTGTTCAGCACGGCTGGCATTATATGTGATAAGAAGAGGAATCGGCTTGATCCTGAACGTGTTAAAATGCTCATTTTTTTAAATAAAAAATTAAAGCATTAAAGTTTTTATATGCTTGCAATTGGAGTGTTTAATTCTATAGTGTGGAAAATTAATATTAGAATTCAAAATAGAAAGAAGCTTATGTAAAAAAGGACAAGGCAACATTTAGATTATAGATAAAATTTAGGATTCAAGGTAAAGTTAAGATTTGGATTCGAAATAAGATTTGAGATTCGAGGGTGAATTTAAGATTCGGATTCGAGATTCGGATTCGAGAAAAACTGGATTCGACCCATCTCTAATTATTATTATAAGTATTCTACCGGTGAAGGTAGGTTTAAATGGACATTTAATTCTTCCCACCCCCTAAATTTCACACGATGTCCCTCTTCAGCCCCACATACCTCCTGCCACCTATTATTCCATCCAAGATACCCGTTCTTCTTCTCCCTCTTCCCCGCTTACCCAACGATCTTCCCTCAATCACCTCCTTCAAAACACCATCCCCTTTTATTACCTTTTCCATCCACACCTTCTGCCTTCTCCTAAATTCATCTATCAAATTTCTTTCCTCTCCTACCAATTCTAGCACTTCGTCGTTCGTTTTCTTTTCGACCCACTTTATTTTCTCCATTCTTCTCCACACCCACATTTCAAAAGCCCTAAGTCTATTTTCATCTTCTTTTCGCAAAGCCCACGTTTCCGCCCCATATCGTGCAACGCTCCATATTAAACTTTTCACTAGTCTTTTCTTCACTTCCCTACTCAACGCCCCAGTCATTAGTTCACGCCTACGAGTAAAAGCTTCTTTTGCCAATACAATTCTCCTTCTCACTTCAATACTGCTATACCCTTTTTCTTCCAACACTCTACCCAGATAGCTAAATTGCTCTACCTGCTCTAGCTTCTGACCTCCCACTTTTATCGTTATACTGGCCCTTTTTGTTCTTGAAAACCGCATTACTTTCGTTTTCTTCTGGTTTATCTTCATCCCGTATCTTTCGCACTGTCCCTGCAACGCATCCAGCATTTTTTGCAAGCCACGGGCAGACTGGCATACTAGCGCTTGGTCATCCGCAAACCTCACTGATTTTATCAATTTCCCCCCGACCTTTACTCCAGCCTCCAGCTCATCCCAAGCCTCTCTCACCATTTCCTCCGAATAGATGTTGAAAAGTACCGGCGATAACGGACAGCCCTGCCTAACTCTCCTCCCTATCGTAGCCCAATCCGATTCTCCATCGGCTACTCTCACTTGCGCCTTCTGCGCCATGTATACATTCCGGATCAGTCTCCTGTCTCTCCAGTCTACTCCTATCTTCCGCAATATTTCCATTAACTTGTCCCACCTCACTCTGTCGAATGCCTTTTCGAAATCAACAAAGCACGCGAATACGTCCTGATTGTATTCTAGATTCCTTTCCACTAGTATTCTCATCACTGCAATCGCATCCTGAGTGGCCCTCCCCTTCCGAAATCCAAACTGATCCTCGCCTAGGAATTCGTTTGCTCTCTTTTCCATTCTCCTATTGATGATTCTAAGCACTACCTTTGCCGCATGAGAAATCAAACTTATCGTTCTATAGTCTTCACATTCTTTTGTCACTCTCTTTTTCGGTATAGGTATTAGCACGGTTTTTACAAAATCCTCCGGCCAAGCCCCCTCCTCGTATATTCTACGAACAAGTTCATAAAATCTGTCCCTTCCCCCTCTTCCTAGGTTTTTCAGAAGCTTGGCTGGGATGTTATCTACCCCCACCGCTTTACCTGCCTTCATTTCTCGCAGTGCCTTCTCTATCTCACTATCCAGTATTCCGGGGCCCACGTCATCCTCATCAACGTCCTTTTCCTCTCCTATGTCCAAGTTTATAGGCCTATTTTCACTATCATATAGTTCCTCAACATATTCCCTCCAACGATGCTGGATCTCCTCTGGCTCCATTGCTAAATTTCCCCTTCTGTCTTTGATGCACGGGACCGTTTTCCATTTCTTGATTCCCGATAGCATTCTAACCTTTGAGTACAGACTGCCTATTTCTCCTTCTTTCTGGAGTCTCTCCAGCTCCTTGCATTGCCGGCTCCACCACTTTTCTCTTGCTCTCTTTGTTTCTCTCCTAAGCCTGTTGTTAATCTCCTTATAACGCCTTTTGCCTAGCTCTGTATGTACATTTTTCCATTTCCTTCTTTCCTCGATCCTTTCCATCATTTCTGCTGTTACCCATGGTTTCTTGATCCTCCTAGCGTCTACTGTTCCTATTGTCTTCTCAGCTGCTTCTTTTATGCCCGTCTTTATCATCTCCCATCCTTCATCTATTGTTCCTCTTCCCTCCTCTTCCCTCATGCATCTATCCACAATCTCCTGGTATTCCCTCCTCTTCCCTCCAATCAGTGCTCCTACATCCCACTTTTTTTATTTTCCTTCCTACGTTTAACCTTTTTAGTCTCATCTCACATTTCATCACCACCAAGTTATGGTCGGAGTCGGCATCTGCACCTGGGAAACTATGCGAATTCTTTACGCCATTCCTGAATCTTTGCCTAATCATGATGTAGTCTAGTTGGTACCTTCCATTATCCCCTGCCATTTTCCATGTGTACCTACGCCTAGGGTGGTGTTTAAACCACGTGTTTGTAATCACTAAATTATTCCTTCTACAGAACTCCACTACTTTCTCGCCCCGGTCATTCCTTACACCCAGACCATACTCCCCTACTTCACTTCCGTCCCTCCCTTCCCCTACTACAGCGTTCCAATCTCCCATAATTATTAGGTTCTTCCTGCCCTTTACTTTCCCGATAAATTCTTCCACCTGGTCATATACTTCGTCCACTTCCTCTTCTCTATGCCCCCCTGTTGGCATGTACACCTGTACTACGACTATATTTGCCGGTATCGCTTTGATTTCGATAGCTAGTATTCTATCGCTTACCTGTTCCACATTCAACACCCTTTTTCCTAATGTTGCATTCAATACAACTGCCACTCCCCGCTGGCTCTCTTCCCCTCCACTGTATATAACCCTGTACTTTTCAATCCAGAAGTCCCCCTGGTCTCTCCATCTTACTTCGCTTAATCCCAACAAATCGATCTTTCTCCTCTCCATTTCACGCTTAATATTCTCTAGTTTTCCTGCCCTTAACATAGTCCTAACGTTCCATGTCCCGATCCTTAGCATTGCTGCTCTCTTCTCTGGTTTATTCTTCGGCGCCGCTGCTGTTGCCGCTGCTGCTGTCATTCTTTTCGTGCAAGGATTTCGTGAGATGACGACCGCAGAGTCCTTGCTTACCCTGCTGCCGGGCACGACACCCGTTCCAATAATTTGGTCCCGGGCCCCGTAGTTGCCAGGATTCAATTCTCTATTGTTCAAGTCCATTGTGATCTTGGGAGAGTTTAATTGAGGTGGTTTCCCGTTGCCTGCCTCAATAGTGTTTTTAACGTGACACCATCACTTGTTAGGCCGCCCCACTGGGGTCAGACGCCTTCTCACAGCCGCCTCATTGAGGAACAGATGCTGCGAGTATGGTACGTGGACTACCATTCGTCAGGCTCCTACCCTTCGACCTGACTGGCATGGGTGACCCTACCAGGAGCAATATTAGTTACTCCCGCCAGTGTAGCTCTAGGGGTCACATATAACGCAAAAATACAATGAAGTAGGTATTCTTTATCAAGCAGTTTGTCTCTGAAAATGATTATTGATTATCTAATCTTACCACTAAGCAATGCAAAGTACAGTGAACTCTCGTTAGCACGTTTTTGAAGGGACCCGAAATTCTGAACGTACTAACCAGGAAAACGTGCTAAAGAGGTTTGACCTTCCAGGGAACGTTAAAGATGTAATAATGAGTTGCATAACGTTCAGGGGAATGCTACGTTCGTTTAGTCTATTCTGGTAGATAGCTGCCGTTCATTTATTGTAAAAAACGTTTCACTTCCACTTATTACGCCTTCCAAGAGAATACCTATTAGGTTGACGCGTTATCCATAGTTAATTATGACGATAATAACCAAACAGCACGTTTTGTATGTAATTTTGTATGTAAGTTCAGCATCATAGTTAGCGGAGCCGCCCGGCGATTTTTCTCGTACTTTCCACGTAATTAACATGTCTCAGGATAGATGAATCCGCCGAATGCCCCACACCGCACTCTTTCGCACTTCATGGTTTGCAAATCATGGACAAAAATAAAAGTCGATTATTATGATGAATGCAACGAAAATTATTATATTTTCATATTAACCATGATGAAACTTTTTGTAAACAAATTTTAAAATATATTGTGAGGATTGTCAAAATTCCTCAAAAAAATGAACAAAATGAGCACCTGGCCCAAAAACATTCCACTTTCCGGAGCGTATATGGCTTTACTTGACCACTTGTAACAAAACAAAAATGGAACTTCCCATTTGTTCTCTACTTATATTTAGCACACAAAAACATACGTTAAAAGATGAAACAATAAATTATAAGGGCGAGAAGAATCTGTGTAAAGTGCTTTGTTTCTTAATACTGAGCCCCAATTCTTTGATAGTTGAATCAATTTTTACTAAAGCATTCAGAACACTTTCATCAACGTGACTTGTAACGAACTGTCGCACTGTGTCCATCGCCTCGACGGCTTTAGCAAATGTTGGAGGCGATTTGGGCTCCACCTCGTCATTCTCATCTTCTTCTTCTTCATTTCGAAGTTCCTGCTCACAGACTTCGTCTATTGACATCAATCTACAGATTAAAATATATGACAATGAGATTCACCGTCTCATTCAATCAAATTTTGAAAGACTTCAGAGTATGAAAGTTAATTTTTGGAGTAGTTATTGTAAATTTAATTAATAATTCTCTCAATAAATGATCCCCAGTTGTTAAGTCTCACAAATTCAACCAACCAACCTGCAAACTTCGATGCCATCATCACAAGCAACGTACTTGTCGAAGGACATCCCCTCCCGTTCTCCAAACAGCTGATCCCAGCCTTCAACGGGCTGCTCATCCGCTGTCTCGTCAGTCAACGACGCAGTACGGTCCTCATTTGTGGTGCGAAGAAATCCAGACGCACGGAAGCAATTTATTATGTTCTCGGGTTTGACTAAGTCCCAGGCATACTTCACAAAATGCATCGCTTTTAGGATATTTACTTTTTGACCTGACACTTGAAGGTTGGCCAATCTCTCATTGACAAGTAGTTTCCTGTACTTATGCTTCATGCATCGTATGATACCTTGATCGAGGGGCTGCAAAACACTCGTGCAATTAGGAGGAAAAAACGCCACTTTAACATTTCTTTAGCAACAAAACGTTACGATTTTGTCCACCCATCTTGGCATCCAGTGCTCGCAGGAACTTGTCAAAAATTGTTGTGGTCATCCAGGCATTAGAGTTGCATTCATACGTGCAAGGTAATGTCCGAACATGTTTGAAGCATCTGGAATCAATTTTTCAGATCCACTTTTGTTGCAGCATAGGAGGACATGTCAGCCTCTCCTTACTCATTTTGCCTCCATGACACTTATCTCCTCTAAATGCCAAAGTTTTATCAGGCAGAAGATTGAAAAATAAGCCGGTCTCATCGGCATTAAAAACGTCATTCGGGCTGTAGTTTTTAATGATGCTTGGGAGGGTGACATCTTTCCATGTTTCTCGAACGTTAGTGTCCACGCTGGCTGCCTCGCCTCGAACGCACCTGTAAATTATGCCATGGCGTTTTTTAAATCCTTCAACCCATCCATTCGAAGCCTTAAAATCACTGATGCCCATTTTATCGGCTAAGTACGAGGCCTTTTCACGTAATATTACACCATCTAATGGCACATTGGATGAGCGCGCTTGTTTGAGCCACTTAAGGAGGACATCCTCCAACTCACAAAATTTGCCACCTCGCACTCTTTTCCTGTACTTGCTCGTGCCTTCTTGCGATGTATTCTCAAGTTTTTTTCCTATTTTTCACAATAGAGTTTAATGAAGACAGTGGAATTTTCATTTTGGCAGCTATTTCGACACGCTTCATACGTAGACTTTCGTCCACTTCTCGGAGGAGTTTGAGCTTTTCGATCGTCAATATTTGTCGTTTCAACACACGCTTCTCCATGACTAATTCTTATCACTTGTCACACTTTAATTACTTGTCACACTGTTAATTTCTCGAAGTGTTTACACAGTTTGGCTGCCCAGCGAACATTTATAAAACAAACGAACATCGCAATAAAATCGTCTGCTTGTGGGTGCCAAACGCTGAATGGCCAATTCAAATGTTTGTGAATGCTGCATTTTTACTTCTTCATAAACAATTTTAAACCATAATGTATTTAACAAATTTTATTGTAAACAATGACGATCTTTTTTAATGCGAGAATCAAACCTCTTGAGTGATATTCATCGTCATGTTAACCTATAGGGCGGTTATTTTGCCGGAACGAATTTGGTTTGGTCCTCCTACGAACGTACTAAAGAGGTAACCAAAACGTGCTAACCAGGATTATTTACATGCACTGCGACCCGGACCTGAGGAAATGAACGTGCTAACGAGGAAAACGTGCTATCAAGGAACGTACTAATGAGAGTTCACTGTAAGTGGTAAATTAAGAACCGGAACCGAGAATCGGAACCAAGAACCGAAGTTAAGAACCAAACCGGAACCAAAAAAAGTGGAACCGACCCATCCCTAGTCCTAATCACAGCTGAAAACATAATATGTGGGATGCGGTTTCATCCTCTTCTTCACATCACCTGCGTTTGGGTGAATCTATGAGGTAGATTTGTATGTGCCTCATTTCTGTTTTCTTGAATACAGGCCACAATACTCCCTACCTGTATCCTAGATAACAGTGGATCCGTAGGTGTTTGATTAATAATAAGATGATAATTTTGCTGTGGATGTATGAGAGTCGCAACAACTTTTATTCTTTGCATCATGGCACAATAGAAGCACAAGAACATTGGAGCAGAATAGTGCATTTTAAACAATGCCTGAGTAAAATAATCTCAATTAAGAGGAATTAGAATCCAAGTATTTTTGCTAAATAGCACAGTCTTTGGGATTGGTATTAACAATGAAGAATATTGAATTAAAGGTTTCCATTTAAATTTTGACATTTTGTGTTCATTTCCATGTAGGATTATTGTCTTCTCACTGTTCCAGGCACACAGTATATATTTGCTCCTTTAAAAAATTAGTAAATATGTATTAATAATCTAATGGTTGATTCCCTGATGGATTAAAGATTTGAAGGGAATGATGGAAAGGTTTGTTTGTAGACATCCCGCTGCACATGTAGCATGGTGTGCAGTTTGCCCTGCCTCCTTCCATTGGATTGATTCAGGCTCATTTTGTTTTGCTTTGGTGCAGGATCCATTAAGTTGTCATCCCCTCCGGTGTACCGAGCCTCAGGAGAGACGCACAGTCTCCGCAAGCAGAGAGCGGCTCCAAGCCCCACCCCAACTCCTCCAGCCTCGGCACCTTCCACCTTGCGTCTTGTTCGTTGTCAGTCCACCAACTCCATACCCGATGATGACAACTTGTATTTCATGCGAGGTTTTGCTGAAGATGAAGTGGTATGTACACACCCCTTTGTTATTTTTTTTTCTTTTGATCCTACACTTTCCTCTGTCTGTTCAGTTAAAATTTTAGAATATGTATGCTACTGTTTTGTGCGGCATATTGTTTTTACATGTTTATTTTTGCATTATCTTAGTAAAGGGTAATGTCAAGAGGCACTTGAGTGAAAGGAGGAAATGTTACTATTAAGTCTCTGGAAGTTACCCCCAAGTTACTTGTCTTTAGGTAGGGTCAATATATTATTCGGAGCTTTAGTGTACAGTAATGGATCTATGTTTAAATTGTGGAGAAATTGTGGTCAACACAACCTAAAGAATACTGTGCCATACAGTCAATAATTCCATTCAGTGAATAATTCCATTTCCACCCACGTCGATGTGCTTCCTGTTAACAGAAAGCAATAGATATTGCATAGCCATATTGGAGACTGGACAAACCATTATTCCACATAACAGAAAAAGAGATTAAGTATGTCCTGATGTAAAGAAAATCATTCCAGTGTTATTCTGTGCCAGTTATTAGATGTTAAAATACTATACAAATGATGACCCTATTATTCAACATTACTATGAGCATTTGAATGTAGTTGGGATATGCCTAAGATTAATTAAATGATTAATCACAATTAGACTTACCATGGTATGGAACAGTGTTTTCACTATATTACAAATGAAATATTTTTGAAATCTTTTGTCGATAACTTTGTGCATGTAGGAAGTATAATAATCAAATAGGCCTTGGCAATGATGTTATAAGCATTAACTTACACAGAAATGTTTATTTCCCTGGAATGCTCCCGGAGGAAATGAATTGTTTTAGTAGCATAAAAAATATAAATTTGTACTTAAGCTACAAGTTGTATCTCAGAAGTTAGGTTACATAAAATTTCAGAACCTTACATGTTTTGAACCCTAATAGTGAAAAGGCCTACACTTGATGATACAGTTGAGCACCCGTAATCTCGGAACACCCATAATCCGGCAATTTTGCCTTGGCCAACTACCCGGTACTTTGTGGAAAATGCTGAAACATTTTTAATCGAAACATTGCTTCATAACCTGCTGAGATATTATCCCATTCTTAGCATTAATTTTCCCATTTCGAGAATCTGAATAATTTAAGCATTTTAATTTCTGCTACTTTTTGCACTGGAATTATTCTGCTACTTGAAGTAAACATATAAATTTAAAGACATCACCGAGATGGACTACGACTAATTTACAGATCGGCCACTTTTAATGGCGTGCGCATTTTTGATTGACCACTAGACGTAATTTGATAAAATCATTTGTTATCTGCTCATGTTTCTCCCAAAACATGTCTAATCCATACGGTTGTGGCAACAGCAGAGGAGTGAGGTATCAGTACAAAACGTGAACGATCATGGAAAAGGGAAGATTGTGAAAAAGCTTGATGACGTTGCATCGGTAAAGCATTTGTCTGACACATACTGCATGGGATCTTCAACAATATAACGCATGAAGAAGCTGAAAGAGAAAATCCTTAAAATTGTACTTTCAAAGTGACACACAGAAATGGATGACAGAGAGAAAAACTATGAAAGAACATTTAAGTGCTGATTTAGATCACGTGAATTCGATTGCATTGAAGTGAAGGGATAAGTTACTATTCTATAAGTTACTATATATCCAATTAGAGGAAATGGAATTGGTAAATTTAGATGAAAGGATAGTTAGCGGCCACGATACTCTCACCACTCAACATTCACAGATGATGAAATCATTGAAATGATAATTAATTACAAAAAATCTGAGTGGGGATGAAGATGAAGAGCCTGAAATTGTTGAAGGAAGACTACTATTGATGATGGTCTTTAAAGAATCATTCAGTCCGGTCGCCCACAACATAGTGATGGGCGGCCATTCAGACAACACCCACATGTTGACATCACGCTAAATCAGCTGATAAAAAATCAAGCATGGTAGGAAATAGGTTATGCAAAGCACAGCATAAGAATAATCAAATTTTATACCCTTTTCCAATAATAATATGAAACTTTTACATGTGCAGCATTATGCAAAATGCTTAGATTTAGTTATTTTCACTCACTGCGCAACTTCGATACTTTTAAGTAATAACTTTGTGAATTAAGAAACCATTTCTTTCTCATTATTCTCATTGACTCTTTTGAGATAATGTTCAGTAAATGGCAAAAAAATATATTTTGTTACAAATAATTGACTCCTATCCATGAAAACATTCCGGACATCAAAAATACACCAGTTGCCATGTGTGACCCACAGTCCGGCAAAATCCCTAATCCGGCATCACTTCGGTCCCGACTGTGCCGGATAAAAGATGCTCAACTGTGTCAGAATTGCATTTATATGAAGGCAACATTAGGCATAAATCTAAAGAGAGAGCCTAAATTGTATACGTCTGCAATAACTGAGTGCAAATTCAACTTGGGAGAGCTCTGTGTATAAAAAGAGTATAACGCTTACTGATATGTACAAGAGTACAAGATGATGGGGATGTGTTAGTTTATTCAAAATTATTTTCACAGATGGTGCATTCTTCGTATACATCTTAGCCTAACCATTCTATTCACACAATAATGGTGTTTTCTGCTCACTGGATTAATTGCATTGTTTTAGAGGAGGAGCACTAACAGCACCACTATTTTTACTTTTTATTGGTGTTAGTGCTGCTTTGAAGATAATAAGGCATGTTTTTCTGAAAATGACATCAATTTGATGCAAAACACTTTTTCAAGCATATACTTTGGACGAAAATGTTGCATTAAAATCGGTGTATAATTATTCAAATTATTAGAGAAACCTTTGTTTATTTATGAAGAAATAATTTTGGAGCGTCTTATGGAAGAAGGGAAAATCCATTCTGTAAGGGATTCATTAATGAGCAAGAGGAGAGGTTCTTTCATAGCAGTATCGATAGATATTCATAGATAACCCTTGTATTAAGAGTGCAGTCAGCACAAGAATGAATCAGAGAGTCATTATCAACTTTTTTTATTTGAAGAATCCATGGTTCAAATGATAAAATGATCTATCATTTCCCCACCCATGATATGTGAATAACTTCTTGAGGGCTTCTATAGAGACATTGACCCACTAAAAAACTCTACCTGTTTGGTGTGAATTTATTTTGGAGTTATTGTGAGATAAACAACTTTCACTGTAATGTTTGGGTTGCTGACAAGATTTTCAAATGGCTCAGTCAAATGCAAAATTTGGTTGCTACCTGAAAGACTTGACTTTTTAAATTCTAGTCATGTCAATTTTTGCAATGCCTATCGATGTGGAATTTTTGATTCATTATCCAGGGATGATAGAAATAAAAATATTTTTGTGCCACCATGATATTAACTGAAAGCAGAAACTCAGAACCGAAATCCCAATTTTGTACACGAAATCATTAGATGGAAACATAAAATGAATATTTGTGAAAAAATTAATCTTCTAACCACAACCATTCACTCATAAATCAAAAATTAAAAATCATAAATCAAAAATGCTTTTAGGGGAAGGGAAGGGAGTGGAGGGGGGTTCTCGGAAGGCCTGCTCACTCAGATCCTGTCGCAAGAGTTTCCGTTGGCAGAGTCAGCTGTGTCTCCCCCATTGCGATAAGGTGAAGTAGCTTCGTGGGCTCAGTTTCGATTGGACGAAGTTGAATACGTCAGAGGTTGCACCATGCCCGCTTTTCCTATAGGGTTAAAACATCAGTTTTTCGCCGCTTATAACACGAGAAATAATTGACGGATCAAAAAATGGAAAAATATGGGTCATTTCATTTCACAAACTCTATCAGATTCGCCAATAAAAAAATATGGTAAACGACCCCATTGCTGCATAATGTAAGAATCAAATGGTGATTATCTTTTAGTCATTGACTTCCCTCATGGCAGAGATGTAGAGATATGGCAGTATGTAGAGCATTGAATATGTCCTGATCCATAAATCTCTCCTTCCAGGTTTACTACTCCTGGAACCACAAGAATCAATTCTTCCCAGCTACACCATCGCATAAAAGGTTTGATACAATCCAGTACTTGGATCTTGATCACCCTGAGAGTTCAGGGCTTCAGAAGTCAGTGCCAAAGTCTCCTGACAGATCTCAGGCAAGTGGCATTGTGTACAAAACGGTGGACTTTGTCAAGACAGAGGCGTTCAAGAGGACCAAACAGGAAGTTGAGGAGAAACGGAAGGATTACCCGGCCGGCGCTCACGACTTGTGACCCTTGCACCCCAATTGCGTGTGGGAGTTGGTCGAGTTGCCAGCAAAGTCACTGAACTCATGAAAGGGTCGGAAGGTGAATTGAATCACACACACCTATGTGCCTGTTTTGTCATATCTTGGTGCCATCGAATTCCAGAATCAAGCCCCTCTATTTTACTGCCATACAGAGTAATTTAAAAATATTTATGCCATTGCGAGAACTATCAACTATTTTATTATATACATTTATGTATACACCTTTACATATTTTAATGTCTAGAGCAGTTTTATTCTTAGAGTGCGCAATTTGCATTGGTGTGTGATACTTTGGTACTCTATCATAATTCTTTGCTTTAGTGGTTGAACCTTTTCAACTTGAAATAACTTTGTACATGGCCTCAGGAAATTATTATTTGTAGAGAGATATGCCATAAATTTTACAATGGTAGACATAGTTATCAGTATATAAAGTGTTATATGTTGTCTTTATTATTGTAGTGTTGGTTTTTTGAGCTTTGTCTTCAACTGTTTAGGTCCGACAAAAGGAATGTGATAAAATGCATTTTTATCTTTATGGTGATGTCTAAGAAAAAAATTCATGTGTGATGATTCATGATTATGTTATGAAAAAAATGAATTTTAAACTGTGCATGTATATATATGAAGGCCAGCAATGACATTTTATATGTAATGTTCAAAATGTAACCATATCATTAATTTTAGTTTGTTACTGTTAATTTTGAGAGATGTAAATAAAATAGGTGCTCTGGAAATAGCTTAGCAGTACACCAAAGGACATGTACAGCATACAGAAAATGCATTTTGCGGGTCAGTGGGAGCCTTAACACTAATCGTGAGGAGATATACCTGTCTGGTAATGCTGTCAGCAAATGAAATCAAGTGTTATCGAAGTCATGTGATTTGATTATGTGCTGGGTGCTCTCGAAGTGAATGTCAAGACTTTAGCTGTGCAGTCGGAAGAGGCTTCGAGGAGAATACCCTTGCATCTGATTGGTAGTGGTCACTCAGATGGTGAGAATATTTCCATCATATTTTTTCTGGAGTGTATCTTCTGAAATTCAGTCAGTAACTTATGCTAAAAGATACGACCATTTTCAATTACAAGCACAACAACATGAGTTTGTGATGTATCTTGTGGCTATTATGTGTTGGATTACAAAATATTTGCATGTTTTATTGCATAGCATGTGAAATATCAACCACACAGAACACTAGAATGTTTTCATCATAGAAGCCATATTCTGAAGCATCTAAAAGGTGTGTTGGCAGTGTGGGTGAATTGATCACCGAATGTCTTCTAGTAAATCAACTTATTTACTGAGCAAAGGCCCCCCATCTAATACCACAAGTGGACGGGCATGAAGGTTAGGAAGAAATAGTGAGGACATTTGTCTGCGTGGTCGGCTGAAGACAATTATGTCCATGCATCCCAAAAATATCTGGTGGTCTCATCTTTACCCTTTAAAGACCGTCAACGCTTTTCAGAAATTTTCTATGAAATGAAGATTTCTTGTTCTCTATGAAATAAAGACTTTAATAGCAGTGCCTATATCAATTATATATACTCTTGTTGTGTTTTTCTCAGTGGCTGTAAATGAGTTTCCATTACACCCTCCTCCTCGTTGAGTTAATTATGACATCCCTGGAGAAAATGTGGCTTTTTCCATTTAATTGTATAAAAAAACCCATACTGTTTTTTTGTTAACCTTAGCCAATATTTTATTGTGTCCATGAGTAAATGCCATGTGATTTTCAAGAATGATGCATGATCAGCTGATACGCGTTGTGAAATTTTTAAGTGCTTTATATCAAGTCTACTGATGAATTCCTCTTTCAGAATACTTTTCCACCAATTCTTATATATTCCTGGATTGCTGTAATTACTCTCATTCTATTCCTAAAGTTCGGTTGCTATGCTTACGTGCATATGTAGTTACTTGATTTGGTCCTGGAATTGAGCATATCATTCACATTGAATGTTCAGATTTTATCTTTCTCATATGATTATGAAATCTTATATTTCTTTGTTCTTAAGATTGTTGTACTGAAACTGCCTGAGACATTTCATGCATCTCTCTCATCCTAAATGTGTCGATGTACCAATTTTGCCTTGCTGGTATTGAAATACCATTGATAACAAGAGTCAATTAATTATATTGATCAGCTATTCAAGAATCATTCTCAAAAGATTTTAGATGCATGCTATTGATAAAATACTCAAATGTGTTAATATAATTAGCAAAGATATTTGGTTTGAATTATTAAGTGTGATTATTACAGTATAAGTTACCGTATTTACTGGCATAGAAGACGTAGTTTATTTAATAATGAAGTGCACCAAAAATCTCCCTGCATTTCAAATGCATAGCCACTCTAAGTAACACACTTGTTCTCATAGTTTATGAGGGTTATTGGCTTGTTTCCAGTAAACTGAATTCCAATTATCTTCCCATTCATCATGCCATTCAGAGAAAGGTGGCTGTCATATGGAGGCATCGCGAGACAGATGCTTGGTATCCAAATGACGCAATTATTTTGTGATACTAATGAGGGAAAACGGGAAAAGTGTCATGGTTTTCTTCCACAAAGGCCTGGGTTTGCTAAAAAAAAATAACTATAGAATTTTACTCTGTACAAATCCTTTGTAGAACACTTGCGTTAACAATAGTGGTTGCTGAGTGAGTTGAGGCTCTGTATCAGTCAGTCACTCAAGATCAAGGTACTCAAGATACCAGTCAGTCCCTCAAGATACTGAATGGGTTCGAGTCGAATTAGGGGCAATTTTTCTTTTCAAATATTCAACGGGATTACTGTAAAATGCCCAATCCCATACATTTGTAGTAGTAGCAACAATATTTTTTTTATTTTCACACTGCTGGATTTTCAATCAACTTCCTTGGGAGACTTTTGAAGCAAATTTCAGTAATATGTATATGTTTGGCTGAAAAGAGGTTTCACATGCCCACAGGCCTGATTTTGGTTAGATTTTGAAAATACAAGGATATGTCTGTGAATAGGATGGGTGTCTATTGATTGTGGAACTTTCTCAACCGATTATTACTTTTTAATAGCCTGTGATGTTTGCCCTTAAAATTTCCCAGGAGCTGTACTTGGATAATGACTTTGTGTATTTTTCATTCAATAGTGAACATGATATTGGCAGAAAAGAGATAGCTACTGTCGCAAAGGTTATGTTGAAATATAGAATCCCAAGATTTGCTTCAAAGGGGGTTGATGAAAAAATTAAAAAAAATTGTTTTTGCAGCTGTAAATGTATGAGATTGGGCATTTGCAGTGATTCAGTTAAATATTCGAAATGAAAACTTTTTTTCCCACTATTGGGACAGGAATCTACACTATCTTGAGGATCTGACTGGTACAGTGCCTCCACTCACTTGGCCATGGCTATTGTTGATGTTAGCATGCCCGACAAAGGATTTATATGAAGGAAAATTCTATAGTTGCATTTTTTTTCGCAAACCTGGGCCTATGTGGAAGAAAGCCCTGACTTTTTCCCCGAATTCCCTCTATAGTTTCAGAAAATAATTGCGTCATTTTTATCACGAACATCAGTCTTGTGATGTGTCCTTGTCAGTTTTACAGTTATCAACATTGTTAGTAATTGAAGAGTCATTCAGTTTTTCAGTGTATATGTGGTCAAAGCCATTGTGCATCTTATGAGTGTCTAATATGCCAAAAATATGGTAATTAATAGGTCAGAACTGTTTGTTTCAGTTTTTAAGGAAAGAACTGGTAATGCGCTACTTGTCATTGAATTATTTGGTGGTGATGAATTTGCTATGAACAACAGTAATTTGTTGTTACATTTTATCCTTAATGTCTTCAACAATGCTGTTCTAAATCATTTTCTCTCGCATTTAAGATTCTTCTGTCCTCAAATTTTCCTCAGGATTATCCTAATGCACAATGTTTATTGAGCATAGCATGTTTCACTCAAGGTTCATTATCTTTTGATGATAATATTTCAAGTAATTGTTTTTGGGATCTTGGATGTAGTCTGCCATGTTTAAATGTTAGCTTATTTCTTGAGTGACTTTTTGTATATACTTTTCTTTAAAAAAACATTGTACAAAATATTACCTTTCTAATATTTTTAACAATTTTTAGCCCACAGTACGTACGTTTCTTTACAATGATGTAGCTGCTACTGTGGCATTCCAGTTTTTGGTATATACACTTCTGTAAATAATTTTATCTGACAGTCTCTTCAAATATGTTTATATTTAGATGCCAAATTTGAGATGTTTGAAAACTCTTATTTTCTCTGAAGGTCTCCATTCAATTGGATACATATATATATATATATATACACACATGAACATCGAATATTTGAGATGTTTGAAACTTTTATTGTTATAGCTATATTTGCAATAAAACTCATTAATTTTTTAAAACTAAATTTTATTTAGTTACATGTGTACCCAGGGGCATCTTAAGGATCACACAAGCATGTGAACCACATGGTAATCCCATACAATTGAAATATATATGATATTGTGTGATGAAAACATGATTTCTGTACAAATTGAAGGACCACAAACTAGCCGCGAGAACCTTAACGGCATTATCTGCTGCAATTGCACATTAGCAAAATTCCACAGAGAAAAAAATCATTCGCTTTGACCGGGATTCGAACCTGGATCCCCTGATTTCTGGCTAGGTGCTTTAACCAGTTAAGCTATCGAGGTATCATGTTTCCATGAGGAATATTAGAGGCCTTAAAGGAAGAAAATGTTTTCGAACTGATAGACATATTATGCCACAAAGCAGTCAATGCCATATGCATGGCGCCACTGTCCAAGAGGTTAAGGCTGAACTTTAAACACTAAGGTGTTTTCAATGTAACAAATTGAAGGACTGTGGGATAATATGTCTAGCAGTTTGAAAACCTCTAGTTCCTCTAAGGCCTCTAATATTCCACAGGAAAGATGACGCCTTGGTAGCTTAACTGGTTATAGCACATGGCCGGAAATCAGGGGATCTGGGTTCGAACCCTGGTCAAGGTGAATGATTTTTTTCTCTATGGAATTTTGCTATGATTTATGTATGTTGAGAACGTGTTTGTGTTTACCCGCTCCCTTTCTGTTTTCATCGGAATCACATGCCACGCCCACTGATCACAATCCTGTTGTGGACTACTAAGTTGGGCATATTTCATAGCTAGTGCTTCAAAGGGGCAATGCTGTTAATACCTCTGGTGCAGGTGAGAACAAATCGGGTGTGATCGCAGTGCCCTCTTCTAATGCAGTCTCTAATAGTTCTTCTCAAATCCCAAAGATAGCAGCATGTCTCATGTAGTCCTTTGCGGCAACAAGCTCAAGGTTCCTACACTGGAATAGTTTATTGAGCACCCGCATGTCACAGTATGGTCAGTTGGAGGTCTAAAATAATAATAAATTATAAAGGTCTACAACTAATTATGTATTTGGTTACAAAGTAGATGTGCTTTCGGCTGGTATATTTGAAAACATTAGTTAATGCAACAATTAAAGTGTTGACTGGCCTTTGATAGAATGGGAACACAATGCAGGTTATCTGGGCTCCCATTAACACACTGACCGACTGAGGAGCAACTTACACAATGGATTTTTTAAATCTATTGTCAGCTCTGCGTGAACACCCAAAGATTATATGCAGGTGACACCAAGCTGTGTGTACCCTTGTATCTGAAAGTGTGGAGCTATAGGAGTTCAACCAAGTGATGTCTCTCACTGCATCCCACATACTAGCTGTGTTTTCTAGGTGTGGCCTAATCAGTGAAATGTAACATTGCTCTTTTGTCTTCTCATCACATTTGCTTGGTATTATTTTTTATTGAGATTGGGACTTGGGGGGTAGGAAGAGGTGTCGGCATACTGTCTGTAGGCTCTGGCAACATAGTTGAGACGGGACAAATATGAAATTCTTAACTTACTCAAAACCCAAATTAAACCTCACCTCTGTAACCCGTGGCTCTAAAAACAAACTCAATCTATACAAATGGATATCACAAGTTCCACCAGCCAAGTGTTTCCTCGTGTCCCTGACTTGCAGCCAAGTGCAGGTTCAAAAATGACCAAGACTTGTTCAAAGATGTGGAATAGGAAACTACCATGCAAAGGGCCACTCCAGAAGAAAGTTCTTGTGCTTTCCCGGCCTATTAACTGGGTAAATTCTTCTCGGATATTCATCTGGGTTGGATTCTCCATCTCCACCGACGTTTCGATGACCGACTCGCTTATCATCTTTCAGGGCAATCTACTGTCGTGGAAAAAAGTCATGACACTCGAGTTTACAAGTCAATGACAGTTCTACGCGTAGTCCCACATGAAAACAAGTTATATCAAAAATTAGAAAATTTAATTCTGCGTTTAACTGTGGAAAGTGAAAATTTTTATTTTAACTTGTTAAAATTTTATTGTCTGTGAAACAAAAAAGTGCCGGTTTTTTCACCGTTTTAAACAGAATGCTCACTTTAAGAATGCATAACTTTTAAAGTATTCATTGGATCGTAATCAAACTTCAATACAACATAAAGGAACTTGTTGCTAAGATATGTACAAAGTTTTAAGATAATCGAAGTTTAAATAAAATTGTTCTTGTAAATTTTGTGAAACAACTTTTTCTCAGTACTGCATGGTCATATCGATACGAATCTTGTCCTGTCATGGAGCTTATGGTAATACAAGGCTAATCGGTTCTCGATATTTAGAATTTATTTAGTTGTTTATTTTATGTGCGCTTACATTTAATTCGGTGTTTCCAACAACAAGAAGAGTGAAGCGAGCGGGAGGAAGCGGACGCATGGCCTGGGAATTCCGTGCGACGTTGCCACGTTCGACACCATCCCCGCGCTCCATGTGTAGAATCCATACATTTTTGTTGCATTGTAACTTAAAAAGATTTTCTTTCATTGCAGTGGCACATCTCTTCACGATCTTCCAACACACTCGGACACTTTATGATAGACCGGATACCTCTTATCATTAATCTTTTCACTCTCGCTTCTAAAAAAACAAATCGCACTAGCAACCATGGCAAACTCGCCCTCCGTCAATGGTTTAGCAGGCGTACTGTCAGATGTTAATCCAAAGAAAATCGGCGACAGAATGAGTGTGGGGTCAGACATACAAATACAAATGATTCATCGCTGAGACAAAGCGGGTCATTCGGCCTCGCCATCAGCACAATGTAAGCATCACAATGTAATTTAATGACAACAGCTTATTATCTAGCAACCCAATTTTAAACCTGTCATTGGAGGTCCAAAGCCCTCATGAGAAAAGGAGATGGAAAGGAGTTAATTTTCTTTCGAAAGAAAAGAATCCTACCTTTTTAAGTTACAATGCAACAAATGGTGGCCGATGGCAACAGAGGTGTCGAACGCGGCAACATCGCACGGAATTCCCAGGCCATGCGTCCGCTTCCTCCCGCTCGCTTCACTCTTCTTGTTGTTGGAAACACCGAATTAAATGTAAGCGCACATAAAATAAACAACTAAATAAATTCTAAATATCGAGAACCGATTAGCCTTGTATTACCATAAGCTCCATGACAGGACAAGATTCGTATCGATATGACCACGCAGTACTGAGAAAAAGTTGTTTCACAAAATTTACAAGAACAATTTTATTTAAACTTCGATTATCTTAAAACTTTGTACATATCTTAGCAACAAGTTCCTTTATGTTGTATTGAAGTTTGATTACGATCCAATGAATACTTTAAAAGTTATGCATTCTTAAAGTGAGCATTCTGTTTAAAACGGTGAAAAAACCGGCACTTTTTTGTTTCACAGACAATAAAATTTTAACAAGTTAAAATAAAAATTTTCACTTTCCACAGTTAAACGCAGAATTAAATTTTCTAATTTTTGATATAACTTGTTTTCATGTGGGACTACGCGTAGAACTGTCGTTGACTTGTAAACTCGAGTGTCATGACTTTTTTCCACGACAGTAGATTGCCCTGAAAGACGATAAGCGAGTCGGTCATCGAAACGTCGACGGAGATGGAGAATCCAACCCCCAGATGAAGACCCGAGAAGAATTTACTCAGTCAATTCCAGAAGTACAGGTCGTTAGGCATTTCAAAATGCATTCTTTTCCGGCCTCCCCGACATAAGTTTACTTCGGTTTTTGCATGCTTGTTTTGCTATTTTTATCTTATTTAATTATGAATTAATTTTGTTTAATTCAAATTTAATTGTTAAGTTTAGACAAGAATACTATTACTAATCCTTTTTATGCATGATATCTAATGCAATAATTTTGTGTAGTTGTTGATGTACATGTAGAATTTCCTGGGGCACTTTTGGTGGCATTACTCCTGCTTTTCGTGTTTGAAGACGGAGGAGTTTCATTCACGAGCACACAACTCTGCGTGTCACAACACCGCATCTCCCATGCCATTGAAATATCTCGCAGGATATTATGGTGATAATTTAGGCATCGTTCCTCTTATCCGTCCCATTCACTCTGTCCGCCTATCCGTCTGCCTCCTATCTGGAAGAGTAAGCTGTCCCGCGCTTGGCTAGCGTCAGTTGATAAGCGTCTATTGCCGTCGTGCCGATGGGTAGGAATGAGCACGCGTTATATGAGAAAATTGATTGGCAAGCCAGGATTGACGGCCGTCGAGGACTCCAGCGTGAGCGCAAAAAACCTTCCGAAGGCTCCCAAACAGCGCTTTGCCGCGATATTCGACTCGAAGCCTATCTCGGTTCGTTCGAGAGTGCAACGGTTTCCTAGATATCTCCACCTGGCACAGTAAGCGCGGTAATGGGAACGCGAGGAATTAATGGCCAGCCCCCTGCAACTTCCCAAAAAAACCGGGCCCCTTAATGTCCGTTTAGTTCCAGTACTGGCCGTCGAGCGCTACTGGTACTTTCGTCCTACTCCTACAAGGGACCTTATGGGAAGGTCTCCTATTTATCTGCCGAGAAACGTATTAAGTGTGATTTATGGTTTAATTCCTGCTCGCGTCGAAGAAAAACCATAATGCTGAAGCAAGCACCTGAATATTTACCGAATTTAGGAATCTTTTGTCCTATCAGTGCTACTTACTAACATAACTTTACACAAATCAAGTACAATTTCTTTCCATCCAACATGTTAAATTTGACCTGGTTCTATTCCACAATTGTAAAAGTGTGTAATTTAATAAAGTTCCTCATTGAAAATGCATAAAACTAAAGTATTCCACACCGTGACGCGTGTGACATCCTCAAATATTTTTCCAATCTGAGACCGAAAGGGAAATACCAACTCCATGATACGTTTTCTCTACTATCGGCAACGTACCTTTGTGATGCACACTAATCGCGAGGATAAAATTTGCGTAGTAATTTTCTACTTCTCTTCGATATTGTAGTAGTATAGGGCTTATCCTGAAGTATATATATGTATACTTCAGGATAAGCCTTCGGATCCCTTGATTACACTGCATGAAATCAAAAAATATGTAAAAACAAAGAAGACTTGAGGAAATCTCTTAAGGAAAAACTGAGGGCTGTGGCTGGAAACGGGTAAAGAGATGTCGAAGATATCATCATTGAACATGAATACACCTACATCTACATAATACCCAGCGAGCCAACATATAGGTGTGTGGCAGGGGGTGAATCCTCACCAAACATGCACTACATATCATGCATAAAAAAAGGATTAGTATTTATATACTGTTCTAAACTACACTATTTAAAAAAAAGATAAAAATACCTAAGCAAACATGCAGAAACAGTTTGGCAATCAATTTCTCTAATTTTGTGATTATGGTCCAGTCTACCATAGTAAGTTGGGGTCCGCAAAATATTTTTAACATCATCACTGAAAATATGGCCTTGGAATTTGTTTAAGAGATTATGTATAAATTTTAACTTGCGATCTGACAATGATTCCCAATTTAAATCATTTAATAGACTGGTTACGCTAATAAGGTTATCGTACCCTCCCTTTACAAATCTTGCCGTTCTTCGCAGCACATGTTCAAGTTCATTATTTAGACCGATTTCGTAGAAATCCCATACATTGGCAGCATATTCTAAATGATGCCTAACAAGGGAAATGTAGCTAATTTCTCGTACCTGATCGTCACATTTACCCAGTACTCTTTTGACGAATCCCAGTTTACGATTCGTTTGACCCATTATTTCACGTATGTGTTTACCCCAGGAAAGATCATATGTTAGTCTTATTCCAAGATATTTAATGGATTCCCCGTTTGTTAATTCATTAATACTTATTTTGTAAATGCTAGGAGGAGAGCTATTCTTTTTCCAAAAATTCATTACTAGACATTATTTAAAGTTTAATTCTGACTGCCATGTTTCACACAATTTTAAATTGCTTGTAGGTCATCATTTAAATATTCTTTATCGTTTGGGCATGGAATTTCCCTGTACACTACGGCTTCATCGGCAAATAGACGAACTTACTTTTTATCACCTTATTGATATCATTAACTAAGCGCTCCCTGAAGTAGTTCAATGTATAATTTATCACGTAAGCCATTATGTTTCAAAGCAAATGTTTAAGTATTCACGTTGTGCAGTTTTCCACTCAGAATTTCTAAAGCCACTGGAAAATTCGGTGCAACCAGTGGGTAAACTAGTTGAGCTAAAACTAAAGGCGCTCTTTTGCACCAACATTTAAATTTATTTCGTTTCATACGTTCTGCGGAACACGTTTTAATTATAAATTGTATGAAAGCAAATGTTTTTGAACTTGCTATAAGTGATATCCTCCAAAAAAATCATTTGTTTTTTTTTCTTGATCAAAACATTGCTAAGACGTTATGGCCTTCATAATCCATCGTTATGTTAGCATGCGAATGAGGCAATTTGCAAACACGTAATTCTGAGGCTAACATAGAATATTCAATTAAGAAAAAATTTCCAGATTTTCTATGGCGTAAATTTTTGTGAGAAACAATGCACAAAGTGCTTGATTTACTAATATTTATTCAATTCTGCAACCCAATATTCAGTCTCTCGAGAGGAAATCCATAAAGAAACTTTAAGGTTATCTCCCAATAAATAATGTTTCATTGAATACGAGTGGTGGGATTTTGATTGTAATTTTTAGACAGCAAGAGGGAAATTGTTTGATGTGGTTTTTCCGAGACATAATCGTATCTCTCTCAATTGAAAGGGGAGAATCGGAACCAAACGAAGACGAAGACAGTTCCATCAATTGGCATGGTCATGGCGCCAGGTTTTTGGTATGCGCGTGGGATAGTTTTTATCGAATATCTTCAAAAAGGAAGAGTAATCAACGGCGAGTATTATGCAAACTTATGGCAACGTTTGAGTAACTAAATCAAGAAAAAATGGCCGTATTTATCGAAAAAGAAAGTTGTCTTGCATTAAGACAATGCATCAGTTCACACATCCGTTATCGCGGTGGCCAAAATAAACGATTTAAAGTTCAATTTGCTTTCTCACGTACCTTATTCATCAGAATAAGCCCTTCAGATTATTTTCTGTTTCCAAACTTGATAAAATGGCTCAGTGGTAAAAGATATTCCAACAATGAAAAGGTGGAGTCTGCAGTTGATTTGATGAGGCCATTTTGAAAGGTTTAACGGTTCCACAAAGTGAAGCCTAGCAATTTGTTATATATTCTACGGTTCTCACTACAAACAGGGTATCGAAGCTATTGAACATCGCTGGGAAAAGTGTATTGGCCTAAAAAGTAGACTATGTTGAGAATATAATATTAAATATATTTTTCCCCTTTTTTGTTTTCTGCATAGGTCGAGTACTTCTGTGACCACCCTCATACTGAACAATCTCTGTCAAATCGGGAATCGGATCCAAGCTCTCAAGATATAATAATATAATTCAACACCTTTAGGCACCAAACTGTATCAATCACACCGTTGGTGGTGGGAATTATTGTGGGAGTCTCAATTTTGCGTCTCGAGAGAAATAGTCCGTCTTGAAGATAAAGAAAACGCAGAACTGAAATTCAACATCAAAAGAGTCATCGGAAGCGAAATCTGAGTCGTAAGATAAATCATTGAATGCGGAATTACAGTGTTGTTTTTTTCTGCCTTCACGATGGGAATATTTTACAGAATTAAGATCTAGGTTGTGTCCTTCATTGAGTAGTTCGTCTCTCTGCAATGTTTATCTTTCGCTGATTTCAGGCGAGAAAGGGTACCATCTAGTTATCTAGACATTAATATTGTGTTCTATTGATAAAGGGCCTTTATGAAAAATTTAGAAGCCAGTTTGATGCAAATTATGCTCAGGCCGATTCCTTACAACCTCTGATTAATATAACGGAAAAATAGAACTTGAACTATACGTTCATTCCTGGAAAATATTAATGAGGGATTCGGTCGAACTACAATTCGATCTGAAGTGATATAACGAAAAGCAAATGGATGCATTTTTGATGCAGTGACATTATTTGATAAATATAGTTATTTTCCAGTAAATTGTGTTGCCTTCATTAAGTGTCCTTTAAATGCTACAGCCACTGACATATTCCACTTTTTCTCAGGCAGGAGGAGAGGCATTCAATAGGAAAAGGAGAATTCTATTCTCCTTTTCCTATTGAATGTATATTTGAAGTCTATCCTTGTAGTTGCAAATGTCTTGAGAGCTATCACATATTTTTGTGAGTTTGATGAAGACAGCAGGATTAGAGCGATAGTTGCAGTGCAGTAGAGTCGCTATACGAAAAGGATGAGTAGAATTGGAATAGGTAGCCTAGTTAATTAAAGTACCTTTAGAAAAGTGTTCTTAACTCTAGTTACCCATGCTGGCTTCTCCTTATTATTCCTAATACAGTGTATACCGCATTCAAATCAATTGAGCGCTTAACCAAGTAATAAAAAAATTATATTCATTTGCAGGTGTATATCATTTAGTTCAACGTTCGAATAGTGCGTTGCAACTTATCTTTCGGGGAACATGCTGGCTCTGTGGGTTGAGCATTGGGCTGATAGCTAGAGGTTCTGGGTTCAAATCCCGAGGGAGGCCTTTGAACGAGTACCAGAAAACCCAAGTGGGATAATTTGCTGGTGACCAGATATTTCTGGGAACCCACAGACGGCACAGAGAAAGGAACTGGCCCCTCCTATCCTGATGTGTGAATTTCACACGCCGCGATGCTTCGTCAGTCAGTTGGTCTCAACAACCAGACCAACCCTCGGGCTAAACACAACGAACAGACGAAGATTTGAGGAGCATGTATCTAGTGCGGAGTAACCAACGACGGACGAAGCAAGAAATAAATAGTTAGTAGAATAGCCCAGGCAAAGAGGGCATTCCATCAAAAGAAGAATCTACTTATAGCTGGAAATACAAGCGTAGAAATAAGAAAACAATTCATTAGAAGGTACATCTGGAGCATGTTTCTTTACGGCATTGAGGCATGGACGATGACAGCAGCGGTGAAGAAAAGGGTGGAAGCATTCGAAATTTGGTGCTACAGAAGAATGATGAAGATGAAATTGATCGACCGGGTAAGTAACGAGGAAGTCCTAAGAAGAGTGGGAGAAAAGAGATGTCTGTTTAAAACTCTAAAAAGAAGACGGGACAATTTAATGTTTAGACAAGATGACCTGCTGAAGGCAATCGTCGAAAGAAAAGTGAACGGGAAGAACGGCAAAGGAAGGCCTCATATATAATATGTATGGAACAGGTAGTGAAAGATGTGAAAGAGAAGAGTTGGTCCACGTTTAATGGATTCCACGTTTGTTATTTCATCATTATTTTTCCAAAAATTCATTACCACACATTTAAAAAAATTTAATTCTTACTGCTATTTATCACACCATTTTTCAATAGCTTGTAGGTCATCATTGCGTTAATATGAAGAGGTTGGCCGATGGAAGAATCGAGTGGAGGGCTGCGTCAAACCAATCCTAGGATTGTTGACCGATGATGATGATGAAGTACCTAGTACACACCTATTTATGAGTCATCTTCTGCCCCACTCCCTCAAGAAGGCTAGGTTATCCCACAATAGTGGTCCACGAAATTGGCTACCGCACAATTTGACTAATTTTTGGCTTATGACATCAACACCTAAACATTGGGAAAATAATCCAAAATAGGGAAAACAGAGCGAATATGAACTCCTTCAGCGTCAATTACAGGAACTATATTGTTAAATTCACATTGATCGATAGTTTTGTCATTGCTAAAATATTACCAATAGTAGTTTTGGGTTTGGGTGTGCCGACGTATGTTGTTATTTACGCCTTCATAATCATCCTACCGATGTATGTTCATTGACCTCCCTTATACAAAAACATTACCCTTAACCTTTTTCCTTTAGGGGTCGTGTTGGCCGCGTGAGTAAAGCGCTGAGCTATCGACCTGAATGTTTCTATCCCGGGCATAAGTATCTCTGGATACCCCCACCTAAAATCCTCATGATTCGATTTTCTGCATCTTCGTAACTTCGTAAAAAATGTCGCAGGTCGCCCAGGGAAAGGAACTGGCCCCCCAACCCTGAAGGTGTGAATGTCACACGCCAATGGCTCTTAATAAGGGGTGAGCTCTACTTTTGTTGGAAAAAAAAACGGGATGAACACTAATTTTTTAATAGTTTTTCAGCAATAGATGTGCTTAAAAAGGAATGCTGTGTAAGAAAAAATATGGTAAATAATTATGCATGAATAGAAGAATAAGAATGAACTCAATGAAGAAGGATAAAATAAAAATATTTAGCGTGTAAAAAGGTGGCTCTTATAAAAAATGGTTGATGGAAACTATTTAATGACGCATTCCTGGGTAAAAGTAATATATAAGAAGTGATTTTATAGTCAAAGTTACTAAACTAGATATCTTCAAGTAGGCCAAATCCATTTAAATTGAGGATAGGGTGGAATCACCGCCTTTCTTCACCTTGGGGAGCGATATGAAAGTTCCACTTTCTTGGGAATCGCTGCACTCAGGCTTGATAAAAGGGATTTCGCGGTGAGCACGGCACTACTTATAGGCTCTCCCGACGGCTCCGACTCCATTACACCCGTGAATTTCGACCTCAGTTGCACATTGGCCAATGCTAGGGGCGAGTGCTGGGGACACCGGACATATTACAGAGGGTTACCCATTGCAGTCCAAGCACCAGGGAGTGTGTGTGTGTGTTAATATAGTGTCCGTGCCAAGTACCGACAGGTGTGACATCTGTGAATGAAATACTGGAGAATACGCAGATCTTCGTTCAGTTGTTACATAGGTATGGTCAAGGGTTACGCATGAAAAGTTAAGGATCACTGATGGCAAGTAGATACGTAGTCTAATAAAAAAACAGGAATTTTCGTTTTTCTTAAGGAATATTTATTTCTTAATCAGCATCAATTTTGTCCCCTTCAAATTATCCCTCTCAGGTATAATACACTTGTGCCAGCGTTTTTTCCAATCTTAAGAGCACTTCTGAAACTCACTTTTCGTATTCACCAAAAAATCACGAACCAGCAGTTAGATGTGAGCAGTAGCATTATCGTGGTGCAATTTCCACGAGTTGTTTGGACGCAATTCTGGGCGTTTTCGTCGGTTTGCTTCAAGAGAATGGCGCATAACTTCCAGGTAGTATTAGCATAACTTCCAGGTTTTAAATATCTTGGTAATAAGGCTGACACATGATCTTTCCTGGGGTAAACACATATGTGAAATAATGGGTCAAGCTAATCGTTAACTGGGATTCATCAAAAGATTACTGGGTAAATGTGACGACCATGTACGAGAAATCAGCTACTTTTCCCTTGTTAGACCTCATTTGGAATATGCTGCCAGTGTATGGGATCCCTACGAAATCGGTCTAAATAACGAACGTGTGCAGCGAAGATCGGCAAGATTTGTAAAGGGACGATACGATAACCATACTAACGTAACCAGTCTATTAAATGAATTAAAATGGGAATCATTGTCAGATTGCAGGTTGAAATTTAGACTTACTCTCTTAAATAAATTCCAAGAGAATATTTTCAGTGATGATGATAAAAATATATTGCGAACCCCAACTTACTATGACCATAGTTACAAAATTAGAGCAATTGCTTGTCGAACTGACAGATTCAAAATGCCCTTTTTTCCTCGTACAATTAGGGATATGATTAGCGGTAAATATGTCCAATGCGAGTGAATCAATCCATAGCATAGGCAGTTGCATGTTGTTATAAGGACTTGAAGGTAACCCAACTAACAGCATGTTTTTGCATACTTACTTTGCTATTTTTATCTTTTTAAATAGTGAAGTTTAGACTAATATATTAATATTAATCCAATTTTACGGATGATATGTAGTGCATGTTTGGTGAGAATTCACCCCCTGCCACACACCTTTATGGTGGCTTGCAGGGTATTATGTAGATGTAGATGTAGTATTGCTTATTGGCCGTACGATCATGTGACAGGAACTCATGATGCCATACGCCGTCGAAATTGAAGAAAACAGTGAGAAGTTATGCCCGTTATTTTTTTTATCACACCACGTATGTATTGAGTAAAAATGGTTACTCAACTTGCATTTTCCGGATTTTTCAACCAAAAATGGTCGTCTTTCACCATAAGATTTGTATATAACCATCGTAAGATTGTTTTTAAAGTTTGATAAATAAAAACGCCATTATTACTCGATATGTTTGGAAAATTGCCCTAAAAGATGACGGTAGGATGGCATACGAATTATGAATTGCATGACGCACGGCCATGTGAGAAAATGGTACAGTCTTTCGAAGCTAAAAGTACGTTATGTTTGGATCTTGAAGATACTGCGGCAACAATTGAATCGGTATTCGGATATACTTTTCTAATTCCATTCTTTTTGATTCGATGGATTATGTTAAAACATACCCGATGTAAAAACATTTGCACTTTCTTAGCAAGAGGGTAATGATTATGATTAACAAACACCTCTCCATGCAGCTTCTAATATATTTACATTTTTAGCGATACTATAATCAATAATGGGAGCGTTTAATCGGAACCGAAACGGCTATTTCGTACATGAAACCGTTAGATGGAAATGAAAAATGAATTTTAGTGAAAAAACTATTCTTCTAACCAGAGCCATTCTCTCATAAATCCAAATTTAATTAAGCAAAGATGGCGCCCACCGAACAAGCTGCTTTGAGGATATCTACGTCATCCACCTCCCCTCCTTATCTGTTTTTAGGGAAAGGGAAGGGAGTGGAGGGGGGTGATGGAAGGTCTGCTCGCACATATACTATCGTATTCACTTCCATTGGCAGAATCATCTGTGTCCCCCATTGTGATAAGGCAAAGAAGCTTCACGACCTCAGTTGTGATTGGACGAATCCGATGATGTATGTACAAGTCCTTAGCACGCCCACTTCTCCGAAAGAGTTAAAACATCTTCTTTTTTGCCGCTTATACCAAGAGATGGGTAAATTACCGTAATTTTCAATTGAAGTAAATTACCGTGGTAAATTAGGGTAATTTTAGAAAATTACCGTAATTTTACGGTAGCGAAATCAAATAGCATTGAGATATAAATGCCGACGCTTATATCAAATATATCACGACGTTTATCTATTATTACACATTAAAGAAATGAAAACGAAGTTGGCTTCAACACGTAATTTGCCTCTCTTTTGTCACACTATGAGAAATTTTAGTTCCAAAGGCATACCTACCTCGGCGCAATGTGCATTTGTTATTTTACTCTGAATTAATTGGAATTAATCATGGACACAATGTAAACAAAATCGTTTAAGCTTCTTAATTTATAATATTGCCCATTACAATGGTTTCTTCGTGAGGAAGAACTTTTCTGAAAATTAACGTTTATTACGGTAATTTTCAGGAGTGTTGGTAATTTACGGAAAATACCACGGTAATTTACGAAAATTACCGCGGTAATTTACCAAGTTGCCCATCTCTACTTATACCTACCTCGAGAACTAATTGACGGTTCGAAGAACGAAAAATACAGCCCTTTTTATTTTATAAAGTCTATCAGATTCGGCAATAAAAAAATTTAGTGAAGAGAGATAAATGCCTATATATTTTGAATTAATAATCATGCTATTCATTGATACACTCGTATTTATACTATTGGATATATTTTCAGCTATTCGTATCTCTAATTGTACGAGGAAAGAAGGAAATTTTGATTCTGTCGGTTCGTCAATCAATTTCTCTAATTTTTGCAACATATTCCAGTGTACCATATGGTACTATACTATAGAATAAGTTGGATTTCGCAAAATATTTTTAACGTCCTCAGTAAAAATATTATCTTGGAATTTATTTAGGAGATTAAGTCTAAATCCCAACCTACGGTCTGATAATGATTCCCATTTTAGCTCATCTAATAGCCTGGAAACTAACCAGGAACTGTCCAATAACACACTATTATTGCCAGAGGACCATAATGATATGTAATGTGGATAACTACTCCGGGATAGATATAAATGATTCCTGGAAGTATTATTTCTATCCTGTAATTGCATGCGAAATAATTTACATCGATGCCTGTTAGATTTATTTCCATTGTTTCTAAAGAGGAATCTAAAATATTGAGTATATGACGTAATAATGAATGTGAATATGCTTAAATACGGGACAAACTCGCAATATTGTACTTCAGTTCGACAGATAACCATTCCAATATCTTATTGCATCAGATTTGTTCTCATGATTCACCTACTCTTTCTCTTTGCTACTTTACTGCTTTCCGAAACAATTAATTTCTCTGCGTCCAGTCTTTAATGATTGCAATATAAATTCCACGACGCCTTCCTCATTGTCAGCAATCACTGGGTCATGTGCTTATTGTCTTCTAGGAGCTTTATCTTTCATTTAATCACTAACACGAATACCTGAGTGTGATGATACTCCCGTTCAAACTAATCACAACTCATTATTTCACCATAACCTTTAGAGTACATTACCAATTCGTAAAAACAGTTGAGAGTGTGGACTGAGGAACCCGTAAACTGATTCTCAGAGCATCTCTTATAGTTTCTGCTTCTTGTGCTCTGATACTAACTTTCTTCGCATTCCAAAAGCAGCATTGGAACTCCTACTGCTTAATTTGGGAGCGGCCTTTTATCTATGACATACTTAACTGCAGTAATTGAAATGCATAACGATTTGACTTCCCCTTCACTTAATATTTCGCACTCCTTTCTTTTATCACTGCCCGCAGTAGTCAGGACGGCTGTGCGCCAGCCGCGCCAGCTTGGGAACCCGAAGGTCGTGGGTTTGAATCCTGTGATGGATGGATAATTTGGATGTCCTGGTAGCTCAACTGGTCGAGCACCTGATCGGAAATCGGGGGGTTCGGGTTCGAGTCCCGGTCAAGGTGAATTATATATTTTAGATCTCATTTGGAATATAATGCCCGTATATGGAACCATACGAAATATGCGTAAATGATGAACGTGTGCAGTGTAGATCGGCAAGATTTTCAAAGGATTATAACTATATTAGCTTGACCAGTTATTAAATGAACTGAAATGGGAATAATTGTAGGATTGTAGTTGAAAATTAGACTTAATCTCATGAATAAATTCCCAGATAATATTTTCACTGACGATGTTAAAAATATTTTTCGCCTCCAAATTACTACTGTTGACTGTACCACACTCATAAAATTAGAGGTAATGATTACCGAATCGACAGATTCAAAACGACCTTTCCTCGTACAATTAGGGATATGAATAGCTCTAAATAGTATGTACACAAGTGTTCTCAATGAATAGCATAGGTAGTTGCGTGTTGATATAAGTAATTTAAGTTAACCCAACTAACACCTAGTTACTGTATGGTTGCTTTGCCATTTTTATATTTTTTTAATAGTGAAGTTTGGTGTAGTATATTATTACTAATCATTTTTATGCATGATATATAATGTATGTTTGGTGTGAATTCACCCCCTGACACACACCTTAATGGTGGCTTGCTGGGTTTTATTAAGATGTAGATATAGATGAATGTGCTCTTTTGTAGGTTTAAAACCTTGGGGTAGAGGGTGCAATAAACACTAGCTGTTAGAGTAGTAAAACCAAAATTCTATGTCTCCATTTAAATCCTCACAGATTTGAACAAGCTGTAATTTATTTAAAACGCAAACAGATCACATACCTTGAGTCATCACTTTGCCGAACATTGACAGTCAGGGAGGTGAGATATTCTGAGAACCATGTTGTTTGAAATAACGCCTGATGGTGAGTGTTTTATTTATTGTTGATGCGTGGATTGTTGTTTTGGAGAAAAAATGTCGGGAATTTTTTTGTTCCCAGGTGAAACCATGCAAAATAAACAAATGGCAACCAATGATGATGATCCAAACATTGTAAGGTCACCTTTATTTCCTTTATTCGCCAAAAAGGAAATACCTGAAGTTTCTTTCCCGGAATACCTCTTCAAGACCCTGGATTTGAATTATGAGCTGCTTAAGGACATGGATTGGATGGTAAGCGTAAATTTCTCATATTCGAACTCCATAAAAAAATGAGAGGGATGATTTATTTTATTGCGTACTTACAGGGAGACATCACGAACAGATGCTCGCGATCCAAATGACGCAATTATTTTCTGAAACAACGGACGGAATGTGGGAAAAAGATCACGGCTTTCTTCCGCATAGGTCTGCGTTCGCGAAAAAAAAACGCCACTATAGAATTCTCCTCCGTAATAATTCTCTGTAGGGCACAATGTCATTAATCATTGCCATGGCCGTGTGAGTTGAGGCCCTCCATCCATTATTGCACAAAAGGTGGAGAAAGATCAAATCGATGTCGGGACAGTTATTTTCCCTCCGAATATTTTAAGGTATCACTGTGAAATACCCAATCCCATACATTCACCGCCGTAGTAACAAAATTTTTTACTTGTCAAACTATTTGCTGGATTTTTAATCACCCCCTTGGGAAATCTTTCGCCGCAAATTTCAGAATTCTTCGTTAGCCCGCAAAGAGGCTTCACATGCCGACAGGAACGAATATGTTTAGATTTTGAAAACGCAAGGATACTTCCGTGAATAGGATGGGCTGCGATTGGTCGCGGGACTTTGTCAACCCATTATGACTTTGTAATATACAGCGATGTTTGCACTTAAAATTTCCCATGAGCTTCGCTCGAAGAATGACTTTTGTGACTCAATTTTTCGTTCGATTGTGAACATGATAGTGGCAGAAAAGATATAATAACTGTTGCCGAAGTTATGTGGAAAATATTTTGCAGTATTTATCTTGCAGGGTGCAGGGATATGAATAATTTTTTAACCTGAAGCCACCTGGAAATATTTATGTGATGGAGGTAATTCTTGTGAAATGGATTCTATCAAAAACGATTTGATAGTTGAGATATTAAGAGAATGGTGATAGCTGTATCCAAAAGTCGAGCATCCTTAATGTTTGCTAATGTAAACAGAAGGAAATTATGGTATTTCACGCCTTAAGGAGGTTGATCGGAAAAGTGAAAGTCATGTAATTTTTTTATATTTTCAGCACTTATAGAACTTAAGGAGGTTGATCGGAAAAGTGAAAGTCATGTAATTTTTTTATATTTTCAGCACTTATAGAACTAAAGTTCCTCTGTATAATAAAGTAAAGATAATTATATCAACCCGTACTCCTTTTTGCACAAATTGCATTTGAAATTACATACGATTAACGGCGAGAATGGCCATCACATGGGAATATAACGTTTAAAAATACCATAGTGACATGCCATTAAAAAAAACTGACATTTTATGCGTAATTTCACAAGGAATATAATGACACGAAAAGAGAGGCATCAACCCACCGTATTTTTCGCTAAATACATGAATTTCTGCGCTTATAGCAGACGAAATGCGTTAGTTGTCTTCAAGTGGCGCTGCAGCCAAAATGTATGGCGTATGAATAATATTATTACTAATGAGATATTAAAGCATATTTCAGAAAAATATTATAACATAATGTTTGATAGTAATATTCTGGTGTTATAAATTAGTAAATTCATTGAGTACATGAATATATTTCTTTAAAGTAAATGCTGAATTGACTCCATCGTGGAGCTGATTAAAATTATCATAAAAAAGAAATCCTTGGACTTTACGTCGTATTTCATGTGATACTTATGACTTTCAATAGCTTAGATAATTTTCTTTGTGAAGTAAGGATCACTTAGCAGGCATATACTCGTACTTAAATTAATAAGATTCCTCAGACAACTTGACTCAAGCAGTCGCGAGCCAACCTCCTTAATGACGCCGTACCTTAGCCTTACCTACGTTTGGCATTTAACATGTCAAAAATTGTACTAAAGCTTAATTTACGCCTTTTTATTTCCGCCAGTTCTTCGATGATTGGTCTTTGGTGAATTTTGCGAGGAATCTTGCAGCTAATTATCTCAAAGAGAGTAGTTTAATTCATCGAAGAAAGCAGAATTCATCAATTGTGATTCCTGCCCCACCATAAATGTATTTATTTTAAGCAAATAGTTTGGATTGATTAATCTCAGTTTATTAGAGAATTAAATGATATTTCTTAAGTTCATTTGAAAAAGTTCTGAAATGGCAGGGTGCGCTGCCTTCTTCCTGACGTAACAGGTATATTAGAGTTTACGTAGCGAGGCATATTGGGAATATTCGTCTCCAGGAACTTACCAATGTATTTCAGAGCCCCTCAACTCTATTGAATATGTATTAATAAAAGCCTGTGAAAACTATGAAACTTCTAAAAGCCTCCCCCGTTAAACATGGTATTAACAGCCGTTTTTATAGGCCCCAGGGCATCCTGCTGGTGGAGTCCTATCGTACTGCGAATCATGGCTTGAATTTCTCGCAATTATGGGCCAACTCAACAGCAAGCTTATTAAAATGAATATTAACTGCTTCTAAACGAATCTACCGAATAAATAATTTTAAATAAACGCATAAAAGTTAATCACAATAAATTAACTGAATTCATTTACCTCCGATACAAGTTAATATGCTTTAACGGAGTTCACCGTCTGCTTGAAAGCGTCCACAGCACCACCTAGTGGCAGGTAGAGGAATGAGTGCCACGTCACACGCATGATTTACCGGCATGCAATAGTTTGCCGTCTCGTTTTCGCGCCGTTGAATTTTTTCACTTTTCAATACTTGAGGAATATTACTGAACGTCATTTTAAAATCGAACTCCATAAAAATACGTACCTACTCCAAGAAGTTACAAACATTTTATCCAGACATGAAAAAAATAATAGGAAACTATCCTATTCCTGAAGAGAAGACGTCTGCAAAAAAATCTGCAAATCAGATTTTTTGCACAGTGGCGTGATGGTGCGGTATGCAGGACTTCGCGGCAGAAAGAGAACCTGATGCTGATTTTCGCTACTTCTACATTCTTCTCGTATTAATCGACAAGTGAAAAACGATAGTTTATAACATTGAAATACAAGTGAATATTTTTTCCATATCTCATTTCAATATTAATTGGCTAATTTTTTAAAATTATTTCAACATTTTAATAGTGATTATTACTCAAATTTACATCTATTTTCGTCAGTTACCCTGGCAAACCATCATTTTTTCTGTAATAATTGATCGCTGAACTGTTGGAAATACCTTGTGTTTCGTTATCTAAAATACATCCTTGGGAGTGTGTTTGAAACCACTGGGTTTATCTCGAATGGGTAAACAAGGAGATACGTGGTACTAACACTAATGATTCGCGAATTTGATACGCCTGAATCACTCATTACAATATCATTCATTGTTTTCACTTGAGTTTTTCTCATCGCTCTTGACTATATAGTCCCAAGATATGATAAAACACAAGTGTAAACAATGAATGAGGCTGTAGTCAGTGGTTTTAAGACACCAAATTGGCGATACATTTGTGTTTATACCACGTGACTTTTTGTTTACCTATTCGAGATAATTCCGAAACACACCCTTGTCGTGAAACTAAAAGAAGGAAATGTCCCAGGGACTTACGTGATTCCCAATTACAATTTCCCAGGTCGATCTCGCGAAGGGGACCAGCTACAAATACCGAGACATCAGGCCGGTGTCGACGAAAATCGCCAGCGTATTAACGCGACTGGGATTCAAGAAAGGCGACATACTGCATTACGTGACGTACGACGTGGCCCTCATATACGTCACGCAGATCGCAGTTTGGAGGTGTGGTGGAGCCGTTAGGGGTTCCTTCCAGAGGGAGAACAAAGGTGAGATCCATGGATTCATTAACTTTTCTCATTCATTTGCCCCTTGGCGGAATGACTGTTTTGCGCATCTAATGGATTGGAGCCATCTTGGTTCAGGGGAAGGAGTCCGCGACTTCTATTCCAGAACTATGCTCCCAATTATGATTTCGATACCGACATGATATCTTCTGGCCGTATGCGCCTAAACCGCTTTTGAGATACTCTAGTTTACGGAGTAAAAAAAAAAGTTTAATTTTCCCTTGTTAGACCTCACTTGGAATACGCTGCCAGGTTATGGTATCCTTATGAAATAGGCTGAAATATTGAACTTGAGCATGTTCGGCGAAGTCGGCAAAATTTGTATTGGGACGGTATGATAACTACATTAGCGTAATCAGTCTATTTGACGAACTAAAATGGGAATTATTGTCAAACCGAGGGTTGAAATTTAGACTTAATCTCCTAAATACATTCCAAGACAAGATTTTCCCTGTTCACGTTAAAAATATTTTGCGAAACCCAACTTACCATGGTAGACTGGACCATAATCATAAAATTAGAGAAATTGATTGCCGAACCGACGGATTCAAAATGTCCTTCTTTCCTCGTAAAATTAGGGATGAGAATAACGGTAAATATAACCAGTACGAGTGTAGCAATGGATAGCATTGGTAGCTGCATGTTGGTATAAGGACTTAGAGCTAACCCAACTAACAGCATGTTACTTGCTTTGCCATTCTTATCTTTATTAAATAGAGAAGTTTAGTGTAGGTAGTATATTATTACTAATCCTTTTATGCATGATATATAATGTATGTTTGGTGTGAATTCACCCCTGCCACACACCTTTATGGTGGCTTGCAGGGTATTATGTAGACGTAGATGTAAATGGACTATAATTTATCTCAATTAGACATATTCCATTCATATTTTCCTTTTAATAGCTTGCCTATTAGCCTTTTTAGGTTGCTATTCATTTTCGCCGTACTAACGTTTGTAGGGAATTTTAATACGCCTCGAGTCACTTCAGTTGTTTTCATGAAAGTTCTGTTTACTTTCTGTTCGTGTAGTTCACAAACCAATGGCTTTAGAAGTCACCTTTGAAACTGTTTCGTGTAATAGAAATGGTGATCACAAAAATGGTGATGGATTCTTGAAAGTTGAAATTTGTACATGAAAATATTAGTTCAAGGCTGGAAGGATATGAATTGTGGTGCTACCGAAGAATGATGAAGATAGAATGGATCGACCGAGTGACAAACGAAGAAGTCTTGAGGAGAGTGGGAGAGAATGGAGATGCCTGCTGAATATCGTGAAAAGAAGAGCCGATTTCGTTTCTTTTCTCCTGAGATTCTTTTGATACGTTCCCGGGTTGCAGAGGAGTTCGAGCGGCAGATGAGGGAGACGGGGTGCCGGTTCGTGCTCTGCGACCCCGAGACGGCCGACGGGGTCACGTGGGCGTCGGAGAGGCTCGAGTGGCCAGTGCGCCTGCTGTCCATTGGCCCAGTGGACGGTGCCACCGACGTCCAGGACGCCATCGACGCCGAGGACGGATCAGGTGAGGGAACGTCCCGCTTGCGGATGGCCTGGCTCATAATGAGCAGCTGAGTGCTACTTATCATCATCACAAGTCATCAATGCTCAGATTGGTTTGCCTCAGCTCTCCACTGAGTTCTTCTATCGGCGAATCTCTTCATATATACGTAATTCTTCTCTTTCACATCCTTTACCACTTGTTCCATATATCTTGCACGAGACCTGCCTTTTCCAATCTTCCCGTTCACTTTTCCCTCGACGATTGTCTTCATCAGGCCATCCCATCATGTCTCATGATGTGGCAGATTAAATTGTTCCGTCTTCTTCTCAGGGTATTCAGAAGACTTCTCTTTTCTCCCACTCTCCTTAGAAATTCCTCGTTACTTACTCGGTCGATCAATTTAATCTTCAGCATTTTTCTGTAGCACCACATTTCGAATCCTTCCACCCTTTTCTTTTCCGCTGCTGTCATTGTCCATACCTCGCTGCCATAAAGAAACATGCTCCAGATGTACGTTCTCATGAATTGTTTCCTTACTTCTACGCTTGTATTTCCAGCGGGAAGTAAATTCTTCTTTTGATAGAATATCCTCTTCGCCTGGGCTATTCTGCTGACTATTTCTTTCTTGCTTCGTCCATCGTTGGTTACTAGGCTTCCAAGGTAACTCTTTCACCTCTTCCAGCTTTTGTTTTCCTAGTTTAACATTGGTTTTGGCCTCTGCTCTCTTGCTGCACTCCAGTATCTTAGTCTTCTTCTTATTGATCTTCAGCTGATATCTGGCCATTGTTCTTTACATGGTTATCAGCATCTTATTCAGATCCCTCTCTGTCTATGAGTGCTATGTCATCAGCGAATCTCAACATTCAAATTTTTTCTCCATGAATATTGCTGCTTTGATTTCATTGATGGCTCTCTCGATGTAAACATTAAAAATTACTGGAGACAGTGCACAGCCTTGTCTCACTCCTTTCCTTTTTCTTGCCTCTTCATAGCTGGGTCCAGATTTAATCACAGCTACCTGGTTTTTTTACAGTCTGTGGATAATTCATCGATCATTGTAGGACACTCCAATTCCCTTCAGAATTCCAAGCATTAAATTCCAATCCACGTTGTCAAAAGCCTTTTCTAAGCCCACTAATGCAATGAACGTCGGTTTGTTCTTCTCCATTCTCTTCTCTATGACCAACATAAGGACCAATATTGCCTCTCCTGTACCCTTACTTTTTCTGAATCCAAATTGATCCTCATCCAGAAACTCCTCTGCTTTTCGTGCTATTCTTCTGTAGATGATCCTTGTCAATATCTTCCATGCATGTGTTATCAGGGTTATAGTTCTAAAATATTCACATTTATCCGCTCTCTTCTTTTTGGGAATACGAATGATGATGTTTTTCTCGAAGTCCCTAGGCATTTCTCCTGTTGAGTACATGTCGCAGATGGTCTTATAAAGATGGGTTAATGTATTCTCTCCTGCATATTTTGTTAGTTCTGCAGGAATATCATCATTTCCAGAAGCCTTATTCATGCGAAGGTCCTTTACTGCAGCGTAAAATTCCGATCTTAATATTGATGCTCCCATATCATCCTCTTCGATTTCGCTTTCCTCTTCGATCACTTTCGCGCTGAGATTTTTTCCGTTGTATAACCATTCTAGATATTCTTTCCATCTCTTCACTTTGTCTTCATTTTCAATGAAAGGTTCTCCATTCTTATCCCTTATGGCATTGCCTCTTATGCTCCATTCCTTGAAGTGGTTCCTCACTATCCTATAGGAAGTTTCAACCTTTCCAAGAGCAAGGTTGTTTTGTACATCCTCGCATAGGCTCTTTATCCATATTTCTCCAGCTTTCCCGGATTTGCGACTTATTTCGTTCCTTATTCTTTTGTTCTTCTACATTCTTGTACTTTCTTCTTTCTTCAATCAGGCCGAAGACTACTTCCGTGATCCATGGCTTTTTCTTGGCAACTTTCCTTCTTCCAAGAGCTTCCTCTGCGGCTTCCTGTAGTCCACATTTAATAATTTCCCAGCGCTCATCCACTGATTTCTCAGTCAGCTCTTATCCTATGTTGTTTCCCACTGCTTTTTGAAATGCCTGTGGCGTTGAGACTCCTTTAGTTTTTCTGTTTGCTTTACGTTCTTCATTCTTTTCTTCAACTTCTTGAATTTTAGATGGCATTTCATCATTACTAAATTATGGTTACTCTTAATGTCCGCCCCAGGGTAACTTTTGCAGTCCTTCACCTGGTTCCTAAATCTCTACTTCACTAAAATGTAGTCTATTTGAAATCTTCTTCTGTCTCCTGACATTTTCCAAGTGTATCTTCTTCGGATATGGTTTTTAAACAGCGTGTTGGCAACCACTAACTTATGTTGAGTGCAGAACTCCAGTAGTCTTTCTTCTCTTTCATTTCGGTTTCCCAATCCATATTTTCCGGTTATTCTTCCATCTCGATCTTCGCCGATGACAGCGTTCCAATCTCCTAAAATAATTAGGTTTTTTTCTCCTCCTACCTGTTTTATTACTTCCGTGATATCTTCCGTGACGTCATCCACTTCTACATCTTCGTAGTCCGACGTAGGCATGTAAACTTGCACCACAATATAGGATTAGTTTCAATTTTAACCATTATAATCTTCTCACTGTACTACAGGAAGCTCTTCACACGCAGTCCTGCACTCTTCCTGAGCATTTGGCCTACTCCAGCGTTATCGTTCAGAGATCCTGTGTGAAAAATTCTTTAACTTTCACTCCATAAGTCTCCTTCTTTGGACCATCTCGTTTCACTGATTCCCTACACATCGAGGTAATTTCTCCGCATTTCCACCTTCAGGTTCTCCAGCCTGCCGCAGGTCCGAAGTGATCACACGTTCCAAGTTTCTACCCGAAAATGTCTATCACACTTGACTGATGTACTCTCTCTGGTAGTCCCCACCCGGAGATCCGAGTGGGGGACTATTTTACCTCCGGGATATTTTATCCGAGAGGGTTCCATCACGTCTTGATAAGAAATAAAAGTGTGGAGTAGCTGCGACTCCTCGGAATAATAATGTGGTGGTTTCCCCTTGTCTTCCACATTGCAGTACTAAAGCCATTAAAGTAAATGTTACCACGCCCGTAGTGAAATGAGTGTCGCTGTACCGACCACTGTGGTCTCCACCTTCACTCATGTGAAGAAGAGCTGCTGCCCTCTCCTCCGGGTGATAGGAAGCGTAATTATTGGCGGCCTCCCGTCGCCAAGTCACGGCATCTTCAAAGGTTCTGTATTATTTAATGGCCTACCTTACCCAGGCATAGACCAATACCCCCTCGGAATGCCGTCGCTTTTTGTCCACGACTGCTTATTGTGCGAGTAAACTCGCTTACCTCGCAGATAACCTCTATATATCGAGGTCGACCCAGCATCCGCAACCCGGTGGACGCACTCGGTGGCTTTAAGCTCAGCCGCGAGTACCTATATAGTAATGAAGTCATTACAAGTTAGAAAGGCATTTCTCTTAATATATTAACCTGTTTTTTCCTATGCATTATTTAGTACTGTTAAAACATGTACCTACCATGCACTACAGACACCTCAACAATATTTCACCCACCTATGCCTTTGCTATGCTGATTCAAAGGAAATCGTACAATAGCAGAATTTTCACAAGGAAAAATTCGTCCTCGTCCGGGATTCGAACCCCCTGATTTCCGGCCATGTACCCCACCAGTGGACGACCTGTGGCTTCATTCTGTCCTGTTTAACTCTAAAGGCAGAATGCCTTTAGAGTTAAAAAGGACAGAAGGACAAGATGTTCTGATAAAAATTCTGCTATTGTGCTGGTAAACTCAGCTAAGGTATTCACGGCTAGTTCCCAATCCTTGAATTGGTTTGAAATCTTACAATTTATTGCGGAGAAATAACGTTGTCCAAAACTGTGTCCACATGATTTCTTTCAAATTCGGTTTATTTCTTGGTCTTTGAGCATTCAGAAGATTTTCCTAGATGGCTAAGGCGCACTGCCAGCAGAACCTTCCCATTGCAGCATTTCCTCGAGATGTGAAGATAAACCCGAGGGAGGATGTTCTGCACATCCCGAACACGAGCGGGAGTACTGGTCGTCCCAAAGGAGTCCTGCACACTCACTTCAACATGGTCGCATTGATGTCGAGCCTCGGCCCGGCGAAGATTGGCACGTACGTCAGCGACCTCTTTCGGGCGGAATCCACGCCCGTGCGATGGAAATGCTTCATCAGGACGCTCTCCGCAACTCTGTTGCAGACATTGTTGCTGTGACATATTGTCATTGCCGACATATTGTTGTTACAGACATGTTGTTGTTGCCCACATATTGTTTTTACAGACACACTGTTGCTGCAAACATATTGTCGTTGCAGATATATTGTCTTTGCAGACATGTTGTTGTTAGAAGTTCTCGGGATCGCCACCGGTTCAGGGATTGCAGGGCTGCCGACGTTTCGACGGCCGAGTCGGACATCGAAACGTCGGCAGCCCTGCAATCCCTGAACCGGTGGCGATCCCGATAACTTCTCGCACAGATCATTCGCCGAGAAAGTACGAAATCTCTCTTCATGTTGTTGTTACCAATATTTTGTTGTTGCAGACATGTTGTTGTCGTCAGGATTGAGGCAAAATAATTTCATTTTATTATATGCTGCATATTTGAACGTTTAGAACGTGTGCGTGCATTTTCACAGCCGCTGGTTCTTATCTTTAGCGGTACACCCTGAAGTATCGATGCCTCTAGCACACTCTTCATATTTTACCAATCATTAACTTTACTATTTGGATGCATTATCATGCAAAATAATTATTTTTGAAAAGGGTTGATTTTATTTATTGTAATAATAAACCAAAATAATATCTGACTAAACACCTTTGAATTACCTCATCACATTCAGTCTGGTTATGAATCAAAGGATTCGCCGATTACGTTAATTTTTCGAATCTCACGCCTAAAAGTATATTGAACTACTTTCTTGCGCAGAAAAAGAAGACTGCAGACATCTGCAATCGCTCTGATGGCCAACTACGCGGTCGGATCTTTAATGAACATAGCATCGACAATTGCATTAGGATACACGGTGTACAGTATTGCACAGTTCGACCCAAATATATTTATGGATCAAATTTTGACATGCAGGGTAAGTAGCTTGTCATGGAGTGACTCATTTATTAAAAATAGAATCAATGTTTTACCAAATGATACAGATAATGTAAACATTTATATTTCAGCCTGATTGTATCATAATATTTCCTTATGCTTTCAACTGGCTTATCAACGTCTCGAGTTTGGAGGAGTATGATCTGTCATTTTTGAAACTAATTGGTGTTGCTGGTTCCGTCTTTGACCATAGAGCTGCTAAGATTGTGGAGAAAAGGTTGCCTAATGTTACTATCTATCAGGTACGTAGTAAATTGCTTTTTCGGTAAAAAAGTTGGCGGTTATGGGTTATTAGTTTTCCTGCTGTTTCACTCGAGTAGGGACACTATCTAGACCTAGCTTAACCGGGAAAAACAACACAAGATCAAAAACAAACTGTTTCAATTGCTAACTGCCTGTTATCTTCGCAATGGAAGGAAGCACGTTGCCATTAGGTAATAGCACGGCTTTTAAACTAGTTTTAGAACCATGTATGAAAAGTCTCCAATCGTCCTTTTTGTATAAGTTCTTGCATCAGTCCTTCAACATCCGTATAGTATGCCATTTTATTTGTTGTGTTGAAAAACCTTTCGAGTGGCTTTTAACGTCGACGAAAAGTACATACTCGAACTGTATCTTCCAGAAGATTCCACTTCATCAAACGAGAAGCTAATAGTTCGGTTTTATGTTTTGGAAGGTCCAAGGTCTCTAACAAGATCATTGAGTTCACTTTGCGTGATTTTGTGCATTTCACTAGATGATGTTCGTGTAGAGGTGGGATCGTTAGATATGGAAGGATGGCATTTATGTGACTTCTTCATCTTCATTGTCACTAGAAAAGTTTATTGTTGTGGCTACTTGAGGATCTGGAACCGGAAGACCCACTCCATGAGGCACTGTCCGCATCGCACCTCGTACTAAATATATTAGGATACTGTTTGATGCTCTTCTTTTTCTTGTCAAATCCGTTACTTAGCGGAGGCACCAAGTTAGAAGTAGCAATCTGTTACGTGGTTTGTAGGTTCGCGCCAAATGGCCGGCACTGCAAAACCCATGGAAACTTTTTTCCTTTCACCGTAAGAAACTCTCCATCACTTCCATCTTTTAAAAGGGCGCTACATAAAACACTTCTTAAAGTTCAGCAGACGGGCACATGAGCATCACAAGTCACGGGCACTCTCTCAATACACATGATAGATTAGAACACGGATGGCAAGATAAACGGCACACATTTGACACCATGTTGATGTTTGTTTTTGTTTATTAATTTTTCCTTAATTCCCTTTTATTTATTTATTTTTTTTTCTTTCTTTCGGTTTTTTTCTTTTTACCACACATTTTGTAATTTTTCTTTTCTTGAATTTTATTATTATCTACTAATTTTCCTATGTACATGCTATTATATTTGAGTTATTCTTAAACACTAGTTTTACTGTCAGTAGGATTTCGCAGGTTTTTCACACCCCCCTTCTTGTGTGGGTGTTTTCCTGCAGTGGGTTTTTGCGTAAAGGATGTAAGCATAATAATTCTCACGTTTTTCCCACATTGTAAATTCTCTCACACACTATTAGATATGTAATATTGATATATTGTGTATGTATATTTCTTTTGTGTTAATTTATCATTATTGAATTCCTATAAGTGTATTCTTTACTTATTTTTTTTAACCTCAGATTGTAATTGTTTTAAGTATTGACCACTATTTCTTTTATATATTTATTTTGACGAGGGGTTAGATGGCAGAAGGGACAGTTTTGTCTCAATCTCGCCCCAATAAAGACCTTTTATTATTATTATTATTATCATTATTATTATTATTATTATTCACCCATGAATTGCGAGTTGATGAACATGTCGTACATCAAACATGAGGAACACATACTTTTAATTGGTCCCCTACACGGCATCTGAAATATAGGAAATAAGCTTTATTCATCGCTTCTGACAATATTCGCTTCCTTTGTCCAAAAAGTGCATCCACACATGTGTTACAAAAGTTGTTGGGGTCATTAACACATCTGCGGGGCATCGTAACAGCAGTTTTGATTCCACACAGTAACTCAGAAACTCACGTCATAATACACAATGGAGCACTCCGAAAGGCAAGCAATCTCTGATTGTGTTAGCTAGAAACAAAACACTTACGTAATATAACACGGAGCACTTTTTCACCGATCGATATATCTGAGGATGTGGTCAAGATCAAGAGGATGGATCGTCTCCTCACATTGAAATGCGCGTATCTCATAACTGCGTGCAACACAGCGTTCGTTTGCATCTCTGAAATAAAAATAAAACGAGATATAAAAAACAGAAATAACATAAAAAACTTCATATTGAACGAAAACGGGAGCTAATAAAAAAAATTATTGTCATTTTAGAACTCAGCGTACCGAAATCTATGAAGATTGAGTATTTTCTTTTTATGTAAAAATTTCATTGCTGAAGAGTGTTTTCTGCTACCTTATTTATGTGGGGATTTTTTCATTGGCAAATTGCGAATGTTGTCATCCAGCTGCGGAGGGAAAGTCGACCTATTCTATGACCTATGATAATGCCATTTTAATTTCCTCTCAAATTGGTCTGTACGCCATAAGGTTTTGAACTGAATAGTCTCACCTTCATAAGTTGAACAAAATTCGAAAAGGAACGGCCATATTATTGCAGTTGTTTGTCTATGTGTACCCCTAAATACCGGCATCCTGTGACTTGGAGAGATTGAAATTTGGAGATATTTCAAAAAAGATGTCACCTTGTAGAAAGAAATTGAATTTAAATCTCCTTGAATGCAGTACAAATGCTTGCTTTTCCCTTTATAGGTGTATGCGTCCTCGGAAGCATTGTCTATCGCCACCTCAGCTTTTGATGAGCCGGGAGTCGGTACTCCTAATGAAGAAAGAATTGCGGGAATCAAATTCAAGGAAATAGGAAAAGGTCTGAAGGAAATAAATATGCTTTCAGTTGAATTTAGCAATAGTATGTCGTAATATTAAGAATCATGTGCATGGGAGTGTGTTTGAAACTGTCGAGATTATCTCGAATAAGTAACCAAGGAGTCATGTGGCACAAACACGAATGCTTCGCAAATTCTGTGTGTTTGAATCGCTCGTTACAATATTGTTTTCTCTCCAGTTTTTCTCATCTGTCTCGACTATGGAGCCCTCAGATGAGATAAAACACGAGTTAAAACAATGAAGGAGATTGTAATCAGCCGTTTTAAAGCACTGAATTAACGCACCATTCTTGTTTATACTACGTGACGCCATGATAATTACGTAGATAATTGCGACGGTTTCAAACGCAATCCCACAGGAAACATAATATTTGGCAAATCTAAATTCTTTTCTATCACGTTTGGAAATATAGGTACAAATGCATGTTTGCCAAATGCCTCTGTTTCATTAGACTTCATGAACAAGGGTATGAATTCTTCTAAGACTCTTTGTATATTCATGGGGTAACCTGATTATTTATCTCTACCTGACATTGTTACCATAAACACGAGGCTTGCATTCATGGCAATAGATGTTTGGGGCAGTGCGTTCTTTCCAACCAAAAGTTACACGTGATTACATCTGCCTCTGTCGATAATACTCAGGTCATTCCCAATTTTTTCCTATATTTAATGTTAAAAATAAGTTTATGAGATTGTAATACTTACATAAATCAACTAATCTATATTTATAAAGACTTATATTACTAATAACTAATATAGCAGCTAAGCTGATGCATTGGTTTGGTATCTCCTGATCCACTATTTCAGAACTAAGTGAAAAATCTACCATTACGAGAAATATTTTGATAAGGAATAATTAACTATGTAAAAATGATTATTTCTCTTTGTTTTTTAAACAGCACTACAATTAGAACATTTGTTTTCAAATAAAGCCACTGTCATATTTCTTTCCTTCTTTTCAGAAGTGCATATTAGCTGTGGACCACTTCTACCTATGATGGAGGCGAAGGTTAGTTTCCTCATTAGAAATTATATTAGTATTAGTAGAATCTCGTTATCATTAAATTCTTATTATTACAAAGCAAATTTGCAGTCCCCGGCCAATAGGATTTCTCGCACACATTTGGTTAGTATGCGGTACTACGAAATAATGAAACGATACTGCGGTCCTAAAGTGAAAATAAATTCCGGTTTGTATTGGAAGAGGCCGCGACGAAAAGCAATTTACGTTGAAAATACAGAAATATGAAGGCAGGGCCACAATCAGCGGAAACGGGTGACGTGGGCCGTTCACGGGAAACGTCAGGGGGCCGATTGTATAACTTTACGTTCGAACGTAAAGAGCCGTATTCCGTGGTGTTGTGGGTAATTATTCGAAAACAATTGAAGGCGCGATTGTGTAACTTTACGTTCGAAGCACGAGTCGTCCCGAATGGAGGAACAGATAACATTTACGGCATACCTACGTCATCAAATATGGCGAACGGCGCAATGAGCGGGAATTCCGGAAATGTAAAGTAATAGGGCCGCAATATATTAAAATAATGTAGAAATGATTAGATTAAATTGTATATCGTAATAATACCAATGAAAACCCTAAAATAAAATTTAAAAGAATAATTAACACAAAAAATACACCATTGACGAAACTTAGTTTAAAAATATATATTTCAAAAAAACATCAAGATATAATAATATTTTTGACATACATCTCCGTGAAGTACGGAAATATTTTCAACATAATTGAAATGCAATGGACTATTGACGAGAACCACAGCACATAATAATGTGCACCCGAAACTAAATATCTACCGAAAGAGATAACATTTTTGGGATACCTGACTATTAAATGTGAACTATAATTTCTACCACAAGAGATAACATTTTTGGCAAACCTCGCCATTAAATGTGAACTTCATATGAACCGCAAGAGATACTATTATTGGCATACCTTACATTTTGTACTGAACTTTTATAGTCACCGCAAGAGATAACATTTTTGGCATACCTTACATTTTGTCCTGAATTTTATAGACACCTCAACAGATAACATTTTCGGCATGCCTTTCATATTGTCCTGAATTTTATAGTCACCGCAAGAGATAACATTTTTGGCATACCTGACTTTTAAATGTGAACTTCATATCTACCGCAACAGATAACATTTTTGGCATACTTTACATTTTGTCCTGAATTTTATAGTCACCGCAAGAGATAACATTTTTGGCATACCTGGCTATAAAATGAGAACTTCATTTCTACCGCAAGAGATAACATTTTTGGCATACCTTACATTTTGTCCTGAATTTTATAGACACCGCAAGAGATAACATTTTTGGCATACCTTACATTTTGTCTTGAATTTTATAGTCACCGCAGGAGATAACATTTTTGGCATACCTGACTTTTAAATGTGAACTTCATATCTACCACAACAGATAACATTTTTGGCATACTTTACATTTTGTCCTGAATTTTATAGTCACCGCAAGAGATAACATTTTTGGCATACCTGGCTATAAAATGAGAACTTCATTTCTACCGCAAGAGATAACATTTTTGGCATACCTTACATTTTGTCTTGAATTTTATAGACACCTCAACAGATAACATTTTCGGCATGCCTTTCATTTTGTCCTGAATTTTATAGTCACCGCAAGAGATAACATTTTTGGCATACCTGGCTATAAAATGAGAACTTCATTTCTACCGCAAGAGATAACATTTTTGGCATACCTTACATTTTGTCCTGAATTTTATAGACACCGCAAGAGATAACATTTTTGGCATACCTTACATTTTGTCTTGAATTTTATAGTCACCGCAGGAGATAACATTTTTGGCATACCTGACTTTTAAATGTGAACTTCATATCTACCACAACAGATAACATTTTTGGCATACTTTACATTTTGTCCTGAATTTTATAGTCACCGCAAGAGATAACATTTTTGGCATACCTGGCTATAAAATGAGAACTTCATTTCTACCGCAAGAGATAACATTTTTGGCATACCTTACATTTTGTCCTGAATTTTATAGACACCGCAAGAGATAACATTTTTGGCATACCTTACATTTTGTCTTGAATTTTATAGTCACCGCAGGAGATAACATTTTTGGCATACCTGACTTTTAAATGTGAACTTCATATCTACCACAACAGATAACATTTTTGGCATACTTTACATTTTGTCCTGAATTTTATAGTCACCGCAAGAGATAACATTTTTGGCATACCTGGCTATAAAATGAGAACTTCATTTCTACCGAAAGAGATAACATTTTTGGCATACCTTACATTTTGTCCTGAATTTTTAGACACCTCAACAGATAACATTTTCGGCATGCCTTTCATATTGTCCTGAATTTTATAGTCACCGCAAGAGATAACATTTTTGGCATACCTGACTTTTAAATGTGAACTTCATATCTACCGCAACAGATAACATTTTTGGCATACCTTATATTTTGTCCTGAATTTTATAGACACCGCAAGAGATAACATTTTTGGCATACCTTACATTTTGTCCTGAATTTTATAGACACCGCAAGAGATAACATTTTTGGCATACCTTACATTTTGTCCTGAATTTTATAGACACCTCAACAGATAACATTTTCGGCATGCCTTTCATATTGTCCTGAATTTTATAGTCACCGCAAGAGATAACATTTTTGGCATACCTGGCTATGAAATGAGAACTTCATTTCTACCGCAAGAGATAACATTTTTGGCATACCTTACATTTTGTCCTGAATTTTATAGACACCGCATGAGATAACATTTTTGGCATACCTTACATTTTTTCCTGAATTTTATAGACACCGCAAGAGATAACATTTTTGGCATACCTTACATTTTGTCCTGAATTTTATAGACACCGCAAGAGATAACATTTTTGGCATACTTTAGATTTTGTCCTGAATTTTATAGTCACCGCAAGAGATAACATTTTTGGCATACCTGACATTTAAATGTGAACTTTATATCTACCGCAAGAGATAACATTTTTGTCATAGCTGTTCATTAAATGTGAAATTCATATGAACCGCAAGAGATTTTGTCCTGAATTTTTGTAGGTATCGTACTCCCCATAATAGCTATTACACTATGTGACATGAGAGCCATTCTCACAAATTATGTAAACCTCACTGTTAATAGAACTATGTATTGTCAAAACTGCAAGATTACCAAATTCAGCATCTGAAACTAGTAAAAAAAAACTTATGGTGTCATAGGAAAATAATTTGGCAACGGCCAGATAAGGCAACTTTTTTGTGTAAAATAATGGATTTTACACATGTTTTTATTTATAAATACATAACTGGTAATTAACACATTTTTATGTCATACTCCAGCTCTGCTTGGGATGCTGCCTGTTTGCAACCATGTACACGGTTGAAACCAGGAAAGAAACCTGTATTGGCCACTATTCGCATTCTTAATTATGAAAATCTGATTTGGATAAGTAAATTGTTTTGCAACTTAATTGATTAGATTTATAATTAACATTCAATGGGAATTGGTGAAAGAAGGCCTTGAATTACATTTGTATGAAGCAGGTATATACCTACTTGTTTGTTTCACGTGAAATTGTACTATTGTGAAACAAACATTTATTTCTGGTGTAACACAACACAGTATGAGGTGGTAAAAGAATGCAGTGGAGGTCTTTGCTAAAAATATTTCAGGGTTATTGTATGAAGATGGCACCAAATATTAATTCGACACAAACCAAGTTCCTGCTAAAAATGTATTACGTTGGAGTGAATATGAAATTCATGACAAAATGTCAAGTATGCCAAAAATGTTATCTCTTGTGGTTGACATGTTGTTCATATTTATTAGACAGGTATAACAAACATATTATCTCTTGCGGTAGATATAAAGTTCACATTTACTGGACAGGTATGTCAAAATTTTTATCTCTTGCAGTGACTATAAAATTCATGACAAAATATAAGGTATGGCACAGATGTTATCTCTTGCATTTCATATGAAGTTCACATTTAAATGATAGGTATGCCACAAATGTTATCTCTTGCATTTCATATGAAGTTCACATTTAAAGGATAGGTATGCCACAAATGTTATCTCTTGCATTTCATATGAAGTTCACATTTAAAAGATAGGTATGCCAAAAATGTTATCTCTTCCGGTGACTATAAAATTCAAGACAAAATGTATGGTATGCCACAAATGTTATCTCTTGCATTTCATATGGAGTTCACATTTAAAGGATAGGTATGCCAAAAATGTTATTTCCTGCGGTGACTATAAAATTCAAGACAAAATGTAAGGTATGCCACAAATGTTATCTCTTGAATTTCATATGAAGTTCACATTTAAAGGATAGGTATGCCACAAATGTTATCTCTTGCATTTCATATGAAGTTCACATTTAAAGGATAGGTATGCCACAAATGTTATCTCTTGCATTTCATATGAAGTTCACATTTAAAAGATAGGTATGCCAAAAATGTTATCTCTTGCAGTGACTATAAAATTCAAGTCAAAATGTAAGGTATGCCACAAATGTTATCTCTTGTGATAGATGTAAGGTTCACATTTGATAGTCTGGTATGCCAAAAATGTTATCTCTTGCGGTTTATATGAATTTCACATTCAATGGACCGGTATAAAAAACATGTTATCTGTTACGGTGTCTATAAAATTCATGTCGAAATGTACGGTTTGCCACAAATGTTTACTTATCGGGTATGTATGTCAAAAATATTATATCTTGCGTTCTTTTGAAAATTGATATTTTTAAACTATGTTTCGTCAATGGTGTATTTATTTTGATGGTAATTCTTTAATTTTCTATTCGGGTTTTCATTTGTGTAATTCTATTTTACAATGAAATTAAGTCTTTTTTGCATTACTATTATATATTGCTGCTCTATTACCTTAAATTTCCTGAATAAGTTATGTGAAAAATGTTATATCTTGCGCTCTTTTGGTAATTGATATATTTAAACTATGTTTCGTTAATGGTGTATTTATTTTTGTGTTAATTTGTTCTTTAATTTCCTATTTGGGTTTTCATTGTTTTTATTCCGTTATACAATAAAATCTAGTCATTTTTGCAATATTTTCATACATTGCTGCTCTATTACTTTAAATTTCCGGAATTCCCGCGCATTGCGCCATGCGCCATATTGGATGACGTAGGTATGCCGTAAATGTTATCTGTTCCTCCATTCGGTAAAACTCTCGAAGCACGGTCGTAGAGAAGAGAAGGTCTGGAAACTTGCCGTCCAGGCATGTTCACTTAATGAAGTCGTTTCCAGCGGAGGCCGATAGAGGCGCCACCAGTCCAGAAGTGCAAGTTCACTATGGACTTGTATACGCAACAGCAGTAATTCCGTATTAATTTACGGTGATAATGAAATTAATCACCAAGAACCTGTCTATTAATATGAAACTCCATATACATTGAACATTTTAAAACTTACTGTTGGCTCTAAGACGCTTAGAAACGAAATATAGATGAAATTAAAAGATGGTATTTCTACGTTAGCTGCTAGTTTTAATCAATTACTACCATAATACCGACAACTGTCATAACAGAGAAAGCAATGCATTACGACTAGGAGAAGATGACAGTTATTTCGGAGGATTTTTTTTCAGTTAGCCAGAGATGATTGCTTGGTTGACGCTATCCCAAATATCGGCGGGTGCTAATCTTCATCCAGATTTAGCATCGCCCGGAATCTCACTACGTCGTCTCGAGCCACTATTATCATTGCATGTTTTGCCATCAATTTAAGATTTTAAAACAGTACAGAATACATGCACCAATGGTATAAGACTACGCTGTTGACCCATTGCCGAGCATTAATGATAGTGTGGGCAATTACATATGAAACAATAGCAAAATAGAGAATGGAACTGCTGCAGCAGAAATGTCATGAAATTCGTCTTATTATTATCAATCTTGTATGATACAAACAACCTGTAAAAATAGATTCTTTGGCCGTATTTCCATAGCTTTGGGAGAGGGGGCTCATATGAAAGTAATAGATATGATTATAATGTTCGATCTTTTATTTCAGAAGGAAATTAAAAATCTAACAGTTAAGCATCCTCATAGCTGCAGACTGCAACATAGACACATTAAATGTTACTAATAGCAAAGCAACCCTGCATAATCACAATGCAATCAACATACCGTTTTCGCAGGATAAATATTCGAAGTTCGTGACCCTTAAGCTCACATTCTACCAAAAATGGCAAATGACTCTTACATACATAATTTGGCGCACAGAATTAGAGCTAGAGTAGTTTGCAGCAATTGGCCTAGGTTTAAGTAGAAGGTAAACAGGTCAAGAACAAGCATATTATTTTTAAACTGCACACAATAAATACAACACCCTTGAGAAACTTCAAAACATGCCCAAGGAGAACATACAACTCGTGATGAACTGAAGATGACCTCACTTATGGATCACCTTCGAAAACTCACGATGACATCAAAACGGACCTCAAACAAAATCATCACTTTGAGCGAAATGGGCAAGTTCCTATGGTTTTGATGTATTTACTATATAACAAAAGCCAAACAGAAATGATTTTTTAAAAATCAGGAGATTACGTAATCATGTGCATGTATAGATCAGCTATTTGTTGAACCATCTTTGAAAATTGATAGGGTCACAACGGTCACAACATTCGAACAATCCCCTTCCCCTCCAAAAATAGTTCTGCAATGCTATACGGGTAACAAGATTAATGAGTACTGTAAAGTAAATGATATTCAAAACAAAGAAAGAAAAATATTTTCTTAACAACAGTTTAAAAAATCAACAAATTGCATTTATTGCTTTAAATAAAATTGCTTTTTACAATTTATTAAAATAATACATAGGTATATAAATTGTATAAAAGGAAGCTTTTCAAATCAGCAAAAATCAAATTTCTGAAGGGAATGTTCAGTAAAAATAAATAACTGTATAATGAAATAAAAATAATAACAGGTGCATTGTAAGTAAAAAGCTTATAACAGGAACACAAATCACACTCCTGATTTGTGTGTAAATGGAAAAATCAATAACACCTTGTAATGCTTTGAAAAAACACTTTAAAAAAATAGCTTCTCGCAGCAACATAAATCACAATTCTGAATTTTCTTCACTTTGTAATTCTGGCTTATGTTGTTTACGTAGGGCATTCTGCTTATATTCGGGTTTATCTACAATATTACGACGAAGATTGGAGTTAAACGTAAAAATAGTGATGTATGAAACTAATACATGGAAAAACGTGAAAAAAACGTTAACGTTAATCACAAAAATTTCATTATTATCTCAACCGACACACACAAACTGACTTTAATACATGGGAATTGCCTGTAACTGTTGCACTTCAGGACCCGTGGCGCCACCACGAGAATCGTGCGGCGGATTAAGGAAACGACTTCTTTAAGGGGACATGCGCACCAATGGGATGGGATAGGGAGTTTCAGGGGGCTGGTTCGAAGGTTTTTCGGCTCACGATCGAAGGAAACCCGTCGACTGCTATATACTTGACGTTACGGCCATTTTCAATCGTTGGAAGGTTTGTTTTTGTTTGCATTTTCATGTATAAGTGATAAATTATCGTTGTGAGGAACGTTGTTTGAACTATTACGGAATAAGAATGTAATTTGAAGTATCAAATTGCTTAAAAAGCTGTGTATGATGTGACAGAGTGAATTAATTAGAATAATTATAGCAACGTTAGGTGGGTGAATGTAATGAATAGCAATTTAAAACAAGCTATCGGACTGTTACATATAATTTCAACTTTTAATTTCAGCATTGGCATCAACAGTTTCACTTGAGCAATGCCACTTACGGTGAGAATAATACATAGTGAAGATATAGCGTGTGTTGTGACTACACATTGTGGCAATTCAGCGATTGACAATGTTTTTAGTGAACTGTGATGGATTGCATGTATTATAGTATCTATACAGATGTCAGAGAAAATTGTTGTCGGCAATTATTTCGTCGTTTCACCTATTGCCTTAAATTAAGATTTGCAATCTATGTGAATTGAAGTGAGGGGGATTTCTCTTGTCTTGTAAGTGTGATTGTTTACGTCCCAGTGAAAGTGGTGAAAGGATAAACAGTGTAGTGCTTTGTTATTCTTCATTCAGTAAAATTTCCCACCCCAAGTGACATATTTTTATTTCATTGCATAGTGGTGTCCAATGTTATTGTGTTGAAATAATTATTCCGTCTACGTTTAAGGCAGGTAATGTCTAATTATCAATAAGCATTACGATTGGCCCTCGTAAGGGATTACTGTGTTGTTTGAGAGTGTTTTACATTATTATTATTATTATTATGACTGTTGTTGTTTACGTCCAAGTGAAAGGGTGATGATTTTTGTCGACTTATGCAACACATGCTGTCTCGTTATGTTTTATTCATTAAATTTTGCCTTCTCAAAAGATAATCTTTTCATTCACTCGCCTTGATGTCATTAGCCATAGGATTGTGCCTTTATTTGTGTGCCGCTGTGTGTGTCTGGAGAAATTGTGGAAATTATTTAATGCTGCCTTATATATCTCACGGTAGGTTATCGGTTACCTACGTACAAGAAATATGGTTATGGGAAAATAGGTATGCTACAAGAGAGACAGGCGGCACGGAATTTTAAAAGTGAGTTTCATAGGTATTTATCTTTGATGTGATGGAGAACGCTGTGAAAGTGTTTCAATAGTAATAAAGGTTGACTATTGCTTTAATGCTGGGGACTAGATTGAGGATAGTATTTAATTGTGCATCTATAAATAACCTAATCAATTTCTGTCTGAATATGCATATATATGTGCCAATACGTTGAGCGTAGTTTTGCTAAATGATATTTACAGTGAACCGCAGAACATTAGTTAAATTAGATCACGAGAATATCCGGAGTGATAATATAGAATTTCAACATGACGTACTATTTTGTTATGCATTATCAGCAATAGAGAACACAATTTGAGTGATAATGAAATATTATGAGTTGCGAATTAAGCAGACGTTTTTGATAATTATCTGTGAAAGTCAGGGTATGACAAGTAATTATGAATTAATTTATCAATTGGGAACGCATTGAGGCCACTGTAAAATACTCGTGAGGAAGTTATCTTAAATTTTCAGGCATTGTAATGTTTATTATTAATTCTTGACATTCAAAACAAATGCAACCACTTCAAAATAAGCTCTTTGCGCATGCGTACAAGAGAAACAAGTGCGAAATATGCTGTAAATCTGACAACACCGTAACTTTCGATTGCCTGCTGACGATCGAGCTTATACAATCGCACTTTCCATCCTCGTTCGAAGACGGTGAGCTCGATCGAGAGTGAACGGGTCTCTAACGATCGAACGTTAGCCGAGTTACACAATCGGCCCCCAGACGGGGGCTTTTCTCTATCGGAGTCGCAATCAACGTACGCGACCCTCAGGAAAAAATTGACTGACGAAGGCGCGAAAGGGAATCCGTAGCGAATGTAAACAGGAGCTAACAATTAACTTTAAGGACTGTAGATGTACTTACGTATTCCATGCCGTTAATGAAGTTACCAGGGGCGGAATTCTGTACGTCCTAGCGACACTGATAGGTGTCGCTAACTCCCCCGACCGACAAATGTCGGTAAGAGCGATTCCGGTGACACATTCTACCGACACCTGTCGTTAAGGTTACCGATACTTATCGGTAACGACAAGTGAGCCTACCGACGTCTTCCAAACCCTCGCTAGGCCTTACCGACAGGTATTTCGTCTCTTCGCCAAATGCATGCTGGGTAAAAACAGATCGGTTTGCGCCTAGCGACGGACATCTGTTTTGATGAATTGACTTGTGGAAATTGGCAGTATTTCTGAGAACTGCGATCGCCCTTTATTTACATTTTCATATTAGCATTAAGTGACAATCTTAACGATATAATTCGAACTTAGTTATATTCGTCTTTAATGTGCAAAATTAACGAATCCAAAGCAAGGTATCTTTAAAGTGTCTAAAGTGCGTAGAGTGAGAGGTGATTTAAGTTCTTCAAATCTTTATTAAATAGAAATACAGTTTTATTTTTAATTTTCTATGTATGTACTAAGTATATTTTTACTTCAATTCTTATAATATTTTTGTAGTTTGATATATTTAAATGTTTTACGGAAGAGACTATTGCTGGACTAGTAATGCATTTTACATCAGAGTGGCTGGTGTTTTTTAATTATCAGCCGAAAGAATGGCAGAGGGATATCATACTTTAGATCAAATGTTTATGTAATACGGAGAAAGTAGACTTGAACGTCGACGATCTTTGCCGACATGTTGATATGGTTCTTATTGAAACACTTCGACCGATATTGCAAGCGGGAGCGGTCGATCGCCATTACGAGTGAGCAGTGTGTTCAGTTCATTCCAACGTATTTTCAAACGAACGACAGTCATTATTCACAACACTGTTTCTTTGTCAGGGTCCCTTTTACTTCCGTACCAACTAGTGTTTCTAATTCTTAAGTTTGCCTCCCAAAAACAAATTCTTACACGTCAGCTGACTACTACCTACTACTGTGATGTCTCTTTTATTTGTAATTTCGACGATGATGTGTAGAAAATCCTACCATGTAAGCTAATAAATGCATAATTATTACATTCCTCCCCCTGTAGCAATTCCCTTTCGCCCAGAATTGAACTTCTTGACTATTATATGATTTTGTCCTTTCTCGGCGAATGATATTTATAAATAATTCTCGGGTTTCCAGCCGAGTAAGATTTTTTGTTGCCGACGTTTCGACGGAATACTCCTCCATCGTCCTCAGAGCAATGAAGCTTGCAGGGCATTCCGCCCGCGCTTATATAGCCGTCTCATCCGGGGGGCATTGTTGTCTCCTTTTTTCCGTTATTTTTCGAATTAACGGTTTCCATTCTCTGCTGATGATGTACCCAGAATCTCGATTTAATGTGTTAACTTCCAGCCTGATTTCTACGGCCTCTTTAAGGAGACGATCCCAATACCCATTTGCTTTGGACACCAAGCGAGCCTCATCGAAGGAGATGATGTGATCTTCCGATAAGCTATGTTCAGCCAAGGCAGATTTTTCCGGGTGGAACAACCTAATACACCTCTTCTGTGCTCTTTTATTCGGGTCTCTATATTCTCTCCAATGTATATTTTTCCACACTGACATAGGATACGGTAAACTCCCAGGTGTTTTGAGTCCCAATTCGTCCTTCACTCGCACTAAATCGCCACGCAGTTTTTTCGGTGGTTTTTGAATGGTTTCGATGTTCCATTTCGCTAGGATCCTAGAGATTTTTCCAGCAATGGTTGAAACATATGACAGAAAAGCTCTAGCAGTGGGTTTTTTCTCTTTGGGAGACATTTCAGGAATGAGGAGACTATCAACGCGGCTTTTCTTGTGATCGCGACTTGCTCTTTTTAGGCCCAGCGAAATCTCTCTCTCCGTATACCCATTTTGGTGGAATGTTTCCCGTAGGTGTTTTATTTCCATTGGCAGGCTTTCCTTGTCTGCTACAGTGTCTGCACGATGCAGGAGCGTAGAGATAACAGCTCTGTTTTGGGATGGATGGTGGTGACTTTGGCCAATTAGTAACAAGTCCGTTTAGGTACAAGTTTTCGATACACTCGGTGACGCAAAGTACCTATTGACTATTCTTGACTATTGCTTGGACGATCGTATGTAATCAATAAAGTACATACATATGAATAAAGATTAGACTCAAATTGCATGCATTTCCCTCAGTTTCAACTAATCCCACCTTTCATCCTGCCTTAGGTATTAACTGCTCTTCGATTTTATGAGTGATCCTTGAATGAATGTGAATTACAAATGATCCACATCAAGTCCACTGTGGATTTCAAATGACACTACTACGCCAAGTTCAGATGGAAGAATCCGCATTCCGATAATGCACTTTTCTCTGTTTGTTTCATGCTATATCATTGGTCAAAACTTATAGCCTCGCGCGCAGGTACTGCTTCCTTACCGACAAATGCATGACGTCAGAGTTTCGTAGCTTGCACCGACGACTGTCGGTAGGTAGCGGGTGCAGAATAGCTCGACCATCGGTGCAAGCGACGACCGTCGGTAGCCACCGATACCGACAGTTGTCGTTAGGCGGGTTCAGAATTCCGCCCCAGATCGCTTAAGTTTATTATAATTCACAAAAATTAATTCGTGATAACCGTGTTTAATCCTTTCTAACTAAATTTTCACGATCTAACCAACGGCAATAATCGAGGCTCTTGATATCGAAAGACACCAGACTCGCCTTCGGAGGAACGTTGGTGTGATGGATTTTCGTGACAAGATCTTGGGAGTTCCTCGCCGAGCGTAGCGGCTCGAAGCACGAGAATTCTAAGAAGTGGTCGTTCACTTTCATGGCCAGTTTGTGAGCTGGGGCTCCGATGTTTGAAATCACAGGTCTAATGGGAGTCCCTGGTTTGCGTTCTTCCTTTGTGTCCTTCGAGCCGCTACGCGCGGTGAGGAACTCCCAAGATGTTGTCACGAAAATCCAACACACCAACGTTCCTCCGAAGGCGAGTCTGGTGTCCTTTGATATTAAGAACCTCTTCACTAGTGTGCCACCCAGTGAGGCAGTCGACGTCGCACTCAAGCTACTTAAATTGCGGGGTCACACGGAAGCAACTGTGTCAAGAATTCTCGGTTTTCCTTAAAGTAATTGTGTCCCATAATTATTTGAAATTCAACAACGAGATTTATCAACAACCTGGAGGTTCGGATTTGGGATCACCCCTTTCCCCTTTGGTTACCTAACTGATTTAAGGTAACTTGCTTGAGACCAAACTTTTTAATTAATGTTGGCAAGGCATTTACAGCGCGGGTTATTAATTGGTTTCGGTATGTGGACGACATTTCAATTTTATGGAATGGACCCGACAGACAACTGGACAACCATTTTAATTTTATTAACACCTTGCATCCAGCTATTTCTTTCACTCGTGAGATGGAACGTTACAAATCAATCAATTTTTTAGATTAGACAATCGCCTCAGAATAAGGGAGGCATAAATTTTCAATCTTTCGTAAACCCACATACACCGACCATGTCATACCTGCATATTCCAGACACCCTTGCCCCCAAAAACTCTCCGCTTTCCACGCCCTCATCAACCATCTTTTTATAATTCCCCTGAATGACTCCGAATTTGAAAAAGAATCCCGTACCATCAAGCACATTGCAGCCAAAATATCGTCTACCCACCCACACTAATAGACAAACTCATACGCCACTAAAGGAGAAAAGTAACGGTAGCCAGTTTGTACAAAAAAAAACACAACCCCCGGTTAAAAAGTGGTGCTCGATTACGTACTTTGGGGAGATTTCCTCTCGAGTGGCGAACTTTTACCAAGTGACCGTTTTAAAGTGGCATTGAAAACCCCAATTAGTGTTGTAATTTATTCCTTTTCAATTTAATTTACTCACACACAATACCACAAAATATATACAGTATCATAATAAATTACCCTCACAACATATCACTTTCACTCTTGTTCTCTTCAGGCTCAATTTTTACAGGCCATAGATCACTTCACGAGCCATTTCACTTTTCACTTTCACATAAAATATAGCCAGTACCCTCTTAAAAATAAGTACCTACATAATAGTGGGGAGTGGACCGCTTTATCCCTCTAGTTTATCTGGAGTTTCTAGCTGAGGCGATCCCCGTCTCCTTGGGTTAATCCTGGCTTCTCCGCCACGCCACTTTCCAATTCACTGTTGTCAGACCATCAGACTCGAAGCTAGACGCCCCTTCACTGTTCTTAGACTATCAGACTCGCCTAGAAGACACTTCCCTCTTCTTGGACTATCAGCCTTCACCTTCGTTCGACTCCTCGACTAGCCGCCTCGAAGCCTAGCAGCAGCCCTCTCGCTCTCCGTCCCTCTTTATATATCGGCACTTCTTAATTGTTAACGCCCGGCCATAATTAGTCTCCCTCCGTAACCTGCCGCGAGTTCAACAATAGCCTGCGAGACAATTTCTATTCTTGGGAATGTAACTCCCGAATGACCCGAAACACCAGGCTCAATGACAAATTGGCCATTGTCGAGGCCGACGCCATATTTCCCTATGTCTCCGTATAAATATTCTGTACAAAAACCAACATGGCGGCTCCCCAACTCCCCAGCATGCCATGGCTAAATTTTGATACGTTACATCTGCCCCGTCGAAAGCAAATATTATATCCTATAAGATTTTCTTTCGAAGCCTCTAATTAAAATAAAGCGTCGCCCCGGCGCCTCTAAAGATCGTTCTACCCCTGAAATTGGTCCACATCCACTATGTTTACATACATTCATAAAATACAATAAATGCAATTATACCCTTCTTTAAAACATCAACTTTACCTTTAAAACATAACATACAAATATTCAAAACGAATGTCATATGCCCTCTTCAAATTTAACATCTTTAAAATAAGTTGTACAATTTGCATAAAACATTGGGTCATATGTAATTTCCAAATGTACATATTGTGCATAACCAGCAATAAAATAGTTTCTGGTAATCAAAGGAATCACACTTTGCTACACATCAAACATAAAATCTCCTTCACCTTTAAAGTTTTACATTGTAACTGTCAGCCTCATCATATTGAGTCCAAATGTTCATTCACCCAGCTGACTTTACTTAAACACCAATTTAGTAACCGTAGATCCACTCCCTCACCGCACAAATACAAAGTTTTAATCACAAGCCCTTACTTTGTTACACCTCTGCGACCTTGCGATAAAATGTGTACAAATGGCGCGGTAAATCTGTGTCTGCCGACGCTTGCTCACAATGTAACTAGTAAATCGCATGACTCAGCGCTTATTTTCTTACGTTCTCAGTCCTTTCTCAACTGTGCTTGCGCGATGTTCTGTGTGGAGTTGGTTTCTTGTGCGTTTTGTTGTGAGTGCAGTGATTTCTACGTATGGTTTCATGTGGGATACATGGAAAGTTCCTCGTTCCGTTCCTGTTTCCATGTTTTTTAGCACGAAAGTGGCCCTTCCCCGTGATTCAGCAATTATAAATGGTCCCTCAAATAGTGGCATGAAACCTTGGTAAATCTTCTTCTCCTTATCAGATGAAGGATTAGTGCGTAATAGAACTCGATCTCCTATCTCGAAGTTCTTCCCTCTCTTGTGAGTTTTTCTTGAGTGTCGCTCACTCCTTTTCTGCCCCTTTGTGTAGATTCTACTACGGATTCTTTCAACTAACCCTGGAATATCTTCCTCTTCTTGGGTGATGTCTGCCGTCATACAAGTGTCCCAGATTCTTTCGGGTTTGCGCCCGAAATGAGCTTCTGTAGGCGTTATTTCAGTGGTGCTATTGTGGGTGTCATTCAGGCATGTTTCAACCACTCCTATCCACTTCACCCAACTGGCATGTGTGTTTTGACAGAAAATTCGCAAGATCGTCTTGATAGTGCGATGATACCGCTCAACTTGGTTCGCCTGCGGGTGCCTGACACTGCAGAAAACAGCTTTAATCCCTTCCTGTGTTAGTTTCCTTTTCCATGCGGGGCTAGTGAATTGGGTTCCCCTATCTGTCAGAATTCGTTTGTACGTTCCAGCACAATGGATATGTCGCCCGAAAATTGCATTCACAATACTTCGTGTGGTGGCTGCTCTTAATGGATACAGTTTTATAAACTTAGAGAATCCATCGATCGCCGAAAGAATGTATTGACATCCGAACTGACCCTTGGGCAGGGGTCCAATTACATCTACGCATAGTAGGTCATTCACCCCATCCGGAACCACGGTCTGCATCTCGGCGTAGCTGTTATAATTCGGCGCCTTACATCGCTGGCACTCCTCACAGGTGGCAATCAGCTTCCTAATTTCCCGTGGGAATCTTCGGTACGTAAACCTCTCCATGAGCATTTTGTGTATCTTCGCTGCGCCCAGGTGCCCATACATCCTGTGGATTTCCCATATTAATTTTGGGAACAGCTTATCCGGTATACACACCTTTTGTTTACCCCTTGTCTCTCTTACCAGCCCTTCCTCCGTCCATCGATATCCCTTTCTGGATTCTTCTGTTTCTGCTGCCGTTACAATTTTACCTAACCTTTCATCCTCCCGCTGCAGTTGTTTCAAATTGCGTAAGTCCCTCATCAGTTCCTCCGATGGGTCTTCTGCTAGGAGAATGGCTATCACGGGTTCCTCTGATGCGCCTCCTATTCCATCTTCATCCTCATATGGGTAACGACTCAGAACATCAGCGACCAAATTATCTTTTCCCTGACAGTATTCGATGTCTACGTTGTACTCTTGGATCCCTAATATCCACCGAGCTAACGTACTGTTGAGGAGTTTACACTTAAATACAAACGATAGTGCCTTGTGATCCGTTCTCACTATCGTCTTAGCTCCCAGAATAAAACTTCGGTATTTCTTCAGTGCATGTACAATTGCGATAAGTTCTTTCACTGTTGCGCAATAGGATAATTCGGCACCTCGTAAACATCGGCTGGCAAAATATATAGGTTCTTCTCTTCCCTCTTCCGTGATCTGATACAATCTGCTAGCAATCGCGTAACCACTGGCGTCGGTTTGTATGTAGTACGGCTTATTGGGGTTGGGATGATGTAGGATCACTGATTTGCATATTTCTTCTTTTATTGCCATGAAAGCCCTTTGGTGCTCCTCCGTCCACTCCCATTTTCTGTCCTTTTTAGTGAGTTCATTTAACAGATTCGTTAATTCGGCATGCTTCTGGTGAAATTTCGCGTAATAGTTTACTAATCCTAGGAATGATTTAAGTTGTTTGCGTCCCCTGGGCCTTGGGAATTCTCTTATAGGTGCAAACTTCTCTTCCGCGATTGTTATGCCTTGGACGGTGATCTCATGTCCTAGGAATTCGATTCTCTGTCGGCAGAATCTTGATTTCCGTAAATTCAACGTGATTCCTGCATCTTTCAATTTCCCCAGAACACTCTTTAGGTGGTTCACATGCTGTTCGAACGAACTCGATATAATTAGTAAATCGTCTACAAAATTGAGACAATACTCCTTTACTTCGTCTCCAAGTACGTAGTCAAGTGCTCTGACTAATGCGCTGCTGCTAATTGCACAGCCAAACGGCACCCTTGTAAATTGGTATATAAATCCTTCAAAGGAAAATGCACAATACTTCCGAGAATCTCGATGTAGTTGAATTTGGTAGAAGCTTTGCGTGAGATCTAAAGATGTCATGTATTTTACGTTAGCACAATCTTGAAATATTTCTTGAGGCGTTCTTGAAGTAGCGTAATCCGGCTTCATCATCTTATTCACCGCCCTTGCATCCAGACATAGCCTTATTGAGCCATCCTGCTTCGGTAAACATATCAGGGGTGATACATATCGTAATGTACTCTTTTCTATGAGTCCCTGCTCCAACAGCTGATTTATAGCGTGACGTGCCTTTGCACGGTAATTTAGCGGTACATTGTAACTTTTCCCGTGGAACTCCTCGTCACCTTTTATCTCCACCTTATAATAATACCCCTTTATTTTTCCGGGCGTATTTCTGAAAATCTCCTTCTCCTTATAAATAATACCCGCTAATTCTCTAAACTCCTTCTCCTGTAAATCGCTGATGCTTCTCATGCTGTTGTGGATTTCCTCCATAGAAACTGTATCTTCTCTCTCCTCATACTGCCCCTGTTTAATTGCCATTATTAGCTTCTGTGACGACTCCGTAGGCATTCTGAATCTTCTTTCTTCCATCTTCCGCCCTTGCCTCAGGATTATGGTGCTTTCATTATAATTAATCTCCGCTTTCAGCATCTCTAATGTATCCGTGCCCAATATTAACGGCTTCACTAGATTAGGTATGATGGTGCAATTAATTACTGCATCAATCTTCCCTATGTTTATTGTGGGAAAGATTTGTTTACTAATTCTTCCGCTCCTCCTACCTATTGCTCCGATCACCTGAATTCCCCGTATTGGTACCTCTAATACACCTTTGAATACCTCTGGATTCTCCGTAAATGTGTTCTCATTCAGACATGTGATTTCTGAACCGGTGTCCACTAGTGCCTTAAACTTCCGCCCCCCTATTTCCACTACAATTTCCGGACACTTGTTTTCTTCATGCGATCCGTGTTCCTTTTCTTCTTCGGTCAAATCTTCGGGTATGCATAATATATTCCTGACTTCCTTGTCGTATTTGCTCCTGTCTCCTCCATTGCTTTCTTCGGTCCCCATTTCTCTGGCTAATGTCGTGTCGGGACTGCTTTCACGACTTGCCCCTTCGCGTTTCCCTGCTCTTCATGCCTTTCTTCACTACTCCCGGAGTTTTCCACAATCATCGTGCGGATGTTTGCATTCTCCCTGGGTGGTCTTTCTTTGTAACTCCGTCCATCCATTTGTTCTCGGCTGCTGTACCGTCTCACCGAAGATGTCTGCCTCTGCTTGCCGGATGGATTAGGTTGATATCTATTACCATTTTGATTCTGAGGTGGTGGGTTGTATCCACGGCCTCTAGAATCAATTCTCCTTTCCTCGGTTCCTGTCCATCTTCTTCGGCTCTCTTCCTTCGTCTCCTGTATCGGCTGCGGCACCACCCTATCGTATCGGCTGAGCAATGACAATAATCGTGGGATGGTGTTTATTTGCTGCGATATGATTGCCGTGTTGACCTCCGGACCAAAATGATGCTCCAACCTATAGATTATTTCCTCGTCCTCCATCGGTGGCCTTAGTTCCTTAGCAGTGCTTATTCGGGATGTTGCGTATTCCACTCGGCTGATATTCCCTCGTTCAACGTACCGGCCGGAATCTAGCGTCCTCCGAACCTCCATCTGCTGCTCACGCCCCCAATACTGCATCATAAACAGCTGTGTGAACTGCTCTACGTCTTCTAGTAGATGTGAGAGAGCGGTAAACCATTCGCCTGCAGATCCCGTCAGACCTTGTCTTACGATTTTCAGCATTTCGTTGGAGGATAATTGGTACATGGCTTGGTATTCCTCCAGCTCACTAATGTATCGCATAGGCCTAGCTCCTCTCCTACCGTCAAAATGTGGAATCTTCATCATCACTCCCGGTGATTGAATTGCGGTTGAGTTTCGCGAACACTGCAGCCTCATCTTTTCCGCTTCATTCTGCGCTATTATTCGTACTTTTCCTTGCAGTTCCGACTCTTCCTTCAATTTTTCTGCGGTCAGCAGCTGCATCTTTTCAGTGATATTCCTCACTTCCTCACGCGTTTCTATCGCCAAGCTTTCATAATCCTTCAGCCTTTCCTTGACATTATATAAATCCTTCCGTGTTTCCGCCGCTATACTTTGGACATTATTATTCGCCTCCTCGCGGACAGCCTATATCTCTGCGCGTCTTTCTGCTTTTTCCTCTTCTATCCGCGTATTCATCCTAACTTCCGCTCCTCTCAGCTGTTCCGCCTGCTCCCTCAAGATTGTTCTTAACAGCTCCGCCTGCTCCTTCTGTCTTCTTTCTTCTCTCCGTCTTCTCTCTTCTTCTTGCACCTTTTCCTTTTCCCTCTCTCGTTCCTCTCTCTGCAATTCCTTCTCTTCTCGTTCCCTTTTTTCCTTGATTTTCTCTTCCTTCAACCAAGCCCATAAATCCGTCGTTGCTGGAGTCCTGTCTTCGACCTCGAATTTGTGAGATTCAATAACTACTCCCTGTTCCTCGAGAGCAGATCTAAGCCTACCGACCAATTCATTTTTAACTCCTTCGGTGCCTAACCCTAGTTTCTTCAATTCCTCCTGCACCTCGGCCTTCTTCAACTCGAACAGACTTTTCCTTGCCCGAAACATCTTATACAATTACACCGTTACTACTAACACTTAATCTGTAGTAATTTTCCCGATGTCTAATTTTCTCTTGCGTTCGCTAACTAGAACACTTCTTTCTCTCTGCACCTCTCAGATTCTCCTCGTGGTATCTATTAAACGTAAGCTAGCACTCAACCCCGTACGTCTAATATATTATCGTGCTCACACGTTGGGCGCCATAAATGTAATTTATTCCTTTTCAATTTAATTTGTCTCACACACAATACCACAAAATATATACAGTATCATAATAAATTACCCTCACAACATATCACTTTCACTCTTGTTCTCTTCAGGCTCAATTTTTACAGGCCATAGATCACTTCACGAGCCATTTCACTTTTCACTTTCACATAAAATATAGCCAGTACCCTCTTAAAAATAAGTACCTACATAATAGTGGGGAGTGGACCGCTTTATCCCTCTAGTTTATCTGGAGTTTCTAGCTGAGGCGATCCCCGTCTCCTTGGGTTAATCCTGGCTTCTCCGCCACGCCACTTTCCAATTCACTGTTGTCAGACCATCAGACTCGAAGCTAGACGCCCCTTCACTGTTCTTAGACTATCAGACTCGCCTAGAAGACACTTCCCTCTTCTTGGACTATCAGCCTTCACCTTCGTTCGACTCCTCGACTAGCCGCCTCGAAGCCTAGCAGCAGCCCTCTCGCTCTCCGTCCCTCTTTATATATCGGCACTTCTTAATTGTTAACGCCCGGCCATAATTAGTCTCCCTCCGTAACCTGCCGCGAGTTCAACAATAGCCTGCGAGACAATTTCTATTCTTGGGAATGTAACTCCCGAATGACCCGAAACACCAGGCTCAATGACAAATTGGCCATTGTCGAGGCCGACGCCATATTTCCCTATGTCTCCGTATAAATATTCTGTACAAAAACCAAGATGGCGGCTCCCCAACTCCCCAGCATGCCATGGCTAAATTTTGATACGTTACAGTGTGAAGAACCTTTTATCGAACTGTAAGGACCCCATTGAACCTCAGAAGAAAAGTGGTGTGTACTTAATGGAATGCAGTGATTGTGGTGCACGGTAATTTGGACAGACGTGCAGAAATTTTATAACGAGACAAGAGGAACACACAAGGGATTTTAAAAATTTTAATTTTAACGGAAGCAACTTCGCCAAACATCTTGTAACCCACGGGCATAAAAGTGATTTTACTATGACACCTCTCCATTTTATTAATGATAGACGAAAGCTAAATGCTTTAGAACAGCTGGAGATTTTTAAAAAACAATTCGACGGATATAAATTCCTCGTTAATGAATGTATGTTCCCGGCCTCTTCCCCCATCCTCAAAGCTTTATCCCCTTCCTCATTGCCCTCATAGTCCACCTCTCGCGTTCACCTCCTGTGTTCCTTTCCCTCCGCCTCTCCCACACCCCTTACCACACATTTTCCTTTATATAAGGCTTGTGCTTCCCTCACAATTTACCTTAAGATGATGTGAAACCACATCGAAACCCGGGACGAGTTTTATAACAAATCTAGTGGTGTCAGTAAAAGTTCCTTTTCTTCCTCTAACTTCAAATAACTATTCATTCCTTGATTCTCTCATTACAAAAAGTTAAAAAATCCATTATGACGTTTGCATGATGCCAGAATATCCTGAAGGGAGTGAATGTATATGTGCTCTATTTGTCTACATTCAGCAATTCAGTATTTATTACCTACATCTACATTCCGTTCAGTTCCACTGAATGGAGAGGAAGGATTCTCCTTCCTTGATTGTATCGTTAAACTGACAAAACTGACCCCATACGCCGTCATAGAGCTGCATAGCAATTATGCTACGAGGCTGGCAGAAAAATCTTGAACGTCTAGAAAAAAATATTTTTTGGTTATATATTTCACTAAATGCTGCAGTTCATCGGTATATTCCTGTACTTGCATATTATATTACGTATTATCGAATATATCTTGCCTGAAGAGCCAGATAGAGAATAGAGAATTTCGAATGAACGAGGAAATTAAAGGGGAATAAAAAATTTACTCAGAGAAAAAAACTCGTTCTTACGAAATTTGACATTACAAACCGCCTATTATTCATTGCCATTATATCGAGTTACTACTGCACATCTTTGAAAATTAAAACCTATGCATGTATTTGACCTCTGAATAATGATGGAAAACCTAATGTAGTTTTCAATATGTATATTTCATAGTGATTTGCTTACTCTTTGAATGTAGAAGTGAAATTATCTGATGGATGAAAATAATTAATTTTATTTAGATCGTCGATGAAGCAAGTGGTTGCAGTGTAGGAAGAATGATTCCAGGTTTCCTAATGGTGAAGTCTCCGTACATGATGAAGGGTTACTTGCATAGCAAATATGCTAAGGTATGAGAGCCATGGATATCTTCCATAAACAATTAGTACTTGCGCTACCTAATTGTTATTAAATAAATTAAAACCTAAACATTATTTAAATTAAAGTTTTTAATTTCAATATTGACTATAGAGATTCTATGCATTGCTACGGAATGGAATCCTATGAATAGCTATCGGAACTATTAGTCTATTCTATATACGCATGAAAATGACTTGTTTCAATTGTTTTCTAAATGCTTAATAAGTGTGTGTCATCATTATCTTAAATATACGTTTTTCAATTTTCATGCTCAGGATAGCTCATTGGATATTGTAAATGGCTGGCTTGATACAGAAGATATTGGCTTTTTCGATGAAAATGGACATCTCTACTTGTTGGGAAGCAAACGTTTTTTCTTCAAGTATGCCATGCATTACGTGAGTAAATGTACATGTGCTCTATTTGCTTACATTCAGCAATTCAGTATTTTATTTATTGATTACATCTACATAGTACCCTGCGAGCCACCATAAAGGTGTGTGGTAGGGGGTGAATTCTCACCAAACATGCACTACATATCCCGCATAAAAAAGGATTAGTATTTATATACTGTCCTAAACTTCACTATTTAAAAAAGATAAAATACCTAATCATATGCTGAACTTTTATTTATTGAAGCTTGCAATTCCTTTGAAAATATACACATGGATAAGATGCTAAGAAAAAAACTACTAAGATGTTAGACTCGAAAACATTTTTAGGGCCAATTGAAGCGCTTAACGCTATGTATTTTCCAAATGAGCTTCCATATTAATTTTTAATTAGTTAATTATGTTCTTTGGAAATTTAATTGCATAAAAAAGTGGAAAAATTAATTAATACCAATCAAATGCTGCTGTAGTAATATATGTGTCATAAATGTTGAGTTCATGCCGAACTAGTGTGTTATTAATACGTAGCTAGTATTTAATATTTGTTCATCGTCAAAAACATTCACATATATTTATATTGACTAACTTATATAACGTATTTCTGATAGGCATATGATTAAAAAATCATTCATCATCATCGTTGGTCAACAGTATTAACATTGGCTTGACGCAGCCCTCCACTCGATTCCTCTATCGGCCAACCTCTTCATATTTACGTAATTCCTCTCTTTTACACAACCTGTTCCATGTATCTCATACGAGGCCTTACTTTTCCATTCTTCCCGTTCACTTATCCCTCGACAATCCTTTTCATAAAAAAAACCATCACTTCATCGAAATCATCAAAAAAAAGCGCCGCAGAAAATTACTTTAAATTCAAATATGATTTATATTTTGATTCTCCAGGATTTTGTTAGAAAGTACTCTCTTTCCTATTAGATTACTACTGCGATAACTTGCAAACATTTCTTTATTAATGGTTTAATCTACCTCTCAGGTGTCACCCTTTGAGCTGGAAAATGTTGTAGGGGAGCACCCTGCTGTTCAGTCAGCTGCTGTCGTTGGAGTTCCTGATCCTGAAACCACATCCGCTGCTTGGGCATTTGTTGTACTGAAACCTGGTTATAACGCCACACAGGAAGACATAAAGGAATATGTCGCCGGTAATTGCACTTTTCCTTATGACTCCGTTTTTATTCCTGAATTTACTTCCATTCAATGGAAGACTTGCAAGCTGATAACTTCAGGCTTGACTATGTGGAGTAGCAACTTGGAGAGTAGCAATGAATAGTATTGGTAGCTGCATGTTGGTATGAGTACTTAAAGCTAACCCTACTAACAGAATGTTTTTGCATGTTTGCTTTGCAATTTCTATCTTTTTTAAATAGTGTAGTTATGACTACTATATTAATACTATTCCTTTTTTATGCATGATATGTAGTGCATGTTTGGTGAGCAATCACCCCCTGCCACACACCCTTGTGGTGGCTTGCAGGGTATTATGTAGATGTAGATGTATGTGATACCTTTCCAAAATGGAAAATAAAAGAATGAAACTTTGTTAGGTTCACTTTATATTAAAATAAGAACGACCCGGGTTTCATAACATAGTTTTCAATGTTTCATAACGTAGTTTCATAGCATACCTGAAGATGTAACTATGTTACGAAACCCGGGTCGTGTTTAGTTTAATATAAAGTGGACCTAACGAAGTTTCATTCTTTTATTTTCCAGGAAGACTTGCTTTTATGCCGTCACAGGTGCTAGAACAGGTTCAGCATTACACTTAGCTGCAGACGACAACTGATCCTTTATGTCATAAGTACTTATAGAATTTTCTTAAAAAATCTTGTAGCTGTTTCCCAATATTATCTCTTAAACAAATTCCAAGGCAATATTTTCAGTGATGATGTTAAAATACTTTACGAACACCAACTTACTATGGCAGACTGGACCATAATCATAAAATTAGAGAAATTGATTGCCGAACCGACCGATTCAAAATGTCCTTTTTCCCTCGAACAATTAGAGATACGAATAACGGTAAATATGTCCTATCGGAGAGTAGCAATGAATAGCATTGGTAGCTGCATGTTGGTGTCAGTACTTAAAGCTAACCCTACTAACAGAATGTTTTTGCATGTTTTATTTGCAATTTCTATCTTTTTTAAATAGTGTAGTTCTGACTACTATATTAATACTATTCCTTTTTTATGCATGATATGTAGTGCAGTACGGTGAGCAATCACCCCCTGCCACTCACCCTTGTGGTGGCTTGCAGGGTATTATGTAGATGTAGATGTATGTGATACCTTTCCAAAATGGAAAATAAAAGAATGAAACTTTGTTAGGTTCACTTTATATTAAAATAAGAACGACCCGGGTTTCATAACATAGTTTTCAATGTTTCATAACGTAGTTTCATAGCATACCTGAAGATGTAACTATGTTACGAAACCCGGGTCGTGTTTAGTTTAATATAAAGTGGACCTAACGAAGTTTCATTCTTTTATTTTCCAGGAAGACTTGCTTTTATGCCGTCACAGGTGCTAGAACAGGTTCAGCATTACACTTAGCTGCAGACGACAACTGATCCTTTATGTCATAAGTACTTATAGAATTTTATTAAAAAATCTTGTAGCTGTTTCCCAATATTATCTCTTAAACAAATTCCAAGGCAATATTTTCAGTGATGATGTTAAAATACTTTACGAACACCAACTTACTATGGCAGACTGGACCATAATCATAAAATTAGAGAAATTGATTGCCGAACCGACCGATTCAAAATGTCCTTTTTCCCTCGCACAATAAGAGATACGAATAACGGTAAATATGTCCTATCGGAGAGTAGCAATGAATAGCATTGGTAGCTGCATGTTGGTATCAGTACTTAAAGCTAACCCTACTAACAGAATGTTTTTGCATGTTTGCTTTGCAATTTCTATATTTTTTAAATAGTGTAGTTCTGACTACTATATCAATACTATTCCTTTTTTATGCATGATATGTAGTGCATGTTTGGTGAGAAATCACCCTCTGCCACACACCCTTGTGGTGGCTTGCAGGGTATTATGTAGATGTAGATGTAGATATTATCACCTTTATAGCTCATTCCACATTTAGTTGACAATATGGCGTTTCATTAAGACTGTTTCACGTGATCATTTTTCACGTTGATATGCAGGGTAGGTATATAATTTAGGTTACAGCTTTCAGAGACAGCAGAAATGATGGCTGCAGTATTCTTTTTCACCATTTAAAAGTCATTTTCTTCGTCCCTTTTGAAATCATTCATGACATTGAACTCGTACCCTCCATGGTCACGTGTTGTTAACAACTGACGTTCTATTACTGGTCACATGTGGCACTTCATTTTACGTTTGCTGCCATGCGCTCGGATTCGCAGCCTGTCGTGTTCATGTAGTACGTCTACAGTCTACAGGGATGGAAATAAATGGACGCGCGCGAATGATAAAAAAAAGATGGGGGACCCTATCATTTGAATTATCGCACAGTGCAGCATTGAGGCAGTAATATTTATATTATCTTTTCTACATTGGTTTACATTGTTGATGTCTATTGGTTTTTGAGGTTGCTGATTACAAATTTGTAAGAATACTTGGTAAAGCATTATTATTTTCGAAAAAATCGATGCTTACTTTTGCAAACTACATGAAAATTCCTCGAATCATTTTGTTATTTTCACTACATGAGTCATCAAAGTCATTGGTTACGAAACAATAAATGAATTTATTTAAATAATCATTATAATAGGGTAGTTTCCTTCGTCAAAGAAAACAGTGTCCATCAATTTCAATTCGTACCCTGCCATATATACACCCTCCGCAAAACAATTTTTTTCCGCAAAAACAAACCCATTTCGCAAAAAAACGTTTGGATCGAGAAATCCCAGTTTACTATGGAATTGAACGTTAGTTTTAAGTTCATTTGAAGAAGTTCAGAAATGGCGGGATGCGCTCCCTTGTTGATGACGTAACAGGCACATAGTTATCGTTGCGAGGCATAGAGAATATTGGTTTCCAGGAACTTACCATTGTATTTCAGAGCTCCCAGCTCTGGTGAATACCTATGTATTCATTGTTAGCCTATGAATGAAATTCGATGTTTCATCCGTTAAACACGGTATTAATAGTCGTTATAATATAGGTTCCACAGGGCATCCTGCTCATAGAGCCCTCTTCTACTCCGAAGCATGGCCATGAAGTTCACACGACTATGGGCCAACTTCACGGTATGCTTAGTAAAATGAATAATAACAGTTTTTAAATGAATCAGCTGAATGAATATTTTTAGACAAATTAATGAAACTAAATCACAAAAAAATTAACTGAATAAATATGCCTCATTATAACTTGTTAATAAGCTTTAACGGAGTGCTCCATCTGCTTGGAAGTATCCGCAGCACTACCTAGTGGCAGGTAGAGGAAAGAGTGTAACGTCACACGTATGATATACCGGCATGCAATAGTTTGCCGTCGCGTTTTCATGCAGTTGAATTATTTTCACTTTTTCATTGACGAGGAAAAATACTTAACGTCATATTAAAATCGAACGGCTTGAAATACGTATTCCAGAGGTTTGAAAATCACGATCAAGGGCATAAATAGATAATAGGAAAGTACCCTATTGTTGCGAAGAAGACTTGATCAGAGATATTGCATCAAACGTGCCAAAAGATTGACGATATCCAAATGAAAAGCGTTAAAGAGTTCTTTAGGACTTGAAGGACGATGCAACGAGCATAAAGGATAGGTACGACTGATTAAAAGACGACTGAATCTCAGTGGACGGCAAACAGCGTTTCGGAATGCCCTCTACGACTCCAATGATCTTATCACAGCTCGAGATTTAAAAATGAGGCATATGTGAAAAAGTAAAATAAAAAAGTTTTGTAATTCCCTTAGAGAAAAAAATCATTCATCTTATCAAGGTGATTTTATTTACTCTCCGTGGAAATTCTGCATATCACATGGTAATATCTAACGATTACAACGCAATTAAGATAGCACTTGATTGACCACTTAAAGGTGAGAAAAACGCTTTTGATAAAAAAGTTTGGTGTGTCATTTCTTTCTAAGATAAATTTTTGAAATTGATAGAAAACGCATAAAACATTCTTCTTTACATATTGTGTTAAAATATAGATTAAATAATGTGAAGGGCTTTTGAGAAATAAGTGTTTAACTCGGCGTAATTGTTGAACTCGTAAAAAACCCTCACTTTTTTCAATCAAACTTTAATTTAAACTACAAACATGTAATAAGATGATATAATGATAGCAATATAGCAATAACAATAGAGGTAGAATTAAACGAAACAAAAATTTGATTCGATTTATTTTGTGTAGTTATTTTGTTTACTTCATAAAGTTCATTCAAACTAGAGTGTATATAATATTTTGGTCGACAATTGGTGTATTATACATTTTCCTCGTGTCCATGATTATTTGTAATTAGATAAGTATCCAGAAAGTAACCTCCTCACAAACTGTATAATCATTCGTTTTTCATATTCTCCTTTCTAGAAAGGACAGTTCCCTACAAGCATCTGCACGGAGGAGTTGTGTTTGTGGACAGGCTGCCGGAAAATCGAGGAGGCAAATTTGACAGACATGCACTCCTTCGTATGACTCTCAATGAGAAAAAATCGATGCTGAAATAAGTCCATGGAATGAAAAACGTGCGAACGGACAGGGTGTAAGTGTTTCCAATGAAATGAAAAGGCATCAAGCTCCTGCCAGATTTTGACGTCTGCTAGATTTGCCGCAATTATCCCTTTGCCTTACAAAATAAATTATAGAGACTGATGTGAGTTGCAGTGTGAAGCTGCAACAGCTGTGGGTTCACTAAATCTGTCTGACAATATAGAAGCAAAAGCGAGGTATCAGGTTATCAAGTGAAATAGGCTTCATAAATGGTACTTCTGCCATCACTATAACATATGCGTATAATTAATCCAACTCTTCGAGCAAGAGCGAATTGAGGTGTTTCCTGATGCATGCAGTTCACTTATGTGGCATTTTAATGCTTTTAGTTTTTTGTATTTCTAGTTTAGCTATCATCTATGATGACGATAAGCAACGTTCCGCAGAATAACAATGTAATATTTCACAAAATGTCAAATAAAAGAAACGCAAAGAATGGAAGTTACCCTTTGTCTTGTGTTTATCTTTGGGATTAAGATTATGTGTTATGTTACGACATAAACTAATCAGTTGGTGTATAATTGCTTTGGTTACATCACAGCATATAGGTAGGAATAAAATCTATGTAATAAACTCTCAGGCGTATGGCATAGAACGAAACGCCACCAAAACCCTCATTAGCTAATAGGTTCAAAATTAGATACACCATATAATATTGAAGGCACCTGACATGTGTGACTAAAGGTATAGAAGCAACAGAGGAATCCTATGCGCACTCATGCTTTGAATATACATTTACATTACCGATATCGTTAATTACACTCTGGAAGTCGCATATGGAATTGGTATGAAGAGCCTTTTTCGAACAAACCTGCATTGTTTCCTGAAGGAACCACCTGTTCAGTGGTTCCTTCTGCAATAATATCTACATCTACATAATACCAAATGAGCCACTGCAGGCATGCATGGTAGTGGGTGTAAATTTGTTTTATAGGTAACGAGTAATTTAAAACATACATTTAACATTGATTTTCTTCTCTATTACTTTATTCTCATGTCTAACTAGTTCGCAATATGATGGATTTCCTTTTTGGCCGGAGAACTTCTGGATGTATGGGAGAAGATATCAGAGTCATATTCAGTCTAAATTGTAGTTAATGCTTGACTTCTCTGCACTTCTTGAGTTACTCCAAAGCGACGGAAGACTGTTTATTCTCAAGTTACAATGTTTACAAAATAATTGACAAAAAATAGCATTAAATCTAATCTCGAACAAAAATTTTCATGAAGTAGGGATACGTTGCATAGTATCCGGCTCAACTTAGTGGAAATTGAACTTCGTGAATGAAATAATAACTTTGTTTCCTTGTATGAAATGGTACGACATGTTTCGACATATCCGGTACTTCAAAATAAATCTGGGAAAATAAATCTGTGGAAGGAAACAAAGTTAGTGTTTCATTTACGAAAGTAGGGATATGCTTATGAAATAGGTCGTATCCAGGAGTCTTTACCGCTCGGAATTACATTCCTTGATCGATTTGAGAGCTATTCCGCGTTTGACTCCTCCGCCATGAATGGAAGGACTGCGAGGGCGTGTTTCGAAGCGTAGGCATTTCATTGCAGTCTCTCGCTTCGTCCGTGCGAGGCCGGAACTGCTGTTCGGACCGCTGAGAAGGGATTGCGGAAACGTTTCCTTTGTCTGCGCTCGAGGAAGTTCTGCAGTGAAATTATTCTATGAGAACCATTTATCCATGGTGATGTGAACTATTTGTTCAAATATTCGGAGTGGAGGTGCAAGTAGTATGTGTTGTGGAGTTGATTACTGAGGTGGTTGAATCCCTGCTTGCAGTGTTGCGTTGTTGTCCGTGGTGTGTACGTGTGTCTGAAAAAGTGTTCCCCTTGTAGGGTATCGTCCATTAGTTTTGGATGGGTGATTGTGTTAGTGTGTGCAAATCTAAGGGTTATACAGTTACAAATTCTGAAGATTCAGGCGATATGGAGTGGAAGCGAAATATGATAACAGAGAAAGAAAAACACGAGCCAAATCCACAAAAATAAACTTATCTACGACCCGGGTTTCACTGTATTACAGCATCATCAGGTGACGTCCCTGACGATGCTGTAATACAGTGAAAATCGGGTCGTAGTTAAGTTTATTTTTGTGGATTTGGCTCGTGTTTTTCTTTCTCTGTTATCATGTTATGTAGCTAGTTAGCAGTTGCGGGCGAGGTTCCTGAATTCGTCAGCAGTGATGAAATCCGACCCTGCCGGTATAATTCAGGTAAGACACGCACCTACAAGGAGAGAGAGATTTTTTTGAACTGACTCATCAACATTGATCTTATACCTTGTTCAATAATAAGTTGTATCTAAAGAGGTTTGTCGTTTCTACACTTCTGGCTTCCTCCCTCCCACTTGCCTTGAAGTCCCATTTCGAAGTGGCCGGCATTAAACCCGGGTCTTCGCTTCTGAGCGTCCACCGCTGAAACCGTCGACTCATACGAACCTTTATCTCAATCTGTTCTTCGAACGTTGGGCGGCCGAGCGAGGACCCTTCTTCGCTCAGATGGTCGATCAACAGCCTTCGAGCTGAATTCCGTTTCATTTGCTTGACGAGTGACGAACGGCTATTGCCGTTTTTTCAGCATGACACAAGCTCTAAATCGGAAAAAAAGCGTTAGGCTGGTGAGAAGCCAAGTAGTTAATTATTACGCCTTGTGATACGTTTAGTTGCTTGTACGTGGTAAATTTGAATATTCATGCCTTCGTATATGCATATAACAATATTAATTACTATTTAAATAGATATTCTCTCCTGGTTTCCCAGGAAATTTCGATTGTTGAAGGAGAAGAAAATTGATGAATTTGAAGCCCAAGAAGTAATTTTGTAATATAAAAGTAATCGCATAAGGGAATCAAATGAAATAATTTAAAAATTGCATTCTTTTATCAGTTCAGAGATAAAAGATTCCATTCCAATTTCTTGATTTCGATAAATAAAAATGAAGAAATGTACCCGAATGATTGAATGGTTTTCTGATGAGGGTAAAACTTAATACTTAAGGCGTAAAAGGAATCCCTAAAGTTTCTTTACGAAAGGTTCCCTTCCTTGTGCACCATTATTACATGTTAGGCATATTACCTCTAAATTTTAAGGTTTTTATCACCATGCGTTGATGAGTGACTCAGGCAGTCAGAAGAGTCCGTTTGATATGGGTCATATCAGTTTCAAAAGTCGGTCCCCACGGTGAGCGCGCGTAAAGTGTTCTGCTGACTTGTAACTTGGGGAATTGCCTTCCGTGATTTCTAAAATCCAATTCGACTTATTATCACTACCCACGAAAGCCCCACATGGCCTTATCTCACTATCACGAAATGCCACGCTAACCTTCCCGACTCCCGGTGGAACGCGAGTGAAGAGCAAGGCGAAGGTTTCCGGTTCAGTGATTCTCACTCCGAGAATGAGTTTTCTGCTCATGACATCTACACGATACCCTGAAAGCCACCGCTAGGGTGTGTGGCAGGGGGTGAAGACCAAGCATGCCTACTAACATGGCAACAAGCAACTATAGAGTGTCAGCAACTATAGGGTCTCAGCAACTATAGGGTCTCAGATAGACATATATCGAGGGAATGCACAGGCGTAAATACACACATTTGGGTCCAATACAAAGGCTACAATAGGAGACGTTTACTCGGAGCCGAAATCCCAAATAGCGAAACACTTGAAAATTGCGTGTGAAATCATTTCGTACATGGGCTAAAAGGAATCTAAAAGGTGACGATTACTTACCATTTCATTTTAAACTCCTATAAATATGATATCGAGAATAACCTAACTATGCATTCCACTTTCTTCCCTCGCCTTATCAGATGCATCAAAAAAATATTTGCAAAATGAACGGGCACGTATTTACTGAACATCAATTAGGTTAGAATAGCGCTAATATCTCGGGGGTCCAGTTGCGGCCATTTTTAATTAGGTACTTCCGGTTGTCGGGGGCGTGAGATAACACCATATTCGGCATCAGCACCCTCGTGAACACCTAGAAGCACACCCAACACGACGCGAAACTAAGCAAATGAAAACGGGATCATATTTTCCATTTTAACGTCCGCCATCTTGGATTTTGAGCCCTTCGCACGAGCGTGGGTGACCTTTGACTCCTCTTAGTCGTTAAATGTCTCTTACATCCGAAAAAGTGCCTTGTAGGATAGAAATTTCGAAGATAACGTCGCGGGGATAGGAAATCACGATTTCACCCACCATCTTGGCGGCCATCTTGGTTTACGGACTTAGGAGGTGAAATTCGGCTTGGCAATCGACAACTACGTATAGTCTGTATTTTATATCTTGGCAGTGACGTCACGCCGCTGATTTGCCAGATTGTTTTGGATGCTCTCTACTTCGTTTTCTCTCGCACATTTTGATGAACAATTGACTAACGTTTTCCGGTGTGTATTCAAAGTTTTTCTTTAATTAAATATTCTACCAGCATATTTTTTTGAAAGTGAAGTTATTTTCCGTTATTTTCCCGTGAATACTTTGTCCAGAATTCAAGGCGTCCTCAATCTCTTATTTATTAAAGCGTATTCACCACGAGTTGTGCAAGTGATCTCTCATGGGACACCGGAGTCAGCATACCTCACTAAAAAGTTCAATTTCAGTGAATCAAACAAAAAGGTGTCATGCATTTCACTGTAAAAAGTAGATCTGATTTTAAGGTACAAAAGCGATCTGAATTTCAGATGCAACAATTTTAAGACAGGGTATGTTGAATTTCAGCAGTAATATCTTGTCTAAAAATAAGGCAGGTGAACGGCTGAAAATCAGACCATCAAGAATCCTGCTTCCTCTGCTTCCTGCTCAACTGCTCCTGTACCAACCATCCATGTTCCTGCCTCTTCCGTACCTTAAATCCGTGTTCCTGCCTTACAACCAGACAGCGCTTAAATTCAGATCGCACTGAAAATCAGATCAACTTTTTACAGTGTTAAGTTATTAGGTTTAAGTAAGTTATACCAAGGAGCTTAGTAACCTCGGCAGTGTCATTGATGGCGAAATTCGTACAAAATTTGCTAAATGTGAGCTCTGCTCTCGTGTGGTGTGTACTTTGTTTTTCTCGAAGTTTTCTGCGGAGCGCAGCATTTATGAGCAATAATTTGTGTGTTAGAATCATATGTAATAGCACCGCTGTTTAATTGGAGTGGTTAGTGATGTTAATATTAGAATTTTTCTATGTCCATGTGTAAAGCAGACGCATGAGCACGTGACGTGCTCTCACATTTTTCTATTTTCCTCTGACAAAGGCCTCTAAAATAACAAATAATGTGTAATAAAGGTTTGTGATGTTGATTTAATGTAGTAAAAATGGTAGGAAGTGGATTTGTTGGGATTTAGCATGAAGAACTGTAAAAGTTGTTTCGGTGTCGTACGAATTCGTTTTCGGCGTGACGACAGGTATATATATCTGATATTAATGAGCAGCTGATGCAGCCAAAGTTACAAAGGTAGGGTGATAAGTCTTCGTGCACTGCATTATAAGTGAAAAAGCATAAACCATGGTGTTCTCCGTGAGATAAGTGCTGTTGGAAAAACATTTACCGTGTCAATCAAATTCTCATTGTTGTAATGACGTAAATGTTTTGGTGATTTTGTGGTATTGCATTTATTTTTCTAAATAAAATGCTAGTCAATGTCATAAGTAAATTTTTAAGCCGTATCGTAAGAAATGAGTAGTTCCTATGTGGTTGATGCCGATGATGAATAGAATGCCTTGAATGTGAACGTGATTTTCTGAGGAATAACTATGTTAATACAGAGTAGAAGCCTTGACTTTAGTTCAGCGTAGAATTTCTGAGCAAATTAATTTAAAATGTAGAATCAGCTTGGTGAGTGAGGGAATCATTACAAGATGCATAGGCTAAGGCAAACTAAAGAGATGGATGTAGGTGCACCAAGATTTATCGTTATGGTTTAACACATTTATTTCAGTATATTTTAATGTCTTGGGCAAGTTATCAGATTCATAGGGATCAAAGTTTGAACCCAGTGTTAGTGTGTATTTCAGTGTTAACTATCTCAAGCCAGTTTTTCAATTTCAATAAGATTATCATAGGGAGTCTCGTAGGATAAGAGTTTTGATCTGCTTGCTTTCATCAGTAAGCTTGCTCTCGCTTCTGCACGTGCATAAGCATTTGTAAGGAGAGACAGTGGCTTTATTCATATAGCAAGAGGGAATAGTCAGGGAGAGGGTTGAGGTTGTTGTAATAAGAATACGTAGTTGAGTATTTGGTAAGAATCCCTTCAAGACGTGAGACAATGGGGTCGTTTACCATATTTTTTTATTGCCGAATATGATAGAGTTTGTAAAGTAAAAGGACCCGTATTTTTCCGTTTTCTGATCAGACAATTATTTCCCGAGTTATAAGCGGCGAAAAACTGATGTTTTTAACCCTTTCGGAAAAGTGGGTGTGGTGCAACCTCTGACGTATATCGACTTCGTCCAATCACAACTGAGCCCGCGAAGCTACTTCGCCTTATCGCAAAGGGGGGGACACAGCTGGCTCTCCCAATGGGAACGATTGCGACAGGATCTGTGCGAGCAGACCTTCCGAGAACCCCCCTCCACTCCCTTCCCTTCCCCTGAAATCAGTCAAGGACGGGAGGAAAATGACGACAATGTTATCACAGCAGCATTTTCGGTGGGCGTCATCTTTTGCTTATTTTAATTTTTGATTTATGAGTGAATGGTTGTGGTTAGAAGATTAATTTTTTCACAAAAATTCGTTTTTATTTTGCATCTAACGATTTCGTGTACAAAATTGCGATTTCGGTTCCGAGTAAACGCCCCCATTACATTATTGTCTACCGTTGCTGTTAAAATCTTGTGCTGTAAACCATTAATAATGCATTACAGTGCCATGGAAAATAATTTCCTTTCAAACGACTTGAAGTTCCCGCAGGGTAATTCGCTTTAGCCACAGTAAATTGTTTTGTACCTCGTAAGTTGGCAAAAAACTTGGCAACGTGTGTGATTTTTAGCTTCTCTCATTGGGGGAAAATCGATGTGTCGTCATCAATTTCGATGGCGTCACTGCCATCTAAGGCCGCACCGACTCAGACTATAATCAGCAGGGTCGATATACTTTAAAAACTCAGGTTGCCAATTGGGCGCACGCTTTGCCGTTAGACATGAGGAAAAACGAGAATTCTCGAACTCTCTCCTGGACTATTAGTTGGGTTACCTTCAAGTCCTTACACCAACATGCAGCTACCTATCCTATACTTTGATTCACTCGTATTGAATATATTTACCGTTATTCTTATCCCTAATAGTAAGAGGAAAAAAGGACATTTTGAATTTGTCAGTTCTGCAATCAATTATTCTAATTTTGCGATTATTGTCCAGTCTACCATAGTGCGTTGAGGTTCGCAAAATATTTTTAACGTTTTCATTGAAATTATTATTTTGGAATTTAAATAAGAGATTAAGCCTAAATTGCAACCTGCGATCTGAAAATGATTCCCATTTTAATTAATTTAATAGACTGGTTACGCTAATAAGGTTATCGTACCGTCCCTTTACAAATCTTGCCGATCTTCGCTGCACACGTTCAAGTTCGTTATTTAGACGGACTTCGTAAATTGCGTATTATTTCGACCGATTTTGTAGCTATCTCGTACAACATCATTTGAACTTGATGGTGCTCAACTTTGCGACATTTCAATGTCACAATGAAAATTAAAACTGTTGAAATTTCACAGAAATTTTAATGTTCACGACCGGTTTCGTCTGAGAGTCGACATCATTAGGTGAAATGGTACAATAAACCTTCATTTTGAAATCCATATATCTTAGTTAAATGGTCGATGACAAAGCAAATTTACACCATTACGATGGACTATAATTTATGTTAAAATCAGGGTAGGTTTTCGGGCATGTCTAAAATGATGGTTCCTCCTTGAACACGAAAGTTCTAAGGCGACTTCCATTTACTGTTTACTACTTCTGCATGTGGGAAGGGGATCCTGCGAGGCTTGCTTGCCCTTGACGACCAAGAAGGCGGAGTGGAATTTCAACATTCTTTGTCAATTTTCACAAATATTTGTTTATTTTCCGTTGGTAAAAAGCACATCCAACGTATCCTCTCAGATGGCGGTCGGGGTCGCTTTCTCGGGCAGGGTCGTGAGGAGTCCGTCGGCCTCCTTATGTCTCGGCCTCCTTTGCTCGGGAAGGAAGCGGCGGACGACGGGCGAGATGAGCCTCGGGTCCACGTCCCTCGGGTCGTTGGCGCCCGTGGCCCACGAGACGGTCAGCCCGACGGCCAGCACGATGAACACGCCGATCGCCGAGTACCACAGGTATGAGACCGAGTAGAGGAAGAACGGACTCTCCCTGCAACGACAAAAGCGAAATGCTGGGCGCGGACATTTGGAAACATTGGTATTGGCGAGTTGGAACAAGAAGGCTCATATCGCAGTTGTAATTTGTATTTTGCGGACATTTTATCACATTAATATTATTATTCATCTTATTCCTTAAATATTGATCTTGTGACATTTCAAAATTAAATATTATTTTCAAGTGGTATTTTATTTTAAATTTGAAGAAAACTCAAAGTATAGTTCTTTAGGGAACAGTATTTTTTTTTTAAATTTGAAGAAGAACATAGTGAAATAGGCATCATATTAATCGTTACAAACGATCTTCAAACTTACCTTGAACGAACACATTAACATCAGGACTTATTGGGTTGTGCCTCATTATTATGCTATTTTCGATAGTTTGTATGCTTCCTGCGTGCATAATTCAAGTAAAGTAGAAACTAAAGTTTTCCTAAATGAATCAAGTCGAATGTGACGTATAAATCAGAGATAAGCACATTGTAACACAGGGAAGATGAAAAATTTGAGTAGAAATTCTCGTTGAACAACTAAAAGCTCCGCGTTGTCCAAAATGTATCTTTCTGCATGAACCTCCTGGTAGGGTCAAAGGCTTCAACTGCTGGGGCGAGGGGCCAAGGAAACATAAATAAGTCCATAATTGTGTCCCTATTTAAGGTAAAAAAATGTCTCGCGGGAAAAATACATGACGTATAAGACTTTGAGGGCGAGATTGAGAAGTTTACTTTTGAGAGGAGATCCTTGAGAGCATTTCGCATACAATTTAAGATATTAATTATTCAGTATCCCAAATCAAGATCAATGTCTACAAATCCGTAACCATAAGGGGGCAGAGGAATAAAAAAGGGAGGTAGAGAGGGAAGGAAGGAGTTACACAAAATTAGGGAGCTCTCAATCACACGTACAATATTAATCTTCATTTGTTATTTATTACAGCCGTAGATACGTTCTTTTCATTGTTATTCAATATCCCCACGATATTATACTTGTAGAGCCTGTGGAGATCGATAGTAATGCACACATATTAAAAAAGACTAATGACAAGCGTTATGTTCCTTATGTCTTGAAAACACTTGCTCGGGCCACGGTATTTCCAGCTCCCGGCGCGCGTCTCAGGCTCCGGACGCGCGTACGAAAAATCAAATGTAACTTTCGGTGTCGCGAACGAATTTTCAATCTTATTTCACATCTACCTTTAAAAAGCTTCAAAGATTGATTTAGTATGAGTCACTTGACAGGCACTTTCGTAAAACGCTAGATATTTACCACTTAATACTAAATTTTGCGGGAAAATGGCGTCCGCCACTTTGTTATGTAATATTGCCTAAATTTAGGCAAAACACACCCAAAGTTAAGCAAAGTAAAGTAAAAGAGTGGTTTTAACAGACCTTGTAGTTTTTTTATTCGAACAAATTCCTCCCACAGTGTCACCCTCAACGTGAAGAGGAAGACTTTCGTAGATAACTGAAGTCGGGAGTAATTTTGGAATTTTGGTTACGTTTGAGCCCCTGTATCTCGGTAACGGTGACAGAACATGACCAATGACATGCCATTCCTTGGTTGCCAATCGTTTGGGAGTATTTGTTTCAGGTTTCATGATTCTATCTCCAAAAAATCCATTTCGGAATTTTGTTCTGTTTTTCGATTGTAGCTCACTGTGCGTCGGAATCCTAGCCAAAAATTACAACCGTTAGGACTCTGTCTAAAAGCAGGAAGAGAGTATTCAAGATTAACGCTCATAGTTGTTGATTGTTGAATGCACTGACCACCAGCCAACTTGACCAATCAGGGCCCACCTAGGGCTCTCATCCAACAAGAGAAGCACCATCGCGAGACAGTGAGACATTCACCGTGGAAACGTCAGATTTCATTTGAGGTGGATCAACGCGTGAAGAATACTGTCAAATCTGACGAAACACTTGGAGAAGGTTTTGGATGTGGGCGTTTTCTTAGGAGGCGGTTGATCCAGGCAGGTAGGGAACGTTGACCGATCTACATCTACACGATACCCAGCAAGCCACCGCGAGGGTGTGTGGCAGGGGGTGAAGATCACCAAGCATGCACTACCGACATGAAAACAAGCAACTATAGAGTTTCATACACTGCATTGTTAGTATCTATAGTATTTAAGGGATTAATATATGCATCATGCACTACAGACTACTCTAAAATATTTCCCCTACCTATCCCTTTTCTATGCTGTCAATTCTATTCTCTTATAGTACGGTGGAAAATGCCATTTTGAATCTATCAGTACCACAATCTATCTCTCTAATCTTATTTATCTGATTGAATATAGCATAATACGCTGGTGTTTTTAATATGTGCCTAACATCTTCAGTAAAGCTATCCGATTGAAATTACTCTAATAGATTTAATCTGTACCTTAACCTACGCTCTGATAATGAATCCCACCCTGATTCTAGTATTAAATCTGAAACTACTCAACATATCGTAACACCTTTTAACGAACCTAACTGCTCTACGCTGCACACTGTCTAGTTCTCTGATCAAACCTAATTCATTCGGATCCCATACACTGGCTGCATACTCAAGGTGGGGCTTAACTAGTGAAAAGTAGCATCGCACTTTTGTCTTCTCATTAAATTTCCCAAGTACTCTTTTTATAATTTATAAATGCTAGCTTTATCTTCGCTCGGGTTCATATTTCCCGGATGTGTCTTCCCAACGATAAATCATTAGTGATTGTTACATCTAAATACCTTATGGTTTCAACGCTTTCGATCTTCATGTTATTAATTTTATAGGATCGCTCTATCGAATTATTCCTCCTCCAAAAATTGATAGCTACACACTTTTTAAGGTTAAGTTCTAACTGCCATTTGTCGCACCACTCTTGAATTGCGTCTAAATCCCTGCTAAGCCATTTCCTGTCTTCTTCTTTTGATATACCCCTGTACACTACAGCATCCTCTTCAAAAAGTCTAAGCTTACTACTAACTACGGTACCCAAATCGTTTATGTGTAAAAGAAATAGAAGCGGATCTAATACGCTACCCTGGGGAACTCCCGATGTGACTTTGAATGTGTCCGACATAATACTGTCTATTCTGAGGTTTCCGACCGAAAACGATTCCGAGGTGTATCCGATCCACTTTAAAGGATGGCGTGGATAGTGTGTGCAGCTGCTTTTCAACACCGTTCTGCGAGAGGCGGGTGGTATTTTGCGTGGATGCGGTGGTGGCGTGGGCGGAGTCGGTGGAGGAGAAGGGTGTCTTCCATAAAGGGTGAAGACACGGATGTTGACCGAGTTGAAGGAAGTTGATGGCTCAAAAGTCGTCCATCGTGGAAGTATGTTTGGATGCGAGGAATTCCATGTTTTCTGGAATAAATTTGATTGTCGGTTCTATCATCCATGCAATGCAGCATGTAGTAATATGCTTCAAAAGATCCGAGTTAAACACTGCTTTCCATGGAATTCATCTAGTATATTGACTTCAGCAGAGACAATCATCGCAACACTGGGCTTGGACTGGGAATTGATTCTCGGGCAGCAATATCGGTACAGGAATGTTGAATCATTTTGAAAATTATTTTCTTCAGAAACAAAACTGTTGCGAGAGTGTAGCAGTAGCTTCACTCCTGAGATCAACTTAAGGGTTTTCTTCATTTCTGGTCGTCTCGGATCTTTGAACCTCGGTTTATGGGAAAATTTAGGGCGAAATTAACTTGAGTGCTTAGATTAACGCCCCTGGGGTGTTTATAAAAAAATTGACGTGGAAAGGACATGATTCCTCCATCTATTTAATACTAGTAGTGAATGCTAAGCATTTAGTACATTCTTCAGTATTCTTAAATCGGGAATCTTGTGGTAAAGTCTTGAAATATACGTGCGGTAAATTTGCTGTATTAGTCAGGAGGAAAGGCGTTATTAAATACTTCCATTTCCCCTTTTTTATTCCGTGATGTTTTCTTCCCATGATGCGCCCAAAATATGAACAAAACACGAAAGAAAGGCGCCGAAAAAATGACTGCGACACTGCGCTCTTAAGTTAATTACGCGCAATTCAAATACGACAAATCCTAACTTTGTCAGTGAACGCTACCATTGCCGGTAGGGCAATTATAGACTCTCATGCGTAGTGCACGCTAACGTTAACTTCACGCCAATTCTTCCCATGAATCGGCCTTTATAATCGAGGTGAATACACAAAGGGAAATTAAACGAGGATAATAGTGATAGATTAGGGATGTCTTTCTTAGTGTGTCAATAAAATAATGTACTGACGCAAAATACACACTTTTCCCGGGTCATTTATGGGCGAAACATGACAAGATGGAAAGGCAACACGAGCCAAATCCATGAAAATTAAATGATATATGACACGGGGTTCACTGTGTTACAACATCATCAGGTGAATAAAGTAGGTATGAGTGCTCAAACATCATCAGATATGAAATAGGAAAGGGGGGGAGGCGTGGCGGTGGACGGTGGTCATCAGCAGGAGGAATGGCGCGGGGAGGGGGGAAAAGGTTACAAGACAAGTGACAAGTGCAAAACAATGGCCTCCAAAGGTTCCCTTGAAGTTAGAGGGGCGTAGGGGGAGGGAGAAGAGATCCTTATGAGACCTGCCAGGACATCTCATCAAATCTAGTTGTCCAACACCATTCTGGGCATGCACCCGTTAATTATTCTCTTCTCTTCTACATCTACATAATACCCTGCAAACCACCGTAAAGGTGTGTGGCAGGGAGTGAACTCTCACCAAACATGCACTACATATCATGCATAAAAAAGGATTAGTACTTGTATAGGTACTGTTCAAAACTACGCTATTTAAAAAAAGATAAAAATAGCAAAACATACATGCAAAAACATGCCGTTATTTTGGTTAGCTATAAGTCGTTATACCAACATGCAGCTACCAATGTTATCCATTGCTACACTCGTACTGGATATATTTACCGTTATTCATATCCCTAATAGTACGAGGAAAAAAGGACATTTTGAATCTGTCAGTTCGGCAATCAATTTCTCTTATTTTGTAATTATGGTCCAGTCTACCATAGTAAGTTGGGGTTCGCAAAATATGTTTAACATCTTCACTGAAAATATGGTCTTGGAATTTGTTTAAGAGATTTAGTCTTAATTTCAACCTGCGATCTGACAATGATTCCCAATTTAATTCATTTAATAGACTGGTTACGCTAATAACGTTATCATACCGTCCCTTTAACAATCTTGCCGATCTTCGCTGCACACGTTCAAGTTCGTTATTTAGACCGATTTCGTAGGGATCCCATAAACTGGCAGCATATTCCAAATGAGGTCTTACAAGGGAAAAGTAGCTGATTTCTCGTACATGATCGTCACATTTACCCAGTACTCTTTTGACGAATCCCAGTTTACGATTCGCTTGACCCATTATTTCACGTATGTGTTTACCCCAGGAAAGATCATGTGTTAGTCTTATTCCAAGATATATCATGGATTCCACGTTTGTTAATTCATAATTACTTATTTTGTAAGTGCTAGGAGGAGAGCTATTCTTTTTCCAAAAATTCATTGCAAGACATTTTTTAAGTTTAATTCTAACTGCCATGTATCACACCAAGTTTCAATTGCTTGTTGGTCAATATTTAAATATTCTTTATCATTTGGGTATAGAATTTCCCTGTACACTACTGCGTCATCGGCAAATAGACGAAGCTTACTTTTTACCACCTTATGTATATTATTAATGTACAAAAGGAATAGGAGTGGACCTATCATACTACCTTGTGGCACACCCGAAGTGACTTTAATTGCCGGTGAGGTAACACCGTCCAAAACAATCCTTTGCACCCGATCATGCAGAAAATCATTAATCCGTGATATAATGTTACTGTCTAACCCATAAGATTTTAATTTCATAATTAGTTTGCTATGAGACACCTCGTCAAAAGATATCTTGAAATCGAGAAATATAGCATCCACTGGAATATTATTTTCGCCAGAAACTAAAATATCGTGGGAAAAGAGAGCAAGTTGAGTTTCACACGATCTCCTCTTTTGGAAGCCATGCTGGACATTGGACAATAAATTCTGGCTATCTAGGTGTCCCATGACTAAGTACGCTAAATACTCTTCCGCTAACTTAAGTCACGCTATGACATCCATGGCACACTCTTATGTTTACCATCTGACTTCCCAAATTCCCGTATACAGAGAGTGCTAATCGAAGGTATTTCCTCGAAATTTTTACCCGTTTCTTCTGGAGTGCCTCAAGGTAGTTTCTTAGGAAAAAAATACAAAAAAGAACCTGCCACACGCCCTCGCGGTGGCTTGCAGGGTATCGTGTAGATGTGGGAGAGCACTCACTTGTCGTCCTGCAGCGTGGCCGTCTCGGTGTGGTTGGCTGGCGTCGGGACGCCCGGGGCGAGCTCGGGGCAGCCGGACAGCGTCGTGATCTTCTTGGGGAAGGAGATTTGTCCGGCAGCGATGGCCGCCTGCGTGCCCAGCGACATCCACGCCACGGTGGCGATGCTCGTAACTCCACCGGCTAGCGCCCCCTGCAGAAAGAAGGAAAGAAAGAAGAAGAACGTTATTCCAGAATTAGTGGGGGCGTTTACTCGGAAACGAAATCGCAATTTTGTTCATGAAATCGTCAGATGGAAACAAAAAATGAATTTTAGTGAAAAAATTAATCTTCTAACCACGAACATTCACTCACAAATCAAAAATTAAAATAAGCAAAAGGTGACGCCCACCGAAAAAGCTGCTGTGATAACATTGACGTCATCTTCTTCCCGTCCTTGACTGCTTTTCGGGGAAGGGAAGGGAGTGGAGGGGGGTTCTCGGAAGGTCTGCTCGCACAGATGCTGTCGCAACTGTCCTATTGCCAGAGTGTGTCCCCATCCCATTGCGATAAGGCAAAGTAGCTTCGCGGGCTCAGTTGTGATTGGATGAAGTCGATATACGTCAGAGGTTGCACCTCACCCACTTTTCCGAACGGGTTAAAAACATCAGTTTTTCGCCGCTTATAACTCGAGCAAAAATTGACTGATATAAAATCGGTAAAATACGGGTCTTTTTAGTTCACAAACTCTATCAGATTCGGCAATAAAAAATATTTTAAACCACCCCATTGTTATCGGCCATTTCGATTTCACAGCCATCAACGGGGCCCTGAGAATACGCCCGCCAGGAATATTTGGGAAGACAGAATTAATATACCAGGTCCTGAAAACTAATGAATAACGATGCCGTTTCTGTGATGGCGCGAGCGCCTACGGCAGCTTGTAGATGTTACAGCGAGTCGTATCACAACTTCAAGCGATATGGATTAATACGTCCAGTTTTATATGCGGAGGATTGGAGTTTTAGGCTCCACCGAGTTATGAAGGATATGTCAATTTTAAGAACATTTCAGGACACATCATTTTTTTGCCCTTCTTTCGATTGGCATGAAAATAATTAGGCCTTTACATCATATATTGGACGAAAAAAGGCGTTGAAAATCATCTATTTCATACGTGGCTATATATTACGGCAGAGCATGACTCTTGTAGTAAAATATGCAGATTATAATGTAAAGAGAAATGTCGTTTTGACGAAAAACTAATATAAGGTGCGCAATTTTATGTAGAATTTAGCTTCGTGAAAAAGTCCTCGCCTTACCACACTTGTTTAATTGATATGAATAAATGTTTGCGGGAAAAAAAAAGCAGAAAAGCCTTAGTTGAATGAAAGTGGCGCTAGAGCATGTTGTTATGATTGCCAACGGTACTTGTGACGAAACGTGTTTACAAGCCTATTTACTAACTTATCTTACAAGTGAGGAGGACTTTACGAACTTAAGAAGACCTTACCAAGGTCCTTCTTATATTTTTTAAGTAATTTAAATATTTCATTGGTTATTGAAATGGTGTAATTAATACCAATGCTTCTAAATGGTAGCAGCTTCATTGTTGCCTAACAATTTTCAAAAATATGAATATTAATAAAAAAAAGAGTTGTATTTGCGAGGGAAAAGTTTAAAACTAAGTAGAAAATAATAAACCTATTTTAGAATACGTATTCGCGGGATTGAGCATGTATTATCAATTTCTAAATTAAAAGTGGCAACAAAACGTCAGCCATGTTCCGAAGTCAAAATGAGTTCAAGAGCTTGTAAAAAATAGAATGCAACTACAACGCGCTATATGATAGCATACTCATACAATTATTGTGTATGCGTTATCATCCTATAGATGATTTTCCATATAGGAGTTTTTCTGGATCGGTATTTATTCATCAAACTACATTGCTCTTTTACGGGATTTTGAATCGCGGAGTCACGGTGGAACTTCCTTAACATGCTGATAATTTCGAATCCAAGTAAGTAACATTTGATGCGTTATTTTGTATTTACCGTCCTCGATGTCATATTCATAAATTTAATATTACTGTCAATGATTCTAAATTAAAAGTTCCGCTATTTGTATTGCGTGAAATAGAATCCATTGTACGAGAGAGATAGTTATCGTATACATATACTATTATATTCGTATCTTTGCTTGCTTCTATTCGACACAGCCTTAAACTCGCCGTCTTCGTTTATTGATCAACTTGTAATTTTGTATTTATGGGAAATTTTGGAGTCCTCCACTCCAATTGTATTCCATGGAAGTGAATGAGAGTAAAAATGTTTCCAATAAATCAGCCTTTGTGATTGAATTTAATGGAGTGAAATATCTTGTTTCCCGGGGGAGTTGTTCACCCAATTAACTACTTTCGGAGAGGATAATTATTATCTTTATGTATTGTAGTCATTTACTGGGCGTAGGTTCCATTCGCGCATCTAGGATTGAAGTTGTTACCATCGTACCTCACCGTGATCTTACCTTGGAGGTGGCCCAGGGGAAGAAGAGACCGAGGCTGAAGATGCCAAGCAAAGGGCCTGCAGTGATTGCCGCCATGCTCTTGGTCGCCTAGACGAAGCAAGACAAAAGACAATCGTCAATGGGAACCTCCTCCACATCCCCTCGCGGAAGGAGTATTGCAGTCAGTATGTGTTGTCCGAAAAAAAAGAAGGTACTTTTACGTTTTATGAAACATATAAGGATAGAATACTTTTTTCGGTAGATGTGAGCTTAAGGGTCACGAAGTTCGAATATTTATCCTGCAAAAACGGTGTTCAATGGCGCTTTCATTCCAACTGTGCTATGTAGAAGAAGGATGGAAATTTATGTTTACATGACTTACATTGCTCCAATACCATTATTTCATGAGATATAACACTCCGAAAATCACAATTTTTCGCGAGAAAATCGCTGTTTTTGGGTTGCCATCTTGGGTTGTTCCCGAGACCACCGCTAGAGGGTTCCGCTACATTTCACCTCTTCCCTACGTTCAGCGCTGAAGGCTATTGAATAAGGCTATTGGCGGGTTTTAGCTTATGAAGGTCATTTATTTAAGATGGAACGTTGTTTAAATTCGTGATGCCGTGAGACGTTGGGTTTAAGCTTCTGAACGGCATTGTTTAAAACGCGAAATTGTTGATTCGATCGTCTATTGTCGTCCGTTATGGCTGCCGAGGCAGACGAGGTCAATTCGTCCTCAGCTAGTTTTGTTTAGAATGTGTATTAAGTGATACATCCAAATTTTGGTGAACGTATGACAAAAACTGGCGATTCGATAAAACCCTACTATCACCGTGGTGTCTCAGAACCCCCATCCCGTTCATGTTTTTGTGCAGTTTCATCGGTTGTGAGGAGTCTCAAAACCCCCATCCCATTCATGTTTTTGTGCAGTTTCATCGGTTGTGAAGTGTCTCAAAACTCCCATTCAGTTCATGTTTTTGCTCATTTTCAACGACTGTGAGGAATCTCGTAACACACTTTCCGCTATTTTTCTGTACCCCGCCTTCTCCCGCCAACCATTATACTGCAGATAATGTACTCAAATTTCACCGTGACACCTGGTCCTGAAGCCGGGAAACACCAATGTGGCGGTGCTGCGAACACCCACCTCATAAGTTTAAATCACTGCAAATTCGTGAGTTTTTAATTTATTCAAAATATTGTTCGCAAGACTACATTGTCACTATAGCAGGTTGTGTACTGAGAATTTCATCGAAAAAAAAAGATTTTTAGGGGCTGAAAAAAAATTTGAAGTTTATGACCCTTAAGCTCACATTTACCCTTTTTTCAACATATTTGTATTTTTTTGTAGTTGAATGTTATATATTATTCTCTTATATTTTATGTAAATTATTACTACAATGTGTGTCTTAAATTTTTCATGACCTTATTTATATCATGAGGATATAGTTCTTTATTCGACATATTCCACTTTTGCTGTGGACCAAATATTAGGCTCTTGGATTTGAATTTCGTCAGTAATATAATATAAGTCTAATAATTTACAAGTGATTGCATAGTAACAATTAATGGCATAAGAAATTCGAATCTGCTAGGAAATCACAATAAGCGACATCGATAGAGTTAAGCGCTATATTCAGTGCGGCCTAGTTGGCATCAAACTTCATGGCGACATATCGGTTTTCCGCCAATGAGAGAAGCTAAATTTCACGCATGTTTTTTGCCAACTTACAAGTAGAGAACAATCTGCTGTCACTATTAATTATCGAATTACCCTACGGGAACTTCAAGACGTTTGACAGGGCATTCATCTCCACGGAAATGTGATGCATTAGTAATGATTTGGTTCGATGCGATGGTTACCTGAATGAGCGTGCCCATCTTCTCAACGAGGAACACGAGGCCGACGCAGGCGCCGCCGATGACCACGACGGCCACCTTGAGAACCAGGCTGGCCCTCGCCTCCGTATGCCTCCAGCCGGATATTGGCCGGACGAAGTCCTCGTACAGCACGCCAGTCATGGAGTTCAGCCCCGTAGACATGGTGCTGTAACAGGGACAACTTTTTTTGCATTGTCTTCGTCGAGAAGTTGTTATGTATGACGAGGGCGTAGTATTTGAAGCCGAACATTTCGCTCGTAAACTGGGATTCGTCATAAGAGTACTGGGGAAATGTGACGATCATGTACGAGAAATCAGCTACTTTTCCCTTGTAAGACCTCAGTTGGAATATGCTGCCAGTGTATGGGATCCCTACGAAATCGGTCTAAATAACGAACTTGAATGTGTGCAGCGAAGATGGGCAAGATTCTTAGAGGGACGGTATGATAACCTTATTACCGTAACCAATTAAACGAATTAAATTGGGAATCATTGTCAGATCGCAGGTTGAAATTTGGACTTAATCACTTAAACAAATCCCAAGACCATATTTTCAGTGAAGATGTTAAAAATATTTTGCGAACCCCACTTCATATGGTAGACTGGACCATAATCACAAAATAAGAGAAATTGATTGCCGAACTGACACATTCAAAATGTCCTTTTTTCCTCGTACAAATAGGGATATGAATAACGGTAAATATATCCAGTAAGAGTGTAGCAATGCATAACATTGGTAGCTGCATGTTGGTATAAGGACTTAAAGCTAACCCAACTAACAGCATATTTTTGCATGTATCCCTTGCTATTTTTATCTTTTTTTTAAATAGCGTAGTTTTGAACAGTACCTATACAAGTCCTTTTTTATGCATGATATGTAGTGCATGCTTGGTGAGAGTTCACCCCCTGCCACACACCTATCTGGTGTCTTGAGGGGATTATGTATGTGTAGATCTAGATTCCAAATGAAGCTAGGTATCTTCATCATATAATTGAAAAGTGAAAATTTTCAACGGCGCGAGAACGCAAGCTACTGAATGCCGGCAGATTACACGTGTGACGTCAAAGACTCGTTCCTCCTCCAGTCACCAGGTGGTGCCGCCGACACCGCTCCGCAAACGATGCACTCCACGAATGCCCATAACATTTATTCAGTTATTTTTTTATGAATTACTTTTATTTGATTTAAAAATATTTATTCAGTTTATTCGTTTGCATAGGGTTTGCATTAATTTTGTGGATCTCGTGAACTTGGCCCATAGCCTCGCCCAAATTCACGCTATGGTTTGCGTTAGCAGAGGACCGTGAAATGAGTTGGCCACCTTGGGACAACTAATTTCACGGTCCTCTGCTAACGTCTTCGACAGCGTCGTGAACTTCTTGGGGAAGGAGATGCGGCCAACAGTGGTCGCAGGAAGGAGGGAGCATTTGCAACTATTATTATCATTATTATTATTGTTAATGCACCATGTTTCACAAGGGAGACCTCCATAGCTTTGGTAATGGGGGCGTTTACTCGGAACCGGAATCACAATTTTGTACACGAAATCGTTAGATGGAAACGAAAAAAGAATTTTATTGAAAAATATAATCTTCTAACCACAACCATTCACTCATAAATCAAAAATTAAAATAAGCAGAAGGTGACACCCGCCTAGAAAGCTGTTGTGAAAACATTGACGTCATTTTACTCCCGTCCTTGACTGATTTTAGGGGAAGTGAAGGGAGTGGAGGGGGGCTCTCGGAAGGTCTGCTCGCACAGATGCTGTCGCAACTGTCCTATCGGCAGAGTCAGCTGTGTCCCCCCCATTGCGATAAGGCAAAGTAGCTTCGCGGGCTCAGTTGTGATTGGACGAAGTCGAAATACGACAGAGGTTGCACCACGCCTACTTTTCCGAAAGGGTTAAAAACATCAGTTTTTCACCGCTTATAACTCGAGGAATAATTGACGGATCAAAAAACTGAAAAGTACGGGTCTTTTTATTTTACAACCTTTATCAGATTCGGCAATAATAATATGATAAACGACCCCATTTTCACAAACAATCATATATATATGTACACTGGAGCTCCGGGGCTCTGACAGGAGACGAATATACCCAATGCTCCCTCGCAACAAAAACGTTCCTGTTACGTCGGCAACAGTGCTGCCACAGTCCCGCCGTTTTGGACCTTTTTCAAATTAACATAATATTAGCATTTAATTTTATAGTAAACGTGGCTTTCTCAATCCGAATTATTCACGTATGCATGAATGCGGTGCGGTACGGATCGCAATTGATGGATTCCGTTTTCATTCATGAAGGAATCTACCCCGTTGTGGAGAGAACGGCGCAGCGTCGACTGAGAATATTCAGTGTAATCGATTCATCCATCCGTCGTTGAACGGACGATATCAGGTGACGACGATATTCACTCACAACTGCTCTCTCGGCAATTACTGAAGCCAGCTTGGGCATTCCGGTTCACACATCTTTCTCACGAACTTTTGCAGCTAAATAGGTCGGCCGTCTATTTCCTGGAACAAGTAATCCCGATGAAGCATTATCGTTTCCCTCGACACTTTAGTCTGATTACTCGTTGTGCTCACAAAAAAAGTTTGCAAGGTTACTGCAGCCAAGGTCTCCATCTATTTTAGTGCCAAATTGACTGTGATTGAATAACCTGAAGCCATTACTAAGGATTCCTAGGGCATTATCCACGACCCAAGGAGTTCTGAAGAGTAGGAAGAAAAATTTTCTTTTCTCAGGAGTCAGAGATTCTGGGTGAGTGGGAAAGCATCATTAGACGGCACAGTTAGCAACCTCCCAGGGAGTTTAAGAGTATGGAGGAAAGTTGAGCCTGTTTTCAACAATGGAAGGGTGTTACCGAAAGGAACAAGCCTGTAACCATTCCGGAGATCGAAACAGGGGTAGAGGTCGGAAGTTTCATGTGAATCGATGCGCACTGTCGATAGACCTACCACTGCGCATCCTGTTGGCGCATAAAATTCATGGAATTAATTCGCCGTGAAAATCAGAAGCTATTTCATGCACAGTGTTGAACAGCCTAAGGGACAAGAGGCGGGGCGAGGTTATTCTCAGGAAGCGCAGGAGTTTTGTGCGCAGACCTTCCCTCTCCCGCCCCCCCCCCAGAGTTCGCGCCAAAACAGTCGAGGAGGATGACGTAGAAGTCTTGAGTGCAGGTTTCTAGAAGGCGCGATCGTCATTTACCTCCCCTAGCGACCAGGATGTCGCTGTCTCGCAGTGCCATATACTATTGGAGCTTTCGATTTGCGGTTACAGCCGGCGATAGACGGCGGTCGCCCGCCGCGGTGCTTTCAATTTAGATGGATCGCCGGCTGCCGGTGACTCTATGCTCTGAGGAGAGCCGAACAGATGAAAAGCATTTGGCGTAATATGACGTCATGACGTCGCGTCAACCAATGCAACAACACAGTATCAACAATATTTTTTTGTAAACACGCATGCACAGGAAAGGCATTTATCAATCGGAACCCCAAAAACACTCTTATGGCATTCCACTAACATACGAAATTAATTACTAAAATTAATCGCAGTACCTTTTACCAAGCAAAATTGGTGAATTGATTGGCTGATTTGAACTTTACCGGACGATTCCCTTCGTTGCTACTTTCTTATTTACCCTCCAATTTACTAAACTGACTGCGCAAGCGTGAAAAGCCGGTGCCAGCTGTTTCATTTCATTTGCATCCTGTCGATCGACTGCTCCTGCGTTCGATAATCGGCTATCGCCGTGCCTAAATTAAAAGCACCCTCTATTCATCTACATCTACATAATACCCTGCAAGACACCAGATAGGTGTGTGGCAGGGGGTGAACTCTCACCAAACATGCACTACATATCGTGCATAAAATAGGATTAATATTAACATATTAGTCTAAACTACAGTATTTAAAAAAAGATAAAAATAGCAAAGCAAACATGCAAAAAAATGCTTTTAGTTGGGTTACCTTCAAGTCCTTATACCAACATGCAGCTACCAATGTTATCCATTGCTACACTCGTACTGGATATATTTACCGTTATTCGTATCCCTAATAGTACGAGGAAAAAAGGACATTTTGAATCTGTCAGTTCGGCAATCAATTTCTCTAATTTTGTGATTATGGTCCAGTCTACCATAGTAAGTTGGGGTTCGCAAAATATTTTTAACATCATCACTGAAAATATGGTCTTGGAATTGTTTAAGAGATTAAGTCTAAATTTCAACCTGCGATCTGACAATAATTCCCAATTTAATTCAATTAATAGACTGGTTACGCTAGTAAGGTTATCATACCGTCCCTTTACAAATCTTGCCGATCTTAAAATATAAAAAATAAATATAAAATATAAAAAAATAAAATCATATTGTCCCATTGCGAAGGAGAGGATGACTGACCTGAGGGCTGCGCTGAAGACTCCTGAGATGAAGATGCCCGGCAGTCCAGGGATGGTGGAAGACATGTTCATGACGAAGAAGGGCAGCAGTTGGTCGGGCTTCTTTATCGCCTTCGCACATGCAAGCGAAAGAGAGGATTAAACGGATTAAATTCGGTCGCACTGAGAATGGCGTTCTCAATTCGACCGAGATCGCTCAGACACGGCGACAACCGGCGCTTTCCTTCCTTTACCCAGACACAGAATCAGAACCTATGGAATCAAGAGTGGCCACTATAGAGAGAGAAATGTGTGGCAGATTCTCAATGCACATGCGCCGCGGCGGCCATTTGCGGGAGAGTAAAAGCGTTGACGAAGTTATGTGCATGTTCTTGTCGGTAGCTTAAGAGTGTACCGTACTGGGTTAAAATTTTTGAGCGGCGGTGACGATTCAACTTTATAATCTATCAACATGAAACTTCGTATCAATATAGACTAATCAGTTTTTAATCCACTGAAAATATCAATTTTTCATAATTGTTTATAACTTTTATTTTGTTATTGTGTTACAACGAAATTAACGCAAAATTTCAAAAAACAGTATTGTCATTACGCCGGGAATGTTACCAAATATTCGTTTAAGAAAATAATAATCTACATCTACATCTACATCTACACGATACCCTGCAAGCCACCGCGAGGGTGTGTGGCAGGGGGTGAAGGTCACCAAGCATTCACTACTAGCATGCAAGCAAGCAACTAAAGGGTCTCATGCAACTAGATTGTTAGTATCTATAGTATTTGTGGGGTTAATACATGCATCATGCACTACAGAATACTCTAAAATATTTCCCCTATCTATCCCTTTCCTATGCTGCCTATTCTGTTCTCTTATAGTACGGGGGAAAAATGCCATTTTGAATCTATCTGTACGACAATCTATCTCTCTAATCTTATTTATCTGGTCGAATCTAGCATAATACGCTGGTGTTTTCAATATGTGCCTAACATCTTCAGTAAAGCTATCCGATTGAAATTTCTGCAATAGATTAAATCTGAACTTTAATCTACGCTCTGATAATGATTCCCACCCTAATTCTTGTATTAATTCTGATACACTACTCAACCTATCGTAACACCTTTTGACGAACCTAGCTGCTCTACGCTGCACACTGTCTAGTTCTCTCATCAAACCTAATTCATTAGGATCCCATACACTGGCTGCATACTCAAGGTGGGGCCTAACTAGTGAAAAGTAGCATCGCTCTTTTGTCTTCTCATCACATTTCCCAAGTACTCTTTTTATAAATCCTAGCTTTCTCTTCGCTCGGCCGCATATTTCCCTTATGTGTCTTCCCCACGATAAATCTTTAGTGATTGTTACACCTAAATATCTTACGGTTTCAACGTTTTCGATCTTCGTGTTATTAAATCTATAGGATCGCTCTATCGAATTATTCCTCCTCCAAAAATTGATAGCTACACACTTTTTAAGGTTGAGTTCTAACTGCCATTTGTCGCACCACTCTTCAATTGCATCTAAATCCTTGTTAAGTGATTTCGTGTCCTCTTCGTTTGATATACCCCTGTACACCACCGCATCGTCTGCAAAAAGTCTAAGGTTACTACTAACTACGGTACCCAAATCGTTTATGTATAAAAGAAATAGAAGCGGACCTACTACGCTACCCTGGGGAACTCCCGATGTGACTTCGATTGTGTCCGACATGATACCATCTATGACAACCCTCTGCTCTCGCCCACTTAAGAATTCTTTTACCCAACATACAACGTCTTTATTTATACCAAAACTCTCTAACTTCAAGATTAATTTGTCATGAGGAACTTTATCGAAAGCCTTTTTAAAATCTAAAAATATCGCATCAACTTCAGTACTGCTTTCGCCGTGGACTAAAATATCGTGTACGAATAAAGCTAATTGTGTCTCGCAAGATCTACCTTTCCGGAACCCATGCTGGCTGTTTATGAGTAATCCCTGACTATCCAAATGCCCCATGATCGAACTGACTACTATGTGCTCAAATATCTTACAAGAGATTGACGTGAGTGAAATGGGTCTGTAGTTACTAGGTTCTTCCCTATCACCGCTTTTAAATATAGGTGTAATGTTAGCTACTTTCCAATCCTTGGGTACTGTGTGGTTCTTTAGTGTTTTATTGAATATTATTTCTAGATAGGGGGCTATTTCAGAAGCTAATGTTTTATAAACTCTGGAAGGAATTTGATCGGGACCTGGTGCTTTGTTTTTACTTATGCTTTTTAACTGCTGCTCTATTCCGCGACATGAAATGTTTATTTCGGGCATTTGCTCACTGAAAGTGTTCGGCGGTGGTTCCACTGCGTTTTGTGACGATGAGTTGAATACACTTTGGAAGAAGGTGTTTAAAGTGTTGGCTTTTTCTACACTGCTGGTGACTCTGATTCCTTTATCATTTTTAAGTGTGTGCACTGTGGACTTATTTCCCTGAAGCTCTCTCACATATGACCAAAACGCTTTAGGATTGCTATCTAAATATTCTCCTAACATCTTGCTCTTGAAATGTGATAACGCTTGCCGACATGATTTCCTTGCTAATGCTCTCGATTTTTTATAGTTTTGAACTAGCTCATTTTTTTCCTCTACCGATAGACCCCGTCTGGCATTTTTCATCTTAGCGTGGCATACCCTTTGTCGCTTTAGTGATTTCCTAACCTCCGCGTTATACCACCTTGGCTCTGTATTATCACTAATATATTTACTTGGTATGTATTTATGAACTGCGTTACGGGTGACCTCAAGAAATTCTCTCCACGAATCCTCTGTATTTAATCCTTTGCTTTGTTCGCTGAATACATTAAACGCTTCCCTTAATTCCTCTTTCATACCGTCGTAATTTGCCTTGCCAAATAAGTACACCCTCCTCCTTGGTTTATAATGTCTTTCAACGCCTACAATAAATTTCGCATGCACTATTTTATGGTCACTAATTCCTGTGTCTGTAACTGTATTTAGAACTCTCTCGGGTATATTTGTTGCTAATAAGTCTAGAATGTTGTTACCCCTGGTCGGCTCTGTTACTAGCTGTTGTAGAGAATGTGTCGTAAAGGTGTTCAACAGTGATTCGCAATGTTCCTTATCCTTACCTCCTGCAATGAAACTACACGTATTCCAGTCTATCGAGGGGAGATTGAAATCTCCGCCTACTATTATTCCTCTATCATTCTTCCCAGAAAGTAATGTGCGTATCTCTGACTCTAGCTCTATTATAGAATTGACGTCTGCGTCCGGTGGCCTGTAATATGCACCTACATATATCTTTTTTGCGTTACTACTTTTACTTTTAACGGAACACCAAATACTTTCTACATTTTCCTCGATAATTTTTTGACGGACAAACTATTTGGTCTACCTCTTACCTTTGATGAATTATCATGTTCGTTCTCTCCATGTGTTTTTCTCTGACCTTCTAAAACTACTCTGCATGTTCTGTCAAATTCTTGCACGATTTTTCCCCCGCGGATTGACCTGCACTCTGGGCTACCACCTGAGCTAAACCCTACGTGTATGCTCCAGTATCCTACTCGCTACCTTAGACGATGCCTCGTCCGTGTAGTGGACACCCGAGCGATTCAGGGGCACCCGACACGTTTCCAGCTCCGGCCCGAGGTCCAAAAACTCAGCTCCCTCGCTCCCACAGACTTCACGGAGTCTCCGGTTTATGCCTAAAACTCGGCTCCAAACCATCGACCCCCGATCCGTCCTAGGTACCAAGCTACATATAGTCAGCCTCATATCGATACCCAGACCTCCACGAACACGGTGGAACTCGGTGCATAGATCCCTTACGGAATCCATTACATCCTCGGACCCCCGTTTCGCGGCGTCGTTAGTGCCGACATGGGCGACTACGTGCAGCTTGGAGCAGTTAGTGGCACTGACCGTTGCTTTCAACGCCTTCGTCACCTGGGGCACCGTACCTCCTGGTATACACCAGGAACGTACCCGTTCTTCGTCACCTTTCCCTCGGGATTCACCACCTCCTTCCCGACGGGCCCTGGCACGCATCGAGTCCGCTACTCGGCGGACATTGGAGCTACCTATCACTAATACTCCCTCCCTTCCCTCCCGACTCCCAGTCGGCGAAGTCTCCGGAGGCGGAGCGTTCGATGCGCCGACCTCCGCCAGCCCATCGAACCTATTACTAACGGGGAAAGGCTCAGCCTCTGCCTCTGCATTTCCCCGTTTGTGTAGTGTGACCCCACGACTCCTCCTACGGACCACTTCCCACTCTCCCCCGGATTCGGAGGTAGGCTCCGCTAGAGGCTCGGGTGTGCGGGGAACGTCCTCAACCCTCCAACCCACGCCAGTGTAAGGGCTCGCCCCCGCACCAACGCGTGCGGAAGGCCTTGGCCGACCCCCACCCCCCCTCGACCGTTCCAACGTAGTCACCAGCCGTTTCACGAGAGAGCGAAGACTATCCACCGTCTTCTCGAGCTCATCGACTCGAGCCCGCAAGGGCTCGCTATCGGGTGAGTCACGGAAGAGGTTGACAATTGACCTAATGGGAGTCATCCTAATCTAACTCTAACTATCTCTCTCCCTTAGACTCGCAGCGGAGCTATCTGGTAAAAGAATCTACTATTTACTACACACTAATAAATAACTAACAAGGCTCTTGAAGAAACGAGCAAGCAAGCAAATACAGACCACAGATTATCACCAGAAAACAATTAACCCAAAGGGGACAGGGACTAGGAGTAAACTACACAGGTAGAAAAACTACACGGGTGAGTGGTTGCAAGGGTAGCGCTCGGTAGGGAGTCGCGATGGGAGGTGGGTCACGGTTGACCTTGGTTAGGCTGAGGTTTGGGAAGGGAACCACGGGGGGGGGGGGGGGGGAACTCTGGAATGTATACGAGAGGAATGTAGGCTGTAGGATGCGCAAGACCAGCGATTACGAAGAGATGAAGCAAAAAGTGTCAACAGTAAAGCTAAAGTAAATGTATTAAAAATCTACTACTAAAAGAAGCAACGAAAAAGACGAGCTAAATTAAGCACTAATCTAGGAAATATAATTATATCTATAAAAAAAACACTATTACCGAATTATTTCAATGACAATAAGCGATTAAAAAAAAAAAAAAAAAAAAAAAAAAAAAAAAAAAAAAAAAAAAATAATGTCATACCTCTTATTGTTTTCGTGCCACCGAAGGTCAAACATTTAGTTAAACAACGACCTTTAGGTGCTGTGCCCTGGCGGCAGAAAGAGAAACCACTACCCCAAGCGCGACGGCTGACCCCGCCTCTATCTCAGGCCACGCCCCTTTTGGTAGTCTGGTCGCTGGTGACTCATAGCAGGGTCCGATTTCAAGAGTTACTCTGAGGGTCCGATGACATTTTAGCTGTTGGCGACTGACTAGAGGAAAGCTTCTCTCGCTTGTCTTCCGTCGGGAGACGCGTGGGTTCTCACTCCCGTAAGCTCACCCTCTCGTTAGTCCAGTCGCTAGATCGAGCGGGACGCGTCACTCCCCGGTGTAACGCATAGACAGGTGATGGGACATCTGACTGCTGCAATATGCGCACGAGGATTGCACGTTTCACACCGGGCAGTAACTTACACTAAGACTTACAGTGACTTACAGCAACTTACAGAACTTGATTCGGGCCCTTGCCTCGCTACCTGAGGATAGAACAGACGAACCATCAAGTGAGACTGCCGCGGTAGGCGGCTTGGCAAGGTAGTCTCACTCTCTGTATACGCGGCAGAATATTTTAATTAGTGTTCTATTATACTAGATGCTTTTTCACCCTTATTTTCGAATGCCTTTTCCACTTCGAAGTCTAACACTACTCGGCTTAGATTTAGCCACGAATTATTTTTCCCCGTAATCTGAATCTTTTCTGCTTCTAATAATATTTTCATATCTCATCGTTACTGTTTTCAACCGTTTTATCTTTCTTATTTCCTGGCAACACATAACTATTTCTTATCCTCCACCATATAATAGTTTTTCCATTTCTTATCGTTGTTCCTTACACCTCACCTCCTTTGTTTTATTTTTTCTTGACACATTCTTTCATACTTTTGCGTTCCATGATTTTTACTTGTCTTCACTCTCTTATTCTAAATATTCCTTACCATTCCATCTGAGACTCACAACATTTTTATTCAGCTAGTACCTGGTATTCCATTTGTTTTTTCTGCTCTCGTTTTTCCCAATTTTTTATCCTCCTTGATTTCCTCATCAGATCATATGTCCTTTTCTTCGTCCAAAGCTTCTTCCAACAAAACCTGGTATTATTTACTTTTTACGCCAATTAATGCCTCCAAATTGTGGATGCGGTTGACAGTTCACTCACGGAATATTTTTATCTTATCAAATGTTAAAAACCTTGGTATTGGGGCTAATGCTTTCGAGGACAAATATAATGAAAAATCCCTGTTTTCGAGAACAGAGTCTTATCATCAATGTAGCGGTTGAAGTTCTCAGCCAGTCTGATCTCACCCAACAGGAAATACAATTTTATGTCTTAATCATATTCAAGGTTTCTTTCAACTAATAATAGATTTTAGTGACATATCTCATTTTTTCGACCTATTCCGTGCTATTAACACGTCGCGGTTTGTCTCCGAAAATGTGCCCCCTGTTCAATTTTGCGTTTTCTATTTTTATCGCTACCCTCTCGACTCTCAACGTGTTTTATCCTTCATTGCTCCTGTTGAGTAATGGGCAGCCTCCCTCAATGGGATAGATAGGCTACTAATTTTCCCCATGGCCCCCTATGTTTGCTGGAGAATAGTCTTTCGAAGACCGTTTTGCTTTTTTTCCTTTTCAGTGAAACTCTTGGCAACAGAATAGCACGCAGGTCCAGAGATATATTTAAGGTAACGGTAGTGATTTCTTTCTTTCCTTATCTTCTAGAATCTTACCCAGTTTCTTGTTTTTTTTGGTTTCTTTGTTGTTGTGGACGTTGTTCTACAAATATTTGAATACGCTAGTTGCCATTTTTTCGTCTAGCTACCAAGGTTTAAAAAAGGTTTTACTTTATCTAGAAAGCGAAATATGAAGGTGCAAGAATTCTGTAAATAGGTGTTATACGGATGTTTTTAAGCGAGAATGAAATATAGGCGCTTATGAAATATATGCAAACCGAAATGTTGACAGCGATGAGTCTAGTGCTGACGGTGGCTGACGGCTCGGGCGTGATACTCATCACAGACCCCTGCCGAGCTCTGTGTGTGCGGTGTCATCACGACTTCGGATGTCTTCGTCCATCTTCGGAACTTTTAATGCCACCTTCGCAAGCGTGACTGGTCACTCATCCTTGGAGGAACGTGCGTTCGACGTATGAGAGTTTTAAAACGACCATATCTATTTTTAATGGTAGATTTTCATTATAGAAAATTAAAACTGAAATTTTTACCCCTTATTGTCGCCGATAGCGGCGTGAGGTGGCAGCAGTAACCCATATTTATGACTCATAGGCGGTGACTAGGCATTTAATTCAGATGTCAGAGCAGTCTCTTATGATCATCAGAGAAAGCATTACGCGGGTGGAACAGTGTCAGTAGGGAAGTGCAACCTACATGTACTTGGGTTGAGTGTCTTTTTTCTGCGGAATTTCATTGGTTTCTTCATTGGTGACTGGTATGGGTCGAAAAGGTGTCCCGCCTTCGAAAACTCGAAAGCGGAAATCTCCTAATCCTAGGAAGAAGAAGAAGTATCCCCCAAAGAGTATCGACCATGATAAACCGATCGAATCACTTCACCCGATGGTTGAGTCACCTGATGTAGGCAGTGTCGACGGCGAAGATACAGACCTTATCACTGAGATAGGACATGATGCTTGCAGTAGCAACAACGGATACGTGTTAAGTGGAAGAAGGATCGTAGATATTACTTATTTCTTCATGCAGCTAGCCAAATTGGACAATCACAGCACACTTGGATGTAGGTATGCAGATCTGAAAATAATTTCAGAAAAACAAGAGGGCATGCGATCTGTCTTTGCCCTGAAATGTAAAATGTGCGGGTTTGATGGTTATTTATCCACGGACAACCACAAGAAGTCAGCAGAGAAAATCGACATTAATACTGCGACAACTGCAGGGATTCTCGCCATTGGAGGTGGGCATTCTCAATTGGAGGAATTCTGTGGGAACATAAATATGCCGTGCATGAGTAGTAAGACGTACCTCAAACACGAAAGCAGGGTCGGTAAGGCATTGTTGGACACAGCTCTTGACGAGATGAAGATAGCAGCGGCGGAAGAAGCTCAATTAGCTCGAGACATCGGAGACGTGGACGTCGATGGTGTGCCTCTCATCCCCGTAGTAGCGGACGGAAGTTGGGCTAAAAGGTCTTACCGCACGAAATACGACTCTTCATCCGGATTGGTGAGTTGATATTTCATACTTTTAGCAAAAGTAAAGTCCCCGAGGAAATAGTCTTGCCATTCTCTTCTGGAATGACTCTAGTCATCATTTCCAAAAGCTTTTACCGGTCACGATTTTGCAACACTGCATTCACCCTCTCAGTCGGCCACGAATTCGTGAAGCACGACAATTGGTTTCCCGTATATCTACTTACGTATTTTCTCCAAAATCGCAGATCGTTGAACTCTGGGGGTTATTACGGATCACTAGTCGTCGGGCGAGAGTTCTCTTTTGGTCGATTATAGAATGATTCCTCTCTTAGCAATTACGTACCTTGAGTCGGCGGGTGGTAAGGCGACTCGGTTCTCGGCCCGAACGATTACGGATCACCGTTTGTCGCCGCTGAACAGGGAATTGGTCCCGATCTCGCCCTTACTGTGAAGGGGTAATTCGACGAGTCGCACCCTTGATTTGCTTGGCAATAGTCAGCTGTTTTTTTACTCGCTTGGCGATAGTTCCCTGTGTTTACTTTGAAATATGCAAACCACGAATGTAAAATTACATAGAAATTGGAATCGATTGAAATGGAGTATTCAATTGGCTGCGAGGTCTACCGTTGAACAGGGACTACTGACTAGTCTTTGGATTTACCAGGTTTATGAAAACTCGTGTATTAGTAAAATGCTCATTGTTGTTGATGCCTCAACTTAAAACTGTCACACGGAAATAATTAACTGTTGTCTTGACTTCCGTCATCTGTAAATGTTCTATGATTGATCGCTCCTTTCATGCCTGCGGATTCAAAAGAATCATCGAGGGAATATTAGAAATATAATTCTTCCATTGTCCTCATTCTCTGTCACTTCTACTACTAGACGGATTTCAGTCGGCCGTGGCTTATGTTCTGACGTATTCACATTGTCGTCTTTTTATTTAGTCTTTCTATGTTTCCGCATCGCTAACTACAAATTAATATATTGAATTGAAATACTTGATATTGGTTAAATTGTAACTTCACCACTTCATTTCAAGGACGAAATTCCTGAATTGTGAAAGCAGCGGACTGTGCAAAACAAAACAGCACACCACAATATGTTGTTTTCGGTATAATTAAACAAAGTGATTCATGAATATTTATATTCCTTTTTCCAGTTGTGATACGTGCACTATTTAGTAATGTTAATTTTGGGTTCGTACTTATAACTTCATAGATGAAATTCAGCTGACGTTATGAATTAGTCATTTCCGTGAAGAATGGCGAAATTTAATAGTTTAAGATACGTATAAATGCGCATATTTTGTTTTATGTATGCACGGAATATGGTGCACATAGCGTATGCATAATAAAACGTGATAGTAATACTCCACACTAATTTATTGATCATTGACCCGGGTTTAGGCAACCTTGAAAATAGCACTGAGCTGCCGAAACCCGGGTCGATGATCAATAAATTAGTGTGGAGTATTACTATTATGTTTTATTATGCATATTAAAAAATTCCAAAAGGTTACGTTTGCAATGACTTCTTATATTTGTAAATAGCGTAATTGTAAGTAGGTAATAAAAATTGCGAAAGCCAACACTTATCACAAAAGATTTAAATTTCTAGTTACGGGATAAAAAGGACTAGGTATTACTAATAACAAACTTTTGAATGGAAAACTGTGATGATTTATAATGTAATATGCCCGCAAAAAATTAGAGACACTAATTTCTCAATGGCCATTTCATCTTGCCTCTCAAAGAATTGCCACAGCAAACAAGCTGGATTACTTATGGCATGCGAATGCAGTGTTGACAGATCATATCAGTACAATAAGTTGGAGCGCTAATTTTCGCTGTCTGGAAGTGGTATGGATTAATTACTCCGTGACGGTACTAGAAATCATTCTGATATTATATCACTATCATTTTCATGTTAGCGGTAGTCAAATGGTGAATTAAATTTGCATATTGTATTGCAGGCAGCCATCATTGGATACCGTACCAGAAAGGTGCTATTCGTAGGGGTCAAAAATAAATACTGTATGGTATGCCGAAGAGCAGAAATATCCCTCACAGAAGCAAGTGAGCACGTGTGCTTCAAAAATTGGGAATGCACAGCCTCTTCCACAAGTATGGAGTCGGCTATAGTTTTAGAGGGGTTTAGAGCTAGCGAACAGATGTATGGAATCCGATACAATAAGCTGATTGCTGATGGTGACAGCAGCGTATATGCCACGTTGGTTCAATCTCGGCCCTATAAAAATACTCCGATTGAAAAAATTGAATGCAAAAACCACCTCCTGCGAAATTACTGCACAAAATTGAGGGAAATCAGCAAGGATAAGCGGAATGGACCTGCCTGCCTTAGGAAAAAAGTTTCCTCAAGTGTTTTACGCTTACGGACTGCAATTAATAAAGCAATTGCCTACCGCAAACAAGACGACAGAGCCGGAAGCCTTGATGAAAAGATATCGAGATTGAGGAAAGACATTTTAAATAGTCCAAGACACATATTTGGAGACCACTCAAACTGCGCTGAATATTTCTGCTCTAGAAACGATAGTGAAGATTCTATCATCGATGAGCTCTGCTCCTCTGGGCTGATGGAGGAACTGAATCGAATCGTGGGATATTTAGCACGCCACAGCAGGAGTTTAATTCAGGATCTCAACAGTAACTGCGCGGAGCACTTCAATGCTATAGTTGCAAAACTGGTTGGGGGAAAACGAGTGAATTTCTCTGGCAGAGGCTCCTATAAAGCTCGGGCAATGGGTGCTGTTGTTTCTTTTAATACAGGGATGATGCATAGTAAGTTGCATCGAAAGCTGTATTCATGCAGTCCTGGGCAGTACGCCAAGAGAATGGAAGCTCGGAAAAAGCGAAGAAGGCTTCTAGTTCGAAAGAAAAGAGTACGAAGGGCCATATTTGTTAGCAAGTCAGCAGACGCTGATTACGGACCCGAGGCTGCTAAGCCTGATGCTGATGACAAAACTTTTGAGGTCGAAAAAGATGAATTTTTAGCTGCCCTAAAGTTGACCGCTGAGGACGCGGAGAAGCTCCAGAAGGCTACAGTTGATCAAAGCAATTGTACACAGTGGAAGGAAGAGAGACGAAAGAGATTGACATCGTCCCACTTTGGAACAGTTTTCCGAATGCGTTCTACGACTTCGTCAAAAAGTTTGGTGAGCAATATTTTATACAGTGAATTTTCAACTGCTGCATTCAAGTATGGGCGAGAGAAGGAGCAGCATGCCCTTGACCTTGTTGAGCTAAGTGAGGGCATCAAAGTGGTACGTTGTGGATTGTTCGTCGATCCTGATCTACCTTATCTGGGTGCTTCTCTTGATGGACTTATCGGGAATGATGGGGTTGTAGAAATAAAATGTCCCTATTCCACGAGACATCTCAGCCCCGAAGATGCCATATCCGAGAGAAGGTTGAAATACTTCACGCCAGAGGGATGTATCAACAAAAATCATGTGTACTACTTTCAGGTCAGTATTCCTTACAATACTTAAAAAACATATTGAAATCGTTTAACTATTAAATTACTAACGTTCAGCAATGGCAATTTATTTTTAAAGTTTAGTCTTGAACTTTTAAAAAATGAGATTAGGACTCACCTCTTTTGCTTTGAGGGTAGTAGTCACTTATCGCAGGGATTTTAGTTTGGTCTACGCCAAATTGAATCTAAGCGATCGATGTAGGGGATTGTAAATTCATTCGAATGATCTTTCATTATGATCCATGGCGACCTCCTCATGAGAGAATGAGCTGCTCTGGTCGCTGATAATGAAAAGGAAAATTAATGGTCTTATCACATGATTTTTAAACCCATGAACTCTTAATCGGACCCGTGTTTCGATTAAAAACAGCATTATTTTACAGATTCAAGGCCAGCTCCATGTGACAAGGAGACAATTCTGCTTATTCGCAGTATATACCGAGGTCCACCCGTATATTAAAACGGTGAAGGTGATGAAGGACGATGACCTATGGAGAAAGATGGAGCCAAAGCTGACCAAATTTTATCACCTGTGCCTGCTGCCAGAGCTTATAGATCCTCGACGGAGCAGAAATATGCCTCTTCGCGAGCCGACGCATATTATTGATGCACAAGAAGAAGCTAAATTGAAAAAAACTTCCCGTAAACGGAGAAGATCAGATTCCGACTTAGCATGACTACATTCGTTGAGCTTGTAGGTACATGTATCTTTAATGCTATTAATTATCCTAAAATGTTTACCTACATAATCCATTTCATTTATAATTTTGAGATAAACGAAAAGGAGACGTGGTATTACATCACTTTCGTTCTTTACTTTCTCTCAAGTAATTACTCTAACTCAAAATCTGTTCATTAACCCCACCTATTCCTTTCTCCGAATTTTGAATCCATTCTTTTGCATCTCATTTCAATCCTCTTATCCTCATTGACGTCTTCCACTTCTTCATCTTCGTAGTCCGACGTAGGCATGGAAACTTGTACCACAATGGTATCTGTAGGATTGGTTTCAATCTTCATCATTATAATCCTCTCACTGTACTGCAGGAAGCTCTTCACACGCATTCCTGCTTGCTTGCTGAATATTTATGCATACTCCAGCGTTGCCATTCAGTGATCCTGTGTGAATAATTCTGTAACTTCCACTCCACAAGTTCCCTTCTTCGAGCCATCTCATGTCACTGATTCCTAATATGTCGAGGTCCATTCTCCGAATGGAGATCACAGGTTCTTCCTTCAGATTCAGCCACCTTAAGTTTCTCCAATCTCCCGCAGGTCCGATGTGATCGCAAGTTCCAAATTCCTACCCTAAAATGTCTATGACGCTTGACTGATGTACTCTCTAGGGTTTTCCCCGCCCGGAGATCCGAATGTGAGAATATTTTACTCGAGAGGGCTCCATCATGTCTTGATATAAAGAAAAGAATGGAGTAGATGCGAATCCTCTGGATAATAATGTGTTGGTTTTCCCTTGCCTTCCACATCGCAGTACTACAGCCGTGAAGAACGATTCTTCTAAGAATCCCCCTGCCCATCGGGTAAAAAGGGAGGGAATTGGAAGTGTAGTGAATCGAGGAAGATTCTTTAACATACATGTATTGAATGACAATCAAGTCAAAGCATGATATATCTCGCAAGGTGATATATCACGCTAACTTCGTTATTTAGCTGTTTCAATATCCGCGGTGAGGTTTGTTCGTGTTTTGTATTTAGGTAGAAAGGGCATTTCCAATGGAAATTATACCGAGTGATGTCTTCTCTTCTTCCTCTAACGACCAATTGACGCAACTATTCGGAATCCCTCATCAGCAGAAACTCTACGCGGTCGGCCATGAACAGCAACCTCAAGGCTGACGCGGTTCGCCAGAAGCTCCCCAGCGGGGGATATTCATTACAATTAGCCAAAAAAAGTCTGCTAAGCTACACACTACGGCCACTACGCTACTATACGGCCGACCAAATGGGCGGAGCTAAAAAGCTACATCAGCTCACGAACTACGGCGACAAGATTAACTACGTCCACCTGATCGGCCTGTCGTCAGAGTCATCTCGTGACAAAAGGTTGCGAACAGCTTTGTCTACGGCATACTCTTAAGTATGGACAACTGAGTTTTAAAAGCGGTAAGCATCCAAAATGGTGAGCCAATTTGAATGCTGTAAAGTGTATCCTGTAGAATACGTGTGTATGGGGTCCCTACGAAATCGGTCTAAATAATGAACCTGAACGTGTGCAGCGAAGATTGGCAAGATTTTTAACGGCAAGGGTACGATAACATTATCAGCGTAACCAGTCTATGAAATGAATTAAATTGGGAATCATTGTCAGATCGCATGTTGAAATTTAGAATTACCTAATCTCTTAAACAAATTCCAAGACAATATTTTCAGTGATGATGTTAAAAATATTTTGCGAACCCCAACTTACTATGGTAGACTGGACCATAATCACAAAATTAGAGAAATTGGTTGCCGAACTGACAGATTCAAAATGTCCTTTTTTCCTCGAATAATTAGGGATTAGGGATTTTGATCATTTTTTGTATATTATAACGTGTATTATAAGTACTATTTTATGCATTTTTGTGTTTTGAAATGTTATGTAAGCTTCATGTTATTTCCTTAAAAGTCTGAAAGCCCTTAATAGGTCTACGACAATAAACGTTTTATTATTATTATTATTAATGGTGCTCGTCATGGCGCCAAATGGTAACCTCCTCCTTGAGAACTGCATCGAGTCGCTCTGTTGGAACATTCCCCTTTTAACTCCCGACGGCCATGAATGGTGATTCAGAACTCTATATCAGTTCAGCTGTCTTTACAACCATGGCACAATGTTCATTGAAAAAAAAAAGAAAAAGCGAGACAGAGAATATGGTTTCACTTAACGGAAGCAGAGAGCATTCATTAGCTTTAAGTTATTTTTTGTGTTTAAATCTGCCCTCTCTAACTCAATTAAACATTTATGGAATTGCATGGCGTGTTCATTGGTGTTGAAAGGTGGTTGGCTTACCCCCCTCAGCAGAGGGTCACAGTCGTGGAAGTTGGCGTAGATGACCATCCCCGTGTAGCAGCACAGACTCACGATCGCCATTATGCCCACCGCCAGGATCATGGCGGAGCTGCGGGCGGAAACAAAAGCATGAGCGGAGGGCGCAGTCATCGAACATCGCGAGGCAGAGGCACATCACACATTCACGCGTGTCTACAAAGTCAGCTTGGCAGGACTCACCAAAGACACTTTAGGTAAATGCACGTTTTAAGTTAAGAAGATAGCCAGTCTTTTATTTTTATGCTACAGACTTTCCATTTTATTGTAAAGATGGGTTAGAAATTGATTGCCGAACCGACAGATTTAAAACCTCCTTCTTTCCTCGTAAAGTTAGGGATGTGAGTAGTTGTAAATATATCAATAAGTACATATACAAGTGTATCAATGGATAGCATAGGTATTTGCATGTTGGTAAAAGGACTTTAACCTAACCCAACTACATCACAGCATTTTTGCAAGCACGCTTCGCTATGTTCATCTTTTTTTAAATTAAATATTATGTTTCGACTAGAATATAGTTACTACTCCTTTTTAAGTATGCTATGCATTGCATGTTTGGTGTGAATTCACGCCCTGCCACACACCTTCATGGTGATTTTCAGCGTATTATGCAGGTGTAGAACTGCTCCTCTTCCTTCATCCATGCGTCCACCATCTCCTGCCATTATCCCTCAGCTCCAATCAGAGCCACTACCGTCGGCGAAGAAATTATGTGCACTCGAGTGTGAATACTAATAACAAATTAACATCTAGGCCTACAGGAAAACCAATCACACCGTAATTTTTCTTATTTAATTTTGCGTTATTGGATGGCAAACTTAATTTTTTTTATGTTTTTACAACTACTTTAACGTAAAAAGTGCCGGTTTTTGACGGTGTTCGAGCGAAGCGCCGACTTTGATGACTCGTAAATCAATAACAAGGAGTTCATTTGAAACCATAGTAAAATGAATGTTAGGTATACATGTTTTCCATGCACACTGTAAGTTTCCAGTGCATAACTTTAATATAAAAAAAGTGGTTATCAATTTATAAAAAGTTAGCATTTCAAAACTGGAGGCTCGTAGAATTTCGTTCTTGGTGGCGTCATAATCCGCATTTCCTTAACGTATCCAATATGTAATTGTCTAATATTTCAATTGTTCTAATATGCCTGCGAGCCACCACGAGGGTGTGTGGCAGGGGTCGGTCGCTGGTTGGTTGGTTATTCAGGGGAGGCGACCTACAAGAATTTCTTCTACGTCTATGCAATCCCTGGTTTTTTTTAAGAAGAACGCCGACATAACGGAGTGTATTTTTTTCAGTCATCGTTTCTTTCGAGAAATGGCAAAAAACCTCAAAACAATATATTCACTTCGTTATCTTTTAAAAATAAATGTCTATCTCCGTAGCAATATGGAACCTATACCGCGCAATGACGTCAGAAGGCGTTTCAGGTCACGTGACTTCGTCAATTTTCGGGAAAATTTTAATATCATTTAATAATCTTTGTGGTGGGCGTAGAAAAAATTGGCTTATATATTTAAATTGGTGAGAAAATTTTGCATCAAATACATCATTTATCTTCGAGAATCAAATTTCATGCATATTCCCCATTTTTATATACTAATGTAATTCGATGTTTTCATTTGAATAGGATAACGAGCAAATCTTCCATGAAACGTATAGGACGCATATAGTGCCCGCAAATGTCTGCTTCCACCCTGCGGCGACAAAGCAATTAAGAAGAATTATGCACCAAAACTGTACATTGAGATTAGTATTAAAAAGTAAAAGTGAATGATAGTGAATTGAAGGAACTATTTAATGCTGCGCTGTCTTTTTTTAAGAAGAATGCCAGAATGAGGGAGTCGGCCAAAGACTAACTGCCGGACTGTGCTTTTATAAATCCCTTTTTCAGTCAATATTTAGATCAAGGAACGTCTATATGCCTCAAAACAATACATTCGCTTCGCTTTCTTCTAAAATGCAAGTGTATTTCCGCAGCAGCGTGGAATTATAGCGTGCAGTGACGACGTTTATGGTCACGTGGCCTTCGTCAATTTTCGGGAATATTTTTAATTGTATTTGATAATCTTTGCGGTTGGCATAGGAACTTGGGCTTGCGCATTCAAATACGTGAGAGAATGTCGCATCAAGGACACGAGAAACAATGCTGCGCAGTAGAGGACTCACATGCGTGCTTTGCGCAGGGAAGACATGGCGAGGCAGCGCTGTATCATGGATTGGTTGACGGCGCACGCCGCAAGCCAGCTGATGTAGCCGCCGAAGTTGAGGGTCCAGAAGGTGTGCCGAGTGCGAGGGTCCAAGTCGAAGCTGTGGAAAGATCAGAATGACATCAGAGATCCGTTTTACAATTTCCGCGCCGAATTCAAGTCTGCATCGATACACATCAAGGAGTTGTAGATAACGGAGGGTTACAGCAGCCATCCTCAAGCGTTCACTGAATGTTCCAGCAACCATTTTGAAACTGAATGCTCCCGCAGCTAAAGTGTTCTGTTTCAAATGTTTCAGTTGTTTTCATTTTTAAGCGTTCCATTAATGCTCGCCACAATAATTTACGAGTGTTCAGTAAAACTACTCCTGCATCTCGTTGGCTGTTGCTAGAAATAAACAAAATGATGCCATTCAAATAACCGGTAGCATCAATTTCCAAATTTTATTTCATAATTACAACGTCCTTAGTATCTACCAAAACATAAAATACATTAACTAGCATGCATACAGATGAACTCAAACAATTTTGATAGTCGTGGCTCAAATATATATCTTTCATCACCCCCTGCTAAACTTATTGTTTTATCTGGCTCTTCATATGTTATAAAAAATTGTGCGCATCATTACTACTATGGTTACGTAGTAAATACGTCAGATTTGCCTCAGTGTAGCCAAAATAATAAAACGCACTACCAATTCATTCCTTGTTGACTGAACGAAAGCCGTCTCGATATACAGGCCTACTGCATGGGGAAAAATCTCTGTGGCGTCACGGAAGAAATCTGAACGAAAGGTGTTATTCAATTGTTTCCCAGCTTGTTGGACTTGTATTGTTGATGGTTGGCAGTGTGAAACGTGCTATTTCAATCGTAGGTAGAAGCTTTTATTTGCAGTTTTGTGCGATATTAATATTTTGTGTTTCATAGTGGTTTTAGAATCCTAAGACGGTGAAGTGCACTTCGGTAAAACAAAATTAGACAGGTAAGTAACATGCCTATTTCATTTTTTACCTTGGCGTACTAGGTTGAAAATGAAATTCCATTGAGTTTCTTCAAAGCCGTTATAATTTAGTACATACATCTTTATTTGTTTTCTTAATGCTCGCATTAGTATTTTCTCAGTATTCTTCACCTTGGGGTAACTTTGACAGCTAAATTTCCTTTAGTTTCTTATCACCATTGTCATCCACTTTGTATTCGTGGTTTAATGGCTACCGAACAACTTTTTAATTTTGAGAACCTTATTAGCGTCATTGTTATGCAGTGCTACTCACATAGAACTAAGTTCCCGACTTAATTGAAAATTAATTTTGTACTGACGACAATTTTCAAGTTTCACCTTTGTACTAGTTTTCAGTAACACTGATGAAAATTAAATTAACCGCTAGATTTTTATATGATGAGGCCGGAAAAAGGGTTGTAGAAAGCTACCCAGGCAAAAAAGTTGTGTCCAAGCATGTGTATGAATAAGTTATATTGTATAACATTACGCATTTTAGCAGAACAGGCTAGAAATGGAAAAATACACTGCAAGACATAGGGAAATCCAAAACAATTTTTCTGGTCAATTTGAGTAAATTTTACTTTCCCTTGTTGAAAAAAAATTATTTACTCTATTACGTGATTTTAAAATAATAAATGGTGTATAAAAAGTAAGTCTTACGTATTTAAGATGGGGAGGAAAAGTTGTGTGCCGTTTTTTGTGTCAAAGTGGTATGTAATTGCACGTCACTTACAATACTTATAAGAGAAATATTGGTACAATGAACAGAATTTTTTTGAATAATTACTGTGAAAATAATTGATGCAATTAAACGGCAAAAGGTTAAAAAAATGTAGCCAAAGTTGTGTTCCTTAAATGCCTAAATTATAATCATATTTACGTTGTATTATTTAAATTGGGATGAGGGTGGCAAGTGTATAACACGTAATCGATGGAATATTATTGGTGAAATTAAAACCAGATCGAGTTACCACGTTAAATGAGACAACGTATTCAAAATACATCTCGCATTTCTCTGCGCTACGAATTCACGTGACATCATAGGAGTCAGTGTCAGGCCTGTGTAACGAGACGGCTTCGATTGAACTCAACACTCGTTTGGTTGTCAAGTCCAACAATAGATACAATTATTTATTTGTTTTAGCAAAAGTACCTTAGTTTTGATATAAATAATTAAAGTTAGTTACACTTTACTTCGCAAAATTATTAGTAGTTGCTTATCTTATGAGCTAATTATTAGTAGTAGCATTGGAAAGTGAAGACCACAGTAAATCGATGTTATGCTTGCCTCCAAAATAGTAAAGTGGCTCAGAGGAGAAAGGGCTGACCGAATGAAAAACATTAATGCATGCTCGTATTCCCATGGACTTACATGATTTTTCTTCAAACGCAGAATATGGGTCTACCTGTTTCTCTGCCAAAATAATATAGTTTACAAGTAGCTTTTATATATTAGGAGAAGTGACAGAATAGCAGATGAAGATCCAACTAAATCAGTGGTACTAATTGGGTTAGTGGCGTATCGAAAATTTTTACGCTCGCAAACGGACGGGTTTCCTTAGATTCACTACGTGCTCATTCCAGCGAAAAACATCTGTGCCTGTAAATCATACATCCTAACAATCTAAATTACTAGTAGTCTTTCACGCATGAGGAGAAGCGACAAATCGCTGGAGGTGAAGATCACGCTAATGGGGTCGTTTACCATATTTTTTTATCGCCGAATCTGATAGAGTTTGTGAAATAAAAAGACCCATGTTTCTCCGTTTTTTCATCCGTCATATATTTCTCGAGTTATAAGCGGCAAAAAGCTGATGTTTTTAACCCTTTCGGAAAAGTGGGCGTGGTGCAATCTCTGACATATAACGACTTCGTCCAATCACAACTGAGCCCGCGAAGCCACTTCGCCTCATCGCAATGGGGGGGGACACAGCTGACTCTGCCAATCGGAGCAGTTGCGACAGCATCTGCGCGATCAGACTTTCCGAGAATCCCCCTCCACTCCCTTCCCTTCCTCGAAAAGCAGTCAAGGATGTGAGGAAAATGACGTCAATGTTATCTTTGCAGCTTATTTCGGTGGGCGTCACCTTTTGCTTGTTTTAATTATTGATTTATGAGTGAATGGTTGTGGTTAGAAGATTCATTTTTTCACTAAAATCCTTTTTTTTTGTTTCCATCTAACGATTTCGTGTACGAAATTGCGATTTCGGTTCCGAGTAAACGCCCCCATTTCAGGTTTCGTTGGCCTCCGAATTAGATTTGAAGGGACCAGACGGAGAAAGAGATTCACATAATTAAATGATTACTCGCTGGCCGCAAGGTTTTCCTGCATTCGCTCTAGCGGTTTCTCTCACGCAAAATATCTTTGTCGGTTGATGCTGCAGCCAAAACATCTAAATTATCGGTATTTTTGACACATTAACAGGAGTAACAAAGTGACGATCGCACCAAAATTGATGCCTCCAAAATTAGGCTTGTGCGATGAGTTGATTAGTCGAAGTCATCGATGATGATTTAAGTCATCGCGGTGCGATGACTGAAATCGAATACGATGAATGTCATCGACCATTGACTGCGATGAGTCGATGAGAATCATAGATGTAGATAAGTCAATGAGAATCATCGATGTTGATGAGTCGACTCGAATCATCGATGTTGATGAGTCGACTCGAATCATCGATGTCGATGAGTCGATGAGTTGATGCGAATCATTGATGTCGATGAGTCGTGATGTGCTGCTGACACGAGAAACGCTACCTCTGCTGACGACCCCTTCCTGGCGGAGCTCCACAAGTACGAGGAGGTCCCAGTTTTATCCAAATCTTTGGACGTCTTACATTGTTATAGAAACATGAAGGATATGTATCCCCGCCCTCAGAAGTACGCGAGGAAATACCTCTGTATTCCTGCCACTTAAACGTCGTCAGAGCGGTTCTTCAGCGATGCAGGAAACGTTGTGTTGGACAACCGACTTGTACTCACCGATGAAAATGCGGATATGATATTTGTATTATACCACAACAAAGAGTTGTTGTTTAATTTGTAACTTGGTGCTTGTTTCGCTCTTTAATAAATAGGCCTTTTCCTTCTCAATTAAGTTTGACCCAATTCAGTCTTCACTTAATAGCCACACCAAACTGCCAACCGAGACATCTGCACCGATCCTCGATAGTCATCGATCATCACATTCATCGATCATCGACCTTCATCGAACATCGACATTCATCGATCATCGATATTCATCGATAGTCATCGATCATCGTGTACACTCAATTCGATGATCGATGACAGCCATCGTCATCGAAGCATTTCGATGAAATTTTTTCATCGAAAATCGATTACCAAAATCGGTCATCGCATAAGCCTATCCAAAATGGTTTAGAAGGAAGAAGGAAAGATGTTGGTCGACCCCTTTTTTCAAAGCGAGAGCGGTCGCCAGGGCGACAGCGGCGGTTTGTTTGTCCGGGGCACTCACTTACTTGAAGAACTCGACGCGGCCGCTGGCGGCGTTGCGGTTCCACACCTCGGCGACACCACCCGCCTGAATGGTGCCCACCACCAAAATGGCGATGACACCACCGAACATGACAGCCGTCTGCAGGGTGTCCGTCCACACCACGGCCTGCAGCCCGCCCTGCGAGCACCAACAACGACACATTGATAGAGACAGTGTGCACCAGCTAAGTGGGTTTGTCAAAAGGATTGGGTTGGGAATCATTATCAGATCGTACAGATTAAATCTGTTGCAGAAATATGAAACGGATAGGTTCACTGAAGATGTTACATACATACTAAGAGTGCCCTCGTATTATGCTAGATTGTAAAGGAACACAATAGGCAGCATAGCAAAGGGATAGATAAAAGGTGAAATTTTGTATTCTGTAGTTCATGATGAATGTCATTAATCACCCATGCGAGATAGGTAAAAACAGATTTACGTAGGTAAATATCGTTACAACCAATAATCCATTTATTAATATGTATATACTAACCATATTGCGGCCTGTGACTCTTTTTTTTCTAACATCGTTCCATGTAGCAGCGTAGTTGCATATCAATAGTGCATGTTTGGTGATCTTTAAACCCTGCCGTACACCCTCACGGTGGCTTGCAGGGTATTATATATTTTGTAGTCTACAGCCTGTTCATTATACAATCAGTGGCATCAGGCGACACTTTGTTAAAGTTTTAAAACAGGAATATGAGTAGTTTAGGACCCCAGGCCTGAAATTGTATTTCCTTGAACAATATGAAATTGTAAATTATCTTATATTTAACCAATTGTGTAGTGATCATATGTTCGATTCTCATTCACCACTTCTAATGATAATCGTGCGCGCCTTTGGCCTACTCGCTTCTGGCCTATTCTTATAGTGACAACAGTTTCCTCAGCCATCCAGCAGAGAACTCACAAAGAACCCAAATCCGCGAGGACTCTGTCTAATAGCTCGAAGGGAGCGATCCAGTTTAACGGTCGTTATTGTTTGATTCATGGACCGAACATGATTCATCTTGACCAATCAGGGCCAACCTAGGGCTCTTACTTATATGCATAAGACGGCCAAGAATAGACACTTCAGACGTGAAGACGCCAGCAGGATGGCTGGAGAAACTGCTGTCGCTAAAAGACACCACCATAACGCGGAGGAGCCATTACCAATGATAATCGCCCTCAGTCCTTAAGCCTCGTGTGTACCTACTCAGAGGGGCAGGTTAGAGGAAGATCACGTGCTTGGAGCTACATCACACCTTGAAGTTAACCGTCGTCGGGGCGATAATGGTTTGTTTGCTCGCCAGTGATACTCAGGGTGCTTTTCATTTACATGCGGCGATAGCCGATTATCGAACGCAGGAGCAGTCGATCGCCAGGATGCAAATGAAATGAAACACAGCTGGCACCGGCTTTTCGCGCATGCTCAGTCAGTTTAGTGAATCGGAGGGTAAATAAGAAAGTAGCAACGAAGGGAATCGTCCGATAAAGTTCGAATCAGCCATACAATTCACTAATTTGGCTCGGTAAAAGGTACTGTGATTGATTTTAGTAGTTTTTTTTACCTATGTTACTGGAATGGCATAGCAGTATTTTTGGAGTTCTGATTGATAAATGCCGTAGAATACCATTTCTGTGTCTGCGAGTTTACAAAAACATATTGATCTGGGATCTGAACAGAGACGCTAGATAAATCTTCATTTGTTGATAAATTGTTTGACGTGACGTCATATTTCTCCAATAACTTTTCATTTGTTCGGCTCTCCGCAGAGCAGAGAGTCGCCGGCAGCCGGCGATAGACGGCGATCCAGCTAAATCGAAAGCACCGCGGAGTGGCGATCGCCGTCTATCGCCGGCTGTAGCCGCAAATCGAAAGCACCAACACTTGATGTGTCCATTGACCGTACCATGACAATGACACTCGGCTGTCGGTTGTTTAAAATGTTCGTAGTAATTGGTATTTCTCTATTCGACCTCGCGTGCATTTTAAGATATAGTCAAACCTACAAACAGCGGTCCCTTCCTAAAAACGGACAGTTCTTCAACCCCCGGCAGCAGCACATGGAGGCTTATGGAGAAGTAACACCTCAAAATAGCGGACACACTCAATAAACGGACAACAGAGAGAAACGCTTCTCCTTCAATTACCTCCATTAATGAATGCACATTACGGGCTATCCAGTAAACGTTTTTCTTCCCCTGAAACAAAAAAAAAACGCATTTCTATAAGCAAATACGCACCTAATGAGTACATTTATTCGGAACTTTTGAAGTAGAGCATACAAATTTGTCCCGCGGAATGAAAGAAATTAAGCTAAAGAGAATTATGAGGGTTGGTGGAGATGATAGCTTATATAACGGAGAGTGTAGTGCGAGATGAAAAGTATTTATGTCTATAGTTGGCTCCTTTTGAACCTCGGGGTGTGCACGACTCACTAAGCATAACGAATTACGAAATATAACTCGCAATCGAAATTGCTACTGACCCCCGGGACAATTCGCTAATGGCGATAGTTCGCCATACACTTGGCCACGTGCTCGTCTCTCGGCTTCTCTTATTAGCGGCGAACCGAAAGTGTCGTCACCGATTTCGACTGCCAACTCAGAGTGTTCGGAATATAAATAATTCCATTTATTTAAGGACAAATTATGATAACGCGAAGAATTCAAATCGTCACAATAACCGTCAAGATAGCATGGCGTGACGTCACAATGAAGACGGGCTTAAATATCCCATTCTGTTTCAGTCCTATGAAAACCAAAGCGCAATTCACTCGCGCAGGCTGGAAATGCTTTCGTTGCAATGAAATCCCTTAAAAGGAGTTCTCTGTCTGCTAGGGACGTTGAAAATTCGTGTATAGAACGCGTGAGAGCGACCAATGGGGATGGATGCCAGCGAATGCGGTGTTGCCAAACGCGCGAGTGATTCCCTGTAAAATGGGGCCTAGAGTGGGCCGAAACGAGGCAAGAGCGATGCTTTCAAATGCTCTAGCAATCCCTGCACTCCTAATTCAGGCAGCGCACCCGATAAGGGTGCACGCGAGTGCTGCACTTACCAACGTCGTGTAGAAGATGCAGACGACGCAGACGATGGGCGTGATGAGGTGCAGGTTGTATCCGGTCACTGCAAAGAGACAAGATCAGCCTCCGTCTCCTCTTCCAACCCCTTGTCCATCGCAAAAAAAGTCTCCCTCCGAATCCACGCTCAGCTGGAGTCAAGCAAAATGTTAACAACTGATATTACATTACAATCGCGTTATTCTCAAATCGGAGAGCATGTGGAACTTAATATATGGGCAGAAATGTTAAGAGTGGGTTTCAGATCATGCGTCCCCTCACAGCATTTCATTCGCCCATCACGCCTACGCCATTTCCCTCTTCGAATGCAAGCGAGGACAACGTGAGGCAGGAATATAATAAGACTACATTACAAGTAAAACTGACAAAAGTGGTCAGAATGGAAAACAAACAGGCTGAATTTTCTCGGGAAAACTATATGAAGTAATAGATTTCACGAACCGATTCAAAGGATATGTGACACAAGACAGGGGCATATCCTTCCCCGACGCTTACATGAAGCGGCTTCGCGACCAATCTGAAGATCGGTCGTACGCACTTTACCATATTATGGACAGAGCGTTTTTGACCTCGTGGATTCTGAAAGCAGGCGAAAACTCGAGTTTTTCAGCCCAGATATTTAATCTTTGCATAGTGTATCTCAAATTAAACAATTTTTGCAAAAGATAACTTCCCACAATTTTTATGGAAATCTGCAAAATTAAGTAAGGTGATTCAAGTAAGTCTGTTCGGGTCTTCCGCCGGGTAAGCTGTTCCATTACTGCCGACGTTTCGGAGACCGAGTCGTTGTCCATCTTCAGGGCTGATGTCGCATGTTGAAAACTGCCAGATATTTATATACTTAGCCGTCAGGTGTCTTCCGATTGGTCTAGAGGTTTCTTCATTTCCCTAGCCAATCGGATTCTTCTCACTGCGGGTCTCTGGTTCCTCGAGTGCTCTTTCATTCGGGTCGCAATGGTCCTTCCCGTCTCTCCCACGTACACCTGTCCACACTCGCACGGCACCTGATAGACACCGGGAGTCGCGAGGCCGCAAGGGTCCTTTGCCTTCACCAGTTGATCCCTTAGTTTGGTGCATGGTTTGAAGAAGGTTTCAATGCCATGTTTATTCAGGATCCTTGATATCTTGCCGGAGACCTTATATGCCGGGACCATTGCGACCCGAATGAAAGAGCACTCGAGGAACTAGAGACTCTGCCAACCCGAGAAGTCCGCGGTCGCTGAGCACAGCATCCACCTGGGCCATGCAATACAATGGGACGACGTTTAAGTCCTAAGTCGAGGGAAGAGGTAATGGGAGAGATTAACAAAGGAATCCATCGAAATCCGGCTATAAGCAAGTAACACCTTCAACCGAGACACAGGCTACTCTCTCAGTAACGCCGGGAAACCCGCAGTGAGAAGAATCCGATTGCTAGGGAAATGAAGAAACCTCTAGACCAATCGGAAGTCACCTGACGGCCAAGGATATAAACATCTGGCAGTTTTCAACATGCGACATCAGCCCTGAAAATGGAGAACGACTCGGTCTCCGAAACGTCGGCAGTAATGGAACAGCTTACTCGGTGGAAGACCCGAATAGACTTCACCACAGCTATTCACATTAAGCTATTCAAATAAGTCGATTGGCTTCAATTGGTTCTGCTCCAGCTTTGATGCGGAAGCATTTGATAGTTTGCGTCAGCGATATCAGGAGGAGAATCGTTCCGCCGCTGCTTCACTTATTATCGCCAGCACGCGCCCGTCCTGAGATCGAGAGCAACGACGTTCCAGGTGTCTGCCCTCACCTTGACTGAACGCCAGCGCTGGAACGTAGATGACGATCGGAATGTACAGTATCTGCAGAGAAAGAGAAATGCCACCACATTACTAAGGTAGAATGATCGTTAGTAATATGACGGATAAAACTAACTTGTTTTCACACGGCCTACCCAGAACCAGCGTGAAGACGCTAATTTACACCAAACGAAGAGTAAAATTAAGTCAATAAAACAATGGAGTGTAGGGTAGCGTGTCGCAGACTCGGCGTTCGGGTGTGTGGGACCGACACACTCCGACCCGCGCGACCCGGTCTCGACTCGACTCGACCTTACCTACCAGAGCTCGACTTACCTACGAGGCGGCTCCTGTACCTCTGACGAATTCCTGGGATAGTCTCCCACAACGGACTGTTACTAGACCTCGACGGCAGCCTCCCTTGACACAGTCTCAACAATTGCCCTTACCAGGACCTGAAATCCCTGTACCTCCACCCACTGACCTTGTTGACCATGCTTGTGCTCTCCAGGTACCTAGTCCTTCCTCATCCACAGATCCTGTTCTAAGAGTTGCTCCTATCATCTCTGTAGCTACTGAAGTAGTTACCCCAGTCATCTCTGAGGATGCTGTGGCCTCAGTGTCGGTCACTGTATCGTTGCCCCCTAGCTCTCATACATTGGAAGTCAATCTGGATAATATAATAAGCCCTCCCTCAACATCCAACAATACACAAACCCAATTCTCCCCAACTACCACTCATATACCATCACTCATCCCTATGCCTAAACAGGCTCCGGTTCCTGCCGACACCCAACCACCCATACAAAAGGTAGAACCGAGTCCCCCTCAATCCCTATCCCAAACCCCCACAATCCCTGTTATCCAATCAAGCACCGACAATTTCCGGGCATATACAGACCGCTACCTTTCCCACCTTCCCGGTTTATCATCCTCTTCCCTCAGCTTCCACTTCACAAGGGAATGATGTTCCAGACATCAATTGGCCAGCCATTATTAATGCAACTGTATCCTCCCTAGCACACGTTTTGTCTGCTCCACGCAGTGAGAGACGCCTTACTGATCTCCTACTCTATTCTCTGCACCGTTTTCCTCACCAATGACCAACAACAGCAATAAGACCAATTCAAAAATCTCCCAGCTTACTATCCTATCCTCGAATGCAAATGGCATTTCGAATAAAATCGTTGACCTGCATCTCCCCATATCCTCCCATAACCCCGACGTCATTACCATATCCGAAACTCACCTATCTCCAGCAAACACACTATATGCTTCTGGCTACTCTATCTATAGACTCGATAGGCAACTGAACCCATCTATCAACAATCCCCTTAGCAAGTGGAGGAGTTGCATTGCTTGTAAAAAAATCACTTAAACACTCACAAATCCCACAGAAATCCTACTCTATAGAACACACCGGCATTTTTATCAACACAGCCATTGAGAGGATCAACATATATAGTGCATACCATCCCCCTAAACCTTTAACCCCTGATGCCTTCACTGAACTCTTCACCTACAAATCTCCCACCATAGTGTTCGGAGATGTCAATTGCAAGCATACCACCTGGAGCTGCCGGGCGACCAATACAAATGGCAGAACACTTCATAACCGCAGCTCAAACACTGATTTACACATCCATGCTCCCTCCGAATACACACGCATCAGCTCTCGTCATGACACTTAAGACATCTTAGACATCGCCATCTCCCACCGTTACCCTTACGAAATCCCATCTAAAGTTCTGCATCATTACGCCTCGGACCATCTCCCAGTCCTTTTTTACCTAGAAGCCGCACCTGTCCTCGAATCCCCAACCACAGTTACTCATAACTGGAAAAAATTTGCAGAATCATTAGCTAATCATCCCCCTTCCTTTCCTCCTATCTCACCTGACCCTGCATCAATACAAGCGGCTATAGACGCCCTCACCAACTACATCCAACAAACATTAAAAAACTCTTAATCCAATCCCCCATTAGCTCAGCTCCTCACATCCACCCTGCCACAACATATTTTACAACTGATTAAAGACAAAAACAAAATTAGAAATTAATACCAACACACGCGCAATACATATTACAAATCACAGTATAATGCTATCAACAAAATGCTCAAATATGAAATCAAAACCTACAGATCCTCCACCTGGAATGAAAAATTAATCTCCATATCACCACATGATAACACTCTGTGGAAACCAACTCGTTCTCTCCGTAACACTACCTAAACTACTCCCCCACTCATCATCGGCAACAAAATACTAAACACGGACGCTGAGCGGTGAGAAGCCTTTTCCCACCGCATGTGCTCAGCGTTTACCCGGCAGCCCAACAACTCCAATCAGGACCATGTTCAGCAACTTATAGACTCCCTACAAACCACTCCTATCTCTGAACCCTTTTAGTGTACTATCCTGGAGGTGCATAATCTCATCAAAAATCTCTCAGTGCTCATCCGGTAGGGATAAAATTCCCCCAAAAGCTGTTAAGTTCCTCACTCCTGATATCATTGCCTACTTGACAGAGATCTTTAACGCTTGCCTTCTTACTGCCACTTTCCCAGACAACTGGAAGACCTCTGTTATTGTAATGTTACCCAAACCTAGAAAAATCCTGACAGATGTCTCAAACTATCGATCTATTTCCCTTACATGCACTTTTGCCAAACTACTGGAAAGAATCATACTCCACAGACTGAAAAATCTCCCCTTTCCCCTTTTTCGTCAAGAGCAGTTTGGTTTCGCAGCCCGCACATCCACCGTTCATCAAATCAATAGAGTTACTAAATTTATTCTTCAGGTTTTAACTCAAAAATGGTTACCTCGGCCGTCTTTTAGATATTAGCCAGGCTGTCGATAAAGTCTGGCACAATGGCCTCATCTTCAAACTTCTCAACCTGAACATACCTGTACACCTCATTAAACAGATCCAGTCCTTCCTTCAAAACCGTACCTTCAGTATCAAACATAACACCTTTCTTTCAAACTCCTTTCCCATTTACACTGGCGTCCCTCAGGGCGCAGTTCTTAGTCCCACGCTATTCAACATCTTTATAGACGACTTACCGACCACTGACCTCAGGGAACTATACCTCTACGCTGACGATGCCACGATTGCTACCCGCAGTTGGTGGCCCGACAAGAACGCAGACGCATTACAAGACCACCTGAACCTCATAGAAGACTGGCTAAATGACTGGCGACTTCAGATTAATCCTTCCAAATGTGCCAAACTTTGTTTTACTTTCAAATCCACAAAACGTGGCAAATTCCCACTAACTCTCTATGGTAAATTTATTCCTCAAGTATCAGAAGCGACCTTCATGGGGGTAACGCTTGTCGAAATACTTTCCTTCAATCAAAACACGACAAATATCCTTTCCAAAGTCAACAAAACCAAACACGCCTTACATTCCCTCATTTACTTCAATAGTCCAACCTCAATCAACAATAAACTTCGCATCTTTTTAATGTAATACTTCACCAAATACTCTACTCATGTTCTGTTTGTTGCACCACATAAATGGTGAAATACTCCACAAATTATTTAATTTAATCCTTTTGGTCTCCTGAACCCTCAACTGGAAAATACCTTTACCCCAAAGACAAGATTCCTCAAACCATCCCTACTGTCGGTGCAAAAATTATGTAGACTCGAGTTTGAGCACTGATTAAGAATGAACTGTAACACTTACACGAATGAAAATTACATCAAATTTTAGCTCATTGTATTTTGCGTTTAGCCATACTTACTGACAATTTTTATATCGCACCTCTGATTTTTTATCGCGATGACAACAAAAAAAGTACCGGTTTTTTTGCGTTTTCTATGGAAGCGCTCTGTTTGACCTCTCATAAGGCAAAACGTTGGAGTTCAATCGTCATGAAATTTTAACACAGTAAAGAAAAATTCTTTCCTAATGTTATTCTAAAATTTCACGTCATTCCATTCAGCCATAAAAATGTTGTTATTAATTTTATGAAACAACTTTTTCTTGGTAATGAATGGTCCCGAAAACTTGATCTGGGTCTTGTTTTAAAGCTCTTTTCAGCAGTATTGTAATAAAATAAACATAGTCAGTCCAAAATATGTGCCCTATGTTTAACGAGCTAATAAGCAACGGAGCATTTTCGTGGCATTTACCCTGCCGGTGAGGTGGCCGGCTTCGCCGGTGGGTGGTGAAAGTGTGCGCGGGGTATAGTATTTAAGGGGTTAATACATGCATCATGCACTACAGACTACTCTTAAATATTTCACCTACCTATCCCTTTGCTATGATACCTATTCTGTTCTCTTATAGTACAGGGGAATAATGCCATTTTGAATCTATTAGTACGACCACCTATCTCTCTAATCTTATTTATATGGTCGAATCTAGCATAATACGCTGGCTTTTTTAATATGTGCCTAACATCTTCAGTAAAGCTATCCGATTGAAATTTCTCTAATAGATTTAATCTGTGTTTTAACCTTGGCTCTGATAATGATTTCCACCCTAATTCTTTTATTAATTCTGAAACACTACTCAACCTATCGTAACACCTTTTAACGAACCTAGCTGCTCTACGCTGCACACTGTCTAGTTCTCTGATCAAACCTAATTCATTAGGATCCCATACACTGGCTGCATTCTCAAGGTGGGGCCTAACTAGTGAAAAGCAACATCGCTCTTTTGTCTTCTCATCACATTTCCCAAGTGCTCTTTTTATAATTTATAAATGCTAGCTTTATCTTCGCTCGGGTGCATATTTCCCTGATATGTCTTCTCCACGATAAATCCATCATGATTGTTACATCTAAATACCTTATGGTTTCATAGCTTTCGATCTTCATGTTATTAATTTTATGGGATCGCTCTATCGAATTATTCCTCCTCCAAAAATTGATATCTACACACTTTTTAAGGTTAAGTTTCTAACTGCCATTTGTCGCACCACTCTTGAATTATAAATCCTTACTAAGCGATTTCCTGTCTTCTTCTCTTGATATACCGCTATACACTACAGCATCGTCTGCAAAAAGTCTAATCTTACTACTAACTACGGTACCCAAATCGTTTATGTATAAAAGAAATGGAAGCGGACCTACTACGCTACCCTGGGGAACTCCCTATGTGACTTTGATTGTGTCCGACATGATACCATCAATGACAACCCTCTGCTCTTGCCCACTTAAGAATTCTTTTACCCAACATACAACGTTATTATGTGTCAAGCTCTTTAATTTCAAGATTCATTTATCATGAGGAACTTTATCGAATGCCTTTTAAAAATATAAAAATATCGCATCAATTTCCGTATGTTATCGCCGTAGACTAAAATGTCGTGTACAAATAAAGCTAATTGTATCTCGCAAGATCTACCTTTTGGGAACCTATGTTGGCTGTTTATGAATAATCCCTGACTATCCAAATGCCCCATGATCGAACTGACTACAATGTGCTCAAATACCTTACAAGAGATTGACGAGAGTGAAATGGGTCTGTAGTTACTAGGTTTTTCCCTATCACTGCTTTTAATAATAGATGTAATGTTAGCTACTTTCCAATACTTGGGTACAATGTGGTTCTTTAGTGTTTTAGTGACTATTATTTCTAGATAGGGTGCTATTTTAGAAGCTTCATGTTTTATTCTTGTCCTCTGCTCCTCAAGGAGACAAAAAGGAAGGCTCAGTTGGCCTAGCACTGGCCCAGATTTTAGGGGCTCCCGGGATTCGTGTCCTGGATCTGAAGGTGGGCTTTTTCCTCCTCGGAAACTCTGTTAAAGAGAAGAAAGGTGGGCTAGTCGCCCACGCCGCGATTTGACCCGACGCAAAGTGGGGCCAAATCGCATTTTGCCGGACTAAAGTCCAAAACTGCTTTTTATGAGATAACGTCTTGAAATTTGGCACATATACACACAAATGATTGCTAATTATGGAATTGTAAGTCATTTATCATAGGTATTACCTGTTACTTAGATACAGAGGCTCAAACACGACCAAATTTCGAAAAAAGCGCCCGCTCTCATTTTTCTTCGAAAATCTTAAAACTGGAGCAGATATAGGAGTCATTAAAGGATTTTTATGAAATAAAAAACATTACCAATTGTGAACAGGGTACTTTGCCTATACTATGCATAAGTTTCAGACATTTTTGCCTATATTTGAGTGCTATTACGTCACAAAATGGCGGACCCTTTTTTTAGACAAAATTTTACATAAAGTAGACAATATAATCCTTATTCGGAAAATGGTCTCGGGGATACTTCATCAGATTATAAATTGAAGATATTTCTAGGTTATTCCGTAAAAATATTTGAAAAAAGTTTGCGACGCCGAGAATAAACTCGATTTTTCGATCGCGCGTCGCGGCCCGGCTCCGCGCAGCGGGACCTGGAAATACCGAGACTCCGTTGGATTGATCATGTTGTGTGGATAATAACTCCTCGAATATAACTTTTTCAGGCTTTGCATGCTGTCACTGATTTCTAAAGATTCTATTAAGAAGATTTTTCGCGGATATTGGTTCGAAAGGATGGATCAGTTAGTAGTGTCCATATGTTCTTCAGTGCACTCCATTCAGTTCACTCCTAACTGAGGTAAATTTGTTATTTGAATAATTTTTGGATTTATTTTCAATCACAACCACTCTTAGTAGGGCAAGGACAGTGCTTTCAAATGTAGGAAAAGTCCTGATGTGGTAATGGAGATGTCACCTGTGGAGGTTTTGCCCTTACTGATCACTAGGGGGCTGACTTATAATCAGTATAATACACTTAGAAGCTCCGTTCATAGTCACGGACACGAGTTGTATCCCCGATGCGGATTACCCCAATGGAATAAGTATAACCGAAAACATGTGCGAAGTGAATCTTCAATATTTATTCAATTCTCACGGTCTCACGGGTTCTGTAGTGCGTATCTACAGCGCAAACCTCCAGCGATGCAGTTAATTTCACTTTAATATGCAAGTACGGATTTGATGGAAGTTCGGGCCACGCCCCATATAAACAACTGTGGGAACGAGCAGATTCGATAGATGAATTTTTATTCATGAGATCCCTAGTGCCTCTTACTTTGGTAAATGATTCTTCAGGTAAGAGATTCAAGCGTATCTATTTTATCTTTGGCTAATCCGCATATAGAAGAAACGGGAAATATTAATACTCTCCCTGTTTTAGCTGTGATTATCTGGGCAAATCCGTGGCCGTCGTCCATCAGATTTTGCCGGCCCATTCGTCTTCAGTGGCTCAAAGAGACGAAGGAAATTGCCAAGACAGAAAATAATTATTTGCAAATGCAGATTGACGATTTATAAAATTGGATTTCGGGATGTTATTCATTATCCTATATGCCAACCACGGTCCATAAAGTGCTCATACATGGCGCGGATTTTTCGAAAGGGGCAATTCTTCCCTTAGGCCAGCTATCCGAAGAGGCGATGGAGGCCCGCAATAAGGATGTCATGAAATTTCGAGAAAGAGTCACGCGGAAACACTCCAGTACGGCCACCACTGAGGACCAATTCAAAAGACCTGATCACGTGCGATCCGTTGCTTTCCTCCACCATATTATTGACTGCGAAGACTCATAGGAGGCTTCCGAAGGAATTACGAGAACTATTACTAATAGAAGACAAAGAAGAAGCATAGAATCAAACTGCGATTATGGTTACGATTCGACCGAGGACTACGAATTTTGCTTGAAACGAACAATCGCCAAAGAAAGTTTGGTCAAAGGTGTTGTAGTGACGAATTCGTGGGGATGGGTGAGTGGTTAAGGAAAGGATAGTGGATCGCATTGTCAGGAGCCCGCCTCCAACCACCCTTTCCTTAACCGCTCCCTTACCCATCCTTTCTAATCCCTCATTTGAACACCGCCGACCTAACTTCCTCTGCCGACCCTCCACCCTCCTTTCATTTTCTCCGGGTATTCCTTTCTTGGGTTTTTCCCTTCATTGCCGTAAACAGACCTCTTCTCACCCTTATCTCTCTCTCAAGGAGCGTATCGGTACACGTACGAACAACCTATCTCCTCTAACTGTTTCTTCGCCTTCTTAACCATTCCCAAATATAAACATGGTGTGTGCTTTCAGAAATTTGTCAACTACCTGAAGAGGACTCGGTGAGTTAAAACTAAGGATGCTCTGAGGGTGAAAATCATTTGGGATAATGATATTTATATTCATTCAGTATCGTACAAATAATGGCATTTCATTTATATTATTGAATTGATTTGATCGGTAATGACAATATCAAAATGAATTTAAGTCATTCTCTTTTATTGCCACCCTCTTTTCAAATTACTTTCTCTTTTTAAACCATAAGTAAGAGATTGCGCAGCATATTCTATGCAAAAAAACATCAGTTTTCCAGGTTTGTTTAATATATTATTGATTAATCTAATTGTGTTTCATCTGCATTACTTTACTTTTCGTCGAGAGCATTGCAATTTGACATTATTACATTGTGTGATCAGCATTGCGAAATAAAAATGCAAAACCACTGTAATCTCAAGTTTAAATGAATCCATCCCTCAAACCTAATGATCCAGTATCTCACTCAATACAAACAGATGATAATGCGCACAACAGAGCTTTTTGTAAACACTCATGAAATCATGCTGATTTTAAACAGAATTTTGAATTTCATTGTAAGAAGCTATAAAGAATGATATTGTGAAAATGATTCCCTTAAGGTAATCCTTCAAATTAAATATCAATTTTCATATATTGTCAGTTCCAAGTTACTTATAGGCGAGTATCCACTAATATTATTTCTGACGCATCAAAGAGTCAGATAACAAAGAGCAACAGCAAATTGTAATTTGCCAAGCAGGCATGTTTTTTTAAGACTGCACATTGTCATAAAACGTTCCGTTTTGCGCCACCCTCCTCGGGTAGTAAAGGCGTAGGATGTAGTTCGGGGTGGAGGGGGAGAGGATAAAGGGAAAGAAGGGAATCCCAAATGTTGCCTTTTTATGGAGAACATGCATAGTTCCCCGAGAACCGGCATTCTTGCTCAATAATGAAAGACGTTTATAATTTTCTGCATGATTCCAAAAATTATCCAAATAAAAAAATTACCGCAGTTACGAGCGCACTAATCCATTCTCTAGAACCAATAGACGAGCCAAGTCGTCGCGACGACTTGGCTCGTCCCCGCGTCAGGAAAGGAGTTAAGACTGGTCCCGAAGTGGAGAAATTGATCCAGCAGCTCAGGTTGCTCCCACTGAAGGAGCATCTCTCCTGCCTTTTGTCTCTTAAGATCATTTTTCAAAAATAAGACTGTGTTCAACATTTATGAATCTAAATTTCTTACTGCCACTAATAGCATCCATCTTGAAATGCATCCAGGCCATTTTTATTCCCTCCCTTCATCTCTCTGAGCACTACCGACTTAAATAATAATAATAATTATTTTTATTCCAGAGTAGATAAATACAATTATTAATTATACAGTGATTTGTCTGAAATACAGGAGCCCCAGTATTGGATAGTATCTCCGTTTTGGGGTCACCGACTTGACCATCTCAGATGAAATACAAAAATGAGAACATAGAATAAGTGTGTTGCAACTACAATCACATAGATGCTATCATTGGTGCTGGATAATTTAGTAATTAACCTATGGTTTGAAATGTGAAGTAAAAGCAAAACATTATAATACATTTTTTTAAAGACTTGTGTTTAAGCTAACAGAGAATTTTTTGACACTTCTATGTTAGTTAACACTACAAACAGAATACAATTTAATATTAAGGGAACAGTGAAACATGTATCAATGATTATAGCTTTTTGAACTTAATTATTAAACATTCTTCAGAAATAAGTACTTTGAGACCCTAGCAACAATTAATCTGTTATGTACATAAATATTTATAAAATATAAACAACAAGAAATTAAGTAAAACATTTGCTTATAGTTGTTATTGACCTACATTCATTTTGAACAACGTACAAGAAAATTATATAATCGTTTTATAAAAACATTTAGGAACTTATTCTGCACCAGATAATTATTATTTTTATGTTTGCTAACTAGTTGTACAAATTGAATAAAATTTAAGCATACAGAAAAGTAGAAATCTTTTTTAATTGCACATTCACATAAAAATTATAATTCTTATATAACTTTTGCAAGTAAGTGCTTTACATCTCTAATTCCAAATAACCATTTCCTTAAGCGTAGTGCAAACCCCTTTTAATTTTAGCTATATTTTCAGGCAGAGATGAAAAGATTTTAGGCCCTAGATATAGATAACTCTGTCTAAACAATTGATAGTTTACCTCGGTTTCTACACCGTTAGTGAATATAAGAGAGCAACCTATGGGCAGGTGTCGGAGATGATACCATTCGTGACGACCTTTAGTTCGCACCAGAATAAAAATCTTTAAACCAATGATCAAGATGACTTTAAAAAGTGGAATCGAGTGAATCACCACTGAGGTCAAGGGAACACGCTCGCATGTCCAGTTCGAATCTGCAGTGGACCAACAGTATGTGGTGATCGTAAGGTGACATTGTTTGGTTCGGAGGATGGGGAGGTGACTCACCATTTTCGTGATGAAGATGCCCGATCCCAGGAGGCGAACGCTCGTGTTGAAGCGATGCTTGAGGTACTGCAAAGGACGGAAAATGGAATACGTATTATTCGCAGAGAAAGAGAGGAATTTTGAACTGATCAGCACGGCCACTCGTTCGGCCGAACAGTGATTAAACGGCCGAACACTATTGAGTCAGCCAATCCCCATAAAACGCTTTAAGGGAAACATTATCCCCCAAATTAACTTAATTACTTGACGTAAAATTAGCCAGACGCCAAACATTACCGTAGACAGGACGCCATCTACCTCACGCAAAATAGCTTTTTTAAAGCTATAATAAAGGAGAATATTATAAAATATAAACAATTTCATAAATTTTATAACAATTTGAAACTTTCAAATCGCTTTTTGGCGATGTACTCTACCCTCGATTTTCTCCTTTTTTTCTTGAGACAACCCTCCATTACAAAATGAAAACGTTTGCCAGAGGGACTCGACTCAATTTGCACCTATTCTATCTTTGAGGAGCGAAGGAGGACTTTGGGATCGAGGCACATCTCCAAGATTGCATTATCTTGAAGCACCTGGAGAACACTCCCGGCCTCTGCGCATAGTTGTAGAAAAAATATACACTTTTGCCTTCTGTCACTGTTAGAGTGAACGCTCAAAACAGCATTAGCTCATCGATGGGTTATAATTGCATAAATTTGATAACGATATGAATGTTTAAAAGCCTGTGATGTACTTATTTTAAAGAAAAATATTTAAAATTTATTGAATAAGAATTTTTTCCAATGAACTGTCGTTTCCCTCAATTGAATTAAACACTTTTTTAATTCTTTGCTGATTGAGTTATGCATACGGCCATTTTTATTGTAATCTAACAGAATGTCATAGTGCGATTTTCATGAAACCTTTGATGTATCATCTTTTACTGTATCTTTTAAAGGCTATGTGACCATTGTAATCAATGTCTTGTAGAGTGTTAAGTTCTAACATGTTACAGTCTAAATGATTCCTAACAAAAACATACTTTATACTAAACTGTGTTTGCAAACTAATTAATAATTTTGTGAAGCTATTTACGCCATTTAACACTGTTAATTAAGATCAGAATTTGACGCAGCTGTAAGGGATCTGAGGATAAATAAGGCTTCGGGAATAGATGATATTCCTGCCGTACTAATGAAAAATGCCGAAGAGAAGACATTTACTCAGCTGTACAAAACCATATGCGATATGTACTCAACAACAGAGATACCCGCGGACTTTAAAAAGAACATAATCATCCCTATTTCCAAAATGAATAGAGCTGAGAACTGTGAACATTTTAGGACCATAAGCCTGACGGCACATGCGTCGAAGATATTGGCGAGAATCATATATAGAAGAATAGAGTGAAAAGCAAGAATTACCTAGTGGGTAGAGCGTTTTGCTACTGATCGAAGGGTCCCGGGTTCAAATCCGGGTGAAGTCTAGATAGTCAGAATTTAGATAGGATCATAGAATCGAAGAATGATGAAGATAAAATGGATCGATTGTGTGACATACGAAGTCTTAACAAGAGTGGGAGAGAAGAGGTGTCTACTGAAAATATTAAAAAGAAGACGGGACAACTTAATAGGTCACATCTTAATACACGATGGCCTGATGAAGACAATCGCCGAGGGAAAAGTGGAAGATTGGAAAAGGCAGGCCTCGTATGAGGTATATATTGCAATATCTACAATTATATCTACATAAATCCCTGCGAGCCACCACAAAGGCATGTGCCAGAGGGTGAATTCTCACCAAAAATACACTACATATCATACATTTAAAAGGATAAGTATTAATATATTAGTCTAAACTGCACAATTTAAAATGATAAAAATAGCAAACTAAGCATGCAAACACGTGCTGTTAGTTGGGTTACCTTCAAGTCTTAACCCAAGATATTTAATGGATTCCACGTTTGTTAATTCATTATTATTTATTTTCTAAGTGCTAGGAGGCGAGCTATTCTTTTTCGAAATATTCATTACTAGATATTTTAATTAAACTTAATTCTAACTGCCATGTATCACATCATTTTTCAATTGGTTGTAGGTCATCTTTTAAATATTCTTTATCATTTGGGCATAGAATTTCCCTGTACACTTCTCCGTCATCGGAAAATAGACAAAGCTTACTTTTTACCACCTTATTTATATCATTTATATACGGAAAGAACAAGAGTAGGCCTATCACACTACCTTGTGGGACACCCGAAGTGACTTCAATTGCCGGGGAGGTAACTCCGTCCAAAACACCCTCTGTACCCGATCATGTCGGAAATCATTTATCCATCATATAATAATACTGTCTAACCTATAATATTTTAATTTCAAAATTAGTTTGCTATGAGACACCTTGTCAAAAGCTTTCTTTAAATCGAGAAATATTGCATCCCCTGCAATATTATTTTCGCCAAAAACTAAAATATCGTGGGAAAAGAGAGAAAGTTGAGTTTCACATGACCTACTCTTCCGGAAACCATGCTGAAAATTGGACATTAAATTCTGGCTATCTAGGTGCCCCATGATTGAACTGACAATTATATGTTCCAGGAAATTCAAAGATCACGTGCTAGCCGTAAAAACTTAAGCGGCGTTATCCGCTGAAATTGCACAATAGTAAATATTCCACAGAGAAAAAATCAATAGCCTTTACTGGGACGTGAATTCTTTGAATTTCGTTACCAGTAGGCACCTTAGTGTTTCAACGTCGGCCTTAACCTCGTGGACGGTGGCGCCTTGCGCACGACTTCGGCTGCTTTTTACATTGATATGTCTAGAAGTCCGTTTCCATCGTGTTCCTTTAAGGCTCTAATATTTCCACAGAGAAAGAGGACGCCTTGGTAGCTCAACTGGTAGAGCACCTGGCCGGAAATCAGGGGGTTCGGGTCCCGGTCAAGGCGAATGATTTTTTCTCTATGGAATATTTGATGTGTTCCAGGACTTCGCATGAACTGGATGTGAGGGATATAGGTCGGTAGTTAGATGGCTGCTCCCTATCACCACTTTTAAAAATGGATGTTACATCGGCTGCTTTCCAATCAATCGGTACGACATTTTCGGTCAGGGATTTATTTATTAAATACTATTTCAAGGTAGGGGGAAATTTCGGAAGCTAACTCTCTATGTACGTGGGAGGGAATTTGATAAGGGCCAGACGATTTGTTGGCGCTTATATCTTTAAGTAACTTTTCAATGCCCTTACAGGAAATTTCAATTGGTTGCATCAGCCGCTGAAAGAGGTCAGGTAACACGATAGTTGAATCTCCGGAAGGTGGGTTAAAAACGGTTTGGAAGATGGAATTCAGCAAGTTAACTTTGTCAAGAGTGTCTGTGGCCATTTCACCCTTATCATTTTTAAGTGAATCGAAGGCCTTGCACTTCCCTTACGTAGGACCAGAAGACTTTTGAATTCTGTTTCAATTGTTCCCCAAGTGACTTTTGAATTCTGCAAATGCATTACGAAGAGCTGTCTTTGCAGTGGATTTCGAAATTTTATGGTTTTCCATTATTACATTACGCTAATCAATGGGCATATATTTACTAATTCTTTTCATTTTTGCATGACATATTCGCTGCCGTCTCAGGGATTTTCTAACTTCGGCATTATACCACCTAGGTTCAGTGCTTTCTTTTTTAAATTTACTTGGGATATATCTATTGATCCCAGAGCGCATGATATTAATGAACGATTTCCATGAACCTTCCGTACATAAGTTTATGGGAGACTTTTTAAAATCCAATAAGGAATCTCTTAAATAAATTTTAAACCTGGCAAAGTCAGCTCTTTTAAAAATATCAATCCTTCTTATTTGTTTTCAGTTTTTATCTAAATTTAGAGAGAATTTTGCAGTCAGAACTCTGTGATCACTGATTCCATCAACGGTGTCAATCTTAGTCACTTTTTGTGGGATGTTGGTTGCCAGTAATTCAAGAATGTTATCCCCTCTATTAGGTGCTGTAGCTAATTGTGTCAGGGAGTTGTTGGAGAATACATCTAATAGAGTCTCACAGATGTCCTTATCCCTTCCTCCAGATTTGAAGCAGTAACTTCTGCAGTCTGTTGATGGTGCATTGAAATCTCCACCTATTATTATGTTACGAACGCTGTTACGTGATAGAATTTATCTGCTTTTCCAAATAGTGGTCAACATCAGTGTTTGGGGGCCTATAGAATGCGCAGACAGATATTGGTTTGGATTTAGGGCAAGTTGATGAACACCAAACACATTCCAAGGGGTTGTCGGGAAATATTTTTGCTTTGCTATTGATTGAATAAAATAAAAACACCACCACCTGTTTGGTTTTTTTCTGACTTTTCTATAAATTTTAAAAGATTTGGGAAAAATTTCAGAGTCAGGAATGTCATCCGACAGCCAACTTTCAGTTCCTATAATAACCTCTGCATCAGTAGTATGAATAAGGTGGTGGAACTCAAGTATCCTACCTCAGGTATCTCAGGTTGTTACCTATCTAAAGTTTCTAAATCTAAATCTAAATATGAGGCATATGGCAAGCTGTGAAGGATGTAAAAGAGAGGGGCTACGTCAATATGAAGAGGTTGGCAGATAGAAGAATCGAGTGGAGGGCTGCGTCAAATCAATCCTAGGATTGTTGACCGATGATGATTATTAATGGAAATTACTTTTTAAAAAAGCATATAATGTGTTGTATTTGCTATCATACGAAATTAAGCCACAACAGAACTTCTTCAAAATTACTAATAACTTTCGCTGCGGGAATTATTTGCAGGTGTGCACATCATCGGTGTCTGGTCACCTTGAAAATGAGACGAACCGCACGGAATCAAGAATTACAGACTTCACCATGAGTGAAAAAATCGTTCGCAAATAAAGGGAATGTTGTGTAAAAGCTGTGTTGGCCTCACCTCGTAGGAGGAGGTGATCTTGAGTTCGTAGAAGACAGGGATGAAGGCGATGGCCATGGAGGCACTCACGAAGGCATCGGAGAAGATGCTGACCCAGTACTGCGTGCCGAAGGTGTAGATCTCAGCGGGCAAGCCGAGGAGCGCGATGCCGGAGATGTAGCTGAAAGGTAACCTCGTCGCTTGAGACATGCTTCAAATGCAGCAAAGGCTTCCGCTGAATTAGAGGGCAGACGAAGTCACCTCCCTCACCCAGTTTACTTAATGAAATCCCCGAACTTCATTGGGAGACGGAGAAAAGGTACACTGAACCACTGGCAGGGTCAAAAAATACTCAGTTCCTTCTCATACAATACGTGACCAAAACAACATAAATTCTTCTCATACTCTGATACATACCTTCGTGAAATAATATGTACCTAAACATGAAAATTAAATTGCACACAATAGATAAACACAGAATATTAATAAAAAGAGATGGAATTGAGATATGGTGGTTTGGTAGGATTCAAGCATCAACTACCGACGGTATAAGGAATACTTCATGGAAACTGCATCTGCAGGTCGCACTATATATATTACGTAATCAGAGAATATATGCTGTCTTGGAATTAATTTAAGAGTTTAAGTCTGAATTGCAACCTACGGTCTGGTAATAATTCCAAATTCAGTTCATATAATAGACTGGTTACGCTTATATCACACCGTTAGCATAGTCTGCCGGCTTCCATCCACTACAACTCCAACAGCATTTACTTTGAGGAATTTTCCATAGTTGAGAATCAGAACAAGGTTTTATAATTGTCCTCTTTTAATAACTTTCATTACCTCGACCGGTTTCAACACATTCGCGTCATTATGAAGGGACTAAAATGGCACAGCATCGTGGAGGCCTTAAAAAGTGCATTCGACTAGACCGGGGGGTTTAGCTTGTTTATTAAGGGAAAGCCCACGCCTAGCCCCCCCCCCCCCAAACGGTCAAGTGTACTATTCCCAATGTTCTCAATGATCTACCACTTTAGTCCCTTCATAATGACGTGAATATGTTAAAACCTGTCGAGTGATTGAAAGTTATGAGGAAAATTACAGTCTTGTTCTGATCTACATCTACACGATACCCTGCAAGCCACCACAGGGTATGTGGCAGGGGGTAGAGATCACAAGGATGCACCATTGACATGCAAACAAGCAACTATAGGGTCCCATGCAACTAGACTGTTAGCACCTACACTACTTAAGGGATTAATACATGCATCATGCACTACAGACTACTCGAAAATATTTCCCCTACCTTTCCTTTTGCTATGCTGCCTATTCTGTTCTCTTTTTTAATTTTACTAACATGTACAAAATCTTAAACAAATTACGTCTACGCATAGAACATTTTTACCCGCTACAAAAAATCACTTATGCAATAACATTAAAAAATTACCTTCTCTATTTTTAACGTTTTCGTTATTTATGGAAAAACCGGAGGCGATGCCACAGTGGTCCAGATTCCAAACCAGACTGGACAAAATTGTCTGTGAAGGGCCGTGCGTGTGGAAAGTGATTTTTCTCGTCTTGTATGATCTTAAAACGTTTACTAATGCCATTTGACGTAAGTTTACAAATTTTATACCAATATTAATTTTTTATTACAATATAATTAACTCGCTGTCACTCTGGCGAGAGAAATTTTGGAACCATGAAAAGTTTGGATTTCAATGTTTATAAAATTTTCATTAAGCTAAAAAATCGGAATGTTAATCTAATGTGGGATGAAATGCATAATTTAAAATTAAAAACAATATAGTCTGGTTGGAAGGCAATTAGCTGTCACAAGAGTTGTCGTGAGGCGCGATGTTAGACTAACTTCTGTCCTCGCTAATATTGTTGGCAACCCTAAACGGGGGCCCAGCCACGCCGCCTCGGGCCGGGGGCCCTCGGCGATCGGAGTTCCTGACACACCACCCCGGGATGAAATGTGATAATCGTCCAGAGTGAGTCACTTAGATATTAAATATCTGAGTGACTCAGCAGTTTTTTGAGCAGAGGTTTGAGATGTCGAAATCTTTCGATATATTCCTTTTATGGTTAAGCAGCTAGGGTCGTGTCGCAGGTGCAGAGGCAGCCTCAGCAGGAGAGGGGTCCCTGTCCCACGCGGATCTTATTACCGATACTATATATAGATTCATTGTTTTTGAGATGCCTTGAAAAGAAATATGCCCCCCAACCACTCAGAAATCGGTTCTTTCTTTGTTCGTAAAGGGTGCTGATCGAGGTGGTCGTCTTTTTATGAGTACGTAGATATTTTCTTCCGACGGTATTGTTCCCGATGTATCTAAAATTGCTACACTATCTGAAGGTATCTACATAAATTTAATCTGCCGAATGAAACATTGTGCATTCCACGTACGAGACAAAAAGTCCTTCGATTAGTGGTTCAAAGCATATACAGCGTATGCCAATCAACTTGGAAGAATTAGGACAAAAAAATAATAAACGCGCGGGAATAAATTGACCTATATTTTAAGGGAAGGTGTTGGTACATTCAATCCCAAACGGATTGATACAAGTGTATATATTCTTAGCTTATATCTGGGGTTAGGTTTGGTTTTAACCCACTTCAAAACTTTACTGCTAAAAATTTTTTGTGTATGGATAAACGAACTAAACTCATTTCGGTGAATACCAGAGTAAAATTTTCCAACCAACCTCAATTATAATGCACAAAGTTTTAAACCCTTTTTTTCCGCATTAATGAATTACTTCGGGTAAAATCCCCCACCTCCTCCTCTGACCAACAAAATTAATATATTTATCGCACATTTCGGCGTCTATTGGGTGGAAATATTTTCACTTACTTTCATTATTTTATTTGTATGAGACGTATTACTTAAAAACGTATGTCAAACTTATACAGTCATAACAACCTCTAATGTATGCATTATTGACAACTTTTCTCCATGAACCCATCTTCAATCAACGTATACTTATTTTCCACTTATATTTATTGAATTTCCAATTTAATTTCATTAGGTTTGCAAAACCTTTAAAACAGTATCTGTGAAGTAAGTTCTATTGCAAAGCGGGCGTATTAATTGAGTAAATTTTTCTCGGGTCAGAAAAAGCTGTGCTAACGCATACTCATCGATACTCCTTTACATTCAATTCAAGGAAATGCAAGAGGGATGTGGGGTGGGCTCGATGTCCATATCTGATGTGGCTGAGATTAGGCAGGGGTTAAAAACAACAGAGATAAAAAACGCTATATATTGTATACATATTCCTACAAAACGTTATAACTCCGTCAACTTCATGTTTCTCATCACTGGCAGGTTGCGTTCATAGTTGATCTAGACTCCATGCACGAAAACCTTTCCGCTCAGTAATAGACAAATAAAATAAAGAGCGCTTTCAACTATCTTCCGTCTTCTCCTTAACCCTATGGCTCTCAAGGTTCCGAGTGATTTTGTTCATGTGCTCGGGGTGTCGATATATCGGCTCTTGATAAAAATATTTTTTCTTAAAACATGGGTTATTAAAAAATATATAATTGAGCCATGGAAAAAATGTAATGAAGGTAAAATACGCCTAAAATATATGTTTAAAATTTCCAACTTCAGGGAAAATGTTAGCTTTGCAAAAATGTTTTAAAAGCCATAGATCTTTTCAAGTTTATGCCGCTTTCTTTCTGGGAGGGCTAAATATATTTGCCATGAGAGCGAAAGAATAAATTTATTAGTACCACATCATTTGCTGCTCTCTGAAATATTTTTAGTTCCAAATACGGCAAATAAGATCAAGTGAGTACGAGCATACAAACCATTTCCTAATATTTCATGCTATTCAAGTCTCGAAAATTGTTAGTTATTTTTTCCTGTTTGAGCACGCACCATTGTAATGAGTCGGGAAAGAATGATTTTAGAGCCAAATTCGATCCAAAATATGCGAGTGATACTCATGCAAAAGTTTGGAATATTCGTATTTTTTTAACTCAGGAATTATTGTCGTCACCACTTTTCGAGGATTTGCTTGGTTTTACCATGCAGTTGATATCTATAGCTCAATACATTACTGTTGTTATTTTAACGCAAGAATTAATGTCGTCAATACTTTTCGAGGATTTCGTTTTGTTTTACCATGCAGTTGATATCCATTGCCCACTACATTAATGTCATAGAATTCACCCGTCTCATTCGCAGTTCTCCAAGACGCCCAGAATGTTCGTAGTTTCCTTCCACCGTGATCCGATGTGGCATAGAGAGATGGATGAAACTCGACAATAATTGTGAATGTCTCGCTATTTGTAGGCACACGTGGTCCGTTGGACCGTGACGTGCGACAAACGCAACAGAAAGAGGTTCAATAAAATAAAATAAAAGGGGATAGAGAAAGAAAGTCATGAATGGGAGATGGGAAGGGGAAATGAGGATAGGCGCTTACCGGAGGATGAAATACGGCAGCTCCGAATGGTGTAGGAGACGAAAAAACCCTCAAAAGCCTCTCTTGATCGAGGCACTGTGTTTCGTCGACCAGCGTAGGAAGACGACTCCCCATGCGCCGGGTTTTTCTCCCCCTCCTCCTTCTCACGAACTCACCTCACCAGCGCCAAAGGGAAGGCAAGGGAAGTTGGGAAAGGGAACCCAAACAAAGAAGACACGCAATGCGCTTACGTGTGAACATACCGCCCCCCGTGAATTTCCCAGAAATTAACTATTACTTAACCAAGCAGTAGGTGAAGAGGCGAAACGCACGAGAGAAATGGCGAGATATGGTGAAAGTATACAAATATTCTACGAAAAAAAAAAACTAAAATAGACATTCTTGCCGATTGGGACGCTCTCGCAAGAAAATAGACCCTAAACATAAGTGAGTTCGGAATCCCACTAACAAATCAAAAATATCATTTTGGAGCTTGGGACCGGTGAGCAATGCATCGTTGAGTGAACTGCCACTCGAAGAGCGAGAGGAAGCATCAAAAACAACCCTCAATTTCTGACCTTGAGGGGTGGATTTATGAACTCCATGATGAGGAAGATAATAAAACCCTGCTGAGGAAGCAATTGACATGTGGCCAAGACTCTCATACTCTTTCAAAAATTTGCAATAACTGGCCTTTAACCTTGGTCGCTGTGACAATTTACGTTCCATGCCCATACACCTCTTTGCAGCCTGGGAATAAGAGTCTCCCAGAGACGGTGGCTCGCTTTTGAATGGCAAGGAAACGATATATCTTCCCGAGGCATTCCTTCGATGAGTTTTCTTAAACAGCTCCTCACATCGAACCTCATCAGGATTTTGAGCGACTTGAACGGTGGATTCCTCCAATTCCCAAAACCTCTTCAGTTGACTAACCAGAGGAATTTCCTCTAAAACACATAAAGAGGTTTCACAAGGAGGAGCCTTATGAGAACTATTCAAAATATTTCCCATCAAGATCCATCCAAAAATGGAATCGATTAGAATTAATTCACAATCTTCTAAAGTTTTCCGCCCCCCAAGGAAAACCTTAGGGAATAAATCCATTCCCAAAATAACATCTACTAAATTCGGTTTGTCGAATTCCGGATCCGCTAAATGAAGATGAGAAATGGTGCTTCGAATAAAGGGCGGAAGTGGAATTGGTGGAAGCTCCGAAGTTAGCTGGGGTAGGATTACAGCCTTGGTATTCAATACCGGCATAGAAGTGTGAGTCGGCGAAAGCGATAAAACAGTGCAACCTTCCGGCCGCCTCAGAGGGGTTTGAGACAACCCAAAAAGAGATCTATGATAAGGCAACACGGGTAGACTCAACCGTCTAACCGCTGCCGAGGAAATAGCAGACACTTGACTCCCAGGGTCAACCATTATTCGAAGAGGAACGGTTAGCCCGTGATTATTACGGACATGAACAACTGCCGTTCCGAGAACGGTCAAGTGCGTCGGTTGGCAGCTAACGCAAGACGCAAGAGCAGAGGAGGAGATCTGCGTCTGTGAAGGCGGGAGAGACTCGGCCGTTTGACTCGGCGAGGATGACGACGGAATGGGAGGACGATTAATTTGCTCCGAATTTTGTTCCGAGTGCAACGTTGTATTGTGATATCTGTTGCAGATAGTACAGCACATATCCCTCTGCTGACACCTCGGAGCCCAATGACCGGGCTTCAAACAATTAAGACAAAGTTTTCTCGATCGTACAAAGGCCGCACGATTAGCGATGGTCATCTCGAGATATTTAGGGCATCTAACAAGAGAATGATTGGATGAGCATAGAAAACAGCGTTGGATAACTCGTTGCCCTTTCTCCTTCACGGAGTGCGTATCGCCGACGGAGATCGGCATAAGAACTCTTGCCGTTGGCGGAGACTTGCGCGAAACGGAGGCTTTCGGATTAGGGCCATACGACGTTTGCAAAACCTTGATCCTTTTCTTGACGAAACTCAAAAGTTGAGTAACAGAGGGAAAAGGCTCATCACCCAATGTCTCTTCAAAGAGGGCAAGAGTTTCTGCGTCAACCACACGAGCAGCTAATCTAAATAATATAAATTCCCCTAAATCAGGAATATTTAAAGTTTTCAGAGCAGCATGAATTTCAGAAAAGGTATTAACAAATTGTTGCATTACTGACAATGACCCCGAAGAAGAAACGGGAAATTCCAGCACCTTGTCTAAATAATCGAATCCCAGAATTCGAGGATTGTCATAATGCTCGCATAACTCCTTCCATGCTGAACTATAATGGGCTTCGCCAAATGGGACTGAAGCGATAAGCGCTGAGGCCTTTCCTTGAAGAGCTGCCTTCAAATAGGAGAATTTCTCCACCGAAGCAATGTCGGTTCTATCGTGCACCACAGACTTGAATAAATCACGGAATCCAACCCAATCGGAGAAAGCCCCTGAAAATCGAGGCAATTCGATAGTGGGAAGGCGCGACCTTTTATTGTGCGTGGATGCATTATCCGCAGGCGTACGCTCATTTGTGGCGGAAGGATTCACTGATCGACGGGAAATGGAAAGACTAAAATAAAACTTTTCTTCCACCTCTTCGCCCACACGCATATCCTCCGCACAGACATTGCCTTGATTACTGCTGTGGCAATATTCAAAGATCTTATCCTGAGCCTCGAGGAATCCTGAATAAACGGTTTCCAATTGGGAGCAGCGAATTAGAAAAATCTCCAGCTTTGGATGACTTAACATGTCCGAACCGGAGCTGTCGAGCTCCTTAGCAAGAGTAAAAGCTGCACCCACAGTGCAACGAAACTGATCGCGTTTGAAACGCAATAACTTCAGCTGCGAATCGAATTGCTCCCGAGTACACGCTCCCTTCTTTTTCGCCCCTTCACCTTCAGCCATGGCTGAATGAAATAATCAAAAAACTCCCGAAAAGAACATAAACTTTCTCGAGATAATTGTCCCGGGTTTCGGCACCAGAAAATGTAGGCACACGTGGTCCGTTGGACCGTGACGTGCGACAAACGCAACAGAAAGAGGTTCAATAAAATAAAATGGGATAAAGAAAGAAAGTCATGAATGGGAGATGGTAAGGGAAAATGAGGATAGGCGCTTACCGGAGGATGAAATACGGCAGCTCCGAATGGTGTAGGAGACGAAAAACTCTCAAAAGCCTCTCTTGATCGAGGCACTGTGTTTCGTCGACCAGCGTAGGAAGACGACTCCCCATGCGCCGGGTTTTTCTCCCCCTCCTCCTTCTCACGAACTCACCTCACCAGCGCCAAAGGGAAGGCAAGGGAAGTTGGGAAAGGGAACCCAAACAAAGAAGACACGCAATGCGCTTACGTGTGAACACTATTAGTGATTCACCTGCTTGAGAGTCCCACCATCGAGGGTCAGATTTCCTCTCCTGAGGTTCGTAAACAAAGCGGCGTGCGAACCGCTAGGACTCAGATATTTTACCGTGTCACAACGACGATAGATATAATTTATCAGCCATAATGCCCTTAAAATTGGGCCTAGAAAAAAGCTAAGTTTCCGGGGGAAATAGATATAAACGCCTTTACGTTTTTGCCGTCTCTTTGCATACACTTGTCCTAAAGATTTAAATAGATTAAAGTATTACTCTCCAAAAACACAGAAGTAACTTAAATAAGTTTATAGCTATCTTACTAACTGCTGTGATTTGAAAACTGAAATAGTGCTTCACCCACATATGAGAATATTCTCTGCCTTGTTCCTGATATTAGTTGATATCGTAAAGCTTACTTTTAGTTGGCTTAGTCAACTTCACTTAAACCTTGTTAATCATTTTAATCCATATTTATCCTTGTGGTTTGCACGGAAATCGTCCTGAAAAAAATTTCCTCTTCCATATCAGCGACTGGGAAAATAAGAACAATACAGCTTTAAGTATAGCATCGATAATTTCTTGGGGAGACATTTTTCATCCTTCTAACCTCCTGGGACACAATGAAGGATCAACTCAACATCTCTGGTCAAGACTGTATGTACCACTGGACCGTGACAGAAAAAGTAACGTTCAGCGCCGCGCATCCCGGCGCCTGGTAATGGTAGAAAGAACAAATATGTAGTATAGTGGATGAACGCTAGCGCGCACTACGCTAGACCCCACCACCGGGATTCACTCCGACAAGAGTTACGAGGAGACTTCGAACGAGAAATCCCTAGAGCGAGGTAGAGCGATGTTGCCAGGCTGTGGATGCTAGGTACGCCACGATGTGTAAGATGATATTTAGGGACATATTATACGGACTGGTCAGCGCCATTTCGGCCGGGATAATACTGAACTAAAAATATACATTTTTCTGATATTTTGCCATCAAAATGGCATCCATACAACTTAGCGTAATTAAGGTCTACATGACGTAAGTAACCGATTTCAGTGCTTTAATGAAGTTTGTAATCCGGCGTCCGATATACGGGCGCCAGATTGCAGATGGACGCCGGATTAAATACAACTTTTATTTTGTATGAGTGACTTATTCCTCGTTCGTCGAGTGCCTATATATATATATATATATAGGAATGAAAAATAATTAATTAGTCATTTCTTCAGCCTGTATTGAAGCATAACATTTATAAGAGCAAGTTGGATTCCGTGTGTGGCAAAACAAAATTAGACTAGCCGCCGGTGTAAAGAGAAAAGCCCACCTGGCGATGAGGGACATGGAGATGGGCAGTATCCCCATGGAGCGTCCTCCCATCAAGTACTGTGCCGTCGTGTCCTGCTTAGTCTTGGCAAAGAAGCCGAAGTAGACGCCGACGAGGGCCGAGAGAGCCAGCATGGCGCCGAAGACGGCGTAGTCGATGCCGGCGAATCGCCTCGCCGCCTCCTGGACCGTCTCCGCCGTGGTCGACACGGCGTCCGCCATCCCGTACTCTCCCTGGCAACGGAAAAGCAAACTCCACTGTTTTCCCTCTCGCCTGATCGTGCAGACATCAGGGCAGAATGGTAAACTGCATCCACGAACACCAGCACGTGTAAGAGTGTTGCATACCTCCTCAGAAAACAGCTCTGCAGAGCCTTGCGAGATCAAAGATAACGAGTTTAATATAAGTTGCAGAGGTGATCAGTTTTCACTGATCGTTAGATTAAAGATCAATGTGTGCGGCAAAGAAACAATGTTTTCATTATCAGTACTCATAAAAGAGCATCAGGCATTGAAAATCGTAAAAATAGCCTGATTTCAGCCTTTTTTTCCTTTGACATTGAAATCGTAATTGAAACATGTCATCCATTCTCCGCAGGGATTCATCCTTCTCTTCTACTGTGATATTTAATTCAAGAACCTTAGGTGCATACTAACGTTGCAATTTATTATTTCCCGAACCATGTTTTCACTATTTTACGCGTGAAAAATTTTTTCCGTGGAGCTGCTCATAGTCCACCACACTCCCGCTAACGTCACCCTCCAGCTCCTGGATCCTTATCTCTCTCTCTCTCGAGTCATTCCAGGGCCAACGACCAACTCGGTCGTGGGCCTTCTCAGTGCCACTTCCCCACCCTCGTGCCCCTCTGTCTCTTCAAGGAAAGCCAGGGCCGTCAGACCGAGCAAGGGATATTTTGTTCAGTCGCAGGCAGTCACGTGGCAAGAAATTTGCTTGGGGGGGGGGGGGGAGGGGTTGTCTAAGTCTAGTATAGCCCGTTTAGCCCACGGATTAATATATACGGATACGGACACCAGGCTCTCCATGGGTCATCTACTGGTAAGTGTCCACTGATTATCCTTTCCTTCACCCCCACCCTCAACACCTTGTTGCTAGCATTTATTAGGACATCTCCTCTCTCTCTTCTACATATTTTATATATATATATATATATATATATATATATATATATATATATATATATATATATATATATATATATATATATATATATATATATCAGATTGTCAGATTGCAGAGTAGATTTAGAAAGTCAGAGAAAAACACATAAAATGAACGAATATGCTAAACAATCAAATGTCATAGGTAGATTAAATAGTGGGTCGGTAAAAGAATTATCGAGGTAAATTTTAGTTCGAAAAGAGCACCAAGAGTAAACAGATTGGGAGTAAGAATTTCAATGATCGTAGTGAATGGTCGTAGTTTAAGAAACAAGTAGCAGAATTTCACTACCTCATAAAAAGTACTGATACAGATTAATCGTAGGCACAGAAAGCTGGCTTTCGAAGGACATATCAGTTTATGAAGTATTCCCGAAGTGTTTTACCGCATACAGAAAGGATAGAGTAAGCAGAAACAGAGGAGGAGTATTCATAGCTGTGAACGACTCGTATGTCAGTAAAAGAGAACTTATTTCAGAGCGAAATGTAGAAAGTATTTGGTGTTCCGTTAAAATTAAAAGTAGTAGCACAAAAAAGATATACGTAGGCGTATATTACAGGCCACCAGATGCAGACGTCAATTCTATAATGGAACTAGAGTCAGAGATAGTTACATTAATTTCTCGGAACAGAGATAGAGGAATAATAGTAGGCGGGGATTTCAATCTCCCTTCGATAGACTGGAATAGTTTCATTACAGGAGGCAAGGATTAGGAACTCTGCGAATTACTGTTGAACACCATTACGTCACATTATTTACAACAGCTAGTAATAGAACCGACCAGGGTAAATAATATTCTGGACTGATTAACAACAATTATACCCGAAATAATTCTGAATACAGATACAGACACAGGAATTTGTGCTAATAAAAGGTGCATGCGAAATTTATCGTAGGCGTTGAAAGACATTATAAACCAAGGTATACTTATTTGGCAAGGCTAATTACGACGGTATGAAAGGAGAATTAAGGAAAGCGTTTAATTTATTTAGCGAACAAAGCAAAGGATTAGTTACAGAGAATTCATGGAGAGAATTTCTTGAGGTCACCCGTAAGGCAGTTAATAAATACATACCAAGTAAATTCATAAGTGATAATGCAGAGCCAAGGTGGTATAACACGGAGGTTAGGAAATCACTAAAGCGACAAAGGGTATGCCCTGCTAGGTTGAAAAGTGCAAGACAGTTAGAGGAAAAAATGAGCGAGTTCAAAACTATAAAAATTGAGAGCATTAGCAAGGAAATCGTGTCGGCAAGCGTTATCACATTTCAAGAGCAAGATGGTTGGAGAATATGTAGCTAGCAATCTTAAAGCGTATTGGTCATATGTGAGAGAGATTCAGGGAAATAAGTCCACAGTGCACACATTTAAAGTCGATAAAGGAGTCACCAGCAGTGTGGAAAAAGCCAATACTATAACACCTTCTTCCAAAGCGTATTCAACTCATCGTCGCAAAACGAAGTGGAACCACCGACGAACGCATGTAGTGAGAAAATGACCGAAATAAAAATTTCATGTTGCGGAATAGAGCAGCAGTTAAAAAACATCGGTAAAAACAAATCACCAGGTCCCGATCAAATTCCTTCCAGCGTATATAAAGCATTAGCTTCTGAAATAGCTCCCTATCTAGAAATAATATTCAATAAAACACTAAAGAACCACACAGTACCCAAGGATTGGAAAGTAGCTAACATTACACCTATTTTTAAAAGCGATGATAGGGAAGAACCTAGTAACTACAGACCCAATACACTCACGTCAATCTCTTGTAAGATATTTGAGCACATTGAAGTCAAAGTTCAATCATAGGGCATTTGGATAGTCAGGAATTGCTCATAAACAGCCAACATGGGTTCCGGAAAGGTAGATCTTGCGAGACACAATTAGCTTTATTCGTACACGACATTTTAGTCTACGGCGAAAACAGTACTGGAGTTGATGCGATATCTTTAGATTTTAAAAAAGCATTCGATAAAGATCCCCATGATATATTAATCGCAAAATTAGAGAGTTTTGGTATAAATAATGACGTTGTATGTTGGCCAAAGGAATTCTTAAGTGGGCGAGAACAGGGTTTTCATAGATAATATCATTTCGGACACAATCAAAGTCACATCGAGAGTTCCCCAGGATAGTGTAGTAGGTCCGCCTCTATTTATTCCATACATTAGCAATTCGGGTACCGTAGTTAGTAGTATGCTTAGACTTTTTGCAGACGATTCTATATTGTAAAGGGGTATATCAAAAGAAGAAGACAGGAAATCGCTTAGTTAGGATTTAGATATAATTCAAGAGTGGTGCGACAAATGACATTTAGAACTTAACCTTAAAAAATGTGTAGATATCAATTTTTGGAGGAGGAATATTTCGATAAAGCGATCCTATAAAATTAATAACACGAAGATCGAAAGCGTTGAAACCATTAGGTATTTAGGTATAACAATCATTAAAGATTTATCGTGTGGAAGACACATCCGGGAAATATGCGGCCGAGTGAAGAGAAAGCTAGGATTTATAGAAAGAGTACTTGGGAAATGTGATGAGAAGACAATAGAGCGATGATAATTTTCACTAGTTAGGCCCCACAGTGAGTATGCAGCCATGTATGGGATATGAATTAGGTTTGATCAGAGAACTAGACAGCGTGCAGTGTAGAGCAGCTAGGTTCGTTAAAAGGTGATACGATAGGTTGAGTAGCGTTTCAGAATTAATACAAGAATTAGAGTGGGAATCGATATCAGAGCGTAGGTTAAGGTACAGATGAACTCTATTAGAGAAATTTCAATAGGATAACTTTGCTGAAGATGTTAGGCACATATTAAAAACACCTACGTATTATGCTAGATTCAACCAGATAAATAAGATTAGAGAGATAGATTGTCGTACTAATAGATTCAAAATCGCATTTTCCCCCGTACTATAAGAGAACAGTATAGGTAGCATAGAAAAGGGATAGGTAGGGGAAATATTTTAGAGTAGTCTGTAGTGCATGATGCATGTATTAACTCCTTAAATACTATAGATACTAACAATCTAGTTGCATTAGACCCTATAGTTGCTTGTTTGCATTTAATAGTGCTTGCTTGGTGATATTCACCCCCTGCCACACGTCCTTGCGGTGGATTGCGCATGTTATGGCAGGCACGTGGATGGAAAGGCCGGCTCTTTTTCTTCCTCTGAATTGATCAGACTGCAGTACAGTGCTTCCAAAGGATGAACACCATTCAAGCATCTTTTTGACTAAAAGACACAATCATGGATTCGATTGTCGCCCTTTCTCAATGTGGGATCCGTCGGTTTTCAGAATATTCCGATTTAAGATAGCACAAAACAGAGGTAAACTGCAGCCATGCATTTTTCACGTCCAGAAATAATTTTGTTACGAATCCACACCGCAGGTCAACCTCTATTTCAAATCCAGTAGGTATGCCTACGGAACTGTGAGAAACACCGCCGAGCATGCGTAATAATATTTAGCCAAGTGTACCTGTCAAGATTCGGCTTTCTACTGTCTTCTGTCGTGAGTATAGGGCGTCCCAGACAGCCTCACGGAGAACGCTGTTGTCAAACCTACCCTTGCCAATGCCTCCCCCTGGTAACAATTACAAACAACGTGTCAAATTAGATTTGGTTACCATTGTAGGTCAATGTAGTAATTTCAATCTCTTTATGACGTCAAGACATTTCCACTTTTTTGACACCATTGACCGAAGCCTTGTGTTTTTTTTGATATTTCTCAAGCTCTCTTAAATGTCTCCAACGTCTCCTCTTTTGGCAAGTGCAATACGTAAATTCCCCTTTGTTCGTACGCCCTTCCTTTCTTGCCCCATAAGCAGAGTATTGTGAGCACCTAGTTGTTTCGAAGCTTCTTCACAGGCTTCGGTAATACGTAGTGATTAGAAAAATGTGATAATATGTTGACAACCAGATTGTACATATTGACAACCAGTTTCCTTCCACGACTTCTCAACTTCTCCCCTTTTCTCTCCTCCTCCTTTCTTCACTCCACCTACACAACACACGGATCAGAAAGAGACTCCACAGCTCTTCTTAAAAGCACCGCTGGCGAAACCACTTTTTCACGTTGAGAAATCTTATACTAAGCGCCGCCCGTCACTCTCCTTTGATACATTACGTGCATCTGTTTTAAGGCTCCCTTCAAACGCAACTTACGAGACACCGTACTCTTCCATCTATTGAAGGTCACGCCTTGTCCATGCCTCAGCAAAACGGGAAACCTCCATTGTTTCTTTGTTTCCGAGAAAGAGGCCCATGGTCATCACAGCTGCATTGGCCTTTGAGACACATTTCCGAATGCTTAACTACTTTTCGCCATTCTCAACCAAGTTCTCAAAATAAATGAATTTCAACTGAATGATCTTAGCATGAATACACCATTCATAAAAGCTTATCTTAGCTCCAGCAGAGGTCTATTAATCAAACACATTCCTGTGCAAAGAATCTTCCTCCTGCGTCTTCTTCAAGTGCCTTTCGGCGTTGCTGTTCTGCGGCAGATTTATGGCGCGGGAAAGTATCACGTAACATCCGAAATTCACGACTCGACGAAATTAACTCCCTTCTATTCACGATCTAGTCACAGTTTTTCACCAAAAATAATTTTATTTTTTCGAAACTTTTAAACGCAGCACATTTGAACTTATATATATAGATACTACAATTAACAGGCAACCAACCGTACCATGGTTCTGTAAATGATCCTGTTCTGTAGATGATCCTGTACCGTATCTCCTTACGTCGTCAAACGTTTCCAGCTTAAAGGATAGTTTAAAATAGTATCATTGCAAGAAAAATTAAACTTGGTTGACTTTTCAAAGAAAAAATTCTAAGATATTACCTTGCGAGTTTTGAGCAATTATGAAGAACGTTTTCTTGAAAACAGCCTGTTGAATAAAAAATCGGAAAAGCCATCTTATGCTTTGAAATCAATGGAAATAATTTTTGTCGTTTATATGAAACGATGAGAAATATATTCAATCCGTTCTGACGACCATTCCTCCGATAGGAATAGTTTATTCACGCCGCATACACGTACTTACAAACTACTACTGCATTCCTGTTCCGCTGCATTCCCTGACCCTAATGGCTATGGGAACTCAACGCTGTGGAAAGCAATGAAAAACCATCTACTGCGGTATTCGATGAGCACATTATAAAATAATCAGTTTAATTGAGGATAAATAACACAAGTAACCTTATTCCCGGATACAGCAAGCAATAATTAACTTTTTCCTGAAATACTCTTTACGACTTTCGACTAGAATCTAGTCGGATCACGATTGCAAAAAAGAAGGTGGTTTCATTTTCACTCGCGCGCACCAAAATATTCCTCCTCCTCAATGGCTTATTCAACAGCAGGGGGTTGATGGCTGAGGCTCTTGGAAGGACTTCCAACTGCATGGACAGAATATCCTGAAAGACACTGGGGGCGTGTGTGGCAGAAGCCTTCCTGCAGTCACTTATTTCAATGGTTTCGTTTTGCTAAGGTCTGTACTATGCTTTCCAAGTATGAGCATGCACGCCGGGGATAGAGATGGCTGCTTCGACTGCAAGAAAAGTCGAGAATCGGGAGATCCTCAAATAAGGAAATTGGAAGAACTCGGTCGACCCCGGACGCCAGCAGGCAAATGATATAACGAGGTGTGTGACAAATCCAAAACTCACGAGGCAGCCGCGAAAACGTTAGCGGAGTTAGCCGCTTAATTGCACGATAGCAAGATATTCCACAGAGAAAAAATCATTCGCCTTGACCGGGACTCGAACCTCTATAATTTCCATCGAAGCTTCTATAATTTCCACAGGGAAATAGGAATTATTGGTAGCTCAACTGTTAGAGTACCTGGCCGGAAATCAGGGGGTCCGCACTAGGGAGTGGAAATTTAATTCAAGAATCGATTTTCGATTAATCAACTTTCGATTATGGTTTTTAAAATCAATTTTCTAAAAATTCAATTTATTGCCCAAAATAATCGAATTAATCGACTTTCGATTATGGTTTTTAATCAATTTTCTAAAAATTCAATTTATTGCCCAAAATAATCGAAAAATCGAAATCGATATTTTAAAATAGTGAAGTAATTGTCCGCTGAAATACGGATGTGCTGTTGCAACAAAATGCCAAATATGTGTTAATGGAAGCACTAGGGATAAGAACTGATTACGGTTAAATTTATTGATACAATATATTATTTTAAAGATATCAATAAGGTATGTGTATCAAAAAAATTCTTTTTTTGTTTCCATCTAACAATATCGTGCAAAAAACTGCGATTTCGTTTCCGAATAAACGCCCCCATTATCGATCGTTTTGCTTCGAATCGATGCCGTACCGAATCGCGCCGTATCGCACGGTAGAGGCGATCATAAGATAGGAGGGAGCGTCTTTCCTTTGGACCACGCTGCTTCAAATCAGTTTCCGTCTATTGCACGCACCCAGAGCACACTCGATGTCCTCCCCCTGCTGGGGGGTTATTTTGTAATCTCACCGTTTTAATGACTCATTGCGGGAAGGCGGGTGATCCGTTTCGTTCTCTTAATGATCGGCTCACGAACGGTTCGTGAATTGTCGAAGCTTCTGTCGGTAGCGCTAACTGTTGCCGATCTCGGTGTGCTGAAATTATTCACGTTGTGCACATTCCAAAAATACAAGTTAAAATAGTTTGTATTTTTCTCGCTCTTGCCCTTTTCCCAACTCAAGCTTCAAGTGGAAACGATGGTGGCTCCATTTCACGTTATTTATGAAGATGAGATGGGAACTAATGGCAGGCGGAGATAATGAAACGGATCAAGAGTCGAAAGATACGGATAAGAGCGGATGAATCGTCTAAAAGACCAGCACATGACCGGAAGTTCACCGCTTGAGATCCGAAGATGGTCACGCCGCCTGGGTGGCGGAGTTTAACTAGGAAAAAGTGACATTTTATGACGTATTCTCACTAAAGAGAGATTACAAAATAACCCCCCTGGCCCGAACCCACCTGCAGCATCAGCGGGAGCGGAGAAATGTCCGACGGTCGCTAGGAGACCGCAATCCTGGCTCGCTCCTGCTTCGCTCCGCGCCGTCTCTCGAATGGAGGACGCAGAGCATTGTTGCCCGCCTTTATTGTCGACCAATCAGCCAAGCCTTATCAGCCAAACTTATCAGCCCTCCCTCCCCCACCATCACACTCGCTGTTTCTTTCGTTCATCCACACTGACCAACCACAAAAACGTTTGCCTCAGCACTTGGATGCGATTCTCACGGCACCTACCTTGCTCGGATAGGACTGAAGGCGTCACTTTGTGGAATTTAGTTACACTATTCATGGTTACGAATAAAAAATAAAAACTTTTAGTCTATTCCACACAACTTTTTTAATAACCGACCTAGGTTTCGACAAATTTTGTCATTCTCAAGGTACCTTCTATCATTGAATACATTGGTCAAACTGGTATAAAGGTTTGTATTCGCATCAAGAAACATAAATAGTGTTTTATTTATCATGACGACAAATCTGGGTTGTCAAAACATTTATGTGAAATGGGCAATTTTAGTGATTTTAAACCCAAGATTTTACATATGTGTAACGAAGGGCTGAAATTGAACTTTTTGGAACAATTTGAGATTGCGAATAGCCCGGAAAAAGAACGATTATGTAATGGCTATGTGTTCGCTACCCACTCACCCCTCCTTGAAATTGCCTTCCTAGCTGATTCCCCATGCAACTCACTTTCTAAGGCTAAGGTCACTTTCTTCCCTCCCTCCTCCTCCCCCCCTTCTCATTCACCTAACCTCCTCCCCCCTTCCCTTCTTAACCGTCATTTCCCCAATCCCCACTCACCCCCCTCACTTCTTGTCCCTTTTCCTCCCCCTCCCCCCCCCACCCCCCCAACGACCTGGTGGATATATAAGGCTGTTGCTCATATACAAGGTACCTTGAGATTGACAAAATTTGTCGAAACCTAGGTCGGTTATTAACCACTTAACGACCAGTTACGTAATATTACGTGCGTTATATATGATTTTGTTCTTTCTCGGCGAATGGTATTTATAAAACATTCTCGGGTTTCTAGCCGAGTAAGATTTTTTGTTGCTGACGTTTCGATGGAATACTCCTCCATCGTTTATTCAGAGCAATAAAGCTTGCAGGGCATTCCGCCCGCGCTTATATAACCGTCTCATCCGGGGGGCATTGTTGTCTCTTTTTTCCGTTATTTTTCGAATTAACTTTTTCCATTCTCTGCTGATGATGTACCCAGAATCTCGATTTAATTTGTTGTCTTCCAGTCTGATTTCTACGGCCTCTTTAAGGAGACGATCCCAATACCCATTTGTTTTGGACACCAAGCGAGCCTCATCGAAGGAGATGATGTGATCTTCCGATAAGCTGTGTTCAGCCAAGGCAGATTTTTCGAATGCCCGGCAAGCTTTATTGCTCTGAAGACGATGGAGGAGTATTCCATCGAAACGTCAGCAACAAAAAATCTTACTCGGCTAGAAACCCGAGAATGTTTTATAAATTACGTGCGTTAGTCACCATGACCGAAAGACCACATCCGTAATATTACGTTCTCGGTCTTATCTGTTTTATTATTAGCGCAAACGAAGTAATTTTTACATTGTATTTTTGTGCTATTACTTCTTTACATTTATCTTTTCTATAGTGTTTACTTTGTACATATTAAGTGGTATCTCTTTTATATAATTTAGAAACTTAAGCCGTGGCTCGCCGTGGATGTCACTTCGCTACAATACGCCTGAACTTCTTTCAATGTATGGAACTTCAATGAATGAAACACAATACTAATATCCGTAACATATACAACCTGAATCAGTTTAATTTGAATATTTCTCTAGCTTGTTGGTATTCGATGTTTCCTTTCATTCGGTGGACTTGCCACAAAGTATGCCTTTATAGATACCAACGCGGCATCGTCTGAGTCGTCTTTACGTCTGAGACCTACCCAAACATTCTCGCAGGAGTGACCTTCTTGCACACGTATACCTCAAACTTGGGAACTCTCATCTGCCTTTGTAATTGCCAGTGATATTTTTATCTTTATTATTTGTATTTATTTGCGACTTATCGTGGAGTATCTGCCGTGTGAAACATCGAGTTCTACTGAATTGTTTTTGCGTACTTTGACAATTGGTAAGTTTTGTTCCTTGCTTTCATCTATCAGTTATTATTACAAATTTTCACAAGGATATGTGGTTACAATTTACATATGCCCTTCATAGGAAAAGAATGATCAGTTCAGATTCGGACAGTGACTACAAAGTCGAGACTATGGATTCTGATTCATCGACCAGTGACTCCAGCTTAGAAGATTATTCTGAAAGTGAGAACTTGGACGATGAACTTACTAATGTGAGGAAATGGTGTCCTGTAAATGTTGTTTGTCCTCCAGTCGCTCTTCCTAGGTTCCGTTTCACCGGTTCTCCCTAAGTGAATTTAGCTTTAGAAGATAGGTCTAGTATTTTGAGTAACATCAAGTTGTTCCTGGACGACAACCTTTTCCAAGTTATTGGTAGATGAAACTAACAAGCAGGCAGAAAAATTTAAGCATCCTAACTGGGAACCAACATGCATAGATGAAATATACATGTTTATTGGGGTAAATACATTGATGGAAATCGTGAAGAAACCAGTCATTTCTCAGTATTGGTCCAAGAGAAAAATAACAGAAACATCATTTTTTGGCAAAATCATGAAAAGAAGTAGATTTATACTATTGAAAAAATTTATTCATTTCTCTGATGACTCAAAATTTGATCATCATTCACACCCTAATCCGAAACTGTGCAAAATATGGCCAATATTTGATTTGCTGAACAAAAAATTCCAAGAGTTGCATGTTCCAGACCGAGATATAACAATTGATGAGAGCCTAATGATGTTCAAAGGTCAATTAGGATGGAAACAGTATATTCCTCTAAAACGGGCAAGGTTTAGAATAAAATCGTTCCTCTTTTGCGAATCTAAATCAGGTTACATATGTTCCTTTATTATTTACACAGGAAAAGGAACTAATTTTGATCCACGGTTCAAATACTCTCCCATATCTACACAAATATTGCTGACATTGATGCAGCCTCACCTGGGAAAAGGTTATTGTGTCACTACAGATAACTTTTATACTAGCCCACAGCTTGCCAATATTCTCGTGAAAAATAAAACGGACACATATGGGACAGTAAAGAAATCTAGAAGAAAAGCTAGAAGAAAACAAATGCCACAAGAATTAGCAAAGAAAAAACTAAAGAAAGGAGATATACTCGCCTATCAGTGGGGGAAGGTACTTGCACTAAGATGGAAGGATAAAAAAGATGTTTATCTACTCTCAACTGTACATTCCACAAATACGAATGAACGAGTAAAGCGATGGGCACTCGGAAATGAAGAAACGAAAAGTAAACCGACCGTAGTAAAAGATTACAATTTGACGATAGGTGGGGTGGATCGGGTGGATCAACATCTTCCTGATTATCCTATCATTAGAAAACGTGGTAAAAGATACTATAAATTTTTTTTAAATATAATCGATTATTCCCTGTGGCATTCATATATTCTTTATAAGAAATGTGGGGGAAGTTTATCACATTTAGACTTCCGAATGTAAATGATATAAACCATTTTTGAAGTACATGGCCGCGTCGTTTCCACAACAAAAGGCCGGAGATCAGCACCCGGCTCTTCTCGTATATATGAAAGACAATTTCCAGAATATGTCCCCGGTACAGCAAAGAAGAGTAATCCAGCTAGAGTTTGTGTTGTGTGCTCAAATAAAAGAGATTCGAAAGGGAAAAAAGTAAGAAGAGAATCACGATACCAATGTACAGAATGTGACGTTGGTCTGTGTGTAGCACCCTGCTTCCGGATTTATCATACCCAAAAAGAATATTAATTTTTGCTCATAATTATGTACTTAGTTAACTAATAATCTTTTTCTGTGTTTTTTGTGCACTCTTATGTATGTATTTAACTACGCTCTGCTTATTTTTCAAATAAAAAAATTGTAACATATGCTAAAAATAATTTTATAAAGTTTTTCACCATCACCGTAATATTACGTAACTGGTAATATGCTGTTATAAAGTATTACATATTTCGCAAAATATAAAGAATTTTAGCAAAATAAATATTGCGATATGAGTAACAAATGAAGGTACATTGATACATGCCAGAAAAAAATTCGGTATTTTTGGTACGATTTTTGATTTTGAATTGGGTCCTTACGGGGTTAAAAAGTGTGGAATAGACTAATAGTTTTTATTTATATTCGTTACCATGAATAGTCTACCTTGCTTCCTCCCGACGTAGGCTGTCGGCTAGGCTTTTCTCCGAGTGCCTGCCAATCGGCCTGAGAACAAGGGCACCCTTAACTCCCGATGAGCCTTCCCCACTCTCCCCCATGAGCATTGCATTCGGGTGTCCGTGGTTCGACCCCTTGCAGTGCACAGAGAAACTGCAGCCGCCCGCTGTTATTATAGCGGTTCCCAATGGATTTTGCCGAGTTGCGGTCCTTTGGGACAAAACTTTCGTCCATTTGTACGTATCTGCAGCCGTTAAGCCACAAATTGTCTAATTTGAGCATCGCGTAATTATGCACCGCCCAAATAGCCACGCGGCGCTCAACGGTCAGAAGGCCGCTCGCGCGCCTCCTGCCCTGTCGCCGAGAATGCAGCAAAACTCATCATGGATGCGTCTTCCGTCGTTCGTCTCATTAATATTAGATACTTATACAATTGCCAGGGTATAAAAATTACGAAAGAACTGTATGAAATTAATATAACCATACACACTATAACTTTTTTTCCTATCTCGTCGACATAAACGAATTGACGAAACCGATTTTTAAACGGGTGATAAAATATTACATTTTGATGACGATGGCGATGGCGACAAAATTTTTAAAAGCAGCGGTATAAAGGAATTTAGATGGAAGTATTAATTTTTGAGAAAACGCCTGTTAGAAGGAATTTATATTTGCATGGTATAATTTTATTTATGAGAGAACAACTCTTAGCAGGATTTTTTTATTTAGATCAGAACTTTTGCATTAATTTCGGTAAAGTGTTCTGAGAAGAGGCGACGGCGTCCATTTTAGTTGTAAAAGAGCTGTATAAAGGAATTTATTTGGAAGAACTCCATTTTTGAGAGGACGCATCTAAGCAGGATTTTTTAATTTCGTATTATTTTCGGTAAATTGTAGTGAGAGGAAGCGATGGCGTCAATTTTCATTGAAAAAACGCGGTATAAAGTAATTTAGTTGGAAGAATTTGATTTTATAGAGAACGCCTCTTAGCTGGATTTTTTTAATTCGCCCTGAAATTTTGCATTAATTTCGGTGGACTGCTCTCAGAACATGCAAAAGAGTCAATTTTTTAAAAATACTATAGTATAAAGGAATTTAGTTGGAAGAAATTCATTTTTGAAAGAACGCCTCTTAGTAGGATTTTTGTATTTCGCCCTGAATATTTGCTTTAATTTCGGGGAACTCTGCTGCGAAGATGCAAAAGAGTAATTTGTTGTTTATAAACTGCGGTATAGTGGGAATGTAGTTGGAAGAATTTCATTTTTGAAAGGACGCATGGATACAGGATTTCTTAATTTCGCCCTTAAAATTGGCCATAATTTCGGTAAATTGTAATGAAAAGAATCGATGGCGTCAACTTTATTTGAAAAACCGCGGTATAAAGGAATTTAGTTGGAAGAATTGCATTTTTGAGAGGACGCATTTAAGCAGGACTTATTAGTTTCTTATTAATTTCGGTAAATTGTAATAAGAAGAAGCGTCTATTTTCTTTGAAAAAACGCGGTATAAAAGAATAAAGTTGGAAGAATTTCATTTTTGAGAGAACGTCTCTTAGCAGGAATTTTTTATTTCGCCCTGAAATTTTGCATTGTTTTGGTTAGACGTTCTGAGAACTGGCGAAGGCGACAAAAGTTTAAAAAAGAGCGGTATAAAGGAATTTAGATGGAAGTATTTCATTTTTGATAGAACGCCTGTAAGAAGGATTTTTTTATTTGAATGGTATAATATTAATCATGACAGAACATCACTTAGCAGGATTTTTTTATTTCGCCCTGAAACTATGCATTAATTTCAAAGAACTGTTCTGAGAAGAGACAATGGCGTCAATTTTATTAGGAAAACCGCTTTATAAAGTAATTTAGTTGGAAGAATTTGATTTTGGAGAGAACCCCTCTTAGCTGGATTTTTTTTAATTCGCCCTGAAATTTTGCATTAATTTCGGTGGACTGCTCTGAGAAGAGGCAAAGAGTCAATTTAAGTTGAAAAACAGCACAATTAAGGATTTTATATGGTAGAGTTTCATTTTTAGACCACCGCTAAGCAGAATTTTATTATTTTGCCCTGAAATTGTGCATTATTTCGGTTAGACGTTATGAGACCAGGCGATGGCGACAACATTTATAAAAGCAGCGGTCTAAAGGAATTTAGATGGAAGTATTTTATTTTTGAGAAAACGCCTGTTGGAAGGATTTTTTTATTTGCATGGTATAATTTTATTTATGAGAGAACAACTCTTAGCAGGATTTTTTTATTTCGCCCAGAAATTTTGCATTAATTTCGGTAAACTGTTCTGAGAAGAGGCGACGGCGTCCATTTTAGTTGTAAAACATTTGTATAAAGGAATTTAGTTGGAGGAAATTCATTTTTGAAAGAACGCCTCTTAGCAGGATTTTTTTATTTCCTCCTGAAATTTTTCTTTAATTTCATGGAACTGTTCTGAAAAAAATGCGGCTCATTTTATTTCGAAAAAAATGGTAAAAATGGATAAAGTAATTTAGTTGGAAGAATTTCATTTATGAGGGAGCACCAGTTACATGGATTTTTTTATTTGCCTTGAAACTTTTGCATTAATTTCAGTGATCTGTGTTGAGAAAAGGTGAAAGACTCAATTTAGGTTGAATAACAGCGTAGTAAAGGAATTTAGTATGAAGAATCAAATTTTTAGAGAAACCCTCTATTTAAGTTGAAAAACACGTAGTTAAGGAATTTAGTTGGTAGAATTACATTTTTTAGAGAACCCCTCTTAGAATGATTTTTTTTATCTAGCCTCTAAATTTAACATTGATTTCGGTGGATAGTTCTGAGTAAAGCGATGGTTTAAATTATAGTAGATAAACAATGGAAGGAATTTTGTTGGAAGAATCTCATTTTTGGGGGAACGCCATTTACTTGGATTATTTTTTTTTCACTCTGAAATATTGCATTATTTCGGTGAACTGTTCTGAAAAGGGGCGAAAGAGTCAAACTAAGTTGAAAATAGCGGTACAAAGGAATTAGTTGGAAGAATTTCATTTTTGTGACAACGCATCTTAGCTGGATTATTTTATTTTGCCCAGAAATTTTGCATTAATTTCGGTAAATTGTTATGACAAGAGGCGATGGCGTCCATTTTCTTTAAAAAAACGCGGTATAAAGTAATTTAGTTGGAAGAATTTGATTTTGTAGAGAACGCCTCTAAGCTGGATTTTTTAATTCGCCCTGAAATTTTGCATAAATTTCGGTGGTTTGCTCTGAGAAGAGGCATAAGAGTAAATTTCTGTTGAAAAACAGCGCAATTAAGGATTTTAAATGGTGGAGTTTCATTTTTAGAGAACATCGCTTAGCAGGATTGTCTTATTTCGCCCTGAAATTTTGCATTAGTTTTGTATAACTATTCTTAGAAGAGACATTGGCGTTAATTTTAGTTGAGAACAGCTGTATAAAGGAATTAAGTTAGAAGTATTTCATTTTTGAGGAAACGCCTGTTAGAAGGATTTTTTTATTTGAATGGTATAATATTATTTATGACAGAACATCTCTTAGCATGATTTTTTTATTTCGCCCTGAAACTATGCATTAATTTCGGTGAACTGTTCCGAGAGGAGACGATGGCGTCAATTTTAGTTAAAAAAAAGCTGTATAAAGGAATTTAGTTGGAGGAAATTCATTTTTGAAAGAACCCCTTTAAGCAGAAGTTTTTTCTTTCGCCCTGAAATTTTGCATTAATTTCAGTGATCTGTTCTGAGAAGAGGCGAAACAGTAAATTTTAAAACAATGGTATAAATGAAATTTAGTTGGAAGAATTTCATTTTTGAGAGAACACCTCTTTACGGATTTTTTTATAATCGCCCAAAAATTTACTTAATTTCATGGGACTTCTGAAAAATGGAAATGAGTCAATTTTTTTCGAAAAAAATTGTATAAAATAATTCAGTTGGAAGAATTTCACTATCTGAAATTGTTACATTAATTTCAGTGATCTGTTTTGAGATGAGGCGAAAGAGTCAATTTAAGTTGAAAAACAGCGTAGGTAGTAAAGAAATTTAATTGGTAGAATTACATTTTTTAGAGAAACCCTCTTAGCAGGATTTTTTTATCTTGCCTAGAAATTTAACATTATCTTCGGTGGACGGTTCGGAGAAAAGGCGATGGTTTCATTTTCCGTAGAAATACAGCTGTATAAAGGAATTTAGTTGGAAGAATTTCATTTTTGTGGGAACGCCTCTTGGCAGGATTTTTTTATTTCCCCCTGAATTTTTACAATAATTTCGGTGAACTTTGCTGAGAAGATTAATAGTGACTTTTTTATTGAAAAGCAGAGATATAAAGGATTTATGTGGAAGAATTTATTTTTGAGTTGGTGCATATAAGAGAATATTTTTATTTCGCCCTGAAATTTTGCATTTATTTCGGTAAATTGTTATGAGAGAAGTCGATGGCTTCTATTTTAATTGAAAAAACGCGGTACAAAGGAATTTAAGTTGATAGAATTTCATTTTTGAGAGAACGCCTCTAAGCAGGAATTTTTAATTTCCCCCTGAATTTTGCATTAATTTCGGTGAACTTTGCTGAGAAGATGAATAGTGTCATTTTTTTGATAGGCAATGGTATAAAGGATTTATTTGGAAGAATTTCATTTTTGAGATGAGGTGCAACCTAGAGGATATTTTTATTTCGCCTTGAAATTTTCATTATTTTCGGTAAATTGTTATGAGAGGAGGCGATGGCCTCAATTTTATTTTGAAAAAACGCGATATAATGGAATTTTATTGGGAGGAATTTAAATTTTGAGAGAACGCCCCTTAGAGGGATTTTCTTAATTCGCCATTGAAATTTTGCATTAATTTTGTACAACAGTTCTTAGAAGAGACGATGGAGTCAATTTTAGTTGAGGAACAGCTCTATAAAGTAATTTAGTTGGAAGAAATTAATTTTTGAAAGAACGCCTCTTAGAAGGATTTTTTTATTTCGTCCTGAAATATTTCTTTAATTTCGGTGAACTGTTCGGAGAAGATCAAAATAGTCAATTTAAGTTGAGAGACAGCGGTATAAAAAAATTAAATTAGAAGAATTTTATTTTTGAGAGAACGCCTCTTTGCAGGAATTTTTTATTTCGCCCTGACATTTTGCATTATTTCGGTTAGACGTTCTAAGAACAAGCGATGGCGACAAAAATTTAAAAAACAGCAGTATAAAGGAATTTAGATGGAAGCATTTCATTTTTGAGAAAACGCCTGTTAGAAGGATTTTTTTATTTGCATTGTATAATTTTATTTACGAGAGCACAACTATTATCAGGATTTTTTATTTCGCCACCAATATCGTTCACATTTTCGGTAAACTGTTCTCAGAAGAGGCGACGGCGTCCATTTTCGTTGTAAAACAGCTCTATAATGGAATTTAGTTGGAAGAAATTCATTTTTGAAAGAACGCCTTTTAGCAGGATTTTTGAATTTCTCCTGAAAGTTTGCATTAATTTCGGTGGACTGCTCTGAGAAAGGGCAAAAGTGTCAATTTAAGTTGAAAATCAGCGCAATAATGGATTTTAGATGGTAGAGTTTCATTTTTAGAATACACCGCTCAGCAGGATTTTCTTATTTCGCCATGAAATTTTGTATTAATTTTGTGGAACTGTCTAGAGAAGAGACGATGGCGTCAATTTTAGTTGAGTAACATTTGTATAAAGGAATATAGTTGGAGGAATTTTTTTTTAGAGAACGCCACTTAGAAGGATTTTCTTATTTCGCCCTGAAATTTTGCATTAAATTTGTAAAATACTTCTGAGAAGAGACAATGGAGTCAATTTTAGGTGAGGAACAGCTGTATAAAGGAATTTAGTTGGAAGAAATTCATTTTTTAAAGAACATCTCTTAGAATGATTTTTTTATTTCGCCCTGGATTTTCTTTAATTTCGTTGGACTGTTCGGAGAAGAGGCGAAATAGTCCATTTTCGTTGAGAAATAGCGGTATAAAAGAATGAATTTGGAAGAATTTCAATGTTGAGAGGACGCTTGGATGCAGGATTTTTTATTTTCGCCCTGATATTTTTCCTTTATTTCGGTAAATTGTTATGAAAAGAGGCGATGGCATCAATTTTATTTGTAAAAACAAGGTATAAAAATTTAGTTAGAAGAATTTCATTTTGGAGAGATTGCGTCCTGACTGGAATTTTAATTTCGCCTTGAAATTTGCTTAAATTTCAGTGAACTGTACTGAGAAGATGCGAAAGAGTAATTATTTGTTGAAAAAGAGCGGTATAAAGGATTTTAGTTGGAAGAATTTCATTTTTCTGAGGACTCATCTAAGTTGGACTTTTTAATTTCCCCCTGAAATTTTGCATTCATTTCGGTGGACTGTTGTGAGAAGAGGTAAGAGAGTCAATTTTAGTTGAAATACTGTAGTATAAAGTAATTAAGTTGGAATTTCATTTTTTAATGTACGATTTAAGCTGGATTTTTTCATTGCGCTCTGATATTTTGCATTATATCGGATAGACGTCCTGAGAAAAGGCGATGGCATAAAAGTTTTTTGAAAAACAGCGGTATAAACAAATTTAGATGGAAGATTTCATTTTTGAGAAAACTCCTGTAAGAAGGATTGTTTTATATGAATGTTATAATATTATTTATAACAGCAAGCCTCTTAGCAGGATTTTTTTATTTCGTCCTGATAATTTCCTTTAATTTCATGGAACTGTTCTGAAAAAATGCGACTCATTTTATTTCGAAAAAATTATTTAAAGTAATTTAGTTTGATGAATTTCATTTATGAGGGAACACCAGTAAGATAGATTTTTTAATTTCGCCCTGAAAATTTTGCATTAATTTTAGTGATCTGTGTTGAGAAAGGGCAAAAGACGCAATTTAGGTTGCATAACATCGTTATAAAGTCATTTAGTACGTAGAATTACTTTTTTTGAGAAACCCTCTATATAAGTTGAAAAACCAGCTATTTAAGGAATTTTGTTGGTAGAATTACATTTTTTAGAGAACACCTCTTAGCAGGATTTTTTTATCTAGCCTAGAAATAAAACATTGATTTCTCTGGATATTTCTGAGAAAAGCGATGGTTTAATTATAGTAGAAAAACAGCTGCAAAAGTAATTTTGTTGGATGAATCTCATTTTTGGGAGAATGCCATTTAGTTGGATTATTTTTTTTCGCTCTGAAAAGTTGCAATAATTTCGGTGAACTGTTCTGAGAAGAGGCGAAAGAGTATATTTTAGTTGAAAAACAGCGGTACAAAGGAATTTAATTGGAAGAAATTCATTTTTAAAGAACCCCTTTTAGCAGGATTTTATTATTACGCCCTGAATTTTTGCTTCAATTTCGGTGAACTACGCTGAGAAGACGCAAGAGTCATTTTTTTTTAAACAGTGGTACAAAGGAATTTAGTTGGAAGAATTTCATTTTTGAGAGGACTCATGTAAGCAACAATTTTCATTTCGCCCTGAAATTTTGCATTAATTTCGGAAAGTTGTTATGAGAAGAGGCGATGGCGTCAATTTTCTTTGAAAAAACGCGGTATAAAAATTTATTTGGAAGAATTTGATTTTGGAGAGAACGCCTCTAAACTGGATTTTTTTGCTTCAATTTCGGTGAACTGCGCTCAGAAGATGCAAAAGAGTCATTTTTTGTTGAAAAACATCGGTATAAAGGAGTTTAGTTGGAAGAATTTCATTTTTGAGAGGACTCATGTAAGCGACATTTTTTAATTTCGCCCATAAATTTTGAATTAATTTCGGTAAATTGTTATGAGAAGAGGCGATGGCGTCAATTTTATTTGAAAAAACGCGGTAGGTATAAAGTAACTTAGTTGGAAGAATTTGTTTTTGAGAGAACGAATCTTAGCTGGATTTTTTTTGCTTCAATTTCGGTGAACTGCGCTGAGAAAATGCAAGAGTCATTTTTTGTTGAAAAACAGCGGTGTAAAGGAATTGAGTTGGAAGAATTTCATTTTTGAGAGGACTCATGTAAGCAACATTTTTTAATTTTGCCCTTAAGTTTTGAATTCATTTCGGTAAATTGTTATGAGAAGAGGCGATGGCGTCAATTTTATTTGTAAAAACGCTCTCTGGATATTTATGAGAAAAGCGATGGTTTAATTATAGTAGAAAAACAGCTGTATAAAATAATTTTGTTGGATGAATCTCATTTTTGGGAGAACGCCATTTAGTTGGATTATTTTTTTTCGCTCTGAAAAGTTGCAATAATTTCGGTGAACTGTTCTGAGAAGAGGTGAAAGAGTATATTTTAGTTGAAAAACAGCGGTACAAAGGAATTTAGTTGGAAGAAATTCATTTTTTAAAGAACCCCTTTTAGCAGGATTTTATTATTACGCCCTGAATTTTTGCTTCAATTTCGGTGAACTGCGCTGAGGAGACGCAAAAGAGTCATTTTTTGTTGAAAAACAGTGGTACAAAGGAATTAAAGGATTTGGAATCAAGAAATTCAGAGTGCAAGGAAGAAAATAAAAATTCTTTTGAGTTTCTTCTTCTTCTTGAGATATCTTCGCGTGTTACATTTCCATAGGAACAATGGATAACACATAATTTGAACAAATGTTAGTGATTGTAACAGAAAAATTTTGGTAATGAAGAAATTCACAGTGCTAGACAAGAACATAAAAATCCTTTCGAAAAATATTCGGTTGGTATTCGCAACATAGTACCCTACAAAAGTTAAAATACAACCGAATTTGAACAAATGTTAGTGATTGTTACAGATAAGAATTGGGAAGCAAGAAATTTAGAATGCAAGACAAAAACAAAAAAATTGTTCTGAATATATCTAAGGTCGTTTTTCGTGAATATTTCCCTAAAAAACAATGGATAAAACCAGTGTGAACAAATGTGAGAAATTGTGACGGAAACTCCTCAAAAATTGATAGCAAAAAAGAGGACTGGAAATAAAGAAATTCCCAGTGCAAGTCGAGAAACAAAATTTTTCTGGAAAGAGCTGCGCTCGTTTTGTCGTGTAAAAAGGCTCAGAAAAATTGGATAACACCAAATTACAACAAATGTGAGCGAAAATTACGAAAAAGATTGAGAATCAATAAATTTCATGTTCAAGTCAAGAACACAAAACTCCGTCTGAAATTACCTGCGCTGGTCTTATCGTGAAATAATTCCTCAAAAATTGGATAGCAAAAATTTGAACAAATGTGAGTGATTGATTATAAGGGAAGAAGAATGGAAATAAAGAAACTCCCAGTGCAAGTCAAGAAAAAAAAACTCTGGAGAAAGCTGCGCTCGTTTTATCGTGAAAAAATTAGAAAAATTGGATAAATCTAAATTTTAAAAAAATTTGAGCGAAAATTCCGGAAAAGATTGGGAATCAAGAAATTCCCAGTTCACGTAAAGATCACAATAATCATTCTGAATTGATCTGCGCTCGTTTTTTCGTAAAATATTTCTCTAGAAAAATTCACAGCGCACGTAGGAACGCAAACAATAGTCTGAAATTACCGGCACTAGTTGTTTCGTGAGATATATCCCTAGGAACATTACGTAACCCTAAACTAAAACAAATGTGAGTGATGTTAACGGAAATGGGGACTGAATCAGAAAATTCAGAGTGCAAGTCAAAAACATGAAAATCCTTCTGAATAAATATGCAATCGTGTTTTCGTGAAAGAATTCCGTACAAAAATTGAAAAACACCCAATTTGAACAATTGTGAGTGATTATAACGGAAAAGCATTGGGAATAAAGAATTTATCAGCGAATGTCTACAACATAAACATCCTTCTAGTGTTAACTTCCGTCGTTGTTTCGTGACATAATTCCGTAGAAAAATTTGATACAACAAATTTTGATTAAATGTGAGTGATTATAACGGAAATGGTGTGGGAATCAAGAAATTCACAGCGCAGGTCAAAAACACAAAAATCCTTCTGAATAAATTTGCAATCGTGTTTTCGTGAAAGACTTCCATTCAGTAATTGGATAACACCCAATTAGAAAAATTGTGAGTGATTATAACGAAAAGTATCGGGAATCAAGAAGTTCCCTGCGCAAGTTTTGAACATAAAAACCCTTCTGCGATTATCTTCGCTCGTATTTTCGTGAAATAATTTCCTAGAAAAATTGGATAAAACAAATTTTGATTAAATGTGAGTGATTGTAACTGAACATATTTGGGAATAAAAAAATTCACAGCGCTAGACAAAGACAAAAATCCTTTTGAAATTATCTCTGGTCGTTTTTTGGTGACAATACCCTAGATATGGTAAAATACAACCAAATTTGAACAAATGAATTGGGAAATGAAACTATTTCAAACTATCTGTATTCATGTAAACGAAGAAAGTCATGCTCGAATAGCTTAAGATATGTCTTTTTCGGGCAGTTATGTCCCATCAAAACGTACAGAGGTTTGTAAAAAAATACGATCATTCTAATGGTTTCCATCAACAAAAAACTAATTTTATTCGAAAGATGGCGAAACTTGTGTGCTGACGACAATAACTACAATGAATAAATATTTCAAAGGAATGTTCAGGTTGACATTGTGTTCTAGGGTTTTTCGCGAAAATTCTTCTCCTCGGGGTTTGGGGTGGGTAGAGGTGATCCTCCGGCATTCAATCAGCATCCGTGTAGCAATGATCCTCCAGCATCCATGTCCCCTTAGTTCCAGCAGTTTTCGTTCGCAATCAGTTCATCTCTTTATGGTTAAGGGTAGTGAGACGTGTTGATATCCACCAGCATGACATGATGTATTCATCGATTGATAGGTAACTAACTTCTTCGAAGGCACATTCCCGAGAATGCGATGAGTGGCAAGCAAATGAAGTTATTCTATCCAGTGGTCTCGTGATCAAATTTAAATGCAAGAAAAGAGAAACCTTTGTGTATTGGGTTGAAAATATCAGTGTACTCCAACTTGATTCATTTAAAATACATTTTAAATCCAAGGGTACATTGCTTTATAATTTGCAAAAAAAAAGTCATTCTCAATAAAAAGTTTTCCATAAAAAAAGTGGTACCTGTGATATTTACCGTGGGAAAAGTCAGAATGTTCAATTTTGCGGTTCTTCATAGTTCATCACCAATGGATCAAGTGTTCAAGGTGTTACTGAATCTGTTTTCCCTTACTTATACACATGCAATTGATTCACAGTAGGAAATAATGCAGTTGAGAATATAAAAAAGAATATTTTTAACACCTGTCTGTAAACTATATAATTTTAAAGATTTACTTGCTTTTGAAGTATTCGGTCCCGAATCCACAGTTTCGATTAACTTAATATTTACCTGCGGGTCCATGTAGGGAAGATACTTAGAGCGAAAACCCATATTACTCATGATTATATTTTTAAAACGGAATGTATGCAAGAAACATTTTATAATTGTACAAACGAATGGTTACACCGGGGATAATGCGTATTTGAATGTAGTTGTTGGCTGACGATGTTGGTGATAATGAGAGAGTCAGGAAAATCATCTGACTTTTATTATGAGCTATTATTGTAGGCTATATAGATGTGGTAATAGTTGCGTGGAAATGTATTCTTGAGGTTTTCCAAGATTTCAAGAGAGAGTAAAGTCGGTTTGCGAAAGAGGAGAAGAAAATTCACCAAAGATGTCTTTATCCCCACATTCAAAGAGATGAAGGATTCGCGGATTAAAAAGACTAGTGCAATTAAAAATTCGTGAATAAAATATCTTGCAATTTGGAGGAGCAAATGTATAGGACGATTATGGGCAGTATCAAGACCATAACATCTACAGAATATATACGGCTGTAAATTAGAAAAATAAAGACAGAGGTTAGCACAGGAATTTCTTAAAATATTAAGGGAAATACATTGAAAAACTCAAGAGTCGACTATTAATTGAACTATTGGAAAGGTACTCACCGAAGTGGCAGTCGCAATTGATTCAATTTCGGATTGAGCCGTACGATGAATCCTAGCAACAGGGAGTCACCTGACTTCGTTTAAAATCCTTAAATTATAATGGGGGGGTGGACCCCCCCGGCGGTCCCTCCACCACCACCCCCCGGTGACACGACACCGGGGGACCGCTTAATACCAGGGAACCCTCTTACCGACGACACTGAGGAAGAAAATGTGACAATCAGTTAGAGACATGTTGAGATGTCTGAAGATTTTTTTATTCTAGGACACTTTTTTAAGGACCTAAATATGTTCCGAGGAAAAGAACAATGTGTAGGTACCTGGTGAGCACGCCTCCAACTACACCTAAAGCACAGACGCACAGCTACTGAGCGTCCAGTGCTCCCGGTGTAGTCTTCTTCGGACCATGGATTCCTCGGTGATCCTCCTGGAATACCGATTAACGTAAGCCAAACGGCTCACGTACCTCAGTAATCCATACTCCTGAAGATGGGAGAAGAATGTAAATGTTGATAATTTCATTTATCCACAATGGAGAACTTCCACCTTACTTTTCCCGAATTTGTTTCCTCTATCGATAATGCTTATAGTTAAAACACGAACTGCCCTGTTGGAACTGTTGCAATATTTTATATGCCATAATTTGATTACTTGTCATTTTTCAATGAACGGTGTGCGATGACGCTCATTAGAGGGTATAGCTAGAGGAACTTTATCAACATTTTGAAAAGCTCTTTATCCACAATCAATTTCCAAAGTAGAATTATTGAGGCCTTTTTTAAGTTTCCTCTGTTCTCTGTGTAAACTTTCACAAGCCTCCTACCCAATTCGTTCTGGTGGGTCTATTTGATTATTATGGTGTGTAGTTACATTAACATTACAACTAGATTCTAATGTTCCGTACAACTCACAAAGTATCCTCATCGATGCATTTGTAATTGGCAGAATAAGGATGCTGAGCGTGAGAAACGCTTTAGTTACACGTAAGTCGAAAGCGTTGAAACAAGAAGGTACTTCAAACAAACACGGATGATTTCTTATAAGGATTTCACATCCGGGAAATATGCGGCCGAGCCTAGAGAAAACTACGCTTTATTAGAAGAGTACTTGGGAAATGTGATGGGATGAGTAAAGAGCCTTGTCTTTCTTAAGCTTAGCTGCGTCACTTAAGTTGTGTTACGATACGTTTAGAAGAGTGTCAGAATTTATAGAAGAAATAGCTGTGAACCAGCAAAACATAGGTTAAAACATATTAAATACATTATAGAAATGTAAAAATTCACTGAAGACCTAAAGTATATACTAAAATAACAGTGTATTGTGATACGTTCGATCAGATATATTAGATAACATAGAGTAATTGTCCTACCGATAGATTTAAAAAATAAATTTTCCCTCGTTCTAATGGTGAACACAATAAGCATCATTGCAACGGGTATGTCAGCAAAATTTCGTGGCTTAGTCAGTGGTGCATTATGCATTTATTTCATTACTATGTACAAACTATCCATGCAGCTACATTTGTCCAATATTAATATCATGTTTCCATGAGTACCCTTAGTTTTATGTCGATAGTTCATGTTTGTTTGATTTTCACCCCCTGCCACACACTTGCGTGGTGGCATAAAGGGTATGGAGAAGACATAGGTGAAAAGTCCTCTATTCTGCAATGTTAATATATTTATACTCCTCTTATTCATCAAATAATCAATAAGGGCCTCAAATTTTCTATGCCTACTAATTTATTGTTCACATGTTTGTGTTTAACTTTGGCGAACAGTTATCATGAAATAATGCATTGGTCAAAAAGTATGAACTCACTGCGACTAGCTCCAATCGCCGAACATTCGGCAACCTCGCATGACGCATGCGATGGTGCTGCAATGGCACCAGACCACGAACCAGAAAACCTGAAAAAGGGGATAGATAAGATGATGAGTCTCCCGAGGAATGGATGTAATTGAAAGTTAATTATAGGTAATTCGAGCTTCACCATTGGTTCCTACCTGACGGTCCCAGGGAATTTATGCTACGGTACAAAACGGGGAAACCACGCGTTGGATCCTGCATAATTTCGTTGGGCCTGTAATCAAAATAAAAGAATATTTTAAAATTTTATTCTTGTGCTTATTGTTTGTAGTTTACGCTAGAGAAAAATACACAGTTATTTGTTAATTTTTATGGAATGTAAATTTGTATATCATACGCAGATAAGTTGTATGCATACGGCTAATTGTTCTTTCACTCTAACGTGTCAGATAAGTAGATGTGAAGAGATTCGCAGTCATCCATCCACTGAGGACTATTGAGACTTATTTCCCTTCTGATCATGTGAATGCAGTTCTTTTCTCATCCAAAAAGAACATCATGGGTCAACCATCCTATAATTGGTTTGACATAGCTTTACACTCGATTCTTCTATCGGCCAACCTCTTTACATGAGCTTTCTTCCTCTCTTTCACGTCTCTACGGCCTGTTCTATTTAACTCATACCAGGCCTACCTTTTCCATTCTTTCCGTTCACTTTTCCTTCGACTGTTGTCTTCATCAGGCCATCGTGTCTTATCATATGGTGTTAAGGTATTCTACTAACTTCTTCTTTCTTGCTTCCTCAATCGTTGGTTACTCTGCTTCCTAGGTAACACAACTCTTTCACCTCTTTCAGTTTCTGTTTTCCTTCTGTAACGTTGGTTTTGGTCTCTTCTCTCTTGCTGCAAACCAATATGTTAGTCTTCTTCTTATTGATCTTCAGCTGATGTCTGGCCATTGTCCTTCCACGGTTGTTAACAACTTATTCAGATCGTTCTCCGTAACTGCTATGAGTTCTATGTCATCAGCAGCGAATCGTAGCATGCTGATTGATTCTCCATGGATGATCACTCCAGAACACTTCTCTTTGATTTCAATCCAATAAGTAAGAAGAGATATAATATAAAAGGGTTTTCTAAATTCTTCTGGGAAGAGCAAGGTAAGGGAACTTCCGAGGAGAAAGTTACAGAATAACAAAATTAATGTGGAACACAAGCAATAAGATATCTGGTTGTTGTGCACTTTCAGTGGGAAACGTCGTTAAAGGTTATCGCAACCAGATAGCGAACTTTGAATCCGCTGAAATGGACAGAAACAGAATAGGGTAGTTTCCTTCATCAAAGAAAACAGACTTCATTGATTGCGATTTGTGCCCTGCCATAAATGTATTCAATTTACGCAAAAAGTTTGTATTGAGAAATCCCAGTTTACAAAAGATTAAATGTTAATTTTAAGGCCATTTGAAAAGGCTCTGAAATGGCGGGGTGCGCTGCCTTCATGCTGATGTAACAGGTAGGTAGTTTACGTTGCGAGGCATAGGAAAATTCGTCTCTTGAACTTACCATTGTATTTCAAGTCCCCTCAGCGCTAGTGTATATTTATTAGTATTAGCCTGTAAAAACTATCAAAGTTGGAAAAGTATTCTCAGTTAAACACGGTATTATTAGTCATTTTATAGGCTCAAGGACGTCCTGCTCGTTGTGTCTTCTGCTACGACGAAGCATGGCGTGAAGGTTGTGCGGCTATGGGCGAACTACATGGTATGCTTGTGAAAGGAATACTAACTGATTTTAAATGAATCAACTGCATAAGTAATGTTAAATAAATAAATAAAAGTTAATGATAATAAATTAACGGAATAAATATGCCTCCAGTACTTGTTTATAAGCATTAACGGAGTGCAGCGTCTTCTTGGAAGCGTCCGCAGCACCACCTGGTGGCAGGCAGAGGAAATAGTTTGATGTCACACGTAGGATTAACCGGCATGCAATAGTTTGCCATCGCGTTTTCGCGCCATTGATTTTTTTACTTTTTAGTTAAAATGTCATTTAAAATTCGAACGGCTTAAAACACGTACTCCAGAGGTTATAAACTTTCGATCAAGGCAATGAAAAAATAATAGGAAACTACCCTATTACAAGTACAGCTGATTATATCATCACTTATGATTTATCATCAATTACAATTTAATTTATTTTTATGCACCACCCGTGTTGTTTGTAACATCATATGCAATCAAAAATCATTTATAAACAACTGACTTACCGCTCACTTCTCCGGGTCGTGCCTGGTGCATTGCAGGATGTTGCCGAAGGAAGGCAGACCGCTCCCTGTTCGGGGCGCCGTCTGTCTTCGTCCGTCACCATCTCCTCCTGTTCGACTACTCCGTCCAAAGGAACATAACATGGATTAAAAATGGACACTACCTCCACTCAGATAAAATCCCGACATGTATATATAGCATCAATTTGTTTCTTTGTCCTTAATTTTTCAAAGTCAGGGGAGCGATGCAATCAAATAATTAATGCGTGAAATCATTCATAAATTTAGGACGAATTAGCACCCTCCAATCCACCCATTTTTTAAACAGTTTAGAAAATAAAAATGATAATGGAAAGTATTTTTCGACTCTGTTGAATAGATGGAACCGGGAAAGTCATGAACATGATATAGCCGTCATCATCCATCTATATACTTGAAGGAAAAATTAAACCATTCTCTACATAACCTGTAGTTTCTTATCTAACACGGCAGGCCTACTAGTTTTCTTGATAAATACTTCATACCGAATTCATTCCAAGTTAGAATTACAGCGTGAATACACGTGGTTACGTTAGATGCGATGTTAGTGCCTTATTTAATAATTTTCACCACTTACCGATTACAGTCACGCCCTCACCGATGGAATCCATATCCCTCAGAGACGACCTTGAGTACCTCCAAAACCTTGAAGATCTCCAAGGCTTCTGCGTAGAAGCTGATGTATAGGTGAAAAAAATTGATTGACATTTTAATGTCGAGACACAGACAAGAACCGTAATTTTATAGCATTTTTATTCAGTTTCGTGAATTCTCTTGTAAATAAATTATCTAATCACATATACTTGGCCATAACTATAATGTCATTTAAAGGAAAAAATTTGAGGATATCCTTTGTTTTTCCTAAACATTCCTCCGGCTACATTCACCTCAAGTATTTAAATTCGGGAGTATCGGAAAAAGATACTTATTCTCAACCAAATGAAGCCAAAATATGCCCAGAATTTAAACATTTTTGCAATAACTCATCTGCTTCCCATTTTCCGTAAGGTTATTTCATTTAGTTTTAGCAAAGGCCCTGAACACTTTGCGCGTAGTTAAATCCATTAATTTAATCCTAAGCCTATATATTCCTAGTAGGTTATTTCGATAATCCAATTCCTAACGAACTAACATGTTGTCCCTTTTCATTCCTTAATTAGTTACCGCTTTTTTCTATAATTTCTGCGTATTTTGCCTAATGACATGAGATTCTTAATGAGATCATTCAGAAGTGAATGTTTAGCTTTTTCCATCTTCTCCTTTTAATTCTAATCTTAATACTTCTTTACTTCTCCTTTTTTTCCAAGTCACAATCAAATTATTCAAATTATTATATCATGCTCTCCATTCCTCTATAGCACCGCAGTAGGCATATATAATGCTTTTCCTTTTCTCTTCTTTTCAGCCAATATTGTTCATGCCTCACTAACATAATTTTGTTTCTTCCAAATATATGCGGCTTTACCCTTTTTTAACTGATATTATTTAGCTCTTCTTTAAGTATAATATTCTCTATACCTGAGTTACTCCACCCATAATTACCTCATTCTTCTTCGGTGATATGTTTCTCAGTTTCCTAGATATCAAAGATCTCTCACTTTCTCTGGCTTTGAGTTTAACATTGGCATTTCTCTCTCTACCGCACAACATACCTATGTGTATTTTTTCATTTAACTATTCAGTGTCCGTTTTTATCTACATAATACATCATGAATTAGTGAGGAATAGGTATTAAGTTGTATTAACTAACGGTAGATTCAGGGAAGAGCATAAAAAATACAAGAACACATTCACATAAAATTCCATACACTTGAGTCCAACATGTCCTCTTGAATCCCACCAACTGTTAAATTTGGCACTCACCTAAAACACACTGATTTCACACTGACACAACACTGACACCACACTCACTTCTTCTGGTTCACACAAAACACTGGTCACTATCACTGCACTACTGTCCGGGGCGGTGTGGTGATTCTAAAGGAGAGAGCGGGTTAACATAGACAAAATACAGTCAATTGGATGCGAAGCTGCTCGATTTAGTTGAAAATTCCAAAAAAAAGATTCAAAAAAGCTGATAGAGAAAACTTGCTATTGATACATACGCTATTCACATTAAAATGGTAGCAGTGTCAGTGGCACCAATTCAGTGAATTTTGAGTTTTAGAACAAGAGCACTCTTCGCATCCACAAAATAAAGCTATAAGCTAACGCAATATCCTATCTAACCTACCGTACGACGGGCCAGGAGGGCCTTTGATTCAAAATATTGGAAACTGACTACATATCCTACCCTCTATCAGGCCGGGGCGTTGTGCAGGGAACCTAAGGAGAGAGCGGGTAAGTGAACATAATAAACATGCAAACAATACAGATTGAATGCCAAGTTGCTCACATTTAATTCAGAAGGCCGAAAGAGCATTTCTGGAAAATGGGAGGAATGGTCGCACAGAAACTAAGTACACCTGGATGCACATCGTAACTGACGAACCAATTCCATTAATTTTGAAATTTAACTCTAGAGCAAGCTCAACATCCACAAAATATAGCTATAAGCTAAACGCATTGACCTATCTATCCTACCGTTACGACGGGCCAGAAGGGCCTTCGATTCAAAATATTGGAAACTGACTACATATCCTACCCTCCATCAGGCCGGGGCGTTGTGCAGTTACCTAAGGAGAGAGCGGGTTAGTGAACATAATAAACATGCAAACAATACAAATTGAATGCCAAGTTGCTCACATTTAATTCAGAAGGCCGAAAGAGCATTTCTTGAAAATGCTAGGAATGGTCGCTCAGAAACTATATACACCTGGATGCACATCGTAACTGACGAACCAATTCCATTAATTTTGAAATTTAACTCTAGAGCAAGCTCAACATCCACAAAATATAGCTATAAGCTAAACGCAATGACCTATCTATCCTACCGTTACGACGGGCCAGAAGGGCCTTTGATACAAAATATTGGAACTGGCTTCATATCCTACACTCTAACTGACCGTGGCGTTGGTAAAGCTCCTCAATATCTGTGAAAGAATCTCATTAAAACAGCATAAAAAAATCAAACATTCCTAAAAAGACATACATCACCCCAATTAAAATAGGCATAAACAATGACATATGAACAATTAAGAATAAGACAAGAAAAACAATAAACATAAAATTCAGGACATCACATCATACACTACACACAGTATGCAAACGTATTCCTGCCTAGAGTCGACTCTCTAACCGTGGCAAGTGGCCACTTGCCTTATATTTGGAGGACTAGTCCTCCATGGTACCAGATAGAGTCAATGCACCGACATCATTACCGAGTCTTAACACCATTAATCAAGCTTGATTTACCCAATTACCTTCACATTTCGACAGAGATATATCTGATCAGATATTGTCTAGAGGTGGAGCAATGGGCTCCTATGACAAATACAAAAAACAAAATAATCATGGATTCTACCCACGTTTAAAAATGCTTACTTTGCCTTTTATATTGTAGAACCTGAAACAAAGTTAGTTTTACCATAGCATTGCAAAGCCATGAGAAAACCAATGTTAGTCCTCTTGTTGAGACTCCTCCTTGTTCTTCCGTCTCGGGCACCCGTGACAATTCTTCACTCTAACCCCTTCATTTTCCGTGAAGCGACTTTACAAACGATGTTCGGCATCGTCCTGCAACGACAGAAAAAAGGCTTGATTAAATTACGGTGCCGTCAAAACAGTATAAAAATGTACAAATGAAATACTAATATTGTTTATATATTATATCAGTTGTCATAATTCATATTCTTTAAGTTATGAGAAGGTCACATTGAAGAATAACACATTGAATATAATTTTTTACTACTTACTGACATAATATACACAATTTACAGTTAATTTTTTTTTGCTTCTATTATATGCAAAATAAAAATAAGAACATGGAGAAGTTGCAATTTAGCAATTTAATGTATAGGTCAAGAAGGTAGGAGACCTGCTGAATACTTTTCATATAATGCTATTTACTTATCGCAAGTAAAATATACTAATAAAGGTAACTAATAAACTACGTTCACATATATCCTAGTCTTTGTCTTCTGCCTATGATAACAAGTGTATTGTCCTTGTCCGACTTAATAATCCAATCACGAGACCGAGGAGTACGTTCACTCTCGAAGGGTGTAGGGGGGCGAAGAAGGCGGGACGATATAATCTGCCATATCTTAATATTGATGAAGAGAATTGTGGAGGCAGAGATTTAAGGAGAAGAATAAAGTAAATATGAAGATCTCAGCTTACAAAAGAACCAAATGTGCTGGGTCTAAAAAACATTAGGATCTGTGATAAAGAAATAAATTCAATTATCAAAGAAAAATGTAAAGAACACTTAAAATTCTTAGAATAACATTGTTAAAGGTACAGATATTGTGCCCAAATAACGATAGATAGGATACAAGATAATTGAGGAAAAACTAGAGCAACTTTCGACCTAAAACTAAAACAAACTCAAGAGTGGTCTTCTGAGCCCCAACACGAGTGTGTTATCTCCATGACCCTCCACTCTAATACCACACATCAGAAAAAAAAATGAACTCAAAACCATGTTAACGCTAATAAAACTCGCAAATTAAATGCGAATAACTAAAAATGCTACGCAGAGTTTTTTGAACGATATTATGCTTGAGGAGCAGGAGAAATCGATTAATATTCATAGTAAATTTGGTGGAGTAATAGAGTGACATTCCCTAACTTCCAGTTGCTTTGAGCTCAAATTTTCAATAATCAAATTCTAACCTGAGAGAAATAAACTCTAAAATGGAAACTATAGCCGAAATCAATCTTCACTGATGTATTGTACATGCGTCTCGCATCATAGTTGGCCTTTCTAAATTTACCTGTTTCTTCTAAGTTTTTAGGAATACTTCTAACTTGCGTGACAACTGAGTGAAAGATTAGTAAATTCACTACAACACGTTAATTCTTTCAAAACCCTTCCGTGGGTTGGGTTGACTACATCTGTATGGCACGTTTTAAATTACTAAACTTAAAAGCATTTACAAGCGATAGGATTTATGCTACTTGGTGCACGGAAACATCTGGGCCTAAGATTTTTCAATAATTACTTTCAAATTAAAAAATTGTTATTTTAGAAATTAATCCTGCTACCGAGGTAAATAAAATTATAAAAACCTTTCCATTCCAAGCCGACAGGAAATTAAAGTAAGCAGTGGGAGTGTTATTTGTTGGAGAGAATTATTAGTATTCACCAACATCAATAAAAATTGACTCCTCTCCCTTACGGTCTCAAAGATCGGGTTTCTGTTAAACATGGAATACTACACCTATAGTCGTAAGGAGAACCAGTGAAGAAATAGTACAGACATAATGGGCGGGTTCATATTATACATGCCCAATCACCTTCTCACTCGCCCTTTCTCTATTCACGTGGATTCAATAATGTTAGTTTACGGACATCCATCAATCATGCAAGCTTTTTAACTTTGGCGGAATAAAACAATGTTCTGTCAAGCTTTACGTGAACTATAAGCGTTAAAACGGGAAATGTCATCGTTTCCAAGTAATATTTTGTCAGAAACTCACAGTGCACTCGCAGTAAATTTCTACACCTACTTAATCTGTGAGAAAGTTGTTTCATCAAGATATTGCACAAATTCGCACTTTGTTTTCTTCGTTTGACCAGGTACTTCTGGTACTACCACCTTGTCCATTGCCTACACGATTTTAATGCAGGCAGGCACGGGTCATTAATGCGTAAGAATTATTATATTCAGAAAAATCACCAACAAATTGGCCTCTCGCATACAGCCACAAAGACACGTCATCGATACACGAATAATATCACCTAAAGGAGTACACATGCAACAATAAGAATTAATTAGAGGCAGAACGAAAGTGCTTCATTTCATGTCTCTTCAAGTGAGAGAATTAAGTGTAACTCAAACCGGAATCTCGAAGGCCGTCACATAAAATAAGGTAATCATCTCGCACTCTTCCGTAATATAGACATAAAATATAAAATTCCGCCTTATTATGAACTCTTTTGAATATTTTTCGATGACCTAAATAAGTTGTTGTTACGAACTATTCTCGATTCCCTTGGTTGAAATTTCTTAAAAAACAGTTACAACACTATTAATTATTACTTAATGTATTAAATCACTTTGCTCCACCCTCCGTGGTAACGGGAGTAAGCCATTTAATTATATTCAATTAGATTGATTCATGAATATCACTCCCTTTGTACTTTGCAGCATACTGTAAAAAGATTTTATTTCTCTCTTACACGACAATAAAAGGGGAGAGTCAGACAATATTGAATATAAATCAACAAGCCAAGGTTGAGATCAATTTTCACATGTTGTATCATTTTGAATAAGTCTAATTCCTTAGCCTATTTCTACATCAACTTGTTATCAAAGTAACCTATTCAATTCTAAGAACAGGAAGAAGAATTGTTGATTTCTGCACAAGAAATGCGGAAAATATTTTGATGCTTAATAAATGTGCAAGGTGACAAGAACTTACTCGACGAGAGTACATAAGGTATAACAATTTCACGTATTCGAATGATGTGGAAGCAAGATGAGCAGATGGCATGGTCTTTACAAATGAATTTATTTTTAATCCATTAATTTCTTTCCTATCTTCTAGAGCTCTTCGTCCTATAACTGTTTGGCTGTTTAAATGTCAGGAAAAGGCTTTATAGTATCCCAGAAGTATGTCTTAAAATCGCCCTATGTCTTCGAATTCGAAAATTAATGGCATCAGATCAGAGTGTTTTCAAGTAAAGTAATGCTAAATATATATATTTCTAATACTATTAGCCATAGTCACCGTGGATCCAAAATGATAAAAAATAATATAATTATTTTAGTATGATTTTCATCGTCCTGTGATAAGATCCACCGCCGCGGGTTGAACGCATGAGTGTATCCTTTGGTGTGTCCGATCCATTGACCTTTGTGAGAGGCAGTAAGGGTATTTGCAAAGGTTCTGAGTGATGCTCATTTTGAAACCAATTATCTCACAAAATACGTGAATGTTATCTGAGTACGTGTAAAACAGAACAACAATGAACTGTAGGATCCCTTATTTAATGTACTAGTATGTTACATTCAAACCAAAGGAATCTCCATGGGCTTCGTACCTATCATCGTAAACATTGAGGACAAATACGAATGCAAAATTGTCAGGAAATAGACTTATATGGACAAGGTGTTTCAATTTACCTCGTAATATTAACTTAAAAAATGTTTCCACATGTCTATCAATAGTCGCAGGAGTTTTAAACGTTCCACTTCCCCATGGATTTTTCATAAGGGAGCAGTTATTATAATTATTGCAATGACTATTAATCGGGAACCATGGTAAAAATCCTACGAAAACACATTTTACCTCCGAGGATGAAAATTCTTTACGCGAGTAAAAAGCAAATTGAAATGAAGAAACGTGGTAAAAACTCACACGTATGTGCAAGGGATTGTTTCCAAAAATTCAGAGAATCTTGCCAGGACCACATAATTAATGCAGTACCAATCCAATACATGCCAAGTACCACAAAAGGGTGGACACATTTCCTATGATAGTGACGTACTTACATTGGTCAAACCTGAAGTTCAATTAACAAAAGGTTCAAAGAGCACATAAGGTCTTATGCAACGGGGAACATCGCTCAGTCATTTATCACGCGAAAAACTTGTCTGAGAAGGTCAACACGAGTGATTTCACTCCAAGTATCCTCCTTTATCAGAACAAAAGCCAGAAGCACGCCTTTTTAGAGGAGCTGTAAATAAAGACAATTGTCAATCTCTATCTTCAACTTGCGACAGAAGGCATGTTTCCGCCTCTTCCCCATTCTTTTAACCCCGTGCCATCTAATAATTGAAGCTATATACCTTTCCCCTCCCTAACCTTCCTCAGAAAACCTCTTCTCAGTTTCCTTCCATTTGACATACAGTCATGTTCCCCTCCCACAATCCTCGCTCCCTCCCTCCCTCCAACAAACACAGTCAGCATAACTCACTCCACCTGGCTGATGTGTTTCTCTCATTAACCCCGTATCCTGTTCCATTAGGAAGTAATGCATATCACGAAGGTTATTGATACGTAATGCTATTGACTAAATATCACTAAAAAATGACCTCTCTAGTGAACGAATTCAAAAAAAGGAAACACCGATTAACTCAAAAGAGAAGAAACTCAAAGAAGCGAATACGGTAGCGTTTTAATTGTAAAAAATACTAACAATACATAGGGAATAACAAAGCTTGATCTCAACGCCTGCATTATCAAGATTCTTCATTGGACCTCAGAACTTAAAAAAATTTACAGGTGATTGAACAACACCTGACAAGTATTGAAATTCAAACTGGTGAGCCAGATATCCTTTACATCACGTTCCTAGACACCTCCTAGTTATCAAAGAGATCTTTTACATTCAATGATCAGCACAAAAATTTTAAAGTACGGAAGTAAACCGAAACGAATGCGCGAAAAAAACCTTGACGGCTTAAACATGCCATATGAATTTGCTACGGCGGCGTAATTAATCTTTAAAATTAATCTTGTGAACTGAAGGCAAGATGAAAACTCTTTAAATCTATCCTTAATTATATGCTTTGGATTGTGCGCAATGTGATGAACCGCACTATTTGATAAACCTCGTGATAAACTTTCCTAAAATCCCTAAAGCCTATGGTGTTCGGCCATAAACCACTTAAAGTAATGTGTTTTTAATGTAAGCGAACAAAACTTCATTCACATATTCAAGCCCACAACGTATCTCATGTTAGAACGCCGAAATTACTGCTTCGGATTGAACTGCATTGCAAAGAAAAAATAATGCAAATGATGGGCACAGATTGCTTATTTGTTGTATCAATTGCATTACATATACGCGGTTTAGTTGCACAAATTCACAAACAAATAACACTAAGTTTAAAAACAATGACGTTTCAAGTTACACGTCGGAATAACTCAAACTATTAAGCATGAATATATTATTTCGCAAAAAATTTACCATGATGGAAAACAATCACACCAAACCCTTAAGTAATTTGTTTAACATTCCCTTTTAACTAGGGATATAATTTTAATCCAAAGGCCCTTACCCTTATTCAAAGTTTCAGTCAAACATTTAACAAAATATTTAATGTTCACGAGTAAAATGTTTAGTATTCTCAACAAGTTGGAAATCTAAACTAACCATTCTCGGATTATCTATAAATCTGATGATACACGACGAGGACCCACAAACTCACATTTGAACTCGAGACATTCACCAAGAATGAGAGCTATATGCAGTTACATAGGTACTTGTTTTCCACTTCTGTCTGCATTTACTTAGCTGAATTAAATATTTATGACGCAAGGAAAACTAAAAATTTTGATTTATGAATAAATACTGTCCAAGTGCTTTTACTAGTCCTTCAAATAACCGATGAATGACATTCAATCAAAAAATACTGAACACAAAGGTAGTAGGTACGATACTCCGAGTAGCAATAATTCAAAAGTACCCTCAAATGAAAAATACTATGAAACCCAAAAATGCAAATGAACCCGACCGTGCGACCCCGAGAACGACGATGGAAAGCACAAAACTCGCAGCAAATCTCACGAGATACTATCTATTTAATTGGTATTCTCATTACTAAAAATTTTTCGCTCCATCTTACAAGGCACTTCCATGCATCGTATCTGCTGCTCCCGAGCGAAAAGGATTGATGAAAATCAATAATTCTGTATCGCTTTCTATTTTCTAGTGCTCTCCGTCTCTTATCTGTAGTTACAATTAGGCTACGCTACTTAATTTATCATACAATTGTAGCTCAATGTCTTTGCCTCAAAATCCGAAAATTAATGGTTTATTAAGTGAAACATGTCACAGAAGATTATTGGAAAATGAAAATGAGCTCAAAACAGGAAAATTGTACATTTTGCATTGTTAAATGCATACAAGAATATGAGGCTAATGAAATAGATATCGATCGTTAAGAAAGTGGGTCGCGAAACTAAAGTTATCCGCAAAATAAATTAATACTAGAAAGTGCAAGTGAACATACGAGAATGTGCGTTCCACTTCAGTTTCCAACCGGAAATCCTTCAATCTCGGAATTAGATTGATTTCCACCAGAACGAAAGAGAAACAGACTTCAATAGCTAACAGTCGAGACGTAACTTGAACAGTAGAGAAACGTCCGAGAACATTCTTGGGACCCGAAACAACCGTTCGAGATTTTCGGCGGGAAACAGAGAGTATCAGAAGACACGACCTGGTATCGATCAGAAGTAAGAGACTCACAAAAAGACGTAAACAACTTTATGTGAAAATAAAAACTCTCGTGAATGAAAAATATTAATAATGACTTACCATGCTGAAGAGCGTTCCTCACTGCCAGTTCGAATTCCCAGTTTTCCCTCACCCATGTGATCGATGACGAAGTCCCATTTTTATCGTCGCACGTAACTCGAATCTTCCTGTAACAAATTCAAACCATTAACAGATGTAACCACCACATTTGCTGCACTTCTGCTGTAAATATCCATCAATCAACGAAAAGAGTGTTACTTGAAATATTTACAGGGGGAATTACTAAGAAAAACAAGAATTTAAAATGCCGTGAAGTAATTGGTGTATCTCTCGAAATATATCTCTATTCTTCGTACCTAAAGGAAGATAATCTACGAAGTTCTTTCAATTTCCCTTCAAAGTCACTGCAAACTCAATGTACGTTGACAAAGCAAACTGACTAAAACTCCAACTTTCTTGAACTGGGGCTATAAACTCACCTGGCCTTCCGTCACCGCGTACCGACGAATACTGAAGACCGATGTCTGATCACGCATCAAATGCCACGTTCTGGCACTACGTCAACCAAACTGGACCAATCACCAAAGTGCAATGATAATTCGCCGTGAATAATAATTTCCAAAACATAAAAGAATATCGCGGATTCGAATATTCTCTTGCTAATTCTATTACTGGATATACATTATGGATATTAATATTTCCCTATAACTGCAGCATGGTTTGTTTTCGTAAATAGTTTATTATAAAATTAAGAGCGCCATCGGCTTTTACTTCCGTAAACTACTCGTTTTGGTGGGAAAAAGTGACTGAACCAGCAGTAGACAGTTTTAATTCTCAACTACCTGAAATATGTACTAAAATGAAATATTTAGAAAAGAATTTTTTCCAACAACTACATATCATAGCATTTTGCACTGAGAAGAGATATTATTTCTGGTCTACCAACTCTTAAATTTGGACGATGTCTAATACCTGATTTCAGCGAATGGTGCAAAGAATTTTTGCAGTTTTTGAATTAGTTGCATGACAATGGTTTTCAGATCTACACGCCCGACGTTCAAATGGGAATTCCATTATACTCGACCATGCTTAGAAAATTAGATTAAATAAACTATTCAATAAAACCAATGTAAGCCCCTGCCAAATACCCTTTTGGTTACTTACTTTCTGGATACAATGGAAAGTATCGGGAGTATCGAATCTAAGTTGAATTCCAAACAAAGATTAGTACTTGCTACTAGAAACCTTCCTACCGCAACAACAACGAAATTCGTCAGTATCACGCAGAACTATTCAAGAACGCAAATCACATTTGAACGTGGGTAGCTACTTTAAAATTATGAATGGAAGTAAACCAATGCGATTGCTTACCTTTACGGAAAGTATTGAAGAAGACCTATGTGCTCTGATTACAGCAAGGGTAGCTTCACTGCAACAATTCCCGGTTAATTCCTCTTGGCTGGGCACTTATAACCGCGAAGCATTCGTACGCGTCACAATATGACTTGCTCAGGTATCATGTAATTCATAAAACTATACCACTACTATTCATATCTCACTTGCGAGGTTATGTTGACTGATGAAACACTGCACGGGTCTCAATAAACCATCACACAAATTCCGCTGCATAACGTATTGAGATGTGATAACAACTTGAGGACTTTCAATTTGCAAACAGGCTTCTTTGCGGGCAGGATTTGTTGAGCAACATAATCTTCACGCGGACAGTTCACCCTTACGACACATGTCAACATGATACATAGCCAACCTTAGACTTAATAATTCCAACTTCTTTTGGAAGAAATACTTAAAGCAACTTCTTATTACGAGAAGGAAACGCCTCCAAGCATTCTCGCACGGATTTCACATCGCTGATCAGCTGTTCGGGACTGTGTTGTTGCCTCGTACGAAGAAGACACGGAACTAAATCGAAGAAATGACTCGCCCTTGCACTGGGAAGGCCGTGGGTTTCACAAACACTGAAATAATTTATTCTCACTTTCGCTCTCAAGGTCGAGAGCGAAGCATTTCGGAAAAAGACGCAGGTGATTGAATGCCAGAAAAGCGGACCTCGTCGGAAATATTGCACACTCCGTCAATGAAACTGATGAATTGAGTGAAATATAATGAGCACGTAATGAATGTGTTGACTGAAAAGTAATGAGTGCATAGGGTGAATCGTAATAACTGTATTAAATTAAGTGTAATGACTGATATGTAATAAGTGTATGGAGTGATATTTAATGAATACGTAATGAGTGCATTGAGTGAACTAACATTAGAAGATTTTAAAACAAAAGGAAGGCCTTTCGAATAGAATTACGTTCCCTAACACAAGATGTATTTGCGACTTTAAATATTTAAGTTTGCGTAGGTTAAGGTTGTCGTAGTTCGTGGAGGTGTCCGAAAACTAAGGCCATTGTGGCCGCTTATTGCAGGTCAGGGAAAGTGGTTGGATTCGTGGAAAGGGTTTGAATAGTGGAGGTAAGCTTAAGAGATGGAAGAAGACAAAATATAGGACTAGGTTTGTTCCGTAAATGCTTTGTCAATGGAACCCATTGACCATGGAACTACCAACATTGGTATAATACTTAATGCGTCTGCATCTTCATAAACACTGGAAACGACCATGAGGGTGTGTGGCAGGGGGAAAAACGTCACCAAGACCCTCCAAGAACTTATGTTGCCAATTTTTTAATGCAAAGAAACCAATAATATGAGTCGCACCTGTTCTACGTTATTAACAATTTCGAATCATTATCAAAGGTGCATGAATTTCAGAGATTCGAAGACGGGCTTGACTGGAATATTTCGCGAATTGTGCTGTGTCTCAGGTTCTTTTTACACACATAATACACATATTGAGGTGGTTTTGAATGGTATGTAAAAATAACGACCATTACGATTCAACGAAAGCATGAACACCTTTTTAAACGAGTGACGTGAAAACGAAAGACAATGCATCAACTCCCATAGCAGGAGTGATTCACAAAGGAGCTCGCTGAGACTTAATACGACGCAGCCAACAAGGAGGACATTGCCGAACAAACCGTGATTCTTAGAATAGTTGCATGAGATCTGCTGCAACCATAGGAGACAGGAGTAGTCAAGCATAAAGGCGGATCCAAATGGAAGATTTCGGCGATGGGGATTTATGGGAACGGAGAGCGTAGCTGAACGAGGTCTCAGTCATTGAGAAACGCATTGTCGAGCCTCGAGGTGGAGTATGTTGAGGTCACAGCAGACTCGTTTTCAACGCGCAAGGAATAGGAGTTGATGAGGCTGCTGCGATAACTTCTAGTGAATTCACCACCAGTCTCGTCTAGTAACCTTCATGGTGGCTCTCAGGCTGTTACGCATATCTAAAATGTAGTTGAAAGGTTTTTCATATGCTAGATAAATGCATTAAATATGCCAAATGATCATATATGCTAAATCTAATCTTGAGCCACCGTGAAGGTGGGTGGCAGGGGGTGGAAATCACGAAATGTGCAATACTGACATGCAAATAAGTGTTAAAATCCTTCCACTTTATAAAGACATGTTATATGAAGGACTGATGCATAACTAGGTGTTAGTATCTACATAGTAATGAAGTAAATACTGGTTAGAAAATGTTGTGTCTAAATATATTTATCTTTATTTCCTTACCATCATGCGTTAGCTAAAACATGCTTCATGCCCTGCAGCAACAATATTTCACATGCCTATACATTTACTATGCTGCTTCTTATAGTATGTCCTCTAATTGTATGTGGGAAAAAGACATTTTAAATCTATTGGCGCAAAAATTGGTGTCCTTGATTTTGTTTATCTTTTTTCCTTGCGTGATAAACTATGAAATTGTAGCGAGCGAGATCGAACGTATCTTTTTCAGATTCAGTTTATTTTTACACTAACTGTATGTATGATCCTGTGCTTTAATACAATGTTGAGCCTTAATAATTATCTTGGTGGTGTAGGAAAATTCGTCAGCCTCCTAAGTCTGCCTTGCTCACTTCGCGCTTGAAGCATCCCTCATTCCCATGTCTCTCACAGCGAAATTACCAGTCTACCATCCAAATATGAGAGATCTTTTCTTTTACCCTCTTTCCGCATAGGACCTAAATGCTAGAAGCGTATTCCACTTTTGGCATTACTCACTCGAAGATTCACACCTTATCTTTCTCTTACTACTCGATACGGTGTCCCACATTCCCATCTAATGTAGTCAGGTTTCATGGAAGCGAAACCACTTATTCACCTTTGGAGCACCTTAAACCCAATTTGATTTGTTATTTTTTTGGTTTTTGAGGTGTTGCTATCCGTGTTTCGGAAAGAATGATTTCGCTCATTATTTAGCCTAATGTTCGTTTTTCTCAACTGGTCTATGTTAATCTATAATTATAAGATCACCAACTGCATTGGTAAACAGCACCACAGGACTAAGATCAAAGCTGCGCCCAAAACAGAGTAGAAAGTTCGTTCTTTCCCCAAAACGTTCGTGACCATATACACTCAAGGACTTCTCACACCATGCATGCGTAGAATAATGCATGATTATAATCCTGATCCATGTACAATAATTTTCTTGTAGTTTGCTTTCGTTCCTCATTGTTTGTCTGTAAACTACTATCGTTCGTGATGTGCAGTAATCTCTTTAGCCTTGACATGTCTACATCTATATAGCACCCTGCAAGCCGTCATCAAGGTGCGTGGCAGAGGGTGAATCTTTACCATTCATGCTTAGAGAGGTTTAGTATCCACATTTTAGAGGAAATATAACACTTAAGAAAAAAGGATTTAAAAAGCAGAGGAAGCATTCATAAACGTGCTTTCAGTTGAGTTAGCTAAAATTTCTTTATACCGACATGCAATGTCCTCGGTTACACTTGTGTCCATATCATTGAATATAATAACGCAATTCAGATCCCTGATAATACGAGGAAAGATTGCTATCCTATTGATGCTGTCGTCTTGGTGTTTGATGTAAAATTTTACCATGCCATTGACAGCGTAATCAAGGAAACTAGGGATAATACTGTAAATGATTTTTAATATCACCAGGGATATGGAGGATTGTATAACTGAGCCAGCCCCCTGCATCTTCCTATGCCGTCAATAGAAAATATTTGGCCCCTTAATGTCCGTTTACTTCCAGTACTGGCCGTCGAGCGCTAGTGGTACTCTCGTCCTACTCCTACAAGGGACCTTATGGGAAGGTCTCCTATTTATGTGCCGAGAAACGTATTGAGTATGATTTATGTTTTAATTCCTGCTAGCATCGAAGGAAAACCATAATTGCTGAAACAAACACATGAATATTTACCGAATTTAGGAATCTTTTTTCCTGTCAGTGCTACTTACCAACATAACTTTACACAAATCAAGTACAATTTCTTTCCATCAAACATGTTAAATACGACCTGGTTCTATTCCACAATTGTAAAAGTGTGGAATTTATAATGTTCCTCATTCAAAATGCATAAAGCTATAGTATTCCACACCGTGCCGCAAGTGACATTCTCAATTATTTTTCCAATATGAGACCGAAAGGGAAATACCAACCTCATGATACGTATAATCAACTATCGGCAGTCGTAACTTTGTGAAGCACACTAATCGCGATGATAATATTTGCGTAGTAATTATCAACTTCTCTTCGATATTATAGTAGTATAGGGCCTATCCTGAAGTATATATATATATATACTTCAGGATAAGCTTTTGGATCTCTTGTCTCACTCCTTGCCTTGTTCTTGCCTCTTCACAGCTGGGTCCAGATTTAATCACAGCTACTTGGTTTTTGTACAGACTGTGGATAATTCTTCGAAACATGAATATGCTAAAATAAATAAAACACTCTATTCTTCTACATCAAAATCGTAGCACGTGTTATAATTTCCCATACATCTTTGCTGTAAACTATTAGTGTCCCAAATATTATTTGGTTGATCGCAGTTGAAATTGTACATTAGGTTTTTGTAGCCGGTTTCATTAATCATTTCAACTGTAGCTATTTTGGTGACATTCAGGATGACTCAGGAGCTTTCCTACTCCGTTTATCACATTGGTACTTGATAGCCTCCGTGGTCTTGATGTTCATGCATTATCAATCCATTCTGAGTAATGCACCTCGTTTCGGTAGGAGACGGCGGTCACCAGCCCCCAAGGAAAGGAAAGGTTCTGAGTCAAGGTCCGAATTCTAAAGCTAGGCAACTGAGACGCCAACGTCTTTTGACCGCTGTTTCCGTGAAGAAATGCCTAACTACGGCTGGCGTTGAATGGACTCAAATTATCACTCGTCATAGTTAAGTGGTACGAACGGCATTTAACTGGTAGGCCTAGTTTTACCACTCTTGTACAAATATGGGTCGGAAATTGAACAAGCGGAGGGAAGTGTGTAAGCGCATTTGTGAGTGGGCGCTTGAGATCTCCCGCCCAGCTAAGCAACGGTGTAACTTTGATCTAATTGACTCCTCAGCTTCATCTACATCTATATAATACCCTGCAAGCCACCACAAAGGTGTGTGGCAGGGGATGATTTCTCGCCAAACATGCACTACATTACATGCATAAAAAAGGAATAGTATTAAAATACTACTCAGAACTTCACTATTTAAAAAAAGATAGGAATTGCAAAGTTTAACATGCAAAAACATTCTGATATTAGGGTTACCTTTAAGTAGGTACACATAGAAGCATGCAGCTTCCAATGCTATCCATTGCTACTCTCCGATTGGACAAATTTACCGTTATTCGTATCTCTAATTGTACGAGGGAAAGAGGACATTTTGAATCTTACAGTTCGGCAATCAATTTCTCTAATTTTATGATTATGGTCCAGTCTGCCATAGTAAGTTGGGGTTCGCAAAATATTTTTAACATCATCACTGAAAATATTGTCTTGGAATTTATTTATGAGATTAAGTCTAAATTTCAACCTGCGATCTGACAATGATTCCCATTTTAATTCATTTTATAGACTGGTTACCCCAATAAGGTTATCGTATCGTCCTTTTACATATCTTGCCTCGTGTCTCATTCAAGTTCATTATTTAGACCGATTTCGTAGGGATCCTATACACTGGCAGCATATTCCAAATGAGGCCTAACTGGGATAAGTAGCTGATTTCTCGTACATGATCATCACATTTATCCAATACTCTTTTGACGTCACAATCTGCACGTTACTCAGCGACCGATGAGCCAGCTAATCCTACCGGTTTTGGGAAACCATTCATCCACAACGGAATGGAGGTTTAGATGATCATTAAATGTCATGCATAAAAGAGAAACCGTCTGTATGAGTGGTCCTACAAATGGTAGCGTTAGGTTTTAAGTGCTACAACTTGTGAGGTCTAACCTTACTTATACCTAAGCTTCCTGCTGAGACCATACTCGACGCGCGAATGAAATGCGCGACAGTTCGAATGCAAATCTGCGGCGGAAGAAGGATTCGTATTCAAAATTTCAATCATAATGAAGCATAATGTGGACACGTTTTAATATACGACTTTGTGCCCTTCTAATGTACTGCACAGAATGAACATGGGATGTAAAACAGCCTGAAAAGTAACTGATATGAAAAAAACATAAATAGTTAGGTTGGTAGTGAGTTTAGCTACGATGCCATTGTATGTACTTTATTTTATTTTTCATTTCCGATCATGATAAGGACAACTTCCCCAAGGACAAATCTCATTTACATCCATTAATGTCAAAAACTTTTTATCGTATACAACATAAATCTATATCACAGTATTTATTTCCGACCTTTAAACGGCGCTCCGTGGCTAAACTAGCTTAGTTATACAATCCTCCATATCCTTGGTGATATTAAAAATCATTTACAGTATTATCCCTAGTCTCTTTGATTACGTGTCCATGGCATTGTAAAAATGTACATCAAACACCAAGACGAGCATCAATGGGATAGCAATCTTTCCTCGTACTATCAGGGATCTGAATTGCCGTAATTATATTCAATGATATGAACACAAGTGTATACATAGGTAACCTAGGACATTGCATGTCGGTATAAAGAAATTTTAGCTAACTCAACTGAAAGCACGTTTATGAATGCTTCCTCTGCTTTTTAAATCCTTTAAGTGTTATATTTCCTCTAAAATGTGGATACTAAACCTCTTTAAGCATGAATGGTAGCGCATGAATGGTAGCGCATGAATGGTAAAGATTCACCCTCTGCCACGCATCTTAATGACGGCTTGCAGGGTGCTATATGGATGTAGACATGTCAAGGCTAAAGAGATTACTGCACATCACGAACGATAGTAGTTTACTGACAAACAATGAGGAACGAAAGCAAACTACAAGAAATGATTGTACATGTTTCAGGATAATAATCATGCATTATTCCTCATTCAACATCTTTAAAAGTAAAGAACCATGAGAAATTTTAAGAGGAGGGATGAAAATAATTTTGGCCTCATGTTAGAAAAACCTATTCTTTAAAAAAAGGGTGTCTGTGAAATTGTAAAAAACAGCGTACTTAAGACAAACAAATTTTCCTATGTTCTGTGAAAAATATATATCTATACCTATATCTACTAACTATCCTGCATGCCACTTCGAGGGTGCATGACGGTGGGTGAGTTGTCAAATATTTAATACAATGTAAGTTCACTAATTTTGAAGTGCAATAGGTATCTAAGGAGTGATTTCTATGAATATCATGCGAGACATCGGCCAGTTCTACTTTTCATCCGAAACGCAAAGAAACGTTTGAGAAGTAATACAAACATCTTTCAATCAGGCATGCTTAAATAAAAAATTAAGGGAAAAATCCAGCATCCTTACTTAATCTATGTTTGTTACAATTATCCGGATTAATCAAACGTGTGTAATTTCATTTCCTTGTATAGGTAAATTTATTTTACGAAGGCATCAAGGTGTGAGAAGTCCTTGAGTGTTTATGGTCATGAATGGTTTGGGGAAAGAACGAACTTTTCAATCTGTTTGGGGCGCAGCTCTGATCTTATCCCTGTGGTGCTGTTTACCAATGCAGTTGGGGATCTTATAATTATATATTAACATAGACCAGTCGAGAAAAACGAACATCAGACTAAATTATGAGCGAAATCATTGTTTCCGAAACTAGGATAGCATAACTCCTCCAAAACCAAGAAAATAACAAATAAAATTGGGTTTAAGGTGCTCCAAAGTTTACCCCAAAATCCCCCAAAACTTACTTACACCTACATGAAGAATAAGTGGTTTCGCTTTGAAGAAATTTGAGTACATTAGATGGGATGTGGGACGAGTAGTAAGCGAAAGATAAGGAGGGGTGTATCTTCGCGTAAGTTATGCCAAGAGTGGAATACACTTCTAGTATTTAGGTCCCATGCGGCAAGGTATTATTAAGGGTTAAAGAAAAGATCTCTCATATTTGGATGGTAGACTAGTAATTTCGCTGTGAGAGACATGGGAATGAGGGATGCTTCAAGCGCGAAGAGAGCAAGGCAGACTTAGGAGTCTGACGAATTTTCCTACGCCACCAAGAAAATTATTAAGGCTCAACATTGTATTAATGCACAGGATCATACATACAGTGAGTGTAAAAATAAACTGAATCTGAAAAAGATACGTTCAATCTAACTCTCTATAATTTCATAGTTTATCACGCAAGGAAAAAAGACAAACAAAATTAAGGACAAAAAGTTTTGCACCAATAGATTTAAAATGTAATTTTTCCCCCTTACCATTAGAACACATACCATAAGAGGCAGCATAGTAAATGGATAGGCATGTGAAATATTGTTGCTGCAGTGCATGAAGCATGTTTAAGCTAACGCATGCATGGTAAGGAAATAAAGATAAATATATTTAGACACAAACTTATCTAGCCGGGATTTACTTCATTACTCTGTAGATGCTAACACCTAGTTACGCATCAGTCTTTCATATAACATGTCTTTATGAAGTGGAAGGATTGTAGCACTTATTTGCATGTCAGTAGTGCACATTTCAAGATTTTCACGCCCTGCCACACACCTTCACGGTGGCTCAAGATTAGATTTAGCATATATGAACTTTTGGCATATTTAATGCATTTATCTAGCATAAGAAAAACCTTTCAACTACGTTTTAGATATCCATAACAGCCTGCGAGCCACCGTGAAGGTTACTAGACGAGACTGGTGGCGAATTCACTAGAAGTTATCGCAGCGGCCTCATCAACTCCTATTCCTTGCGCGTTGAAAACGGGTCTGTTGCGACCTCAAAATACTCCACCTCGAGGCTCGACAATGCTGTTTCTCAATGACTGAGACCTCGTTCAGCTACGCTCTCCACTCAATCGTTCTCCTTCCCATCAATCCCCATCGCCGAAATCTTCCATTTCAATCCGACTTTATGCTTGACTGCTCTTTACTGTAGCAGATCTCATGCAACTATTCTAAGAGTCACGGTTTGTTCGGCAATGTTCCCCTTGGTCGCTGCGTCGTGATAAGTCTCAGTGATCTATTTTGTGAATCCTTTCCGCTATCGGAGTTGATGCATTGTCTTTCGTTTTCACGTCACTCGTTTAAAAATGTCTTCATGCTTTCGTTGAATCGTAATGGTCGTTATTTTTACATACCAATCAAAACCACCTCAACATGTGTATTATGCGTGTAAAAAGAACCTGAGACACAGCACAATTCGCGAAATATTCCAGTCAAGCCCGTCTTCGAGTCTCTGAAATTCATGCACCTTTGATAATGATTCGAAATTGTTAATAACGTGGAACAGGTGCGACTCATATTATTAGTTTCTTTGCATTAAATAATTGACAACATAAGTTGTTGGAGGGTCTTGGTGACGTTTTTCCCCCTGCCACACACCCTCGTGGTCGTTTGCAATGTTTATGAAGATGTAGACGTATTAAGTATTGTACCAATGTTGGTAGATTCACGGTCGCTAACCGGGTCTCTTAAATCAATGGGTTCTATTGACAAAGCATTAACGGAACATAGCTAATGCTTTCCTATATTAGGTCTTTTCCATCTCTCAAGCTTACCTCCACTATTCAAACCCTTTCCACGAATCCAACCACTTTCCCTGACCTGCAATAAGCGGCGACAATGGCCTTAGTTTTCGGACACCTCCACGAACTACAACGACCTTAACCTACGTTAACTTAAATATTTAGAGTAGCAAATACATCTTGTGTTAGGGAACGTAATTTTATTCGAATGAACTTTCTTTTGTTTTAAAATCATCTAATGCTAGTTCACTCAATGCACTCATTACATATATATTAAATATCACTCCATACACTTACTAAATATAAGTCATTACACTTAATTCAATACAGTTATTACGATTCGCCCTATGCACTCATTACTTTTCAGTCAACACATTCCTTACACACTCATTATATTTCACTCAATTCATCAGTTTCATTGACGGAGTGTGTAATATTTCCGACGAGGTCCGTTTTTCTGGCATTCAATCACCTGCGTCTTTTTCCGAAATGCTTCGCTCTCGACCTTGAGAGCGAAAGTGAGAATAAATCATTTCAGTGTTTGTGAAACCCACGGCCTTCCCAGTGCAAGGGCGAGTCAATTCTTCGATTTAGTTCCGTGTCTTCTTCGTACGAGGCAACAACACAGTCCCGAACAGCTGATCAGCGATGTGAAATCCGTGCGAGAATGCTTGGAGGCGTTTCCTTCTCGTAATAAGAAGTTGCTTTTAGTATTTCTTCCAAAAGAAGTTTGAGTTATGAAGTCTAAGGTTGGCAATATATCATGTTGACATGTGTCGTAAGGGTAAACTGTCCGAGTGAAGATTATGTTGCTCAACAAATCCTGCCACCAAAGAAGCCTGTTTGCAAATCGAAAGTCCTCAAGTTGTTATCACATCTCAATAGGTTATGCAGCGGAATTTGTGTGATGGTTTATTGAGAATCGTGCAGTGTTTCATCAGTCAACGTAGCCTCGCATGTGAGATATGAATAGTAGTGGTATAGTTTTATGAATTACATGATACCTGAGCAAGTTATATTGTGACGCGTTCGTATGCTTCGCGGTTATCCAAGTTGTCGGTTGGCTAGGCGCGGTTATCGCGCCTAGCCAAGAGGAATTAACCGGGAATTGTTGCTGTGAAGCTGCCCTTGCTGTAATCAGAGCACATAGGTCTTTTTCAAGACTTTCCGTAAAGGTAAGCAATCGCATTGGTTTACTTCCATTCCCAATGTTAAAGTAGCTACCCACGTTGAAATGTGATTTGCTTTCTTGTGTAGTTCTGCGTGATACTGCCGAATTTCGTTGTTGTTTCGGTAGGAAGGTTTCTAGTAGCAAGTACTAATCTTTGTTTGGAATTCAACTTAGATTCGATACTCCCGATACTTTCCATTGTATCCAGAAAGTAAGTAACCAAAAGGGTGTTTGGCAGGGGCTTACATTGGTTTTATTGAATAGTTTATTAAATCTAATTTTCTAACCATGGTCGAGTATAATGGAATTCCCATTTGAACGTCGGGCATGTAAATCTGAAAACCGTTGTCATTCAACTAATTCAAAAACTGCAATAATTCTTTGCACCATACACTGAAATCAGGTATTAAATATCGTCCAAATTTAAGAGTTGGTAGACCAGAAATAATATCTCTTCTCAGTGCAAAATGCTATGATAGGTAGTTGTTGGAAAAAAATTCTTTTCTAAATATTTCATGTTAGTACATATTTCAGGTAGTTGAGAATTAAAACTGTGTACTGCTAGTTCAGTCACTTTTTCCCGCCAAAACGAGTAGTTTACGGAAGTAAAAGCCGATGGCGCTCTTAATTTTATAATAAACTATTTACGAAAACAAACCATGCTGCAATTATAGGGAAATATTAATATCCAAAATGTATATCCAGTAATAGAATTAGCAAGAGAATATTCAAATCCGCGATATTCTTTTATGTTTTCGAAATTATTATTCACGGCGATTTATCATTGCACTTTGGTGATTGGTCCAGTTTGGTTGACGTAGTACCAGAACGTGGCATTTGATGCGTGATCAGACATCGGTCTTCAGTATTCGTCTGTACGTGGTGACGGAAGGCCAGGTGAGTTTATAGCCACAGTTCAAGAAAGTTGGAATTTTAGTCAGTTTGCTTTATCAACGTACATTGAGTTTGCAGTGACTTTGAAGGGAAATTGAAAGTACTTCGTAGCTTATCTTCCTGTATGTACGAAGAATAGAGATATATTTCGAGAGATACACCAATTACTTCACGGCATTTTAAATTCTTGTTTTTCTTAGTAATTCCCACTATAAATATTTCAAGTAACACTCTTTTTGTTGATTGATAGATATTTACAGGAGAAGTGCAGCAAATGTGGTGGTTACATGTGTTAATGGTTTGAATTTGTTACAGGAAGATTCGAGTTACGTGCGACGATAAATCTGGAACTTCGTCATCGATCACATGGGAGAGGGAAAACTGGGAATTCGAGACTGGCAGTGAGGAACGCTCTTCAGCATGGTAAGTCATTATTAATATTTTTCATTTACGAGAGTTTTTATTTTCGCATATAGTTGTCTGCGTCTTTTTTTGTTAGTCTGTTACTTCTGACCGATACCAGGTCGTGTCTTCTGATATTCTGTTTCCCGCCGAAAATCTCGAAGGGTTGTTTCGGGTCCCAAGAATGTTCTCGGAGGTTTCTCGACTGTTCATGCTACGACTAGACTGTTAGCTATTGAAGTCTGTTTCTCTATCGTTCTGTTGTAAATTAATCTAATTCCGAGATGAAGGATTTCCGGTTGGAAACTGAAGTTTAACGCACATTCTCGTATGTTCACTTGCACTTTCTAGTATTCATTTATTTTTACGGATCACTTTAGTTTCACGATCCACTTTCTTAACGATCGATTTCTATTTCATTAGCCTCGTAGTCTTGTATGCTTTTTACAATGCAAAATGTACAATTTTCCTGTTCTGAGCTCATTTTCATTTTCCAATAACCTTCTGTGACAGGTTTCACTTAATAAACCATTAATTTTCGGATTTTGAGACAAAAGTCTACTATTGAGCTACAATTGTATGATAATTTTAAGTAGCGTAGCCTAATTGTTACTACAGATAAGAGACGGAGAGCACTAGAAGATAGAAAGCGATATAGAATTATTGATTTTCATCAATCCTTTTCGCTCGGTAGCAGCAGATACGATGCATGGAAGTGCCTTGTTAAGATGGAGCGAAAAATATTTAGTAATGAGAATACCAATTAACTAAATAGTATCTCGTGAGATTTGCTGCGAGTTTTGTGCTTTCCATCGTCGTTCTCGGGGTCGCACGGTCGGGTTCATTTGCATTTTTGGGTTTCATAGTATTTTTCATTTGTGGGTACATTTGAATTATTGCTCCTCGGATTATTTTTTCCTCATTATTCCATATCGATTAATTACTTTTCCTCCACGCCTTCGCCCGTTAATGTACTCGGAAAGTAAAGACAGTTTATCTTTTGAGTTGATGATCAAGGGCAAGTACACTTTGCTTGAGTTCCTACCTTCTGCTTTCGTGTTCAGAATTTTTTGATTGAATGTCATTCATCGGTTATTTGAAGGAGTAGTGAAATATCTTGGACAGTATTCATTCCTAAATCAAAATTTTTAGTGTTCCTTGCGTCATAAATATTTAATGTATCTGAGTAAATGCAGACAGTGGAAAACCAGTACCTATCTAACTGCATATAGCTACAATTATTGGTGAATGAAAAGAGTTCAAATTTGAGTTTGTGGGTCCACGTCGTATATCATGAGATTTATAGATAATCCGAGAACAGTTAGTTTAGATTTCCAACTTGGTGAGAATACTAAACATTTTACTCGTGAACATTAGATATTTTGTTATATGATTGACTGAAATTTTGAATAAGCGTAAGGGCCTTTGGATTAAAATTATATCCCTAGTTAAAAGGGAACAAATTACTTAAGTGTTGGTGATCATTACTGATTTCCATCGTGGTAAATTTTTGGCTAAATAATATTTTAATGCTTAATAGTTTGAGTTATTCCTACGTGTAACTTGAAATGTCATTGTTTTTAAACTTACAATTAGTGCTAATTGTTCGTGAAGTTGTATAAATAATCCGCGTATATGTAATGCAATTGATAGAACAAATAAGCTATCTGTGCCCATCATTTTTATTATTTTGTCTTTGCAATGCAGTTCAATCCGAAGCAGTAAAGTCGGCGTTCTAATATGAGATACATTGTGGGCTTTAATATGTGAATGAAGTTTTGTTCGCTAATATTTAAAACACATTACTTTAGGTGGTTTATGGCAGAACACCATAGGCTTTAGGTATTTTAGGAAAGTTTATCACATTGCACACAATCCAAACCATATAATTAAGGATAGATTGAAAGAGTTTTCGTCTTACCTTCATTTCGTAAGATTGATTTTCAAGATTAATTACGCCGCCGCACAGTGGTCGATTTTCAAGTATTAGAGGGACAAAATTATTTTTTCAGTGTAAGCGATCGAATAGCCTTATTTTAGCGGACATTTCTGGAACTATGAACCGAAATAGCAGCAAAACATGAAAATATAGCATTAAAAGTGGGGTCCATGAGAAATTCTACGTTGTTACTTTAAGTTTCGCAGTCTGTGTTATCATAAAAAAATTGGAGTAGTAAAAGTTTCTGCCTTGTTTTCGAATAGAAAAAAAGATGTGTTACAATATCCATTTAAAAATATCAATACAGGTATTTCATTATATTTTTGTACATTAACATATTTTCTTGCAAATTGTTTAATGCATAACATATTTTAATCAATTTTATGACATTAAAATATTCATTCTCTCTCCGTATCCGTTGAGTCGTCATTTCCAATGCGTATAGGAGTTTTTAGTAAGCTTATCACAGCAATAGGCAGTTGACTACACCTTTTAATTGGTAATTTTCTGAGGGCCGAAATAATTTGATCGGAACACAAGTTAATATTAGATTCAACAAGTCTTCATTAGTGCCATCTCTTGACATTGTTCGAAAGTGATTTCCTTGTGTCTCGCTTCATGCACGTCCTATGATAGTTGGCCAGTTGCTAAAACTATCTTTTCAATCACGTCTGCTCCATGGATAAAAATTTTATGGAAACTAGTGGGCATGTAAAACTACTTGCAAACGCTAATATATATAGTTGAACAGTGTCATGGGAATACTTTCCAAAGAATTCTGCGTTGAGGTCATATCCACTTGATATGGCTTGCAAAATAACGGAGAACCGTTCAATCAACGTGTCGTCAACTCCAGTAATTCCGCAGCTTTCCTAGGGATGTCAAAGAATCGGTAAGAGGTGTTACCATCGTTGGTAGTTCCACATCCTTGTTTTACTACATCAACTAGGAGGCCCCTTTCCGATCTAAACTTATTAATATTTTTTCTTTCGAAGTACCATTTACTCTCTGATTTCCACGAACTTGCGATTTATGAATATTTAGTCTGTAGGATATATACAAGATACTCGAAAAATTGAATAGATAATGCAGTGTAGATAAGCCAAAGTTAAATGCTATCATATTAACAGGTCGTTTCTTAATATTTTATAAATTGTCCATGTCCTTAGGAGGAGCACAACAAATGTAGCACACTTGCACTGGTGAATTATTCGTGAAAGAGTTGCAGGCTTTGCCATCTACTATTGTATTTAACAGCAAATGCTCAATAATTTTCTCAATTACTTCATTTGCAATGTTTAATTTAGTCTGCATCAAATTAGCTATTTACTTCTCAATGTAGAGGATTTCTTCTCCAATTTTATCTGGATTTTCCTTCACAAATTGAAGACGAATAGGTCTGCTAAATCTCGTGGAGGACGTCCTCGGATTTTGTCATACAATTACTTTTTGATTCGTTTCTTTTTCCTCAAGTTGAAGTTTTAAGGGAACAATTGACGTCAGAAGATCGTTGGAATCCGAAGATTTGCGATTTTCGGAAAATCTTTGCTTTGAAAGGGAGCGTCCTGAACTGCCATCGCAGCCCCATTTATGACTCGTTTGAATAGATACTTTGTCATATCCGCACAAGACTGAGTAATATGCGGCATATTGTACTTTCATCAGACTTATCGCTGTATGATCTAATAAATTTTGCAATTTAACCTCCGGTAAGTTTTCTGATACAATGAACGATTCCTGTATAGGGTAGCAATCCATTTTTGCCTTTAAAACAGAGCAGTACGAAAGATAAATATCAAAATTTCTTTCTTTAGCTCCATTTTGCCAAGAGATATATTGATGTTTTGTTAATTTCCATTCTACCATACTATACTAACGAGTGCTATCTCAAGAAGGCTTCGATCTAAAACAACCTTCGACCTTCGATCTAATTCTAGAATTCTAAAAGTATCGATCGAATTCTAAAAGTACATTACATAACATAAGAACCTTAAGTTACACTCACTTTGCACGGTATTGTGTCATAAATTTTATTGGGAACATTAGCAAAATTACTCTTGAGTATTTGCCTGAAACACCTCTTTCCACCATGATCGAACAGTTAACCAAAAATTACAGAAATCACCAGCAATAAGAACTTTTCATATGACAGATACTACTCTCGAATTAGAAATATCTTCGCGAGATGGCGTGCACGGCCCCTTGAAAATGAGAATAACTTCATTCGGCGCAAGTGGGCGCAAATACTGCTATTACTGTTTGACAGATAACTAATGAAGGATTATAGTGTCCCAAATTTTTACGTGAAACCTTGTGAAACTTTTTTTGTACGTCAGCTATAAAAATCCACTGTGCAAAAATTAATAATTATTTTTAACGATTTGTTCAGCGATACTTATCACACCCAACCTTGCAAATTTTCTCAAATTTTAACTTGTGAATACTCAGTGGACACAATCTTCTCTATCTAGCGTGAAGGTTTTCAAAATGTCACTTAAGGTCGAATCGATATACACTCCGAATATGACTGGTGCGCTTTGTGACCACGGAGTGCGACTAGAGGCCCAGAAATTAATTCTTCCAATTCAATGTATCGCTACCGTTAAATAAACCAGCATTTTCAGTATAATTTCTTCTCTGTAGCCTTTGTTGGTTCATTGGCTACGTACTAAATGCAATTACACATGAATACAAGGAACTTATATTTTATACTTTTGTCCCGCTAAAACAATGAAATCGACCACGGCGCGCCGTAGCAAATTAACATGGCATGTTTAAGCCGTCAAGGTTTTTTCGCGCATTCGTTTCGGTTTACTTCCGTACTTTAAAATTTTTGTGCTGATCATTGAATGTAAAAGATCTCTTTGATAACTAGGAGGTACAAAACAGGATACTGGGTTAATGAGAGAAACACATCAGCCAGGTGGAGTGAGTTACACCTACTGTGTTTGGTGGAGGGAGGGAGGAAGCGAGGATTGTGGGAGGGGAACATGACTGTTTGTCAAATGGAAGGAAACTGAGAAGAGGTTTTATGAGGAAGGTTGGGGAGGGGCAAGGTATATAGCTTTAATCATTAGATGGCACGGGGTTTAATCATACATAAATACATTAAGTAATTAATAGTGTTGTAACTGTTTTTTAAGAAATTTCAACCAAGGGAATCGAGAATAGTTCGTAACAACAACTTATTTAGGTCATCGAAAAATATTCAAAAGAGTTCATAATAAGGCAGAATTTTATATTTTATGTCTATATTACGGAAGAGTGCGAGATGATTACCTAATTTTATGTGACGGCCTTCGAGATTCCGGTTTGAGTTACACTTAATTCTCTCACTTGAAGAGACATGAAATGAAGCACTTGCGTTCGGCCTCTGAATTAATTCTATTTGTTGCATATGTACTCCTTTAGGTGTTATTATTCGTGTATCGATGACGTGTCTTTGTGGCTGTATGCGAGAGGCCAATTTGTTGGTGATTTTTCTGAATATAATAATTCTTACGCATTAATGACCCGTGCCTGCCTGCATTAAAATCGTGTAGGCAATGGACAAGGTGGTAGTACCAGAAGTACCTGGTCAAACGAAGAAAACAAAGTGCGAATTTGTGCAATATCTTGATGAAACAACTTTCTCACAGATTAAGTAGGTGTAGAAATTTACTGCGAGTGCACTGTGAGTTTCTGACAAAATATTACTTGGAAACGATGACATGTCCCGTTTTAACGCTTATAGTTCACGTCAAGCTTGACAGAAAATTGTTTTATTCCGCCAAAGTTAAAAAGCTTGCATGATTGATGGATGTCCGTAAACTAACATTATTGAATCCACGTGAATAGAGAAAGAGCGAGTGAGAAGGTGCTTGGGCATGTATAATATGAACCCTCCCATTATGTCTGTACTATTTCTTCGCTGGTTCTCCTTACGACTATAGGTGTAGTATTCCATGATTAACAGAAACCCGATCTTTGAGATCGTAAGGGAGAGGAATCAATTTTTATTGATGTTGGTGAATACTAATAATTCTCTCCAACAAATTATACTCCCACTGCTTACTTTACTTTCGTGTCGGCCTGGAATGGATAGGTTTTTATAATTTTATTTACCTGGGTAGCAGGATTAATTTCTAAAATAACAATTTTTTAATTTGAAAGTAATTATTGAAACATCTTAGGTTCAGACGTTTCCGTGCAGCAAGTGGCGTAAATCCTATCGCTTGTAAATGCTTTTAAGTTTAGTAATTTAAAACGTGCCATACAGATGTAGTCAACCCAACCCACGGAAGGGTTTTGAAAGAATTAACGTGTTGTAGTGAATTTACTAATATGTCACTCAGTAATGTCATGCAAGTTAGAAGTATTCCTAAAAGCTTAGAAGAAACAGGTAAATTTAGAAAGGCCAACTATGATGCGAGACGCATGTACAATACATCAGTGAAGCTTGATTTCGGCTATAGTTTCCATTTTAGAGTTTATTTCTCTCAGGTTAGAATTTGATTATTGAAAATTTGAGCTCAAAGCAACTGGAAGTTAGGGAATGTCACTCTATTACTCCACCAAATATACTATGAATATTAATCGATTTCTCCTGCTCCTCAAGCATAATATCGTAAAAAAAACTCTGCGTAGCATTTTTAGTTATTCGCACTTAATTTGTGAGTTTTATTAGCGTTAACATGGTTTTGAGTTCATTTTTTTCTCCTGATGTGTGGCATTAGAGTGGAGGGTCATGGAGATAACACACTCATGTTGGGGCTCAGAAGACCGCTCTTGAGTTTGTTTTAGTTTTAGGTCGAAAGTTGCTCTAGTTTTTCCTCAATAATCTCAGTATCCTATCTATCGTTATTTGGGCACAATATCTGTACCTTTAACCATGTTATTCTAAGAATTTTAAGTGTTCTTTACATTTTTCTTTGATGATTGAATTTATTTCTTCATCACAGATCCTAATGTTTTTAGACCCAGCACATTTGGTTCTTTTGTAAGCTGAGATCCACATATTTTACATTAGTCTTCTCCTTAAATCTCTGCCTCCAAAATTCTCTTCATCAATATTAAGATATGGCAGATTATATCGACCCGCCTTCTTCGCCCCCCTACACCCTTCGAGAGTGAACGTCCTCCGCCGTCTCGTGATTGGATTATTAAGTCGGACAAGGACAATACACTTGTTATCATAGGCAGAAGACAGAGACTAAGGATATATGTGAACGTAGTTTAATATTTACCTTTATTAGTATATTTTACTTGCGATAAGTAAATAGCATTATATGAAAAGTATTCAGCAGCAATCCTACCTTCTTGACCTATACATTATATTGCTAAATTGCAACTTCTCCATGTTTTTCTATTTTTTATTTTGCATATAATACGAGCAAAAAAAATTTAACTGTAAGCTGTGTATACTATGTCAGTAGGTAGTAAAAAATTCTATCCAATGTGTTATTCTTCAATATGAACTTTTTATAACTTAAAGAATATGAATTATGACAAGTGATATAATATATAAACAATATAAGTATTTCATTTGTACATTTTTATACTGTTTTGACGGCACCGTAATTTAATCAAATCCTTTTTTCTGTCGTTGCAGGACGATGCCGAACATCGTTTGTAAAGTCGCTTCACGGAAAATGACGGGGTTAGAGTGAAGAATTTTCATGGGTGCCCGAAACGGAAGAACAAGGAGGAGTCTCAACAAGAGGACTAACATTGGTGTACTCATGGCTTTGCAGTGCTATGGTAAAACTAACTTTGTTTCAGGTTCTACGACCTAAAAGGCAAAGTAAGCATTTTTAAACGTTGGTAGAATCCATGACTTCGTTTGTTTTTTGTATTTGTCGTAGGAGCCCAATGCTCCACTTCTAGACAATATCAGATCAGATATATCTCTGTTGAAATGAGAAGGTAATTGGGTAAATCAAGCTTGATTAATGGTGTTAAGACTCGGTAAATGATGTCGGTGCACCGACTCTATCTGGTACCATGGAGGACTAGTCCTCCAGATATAAGGCAAGTGGCCACTTGCCAAGGTTAGAGAGTCGACTCTAGGCAGGAATGTGTTGGCATACTGTGTGTTATATATGATGTGATGTCCTTAATTTTATGTTTATTGTATTTCTTGTCTTATTCTTAATTGTTCATATGTCATTGTTTATGCCTATTTTTATTGGGGTGATGTATGTCTTTTTAGGAATGTTTGAATTTTTATGCTGTTTTATTGAGATTCTTTCACAGATATTGAGGGGCCTTACCAACGCCACGGCCAGTTAGAGAGTAGGATATGTAGTCAGTTTCCAATATTTTGAATCAAAGGCCCTTCTGGCCCGTCGTAACGGTAGGATAGATAGGTCATTGCGTTTAGCTTATAGCTATATTTTGTGGATGTTGAGCCTGCTCTAGAGTTAAATTTCAAAATTAATGGAATTGGTTCGTCAGTTACGATGTGCATCCAGGTGTACTTAGTTTCTGAGCGACCATTCCTCGCATTTTCAAGAAATGCTCTTTCGGCCTTCTGCATTAAATGTGAGCAACTTGGCATTCAATCTGTATTGCTTGCATGTTTATTATGTTCACTAACCCGCTCTCTCCTTAGGTACCTCCACAACGCCCCGGCCTGATAGAGGGTAGGATATGTAGTCAGTTTCCAATATTTTGAATCAAAGGCCCTTCTGGCCCGTCGTAACGGTAGGATAGATAGGTCATTGCGTTTAGCTTATAGCTATATTTTGTGGATGTTGAGCTTGCTCTAGAGTTAAATTTCAAAATTAATGGAATTGGTTCGTCAGTTACGATGTGCATCCAGGTGTACTTAGTTTCTGAGCGACCATTCCTCGCATTTTCAAGAAATGCTCTTTCGGCCTTCTGCATTAAATGTGAGCAACTTGGCATTCAATCTGTATTGCTTGCATGTTTATTATGTTCACTAACCCGCTCTCTCCTTAGGTACCTCCACAACGCCCCGGCCTGATAGAGGGTAGGATATGTAGTCAGTTTCCAATATTTTGAATCAAAGGCCCTTCTGGCCCGTCGTAACGGTAGGATAGATAGGTCATTGCGTTTAGCTTATAGCTATATTTTGTGGATGTTGAGCTTGCTCTAGAGTTAAATTTCAAAATTAATGGAATTGGTTCGTCAGTTACGATGTGCATCCAGGTGTACTTAGTTTCTGAGCGACCATTCCTCGCATTTTCAAGAAATACTCTTTCGGCCTTCTGCATTAAATGTGAGCAACTTGGCATTCAATCTGCATTGCTTGCATGTTTATTATGTTCACTAACCCGCTCTCTCCTTAGGTACCTCCACAACGCCCCGGCCTGATAGAGGGTAGGATATGTAGTCAGTTTCCAATATTTTGAATCAAAGGCCCTTCTGGCCCGTCGTAACGGTAGGATAGATAGGTCATTGCGTTTAGCTTATAGCTATATTTTGTGGATGTTGAGCCTGCTCTAGAGTTAAATTTCAAAATTAATGGAATTGGTTCGTCAGTTACGATGTGCATCCAGGTGTACTTAGTTTCTGAGCGACCATTCCTCGCATTTTCAAGAAATGCTCTTTCGGCCTTCTGCATTAAATGTGAGCAACTTGGCATTCAATCTGTATTGCTTGCATGTTTATTATGTTCACTAACCCGCTCTCTCCTTAGGTACCTCCACAACGCCCCGGCCTGATAGAGGGTAGGATATGTAGTCAGTTTCCAATATTTTGAATCAAAGGCCCTTCTGGCCCGTCGTAACGGTAGGATAGATAGGTCATTGCGTTTAGCTTATAGCTATATTTTGTGGATGTTGAGCTTGCTCTAGAGTTAAATTTCAAAATTAATGGAATTGGTTCGTCAGTTACGATGTGCATCCAGGTGTACTTAGTTTCTGAGCGACCATTCCTCGCATTTTCAAGAAATGCTCTTTCGGCCTTCTGCATTAAATGTGAGCAACTTGGCATTCAATCTGTATTGCTTGCATGTTTATTATGTTCACTAACCCGCTCTCTCCTTAGGTACCTCCACAACGCCCCGGCCTGATAGAGGGTAGGATATGTAGTCAGTTTCCAATATTTTGAATCAAAGGCCCTTCTGGCCCGTCGTAACGGTAGGATAGATAGGTCATTGCGTTTAGCTTATAGCTATATTTTGTGGATGTTGAGCTTGCTCTAGAGTTAAATTTCAAAATTAATGGAATTGGTTCGTCAGTTACGATGTGCATCCAGGTGTACTTAGTTTCTGAGCGACCATTCCTCGCATTTTCAAGAAATGCTCTTTCGGCCTTCTGCATTAAATGTGAGCAACTTGGCATTCAATCTGTATTGCTTGCATGTTTATTATGTTCACTAACCCGCTCTCTCCTTAGGTACCTCCACAACGCCCCGGCCTGATAGAGGGTAGGATATGTAGTCAGTTTCCAATATTTTGAATCAAAGGCCCTTCTGGCCCGTCGTAACGGTAGGATAGATAGGTCATTGCGTTTAGCTTATAGCTATATTTTGTGGATGCGAAGTTTGCTCTTGTATTAAAACTCAAAATTCACTGAATTGGTTCGTCAGTTACGATGTGCATCCAGGTGTACTTAGATTCTGAGCGACCATTCCTTGCATTTTCAGTAAATGCTCTTTCGGCCTTCTGCATTAAATGTGAGCAACTTGGCATTCAATCTGTATTGCTTGCATGTTTATTATGTTCACTAACCCGCTCTCTCCTTAGGTACCTCCACAACGCCCCGGCCTGATAGAGGGTAGGATATGTAGTCAGTTTCCAATATTTTGAATCAAAGGCCCTTCTGGCCCGTCGTAACGGTAGGATAGATAGGTCATTGCGTTTAGCTTATAGCTATATTTTGTGGATGTTGAGCTTGCTCTAGAGTTAAATTTCAAAATTAATGGAATTGGTTCGTCAGTTACGATGTGCATCCAGGTGTACTTAGTTTCTGAGCGACCATTCCTCGCATTTTCAAGAAATGCTCTTTCGGCCTTCTGCATTAAATGTGAGCAACTTGGCATTCAATCTGTATTGCTTGCATGTTTATTATGTTCACTAACCCGCTCTCTCCTTAGGTACCTCCACAACGCCCCGGCCTGATAGAGGGTAGGATATGTAGTCAGTTTCCAATATTTTGAATCAAAGGCCCTTCTGGCCCGTCGTAACGGTAGGATAGATAGGTCATTGCGTTTAGCTTATAGCTATATTTTGTGGATGTTGAGCTTGCTCTAGAGTTAAATTTCAAAATTAATGGAATTGGTTCGTCAGTTACGATGTGCATCCAGGTGTACTTAGTTTCTGAGCGACCATTCCTCGCATTTTCAAGAAATGCTCTTTCGGCCTTCTGCATTAAATGTGAGCAACTTGGCATTCAATCTGTATTGATTGCATGTTTATTATGTTCACTAACCCGCTCTCTCCTTAGGTAACTCCACAACGCCCCGGGCTGATAGAGGGTAGGATATGTAGTCAGTTTCCAATATTTTGAATCAAAGGCCCTTCTGGCCCGTCGTAACGGTAGGATAGATAGGTCATTGCGTTTAGCTTATAGCTATATTTTGTGGATGCGAAGTTTGCTCTTGTATTAAAACTCAAAATTCACTGAATTGGTGCCTCTGACACTGCCTCCCTTTTAATGTGAATAGCAAATATCTATTGTTTCCTCTGTCAGCAATTTTGAATTTTTTTTGGAATTTTCAACTAAATTGAGCAATTTCGCATCCAGTTGATTGTATTTTGTGTATATTAACCCGGTCTTTCCTTTAGAATAACCACATCGCCCCGGACAGTAGTGCAGTGATAGTGACCAGTGTTTTGTGTGAACCAGAAGAAGTAAGTGAGTGAGTGTCAGTGTTGTGTCAGTGTGAAATCAGTGTATTTTAAGTGAGTGCCGAATTCAACAGTTGGTGGGATTCAAGAGGACTAGATGGACTGTGGTGTATTGAATTTTATGTAAATGTGTGCTTGTATATTTTATGCTCCTCCCGGAATCTACCCTTCCCATTTCTTCGCGGTGACTACGGACACGAAGGAAGAGAGAGCAGCCACGACTATCAACGACTACAAAGGTGTTATGAGTTTACTTTTATACATTTTGATTGATTTATTTATATGTGGTCTCATATTCTGCTTATGTTTTATCTATTACCTTATCTTTAGCACTTATAGTGTGTAGGGCTTGCAATATCGGTCGTTTGACCCGGGTCAATCCAGTTGAGGTCGTTGCACTCCGGTTTTGCCTTGTGCACAGGCTCTTAGTTTTTGACATAGGCAGGAAATACACTCATTGCGCCATTTTGCGCTACGATTTCATTTAATGTATAATGACATACGACGTGATTTCATATTATTCCCCTTTTTTAAGATTTTTTGTAATTGCTTGTTTAATTTTTGACAGTTTAATTCACTTTCTTTTACAGGATTTTCGATTAATATGTTTTCTTTTACGGGGATTTCCCCAATTCATTTAATTTTCTTTTGCAGGTAAATGTGTGAATGGTACGTTTGTGTTTTGTTGACTGGAGTATGCGTGATGATGAACAGGGTCAGCGCCGATAGGTATGCGAATGAAATAGGTAGGCCTAGGGTATATAAGCAGTAGATATAGTTTAGAGGGTGGTTGGATTTTAGAAGGGGAAAATAGGGCTTAATGACGTAGGTGCTTAGTTCACAGCTCATAGTCCGCTTGATATCTTCGCGTCTTGCGCTGGCCCTGGGAGTGAATGCGTGGAATAGACCTCTGCGGGCCCGGAGGGGAGCGCAGGGGGAAACGCCACGTTAAATAAAGGTTAATGAACCGGTGGGCGTAACCTCTTGGGTCGGCATGGAATAACGCTCGTGAGTGAGTGTGTTGTGTGAATGATATAATTGGATACAATATTCAAAGTAATTTCAAAGTAATCATAATTGCTACGATAAAATGTTTTCTCTTATAAAAACGTTTCCTTTCTTGTGTCAACCTTAGTCCCCTTACGTTCATCTCTCCGTAATCTTGCGTTCTGCGATTATATTTGCTACAACCTTATGTGAGTTTTGAGCGGTTGTATTTTGGCACCAAGTCCTGTCGTCCGTTTAAAACTTGATATGTACCATGGTTTTCAAACCCTGGTTTTCAAAAGATTATTTGAATGTTGTTAATATAAATAGACACATTTTTTCTGCCTCATCATTAACGATTTTTATAACGGTTGATGATTTTCCTCCTCGAATTCCTAGTTTATATTTAGTTACGTTTTCATTTCGTAGCTATTCTTCAGACTCGACTTTTTTCTTATTTATAGTATTAACACCAAAGGACTTTGATTTCCTCCATGTGTAGGCCATCAGGTCAGCACGTTTTACCTATAAATGCCTTGGTAAATTTTTATATTTCTGTTATCACTCTGCCGTCGGTTGCATTGAATTCGCATGGACTTAATGATGTAAAGGAAAACTTTTACCTAGATAAAACTATCTAAAATATTTTAAATGCGTGAAAAGTATATTTTGCTATTTTTTAAACTTGTTTAAGTGCAGAGCAAGTCAGAAATGTTTTATTTATGTGTATGGTTGTAAGTCACTCTCCAGCTTTTGATGTGGAATTTCAAATTCGCGAATGAGTGCCTAAAAGTAGGTGGTTTTAATGATAATTTTAATCCTTACATTTTTGTATCGTTTTCACTCTGACCCTTACTTTATGTGTGGCATTATTTTATTCTTTAATTGAACATTTTTTTTTCAATATTTAGGACATGAACCGACTCCATTGCATTGAAACTATTTTGTATTATTGGAATAATGATTTGAAAACGAGGCTCGAAATAGCTGCAATAACTACAAACGGCTGATATCTTTGGATCATATTTAAACCTTGATAACTTTCATCTACTATCCATAACTTCATTATATTATAGTTGGAATATAATTCATCGTTTTTTCGTTATAACTATGACCCCGTTTTATATCCTAATATTTGCTATTGTCGTTTACTGTTTATCTTTTTACTTGTATAATATTCTCCTTTTCTTATATTTTAATGTGTTTATTTCTTCATTTATATTATGGTTTTCATTTTTTTACTGTCCGTGCAAAGCGTAACGTATGCAACTCAACTTCCACTTAGTGAAATGAATTGAGTTCATCTATTCTTGCAAATATATTGTAAATATACGAGTTGTGGTGTTTAGTGAAATGTATAGTGATTTTCACAGTTGATATGTGAAGTAATGATCATGTAATAATAATTATCATTGATTCCTGACTGACACCAAAATGTACTAACACCCAAATTTTCATTACAATTTTTTTGGTTTCCTTAATTTTTGTGACCATAACGACGTTATTAAAGATTACAAATATACTATTATTTTAACCTGTTTATGGTTTATCTAACCACATGTAGAACAAGCAAACGCTTTACGCTCCATTTCATTGAAGCCCGAGTAAATACTGATGTTTTCGCTAAATGAGACATAAATCTATGCGGTAATAATTTACCTCGTGATTAATTTGATTTATGTGTAAGTATTTAAATATTCGTTATTTTAAATATTTTGGCTGTTTGTAGCAGGCTTAATTGAGAGTTATTAGGAAAAAAGAATATGAGGTAGGAATTATGTATATCAAAAGTTTATTCTCTGTTATTGTTTTTCATCCTGGGTAATTCAGGCAATGTTCACCTTTTTTCTCTCGAGGTATTTAATGTCCCATTTACAAAGTGTTCACGAAATCTGGTTAGATTACAACTTTTGTATTGATAATAATTCTTCATTAAATATTTTGTTCATTTATCGACAGTCATATTTGTGTGGAAAACAATATTTGTAATATTAATTGCAATGGAGTGTGTTGCTCTTTTACTATTCATCACAATCATACATATGTTATCCAAATATATTTATGGTGTAATTCAACATCAATGTTTTTGATTCATATGTTATTGCGGTGAAATTATACTCTGTAAAGTGTCATTAGCTGGTCACTTTTGTTATTAAAAGATGACTAGTATTTTTATTTCTTGAGTTAGTTTTGGACACAGAAAATATAATGATAGTGGAAATTCCATCCATGTTTTCCAATGTTCTCATGTTGCATTAGGATCGGAATGTTGATAATCGCCACTCCACTCGAAATAAAATTTAAAATTTATGGATTTATATCGGTTATTAGGGTGGTATGAATTGTATAAAACATGCAATTGTTCCAGGGAATCCAATGAGATTATCAATATCTCATCTAATTTTGTATTTGATGGTGAATTATTGATTGTTGCGCAATGGATGTCGAAAATTGAAACTTGGTACTAGTTGGAAGTATATCTATTTATAATTGAAATTATAGTTTATCGTGTGAAGAAATATGCATTGTTTTAAAATAATGTTTCAAAATGCAAAGAAAAATATGGTTGGTAGTAGATGTGGATGGGTTGTAGTAGTTAAGTATACGTTTATAACGTTTTTCTTTTACTCGTATTTTATCTCGATTCTCTCGTTAGACATTTTTTTATATTGTCTTTTAAATACATTAGCAACTAAATTAATCGATTTACCTCTGTGTCAAAATAAAAAAGGAAACATCTTTGTTGTTGATAGTAAATGATATAGAATTTTCACCTTTTAAACTTGTATAATATTCCATTCATAGAATACTTTTTCCCAGTATATTTAGTATTTAAAATGTATTAATGGTTCATATATGAAATAATTTTTCTTCCCTGAATATTATTATAATCCGAAATTATTATGTATTGTTAGTGTTATTGGAATATTTATTTTTTCATCATTGTTTAGTTTTAAATTGCGAGATATTTTTATTCCTCTCTGCATTATGTAGCGTGTTCTTTATTGTGTTTGCACTTGCTGTCTCTCTCTTGAAGTTGTAATGTTATATGTGCGTTCTCTCTCAAATTGTAATATGTTGTATTTGTGAGGCTATACCTTCTTTTGAGTGATTGATTTGTTCCTTATTGTGTAACATTCATTTTAGGTGAATTATATATTTCACATGAGTTATGAACGCACATACACAATTCCCTTTTATGCTTTCTCACCAACGCGCTTTCTAATCACATTATGAATGACTAAAATGACGAAACTTGTTATGGCATTATTCCGTTGCATTGGCAATTTGCGATAAGTTTGCCATAGGCCTAAATTTAGCAGCGGAGTCGTTTAAAATAAGTTTTAATCAACAATGCGTACAATATTTTTTTAAATTGTACTCATTCCTTTTGGGAAATGGTGCAAGAGTTGACAATTAATAATTTTTTTGTTTGTTTTCAATTTTTTAATAATTTTAAGTACTCTGGTTTCCATCTATGATATGCTGTGCCAATTTCTCTTACAGTGTGAGCGGATTCATTTTATTTTTGATTTTTCGTTAGTTTTCCTAGAATATGAATTTTTTCCTGAAAAAATCTTTGACTCTGTTGGAAGCTGCATGCTTTTGTATACTTTATTGCATGTTTTAGCGGGTACGAGGTATGAATTAGAAATAAAGCTATGCAATTGAACCTACAAGAACAGTAAGCATATCGGCATTCCAATCCTATTTTTCCGACTGTTTCTAAATGTTAAGACTTGTGATTATGATAATAAAGTGATATATGATTATATGTGATTATGATAATAACATATCTTCCGCTGATTTTCGATGTCGTACGCATAATGTCTTAACGAGTCCAGTATATGCTATATACTTTTCACCGTCCTGTTGCGAAGTGATGATATTGTTATTATAAAATAAAATACGGAGATATAAAATAATTCGTGAATCCACGAATTATTTTTTGTATATTTAAACAACTAGGTAATAATATTTCTCCAGTTTTAATAATTTAGGGCTAAATACAAATTTGTTACTTTAGCCTTTACATGTGTTTTTGTAGTCACATGCAATAATCGCTAATACTTGCGCTACATGACTTAATATGAATGAAGGATACTGTGATCTTTCACCATTTGTTGTACACCGTTATTTGTTGTACACCCAGGTGATTGCTTGAAAGGTGATTGATGTAAGTTGTTTTGAATTTATTTGCTCTTCCTTTTGGAATTGATTTTTTCACAAGTTCCATAAAACCTCGATAACACAGTATTTATACTCTTTGAGGAAGTAGTTCATACATATACGTATGATATAACTTACCAGTATGTTCACTATACAATGTGGAATTTTAAGTGAGTGATATTTGTTTGATTTTTTCATATTGGCCATTTTCAATGTGTCATGTGTCAAAAGTGTTCAGAATTTCTCTGATAAATATTTCTTCGTTGTTACATCGCTTATTATTAAACCAATTATGGATTGCTACATTTGAACCTTATTCTTGAAAGTTGAAAAAAAACTCCTGCTTACTAACGATATATTCTTCGAATACCTATTCCAAATCTCTGATTAAATATTCGTCGAATGACATAGGTAAAACATAAATTTCCTATCGAACTTGTACTTTTGGTTAGGTACCTACATTTCTTCATGCATCATTACGTGTTTTGGTGGTAGCATGATTGCGTCCGTGCTCTTTCCCCTCCAACAATAAATCAGTTGGGGGTCTGCCGGTTGCGTGAATATGGATTATAAAGTGAGAAAAATGTACATTTACTGCTCCCATTGCAAGGATTTATTTACCGCAACGTGTCCGTCAACTTTCTATGCTGATTACTTCATCAGTCTAACAAATGGTACTTCCCTGTATTTCAGTTTTATTTGAAAGCTAGCTTTCACCTTTTTCTACAAAAATATTATCTGAAATATTATCATTATCTGAATCTATTTTTGTTTGTAATAATACTGCAAATTCTACATTAATTGCTGCTTTATACATTTTATCTTTAAACATATTATTTATTATTATTTATTTAATTTAAATATAATTTTGTCCTGACATTGCTTTACCTGTGTCAAGATGACGCTGTTAATTGGATTTTACATTGTAAAAAGAAGATTTTAATTTTTTATAGTCTACACTATTAATCGCCATTTGTCAGCTTTCAAGGTTTAGGATTTATTAATAGTATTCCTGCTGTAGTGGCATGGTATGATTTCCACGAGTCATCGCAGAAGCAAATGGTACGTCGGCCGATGCGCAACATGATTTCCGAAAAACGCAGATACCAATGACATGATTTTGTGAGTGCCTGTTAAAATAAAGAGTATTTTAAAAAACTTACATTACTTATTGTTTGCATTTTATAAATATATTATATATCTAATAGTAGAGGAATGTACTTCAAAGTAAACAATTGTAAAAACATCCTTCATCGAGGCATCGAAAATTTTACATCAAATACCGGCATCAATGAAACGATTTATATATATTTTGACACCTGAGAAAAATATTAGTTTCTTTTTCGCATGAAAATACCGAAAACAAGTGTCCAACGACAGCTTTTACAACTATGATCCAATTGCTTCTGTAAACCATAATCCAACTCGACAGTTATTAAATGTAGCGTTAAAAAATGTGATCGTAATGCGGTGTGACATTCAATGCAGTACCGTTCAATTAAGTTGTTTCCGCGGAAAATTATGCTTTCATTTCTCTCGCTAACATGTTCATTGCATATTAACATCCAGGTAGACTTCTGGCAACTGGTATAAAAATCTTAAATTTTGCTAAATACAGAGAGGGAATCCCGGATTCCACTCACACTTGTATCTTTGAATTAAATTTGTTTGTAAATTTATCATTTTGAGTGTGACGCTTGGTAAATGTTAACCACGGTCTCGATGATTTACGGGAATGTAGGAATTATCAACGCACGCCGAAAACTACCTTTTGCATGTTACTTTGCTACGACGAATCGACGGATTGTCAATAGAAATATTTAATCGTGAATGGCGGTCATCTTTAGCCATGCCCAGCCTAAAAATACCTTTCTTTATATATAACAAAGTTTTTATATATAACACACTTTCTTTATATATAACCCATCATTGTACACCCTACAGGACCGTAAAGAAGCGCAAAGGCGGAACTGAGAAAAGACGGGAAGATTGGGCGGGGTCAATCCATACCAAGTGGTCCAAGTTGGTAGCTCGACCATTTTAGAAAAAAATCATTTTTTGAGGGCCGATGGCCCTACGTTTCGATAGCTCAAAACAAGTTTTCTTTCTTTCCTATTTTCCATGGCAACCGAATGGCGGCCATTTTTCCACCTCCGTGCAGAGCTTTTTTTTAGCATTTTCAAGGTTTGAAATTAACTTCTTGCGATATCCGTGCGAGAATGCTTGGAGGCGTTTCCGTCTTGTAATAAGAAGTTGCTTTTATTATTTCTTTCAAAAGAAGTTTGAGTTATGAAGGCTGGCAATGTATCATTTTGACATGTGTCGTAAAGGTAAACTGCCCCCGTGAAAATTATGTTGCTCAACAAATCCTGCCCCCAAAGCAGCCTGTTTGCAAATCGAAAGTCCTCAAGTTGTTATCACATATCAATAGGTTATGCAGCGGAATTTGTGTGATGGTTTATTGAGAATCGTGCAGTGTTTCATCAGTCAACGTAGCCTCGCATGTGAGATATGAATAATAGTGGTATAGTTTTATGAATTACATGATACCTGAGCAAGTTATATTGTGACGCGTTCGTATGCTTCGCGGTTATAAGTGCCTAACCAAGAAGAATTAACCGGGAATTGTTGCAGTGAAGCTACCCTTGCTGTAATCAGAGCACATAGGTCTTTTTCAAGACTTTCCGTAAAGGTAAGCAATCACATTGGTTTACTCCCATTCCCAATGTTAAAGTAGCTACCCACGTTCAAATGTGATTTGAACGTGGATGCATTCTTGCATGAGTACTTATAGCTTACCCTAATAACAGAATGTTTTTGCATCTTTACTTTGCAATTTTGATCTTTTTTTAAATAGTGAAGTTCTGAGTAGTATATTAATACTATTCCTTTTTAATGCATGTAAAGTAGTGCATGTTTGGTTAGAAATCACCCCCTGCCATACACCTTTGTGGTGGCTTGCAGGGTATTATGTAGATGTAGATGAAGCTGAGGAGTCAATTAGATCAAAGTCACACCGTTGCTTAGCAGGGCGGGAGATCTCAAGCGCACACTCACAAATGCGCTTACACACTCCCTTCCGCTTGTTCAATTGCCGACCCATATTTGTACAAGAGTGTTAAAACTAGGGCTACCAGTTAAATGCCGTTCGTTCCACTTAACTATGACGAGTGATAATTTGAGTCCATTCAACGCCATCCATAGTTAGGCATTTCTTCACGAAAACAGCGGTCAAAAGACGTTGGCGTCTCAGTTGTCTAGCTTTAGAATACGGACCTTTGGTCTTGACTCAGAACCTTTCCTTTCCTTGGGGGCTGGTGACCGCCGCCGTCTCCTACCGAAACGAGGTGCATTACTCAGAATGGATTGATAATGCTTGAATATCAAGCTATCAAGGAGGCTATCAAGTACCAATATGATAAATGGAGTAGGAAAGCTCCTGAGTCATCCTGAATGTCACCAAAATAGCTACAGTCGAAATGATTAATTAAACCGGCTACAAAAACCTAATGTACAATTTCAACTGCGATCAAACAAATAATATTTGGGACACTATTAGTGTACGGCAAAGATGTATGTGGAAATTAGAACACTTGCTACGATTTTGATGTAGAAGAATGTTTTATGTTTTTATGATGTAGAAGAGTGTTTTAATTATTTTAGCATATTTATGTTTCGAAAAATTATCCACAGTCTGTATAAAAACCAGGTATATGTGATTAAATATGGACCCAGCTGTGAAGAGGCAAGAACAAGGCAAAGAGCGAGACAAGCCTGTGCACTGTCTCCCGTAATTTTTCACGTTTACATTGAGAGAGCCATCTATGATATCAAAGAGAAGTCTTCTGGAGTGACAATCCACGGAGATAAAATATGCATGCTGCGATTCGCTGATGACATAGCACTCATAGCAGAGACAGAGAGGGATCTGAATAAGATTCTGGTAACCATGGAAAGGACGATGACCAGATATAATAAGAATAATAAAAGGTCTTTATTGGGGCGAGATTGAGACAAAATTGTCCCTTCTGCCATCTAACCCCTCGTCAAAATAAATGTATAAATCAAATAGTGGTCAATACCTATAACAATTACAATCTGAGGTTAAAGAAATCAGTAAAGAATACACTTATAGGAATTAAAGAATGATAAATTAATACAAAAGAAATATATACACAATATCCCTTTAAACCATGTATGTTGCCACAACGCTGCAGCAACGTCTCACTGCAACCTACTGGGAGTTGTTGCAACGTTATGACAACGTCGTAAAAGCCTCCAAATGTCCTCCCTACTACGTCCTGGCAACGTCTTCACAACGTTATTGCGACCTGACACACAACATTATTGCAACCTTCCTGCAACCTTTAAATAATACTCATAATTGTGCCATTTCAAAAATTATATCCTTCTGATAATCGTTTTCTCACTCCAGATGATAATGAAGCGCGTATAATAAACTTTTTCCAAGTTACTTTCTGGCTCAAAAATTTCGAACTTAAATTTTTTCTGAGTCCTCAACACTATTGGAGACGTAATTACTACGTAGCAGGAACGTTGCAATGCGACCTGAATAGCGCTTCGAGTGGGGAAATTACGACGCTAGGTCTCTCATGCAAGATTAAATGAACGACTTAAGTGGAAAATACTTGTGCCTGGGTTTCTCATGCAACAACAAATTAGGCTTACAACGGAACGCTCTATTGATATCCTCGCGAGAATATTTTCAATGCCCCAAGTCTTCTCATATAGGGAGTTAAAAATATATCCTTCTGGCATTTGTTAATCCACTTCATATGACAAAGAAGCGCGTATAAAACAACATTTTCTAAGTCACTTTCTGCCTCAGCTATTTCGAACTTATAAAAATTTTGTTCTCGAAAGTATTGGAGACGTAATTATTACGTTGCAGCGACGTTGCAAAGCGACCTGAATAACGCTGCAACCTCTGCAACCTCGAACAACCTGTCTGCAACGTTGCTGCAACATTTTGTGTTTACTGGGATATTATATACTGGGATATTATTATTATTTATATACTATTATTTTATATACTATTATTTATATACTTTGTTCATATATATTTCTGTTATCCATAGTTCCTATATACTATACATTTATATACCATTATACGTTATTATATTATATACTGGGATATAAGATATTACATATCTAATAGTGTGTGAAAGAATTTACAATTTGGGAAAAACGTGAGGATTATTATGCTTACATCCTTTACGCCAAAACCCACTGCAGGAAAACACCCACACAAGAAGAGGGGTGTGAAAAACCTGCGAAATCCTACTGACAGTATAGCTAGTGTTTAAGAATAACTCAAATATAAGAGCATTTACATAGGAAAATTAGTAGATAATAATAAAATTCAAGAAAAGAAAAATAACAAAATGTGTGAAAAACGATAAATGAGAAGAAGACTAAGATATTGGTGTGCAGCAAGAAAGAAGAGGCCAAAACTAGGAAAACAAAAACTTGATGAGGTGAAAGAGTTCTGTTACCTAGGAAGCCGATTAACCAACGATGGACTAAGCAAGAAATAAATAGTTAGTAGAATAGCACAGACAGAGAGGGATTTCTATTGAAAGAAGAATCTACTTACTACTGGAAATACAAGGGTAGAAGTAAAGAAAAATTTCATTAGAATGTACATCAGGAGCATATTTCTTTACGGCATGGACGATGACAGCAGCGGAAAAGAAAAGGTAGAATCATTCGAAATGCTACAATAGAATGATAAATATTAAATGGATCGACCGCGTAAGTAACGAGGAAGTCCTAAGGAGAGTGGACACTTAAGACAACTTAAAAGAAGGAACAACTTAATCGGCCATATTTTGAGATACGATGGCCTAATGAAGATAATGGTCGAGGGAAAAGTGAACGGGAAGATTGGAAAAGGCAGGCCTCGTATGAGATACATGGAACAGGTAGTGAGGGATGTAAAAGAGAAGAATTACGTCACAATGAAAAGGTTGGCTGATAGAAGAATCGAGTGGAAAGCTGCGTCAAACCAATCCTAGTATTGTTTACCAATGATTATGTTCATGTTTCTATTCTATTGTATTAATGTAAACTTTTCCGTTATAATCACTCACATTTGTGCAAATTAGGTGTTATCCAATTTCTGTAGGGAATTTTTTCACTAACTTTTTTCACGAGCGCAGACAATCTCAGAAGGATTTTAAGGTTCTTGACTTGCACCTTGAATTTCTTGATTCCCTATCCTTTTCCGTCATAAGCAATCTCATTTGTTCAAATTTGATATGTTTCAATGTTTCCAGATAATCATTTCACGAAATTAGGAGCGCAGAATATATCAGAATGATTTTAGTGTTCTTGTCTTGGTCTGCGAATTCCTTGATTCCCAATAATTTCCCGTTTTAAGCAATCTCATTTGTACAAATTTGGTTTTATAAAGTTTTTTCTTGGGAATATCGTGACGAAAAAACGAGCACAGATAATTTCAGTAGGAATTTTGTTTTCTTGTTTTGCACTGTTAATATTTGATTCCCAATCCTTTTCCGTTACAATCACTCACATTTGTTCAAAATTGGTTTTATCACTTGTTTCCAGGGAATTATTCACGAAAAAACGACCGCAGATAAATTCAGAACGATTTTTGTGTCATTGTCTTGCACTGTGATATCTTGATTCCCAATCATTTTCCGTTATAATCACTCAATTGTGCTCAAATTTAGTGTTATACAATTTTCTAGGGAATTATTTTACGAAAAAACGAGCGAAGATAATTTTAGAAGGATTTTTATATTCTTGACTTGCACTTTGAATTTCTTGGTTCCCGATCCTTTTCCGTAACAATCACTAACATCTGTTCAAATTTTCTGTTATCCATAGTTCCTATGGAAGTATTACACGAAAAAACGTGCGCAGCTAATTTCAGAAGGATTTTCGTTTTCGTAACTAGCCCTGTGAATTTCTTGATTCTCAATCCTGATCAGTTATAATCCGTAGCATTTAATCAAATTTGGTGTTATCAAATTTTTCTATGGAATTATTACATGAAAAAACGAGGGCAGGTATATTAAGAATGATTTTTGTGTTCTTGACTTGCACTGTGAATTTCTTGTTTCTCAATCCATTTCCGTTATACTCGCACACATTTGTTCAAATTTGGTGATATTCAATTTTTATAGCAAATTATTACATGAAAAAACGAGCGCAGATAGTTTCAGAAGGATATTTGTGTTCTACACTTGCACTGTGAATTTCTTGATTCCCAATCCTATAATATATAAAAAACCCGTTATAATCGCACACAATTGTTCAAATTGATACTGTTTATCTTATATATGGAATCTTTTCATGAATAAACGAGCGCAGATAAGTTCAGAAGGATTTTTGTTGCCTGGACATGTAAAGTAAATTTCTAGATTTGTAAATATTTTCCATTTAAATCAGTCACATTTGATTATTTGTGGCGTGTTTCACTCTATCTTAGGAATTATTTAACGAATAGAGGAGTGTAAATAGTTTCATGAAGATTTTGTGTTCTTGATTTGCGCTATGAATTTTTAGATTTGCAAACATTTTCCGTTATAATCACTCACATTTGTTCAAATATTTCACTGCTTCTTTTAAATCATTTCACAAAAGGTGGAGCGCAGATAATTTCAGAAGGAATATTGGTTCATGGTAGTTTTCTGGGGGGCAGAGAAGGTAGACGGTCATTAGCGAGGGTCTCTGCTCGCGATCGTCCTAATCCGTCCCTCGCTCGGCTTCGACCCTCATCAGCGTCGGACTCTCGCGGCAAGGGGCCGCGCGGACGAAACTGACCGCGTCCAATACGATGTTAAAAGTTATTTAAATGGGCAACAATTTACTACCACCATTGTATCACACGTTCTAAGAAAATTACGGGCGTCTTTTGATCGACGTTCTACGATAAAAATTAACGTTTTTCATGCATTCTTCAGAAATATGCCGTTTACACTTGGCAACGTTGCATTTTCTGGAAGTTAAACGCGGTGGTTTTAAACAGCTAAGAGCGTTGAAAGAGGGAAATCTTGATGGAATAATGTAATAATAACTGTTGAAACATAAGTTTTAACATGTTAAAGCTGTTTAATAAATTAGAACTGTTGAGTGCTTGAAATACATTATAGTCATTGCCTGGAAGATCCACATTTATTGACCCAAAAAAACACACATGCTGGAAAAAAATTGTTTTCATGAACTTAAGTTAAAAATATTAATGTTACACTCAAGCCGGTAAGCATTGGCAAAATGGATAATTCCTAAAGGATTTTCGTGTTAATGTATATATATCGAAACGTTAGCTTTATGACTTAGTATCTGGAATCTCTTTAAAGAAAAATCCATCATGTTTTTTCATGAGTGTAAAAGGCATATGCATGAAGTCATATAATTTTATTTGAGTAAACATTTTACCGCTACCATTAATAACCAACCATCAGGTAGGTTTGATACAACTGATTCTTCTATGAGCGAACCACTTCATATTTACGTAATTATTCGCTTTTGTACTCTTCAAAACTTATATTTCATGCGAAGCCTTCCTTCGCTATTCTTCTTCTCCGCCAATTCATTCTCACACTAATAGGTACGATAACATAACTTTAAATTACGCAGTACATAAATTTAAACTAAAACGCATGTAACGATTTGAGTGATATGTTCATTTTCCTGGAGGAAGGGTGGTAATTATACGTTTGACCAAAATTGAACCAGAATGTATAACTTCTAGTAGTAATCTAGTAATGTATAACCTCTAAAGTAATCTGTTGAAATTTAGTTCTCAATTAAAGGCTGCATGGTAACAAAGTATGTGCACTGTAAGGAAGGAGGGATGGGGTGACGTCATGGACGTAGTACCAATGCACCCACATGACATTGAGGCCGACCGGGTAGTCGCTTGCTTACTTAGCAAAAACCATTTTCATATAACTATTGATATAAAATCACTTATGTTTGCAAAGTGTATTGGCTGAAAAGCGTAACAATAAGGCACTTGTGTTGTTCTCAATGCCATAAAAAAGAGAAGATATGTTTAAATAATTTTTTGTTTGTGTAAATAAGTGTATAAATAAATGAGCACATTTTTAAAGTGACTCTTATTTATGTTGACATATCAATTTATTAGCTATCAGGCTGCAAACTCAGGCATCCATCACTTTTATTCCGACAGTAATGGCCGTTCATGGTAATCGGAATACCTTAATTTATGGATTTACAGCTTCTTACGGTATAACGAGATCAGCTAATTTCAGAAGGATTTTTGTATTCTTCACTTGCACTGCGAATTTCTTCATTCCCAATTTTGTTCCGTTGTCATCATCCACATTGGTTCAAATATGGTGTTATCCAATTATTATAGGGAATTATATCACGAAAAAACAAACGATAGTATTTTCAAAACAATTTTTGTGTTCTTGACTTGCATTGGGAATTTCTTTATTCCCCATCCTTTTCGGTTATAATCACTCATATCTGTTCTAATATTGGGTGTCAAATTTTTTTGAGAATTTTTCACAATAAACGAGCTCAGATAATTTAAGAAGGATATTTGTGTTCTAGTCTGAATGTCTTGATTTCCAATCCTTTTCCGTTTTAATCACTTATATCTGTTTAATGTTGGAGTTATATAATTTCCCTGAGGAATTATTTCACGAAAAAACGATCGAAGCCTTTTCCAGAAAAAGATTCGCACGTTTTCGCTCGAAAAAGGAGCTTTTTTTCTTGACTAGCAATGGGAATTTTTTGATTTCTATTCCTCTTCCCTTATAATCACTCACATTTGTTCAAGTTTATTGTTATCTAATTTTTGAACGGAATATTTCGCAAAAAAACCAGCGCAGGTAATTTCAGTGGTATTTTTGTGTTCTTGACTTGCACTGTGGATTTAATGGTTCCCAATCATTTTCTGTTATTATTAACTCACATCTGTTTGAATTCGGTGGTATCCAATTTTTCTACGGATTAATTTCACGAAAAAAAACGAACGCAGCTAATTTCAGAAGGATTACTGTTTTCTTCACATGCACTGTGAATTTCTGTATACCATATCCTGTTCCGTTATAAACTCGTACATTTGGTAAAAATTAGGGTGGTATCCAATTTTTCCAGGGAATTATTTCACGCAAAAACGAGCACAGATAATTTCAGAAGGATTTTGGTGTTCTTGTCTTGGACTGTGAATTTATTGATATCCAACAGTTTTCCGTTATAATTACACACATTTGTTCAAAGTTGGTATTATTATTTATTTCTAGGGAATTATTTCCCAAAAAAGGAGCGCAGGCAATTTCGGAAGGATTTTAGTGTTCTTGACTTGAACTTTGAATTACTTGATTCCAAATCCTTTTCCGTAATAATCACTCACATTTGTTTAAATTTAGTTTTATTCAATTTTTCTGGGGAATAATTTCAGGAACAAAAGCGCAAATGTTTTAGAACAAGTTTTGTGTTCTTGACAGCACTGGGAATTTCTTAATTCCCATTCGTTTTCCGTTACCATCACTAACATTTGTTCAAATTTGGTTTCATCCATTGTTTCTAGGGAATTACTCACGAAAAAACGACTGAGGATACCTTTAGAACGATTTTTGTGTTTTTGTCTTTCACTCCGAATTTCTTGATTCCCAATTCCTATCCGTAACATTCACTAACATTTGTTCAAATTTGGTTGTATTTTACCATATCTAGGGTATTATGTCACCAAAAAACGACAAGAGATAATTGCAAAAGGATTTTTGTGTTTTTGTCTAGCACTGTGAATTTCTTTATTCCCAAATCTGTTCAGTTACAATCACTTACATTTAATCAAATTTTGTTTTATCCAATTTCTCCAGGAAATAATATCACGAAAAGACGTGTGATGATAATCACAGAAGGATTTTTATGTTCAAAACTTGTGCTAAGAACTTCTTGATTCCCGATATTTTCCGTTATAATCACCTACAATTAAGCAAATTAGGTGTTTTCAAATTTCTGTTGGGAATTCTTTCACGAAAACACGATTTCTGATTTATTCCGAAGGATTTTCGTGTGTTCGACTTGCACTGTGAATTTCTAGATACCCACCCCATTTCCGTTATAATCTCTCACATTTGATCAAATTTTGCTGTATCAAATTTATCTACGGAGGTATGTCACGAAAAAACGCCCGAAGATAGTTACAGAAGGATTTTTATGTTGTAGACATTCGCTGATAAATTCTTTATTCCCAATCCTTTTCCGTTATAATCACTCACAATTGTTCAAATTGGGTGTTTTCCAATTTTTGTAGGGAATTATTTCACGAAAAGATTATTGCATACTTATTCAGAAGGATTTTCGTGTTTTTGACTTGCACTCTGAATTTTCTGATTCAGTCCCCATTTCCGTTAACATCTCTCACATCTGTTTTAGTTTAGGGTTACGTAATGTTCCTAGGGAATTATTTCACGAAACAACTAGCGCCGGTAATTTCAGATTATTGTTTGTGTTCCTACGTGCACTGTGAATTTCCTGTTTCACAATGCATTTCCGTTGAATAACTCACATTATTTCAAATTTGGTGTTACCTAATTTCCTAGAGAAATATTTAACGAAAAAACGAGCGCAGCTAAATTCAGAATGAATTTTAAGATCTTTACATGAATTGAGAATTGCTTGATTCCCAATGTTTTCCGGAATTTTTGCTCACATTATTTATACATTTAGATTTATCCAATTTTTTATTTCCATTACTTTTCTTCCCTAAAATCACTCACGTTAGTTCAAATTTTTGGTTATCCAATTTTTGGGGAATTATTACACGATCAAACCAGAGCATGGAATTTCAGAGGGATTTTTTGTGTTATGATTTGCAGAGTGGATTTAATGATTCACAATGATTCTCTTTATAAATAACTCACATATGTGAAAATTTGGTTTATTCCAATTATTCTAGGGAATTTCTTCACGTAAAAACAAGCGCAAATATTTTAAGAAATTTCTGCACTATAACCACAGCACTGCTAATTTCTTAATTCCCTTTCGTTTACCATTGAATCACTAATTTTGATCAAATTTTGTTGTAATTCATTTTTCTTATGGATATAGTACAAAAAAAGAGCGAAGTTAATCTCAGAAGGATTTATGTTTTCTTTACTTACACTGTGAATTTCTTCATTCCCAATCATTATCCATTATAATCACCCACATTTGTTCAAATTTAGCATCATACCATTTTTATTGGAAATAATATCACGAAAAACAAGCGATAGCATTTTCAGAAAATTTTTGTTTTCTTGAATTGCACTGTGAATTTCTTGATTCACAATCCTTTTCCGTTATAAAAACCCACATTTGTACCAATATGGTATAATAAAATTTTTATAGGGAATAATATCACGAAAAAAAAGCGACAGCATTTTCAGAATAATTTTTTTTCTTGAATTTCACTGTGAAATTCTTGAATCCCAATACTTATCCGTTAAAATTATCTACATTTGTTCAAATATGGTATTATACCATTATTATTGAGAATAATATCACGAAAAACGAGCGATAGTATTTTCATAACTATTTTTGTTTTCTTGAATTACACTGTGAATTTCTTGATTCCCAATCCATTTCCGATATAATCATCCGCAATTGTTCAAATATAGTATCATACAATTTTAATTAAAAATAATATTACGAAAAACATGCGATTATATTTTCAGAACAATATTTGTTTTCTTAAATTGCATGGTGAATTACTTGATTCCCAATCATTTCCGTTATAATCATCCACATTTGTACAAATATGGTATTATACAATTTTTATAAGGAATAATATGACGAAAAACAAACAATATTATCTTCAGAACAATTTTTGTTTTATTGAATTGCACTGTGAATTTCTTGATTCCCAATTCTTTTTCCGTTATAATCACCCATATATCTTCAAATATGGTGATATCTAATTTTTATAGGAAATAATATGACGAAAAATAGTTGATAGTATTTTCAGAACAATCTTTATTTTCTAGAGTTGCACTGTGAATATCTTGATTCCCAATCCTTTTCCGTTACCACCCACATTTGTACAAATATAGTTATATACATCTTCTATTGGGAATAATATCACGAAAAACAAGTGTTAGTATTTTCATAACAATTTTTGTTTTCTTGAATTGTAGTGTGAATTTCTTGATTCCCAATCCTATTCCCGTAATATCCCTTACATTTCTGCAAATGTGGTGTTATTCAATTTTTATAAGGAATTATATCACGAATAACAAGAAATATTATTTCAGAAATTTTTTTTTTCTCTAATGGCACTGTATATTTCTTGATTCCCAATCCTTTTCCGTTAAAATCACCCACATTTGTTCAAATATAGAATCATACATTTTTTATTGGAAATAATATCACGAAAAACAAGCGAAAGAATTTTCAGAACAATTTTTGTTTTCTTGAATGGCATTGTGAGCTTCTTGATATCCAATCCTATTCCGGCATAATCTCTTACATTTGTGCAAATTAATTGTTATCCAATTTTTATAGTGAAAAATATCACCTATATCAAGTAATATTATTTTTAGAAAAATTTTTTTTTCTTTAATTGCACTGTATATTTCTTGATTCCCAAAACTTTTCCGTTAAAATCATATACCTTTGTTCAATGGGGCCTTATACAATTATTTTTGAGAATAATGACACGAAAAACAAGCGATATTATTTTCATAACAATTTTTGTTTTCTTGAATTGCACCGTGAATTTCTTGATTCCCAATTCTTTTTCCGTTATAATCACCCATATATCTTCAAATATGGTGATATCTAATTTTTATAGGAAATAATATGACGAAAAATAGTTGATAGTATTTTCAGAACAATCTTTATTTTCTGGAATGGCACTGTGAATATCTTGATTCCCAATCGTTTTCCATTATAATCACCCACAGTTGTTCAAATATTTAATCATACATTTTTTATTGGAAATAATATCACGAAATACAAGCGATAGAATTTTCAGAACAATTTTTGTTTTCTTGAATGGCATTGTGACCTTCTTGATTCCCTATCCTATTGAGGTATAATCCCTTACATTTGTGAAAATTAGTTGTTATCCAATTTTTATAGGTGTAATATCACCTATATCAAGTAATATTATTTTCAGAAAATTTTTTTTCTCTAATTGCAGTGTATTTTTCTTGATTCCCAAAACTTTTCCGTTAAAATCATCCACTTTTGTTCAAAATGGCATTATACAATTATTTTTCAGAAATATGTCACGAAAAACAAGTGATAGTATTTTCATAACAATTTTGTTTTCTTGAATTGCAGTGTGAATATCTTGATTCCTAATCCTTATCTGTTTAAATCATCCACATTTGTACAAATATGGTATTATACAATTTTTATAAGGAATAATATCACGGGAAACAAGGGATAGTATTTTCAGAAACTTTTTTTTTTGAGTTGCGCTGTGAATTTCTTGATTGCCAATCCTTTTCCGTTTAAATCACCCACATTTGTTCAAAAATAGTATGATACAATTTTAATTGAAAATAATATCACGAAAAACAAGCGATTGTATTTTCAGAACAATGTTTAATTTCTTGAATTGCACTGTGAATATCATGATTCCCAATCCTTTTCCTTTAAAATCATCCACATTTGTTCAAATATTGTATTATACAATTTTTATTTAGAATAATATCACGAAAAACAAGCGATAGTATTTTCAGAAATTTTTTTTTTCAGTGGCGCTGTGAATTTCTTGATTCCCAATCCTTTTCCGTTAAAATCACCCACATTTGTTCAAAAATAGTATGATACAATTTTTATTGTAAATAATATCACGAAAAACAAGCGATTGTATTTTCAGAACAATGTTTAATTTCTTGAATTGCACTGCGAATATCATGATTCCCAATCCTTTTCCTTTAAAATCATCCACATTTGTTCAAATATGGTATTATACTATTTTTATTTAGAATAATATCACGAAAAACGAAAGAAAACTGACAATTTTCCACAACAATATGGATATTTAATTTGACCGGTTTCGGTGTACAACACCATCTTCAGGTCTCACAAAGAACCCGTACACCGAAACCGGTCAAATTAAATATCCTTATTCTTGTGGAAAAATGCCAGTTTTTCTTTCGCTATGATAATCCACCAAATTCAGCCTGCAACAAATACCTTTAAGCGATAGTATTTTCATAACAATTTTTGTTTTTTTGAATTGCACTGTAAATATCTTGATTCCCAATCCTTTTCCGTTATAAAAACCCATATATGTTGAAATATGTTGTTATCACATTTTTATAGGGAATAATATGACGAAAAATAAGTTATTGTATTATCAGAAATATTATTGTTTTCTTGAATTGCACTGTGAATATCTTGATTCACAATCCCTTTCCGTTAAAATCACCCAAATATGATCAAATATGGTGTTATCCAATTTTTATAGAGAAGAATATCACGAAAAACAAGTGTAAGATATTTGAGAACAATTTTTGTTTTCTTGAATTGCACTGTGAATTTCTTGATTCCCAATCCTATTCCAGTATAATTCCTTACATTTGTGCAAATGTGGTGTTGTCGAATTTTTATAAGGAAAAATATCAAGTATAACAAGAAACATTATTTACAGAAAAATTTTTTTTCTCCAATTGCACTGTATATTTCTTGATTCACAATCCTATTCCGATATAATCACCCACTTTTGTTCAAAAATGGTGTTATCCAATTTTTATAGGGAATAATATATCGAAAAACAAGCGGTAGTATCTTCAGAACAATTTTTTTTACGTGAATTGCTCTGTGATTATCTTGCATCTAAATATTTTTCGTTATAATCTTTCACATTTAAAAAATATGGTATTATAATATTTTTTAGGAATAATATCACGAAAAACCAGCGATAGTATTTTCAGAACAATATTTTTTCGTACATTGCGCTGTGAATATCTTGATTGCCAATACTTTCCGTCTTAATCTCCTACATATGTTCAAATATGGTGTTATCCAATTATTATAGGGAATAATATATCGAAAAACAAGCGATAGCATCTTCAGAACAATTTTTGTTTTCTTGAATAGCACTGTGAATTTCTTGATTCCCAATTCTATTCTGTTATAATCACCCACATTTGTTCAAAATTGATGTTATCCAATTTTTATAGGGAATAATATCAAGGAAAACAAGCAATAGTATTTTCAGAACAATTTGTTTTTCGTACATTGCGCTGTGAATTTCTTGAATCCCAATACTTTTCCGTAAAAATCACCCATATTTGTTCTAATACAGAATCATATAATTTTTATTGGAAATAATAACACGAAAAACAAGCGATATTATTTTCAGAAAAATTTTTGTTTTATTGAGTTGCACTGTGAATTTCTTGATTCCCAATCCTATTCCGGTATAATCCCTTACATTTGTGCAAATTAGTTATCCAATTTTTATAGGGAATAAAATCACGAAAACAAGTAATATTATTTTCAGAAAATTTTTGGTTTTCTTAATTTGCAATGTGAATTTTTTAATTCCCATTACTTTTCCGTTAAAATCATCCACATTTGTACAAATATGATTATAATATTATTTTTTTAGGAATAATATCACGAAAAACAAGTGATAGTATTTTCAGAACAATTTTTTTTTGAATTACAATGTGAATATCTTGATTCCCAATCCTATTACTTTAAAATCACCCATATATGTTCAAATATGGTGTTATCTAATTTTTATAGGAAATAATACGACGAAAAATAAGTGATAGTGTTTTCAGAACAATCTTTATTTTCTTGAATTGCACTGTGAATATCTTGATTCCCAATCCTTTTCCATTGTAATCAACCACAATTGTTCAAATATGGTATTATCCAATTTTTATAGTGATTAATATCACGAAAAACAAGGGTAAGAAATTTCAGAACAAATTATGGTTACTTGAATTGCAATGTAAATTTCTTGATTCCCAATCCTATTCCGGTATAATCCATTACATTTGTGCAAATGTGGTGTTATCCAATTTTTATAAGGATAACATCACGAATAACAATAAATATTATTTTCAGAAAAATTTTTGCTGTCCCCACTTGCACTGTATATTTCTTGATTCCAAATCCTTTTTAGTTATAGTCACCCATTTTTGTTCAAAAATGGTGTGATCCAATTTTTATAGGGAATAATATCACCGAAAACAAGCTATAGTATTTTCAGAACAATTTTGTTTTCTTGAAATGAAGTGTAAATTTCTTGATTTCCAATTCAATTTTCGTTATAATCACCCGCATTTGTACAATTATGGTATTAAATAATTTTTATAGGTAATAATATCACGAAAAACAAGTGTTAGAATTTCAGAACAATTTTTTTTCTTGAATTGCTTTGTGAATTTCTTGATTTTCAATACGTTTCCGTAAAAATAACCCACATTTGTTCAAATACAGAATCATACAATTTTTATTGGAAATAATAACACAAAAAACAAGCGACAATAATTGTTCAAAATTGATGTTATCCAATTTTTATAGGGAATAATATCACATAAAACAAGCGAAAGTATTTTCAGAACAATTTGATTTTCTTGAGTAGCACTGTGAATTTCTTGATACCCAATACTTTTCCGTTAAAATCACCCACATTTGTTCAAATACAGAATCATACAAATTTTATAGGAAACAATCACACGAAAAACAAGCGATATTATATTCAGAAAAATTTTTGTTTTATTATATTGCACTGTAAATTTCTTGATTCACAAATCTTTTCCGTTATAGTTATCCACAATTGTTCAAATATGGCATTATACAATTTTTATAAGTAATAATATCACAGGAAACAAGCGATTGTATCTTCAGAACAATTTTTGTTTCGTGAATTGTCTGTGAATATCTTGATTCCCAATTCTTTTCCGTTATAATCATCCACATTTGTACAAATATGGTGTTATCCAATTTTTATAGGGAATAATATATCGAAAAACAAGCGGTAGTATCTTCAGAACAATTTTGTTTACGTGAATTGCTCTGTGATTATCTTGCATCTAAATATTTTTCGTTATAATCTTTCACATTTAAAAAATATGGTATTATAATATTTTTTAGGAATAATATCACGAAAAACAAGCGATAGTATTTTCAGAACAATTTTTTTTTCGTACATTGCGCTGTGAATATCTTGATTGCCAATACTTTCCGTCTTAATCTCCTACATATGTTCAAATATGGTGTTATCCAATTATTATAGGGAATAATATATCGAAAAACAAGCGATAGCATCTTCAGAACAATTTTTGTTTTCTTGAATAGCACTGTGAATTTCTTGATTCCCAATTCTATTCTGTTATAATCACCCACATTTGTTCAAAATTGATGTTATCCAATTTTTATAGGGAATAATATCACGGAAAACAAGCGATAGTATTTTCAGAACAATTTGTTTTTTTTGAGTAGCACTGTGAATTTCTTGATTCCCAATCGTTATCCGTTAAAATCACCCACATTTCTTCAAATACAGAATCATACAATTTTTTTTGGAAATAATAACACGAAAAACAAGTGCTATTATTTTCAGAAAAATTTTTGTTTTAATGAATTGCACTGTAAATTTCTTGAATCACAATTCTCTTCCGTTATAATTATCCACAATTGTTCAAATATGGTATTATACAATTCTTATAAGTAATAATATCACGGGAAACAAGCGATTGTATCTTCAGAACAATCTTTGTTTCGTGAATTGTACTGTGATCATCTTGATTCCCAAATTTTTTTCTATATAATTATCCACATTTGTAAAAATATGGTATTATAATATTTTTTTAGGAATAATATCACAAAAAACAAGCTATAGTATTTTCAGAACAATTTTTTTTTCGTAAATTGTACTGTAAATATCTTGATTCCCAATACTTTCCCCTAATAATCACCCACATTTGTACAAGTATTGCGTTATGCAATTTTTATAAGGAATAATATGACGAAAAACAAGCAATAGTATCTTCAGAAAAATTTTTGTTTTCTTGAGTAGAACTGTAAGTTTCTTCATTCCCAATCCTATTCTATTATAATCGCCCACATTTGTTCAAAATTGATGTTATCCAATTTTTTATAAAGAATAATATCACGAAAACCAAGCGATAGTATATTCATAACATTTTTATTTTCTTGAATTGCAGTGTCAATTTCTTGATTCCCAATTCTTTTCCGTTATAAACAACCACACATATTCAAATATGGTATTTTTAAAGGTAGTTATATGAAGAAAAACAAGTGATAGTATTATTAGAAATATTTTTTTAAATTGAAGTTTGAATATCTTCATTTCCTATCCTTTTCCGTTATTATCACCCACATTTGTACAAATATGATATTATAAAATTTTTAAAGGGAATATTATCACAAAAAACAAGTAAGAAATTTCAGAAGAATTTTTGTTTTCTTTTATTGCGCTGTAAATTTCTTGTTTCCCAATCCTTTACCGTTAATATCACCCACATTTGTTCAAATATAGAATCATTTAAATTTTATTGGAAATAATATCACGAAAAACAAGCGAAAGTATTTTCAGAATAATTTTTGTTTTCATGAATTGCACTGTGAATATCTTGATTCCCAATTCTTTTCTTTATAATCTCGTACATATGTTCAAATTTGGTTTTCTCCAATTTTTTGAGGGAATAATATGACGAAAATAGGTACTAATATTTTCAGAACAATTTTTGTTTTCTTGAATTGCACTGTGAATTTCTTGTTTCCTAATCCAATTCCAATATAATTCCAAACTTTTGTGTAAATTAGTTGTTATCCAATTTTTATAGGGAATAATATCACGAAAAACAAGCGATAGTATTTTCAGAAAAAAATTTGTTATTTTATGTTTTTATGATATAATCATCCACAATGGTTCAAATATTATATAATAATATTTTTATAGGGAATAATATCACGGGTAAATATTGTTAGAATTTTCGGAACAATGTTTTGTTCTTGGCTTGCATTGTGAATTTCTTAATTCCCAATCCTATTCCGGTATAACCCCTCATATTTGTGCAAATTAGTTATCCAATTTTTATAGGGAATAATATCACGAAAACAAGTAATATTATTTTCAGAAAATTTTTTGTTTTCTTAATTTCCAATGTGAATTTTTTGATTCCCAATACTTTTCCGTTAAAATCATCCACATTTGTACAAATATGATTATTATATTATTTTTTTTAGGAATAATATCACGAAAAACAAGCGATAGTATTTTCAGAACAATTTTTTTTTCATGAAGTGCACTGAGAATTTCATGATTCACAATCCCTTTCCGTTAAAATCACCCAAATATGATCAAATATGGTGTTATCCAATTTTTATAGGGAATAATATCACGAAAAACAAGTGTAAGAAATTTCAAAAAAATTTGTGTTTTCTTTAATTGCACTGTGAATTTCTTGTTTCCTAATCCAATTCCAATATAATCCCAAACTTTTGTGCAAATTAGTTGTTATCCAATTTTTATAGGGAATAATATCACGAAAAACAAGCGATAGTATTTTCAGAAAAAAATTTGTTTTCTTTAGTTGAACAGGGAATTTCCTGATTCCTAATCCTTTTACGTTAAAATCACCCACGTTTGTTCAAATATAGTATCATACAATTTTTATTGGAAATAATATCACGAAAAACAAGCGATAGTATTTTCAGAACAATTTTTTTTTCTTCAATTGCACTGTGGATTTCATGAGTCACACTCCTTTTACATTAAAATCGACCACATTTGTTTAAATATGGTGTTATCATATTTTTATAGGAAATAATATCACGAAAAACAAGTGTAAGAAATTTCAAAAAAAATTTTATTTTCTTAAAATGCTCTGTGAAATTCTAGTTTCCTAATCCAATTCCAATATAATCCCTAACATTTGTGGAAATGTGGAGTTATTCAATTTTTATCGGGAAAAATATCAAGAATAACAAGTAATATTATTTCAGAAAAATTTTGGTTTTCCCTAATTGCACTGTATACTTCTTGATTCCAAATCCTATTCCGTTATATCCACCCACATTTGCTCAAATATGGTGTTATCCAATTTTTAAAGGAAAAAATATCACAAAAACAAGCGATAATAATTTCAGAACAATTTCTGTTTTCTTGAAATGAACTGTGAACTTCTTGTTTCTCAATACTTTTCCGTTAAAAGTTTCCACATTTGTTCAAATATGGAATTATACAATTATGATTGAGAATAATATCACGAAGAACGAGCGATATTATTTTCATAACAATTTTTGTTTTCTTTAATTACACTGCGAATTTCTTGATTCCCAATCCTTTTCTGTGAAAATCATCAGCAATTGTTCAAATATGGTATTATACAAGTTTTATAGGGAATAATATCACGGAAACAAGCGATAGTTTTGTCAGAAAAATTTTCGTTTTCTTGATTTGAACTGTAAATTTCTTGATTCCCAATCCTTATCCGTTATAATCATCCACATTTCTACACATATGGTATTATACAATTTTTATAGGGAATAAAATGACGAAAAACAAGCGATACTATTTTGAAAAAAAAATTTTTTTTTCTTGAATTTGACTGTGAATATCTTGATTCCCAATCCTTTTCCGTTATAATCACCCACATATGTTCAAATATGGTGTTATATAATTTTTATAGGGAATCATTTCACGAAAAACAAGCGATAGTATTTTCAGAATAATTTTTTTTTAATTGAATTGCACTGTGAATGTCTTGATTCGCAATCCTTTTCCGTTATAATCACCCACATATGTTCAAATATGGTGTTATATAATTTTTATAGGGAATAAATTAACGAAAAACGAGCGATAGTATTTTCAGAATATTTTTTTTATTGAACTTTGAATATCTTCATTTCCAATCCTTTTCCGTTAGCATCCCCCACATTTGTACAAATATGGTGTTATCCAATTTTTATAGGAAATATTAATATGACGTAAAATAAGTGATTGTATTTTCAGAACAATCTTTATTATCTTGAATTGCACTGTGAATATCTTGATTCCCAATTCTTTTGCGTCATAATCTCCCACAATTTTTCAAATATGTTGTTATCAAATTTTAATGGGGAATAATATGTCGAAAAACAAGCGATGGTATCTTCAGAACAATTTTTGTTTTCTTGAATTGCAGTCTGAATTTCTTGATTCTCAATCGTTTTCTGTTAATATCATCCACAATTGTTCAAATATGGTATTATACAATTTTTATTGAGAATAATATCAGGAAAAACAAGGGATAGTATCGAAAGAAAAACTGGCAATTTACCTCAACAATAACGATAATTAATTTGACCGGTTTCTGTGTACAACACCACCTTCAGGTCACACACCGAAACCGGTCAAATGAAATATCCTTATTGTTGTGGAAAAATGCCAGTTTTTCTTTCGGTATGATATTCCACCAAATTAAGCCTGAAACATCTACATTAAGGCGATAGTATTTTCATAACAATGTTTGTTTTCTTGAATTGCACTGTGAATTTGTTGATTGCAAATTTTTTTCCGTTATAATAACCCACATATTTTTAAATATGGTGTTATCATATTTTTATAGGGAATAATATGACGAAAAAAAAGTGATAGTATTTTCAGAAATATTTGTTTTAATTGCACTGTGAATATCTTCATTACCAATCATTTTCCGTTGTAATCACCCACCTTTGTACAAATATGAAAATATACAATTTTAATAGGGAATAATATCACAAAAACAAGTGTAAGATAGTTCAGGAATAATATCACGAACACCAAGTAATAATATTTTTAGAAAAATTTTTGTTTTCTCTAATTGCACTGTATATTTCTTGATTTCCAATCCAATTCCGTTACATCCACCCACATTTGTTCAAATATGGGGTTATCCAATTTTTTAAAGGAATAAATATCACGAAAAACAGGCGATAGAATTTTATAGAAATTTTACTTTTCTTGAGTTGCACTGTGGATGTCTTGATTTTCAATCTTTATCCGTTAAAATCACCAACATTTGTTCAAATATAGTATCATACAATTTTTATTAGAAATAATTTCACGAAAAACAAGCGATAGTTTTTTCAGAACATTTTTTGTTTTCTTGAGATGCTCCGTGAATGTCATAATTCCTAATCCTTTTCCGGTATAAACGCTTACATTTGTGCAAATTAGTTGTTGTCCAATTTTTATAGGGAATAATATCACGAAAAACAAGCGATAGTATTTTCAGAAAAAAATTTGTTTTCTTGAGTTGAACTGTGAATTTCTTGATTCCCAATCCTTGTCCGTTTATACACCCACATATGTTCAAATTAGGTGTTATTATAATTTTATAGGGACAAATATGACGAAAAGTAAGTGATAGTATTTTCAGAACAATTTTTGTTTTCTTGAATTGCACCGTGAATATCTTGTTTCCCAATCCTTTTCCGTTAAAATCACAATATTATGTTCAAATATGGTGTTATCCAATTTTTAAAGTGAATAATATCTCGAAAAACAAGCGATAGAATTTCAGAAAAATTTTACTTTTCTTAATTTGCACTGTGAATGTCTTGATTCCCAATCGTTATCCGTTAAAATCACCCACGTTTGTTCAAATATAGTATCATACAATTTTTATTGGAAATAATATCACGAAAAACAAGCGATAGTATTTTCAGAACAATTTTTTTTTCTTCAATTGCACTGTGGATTTCTTGAGTCACACTCCTTCTACATAAAAAAAGACCACATATGTTTAAATATGGTGTTATCCAATTTTTATAGGGAATAATATCACGGAAAACAAGCGATTGTATATTCAGAACAATTTTTGTTTCGTGAATTGTACTGTGATCATCTTGATTCCCAATATTTTTTCGATATAATTATCCACATTTGTAAAAATATGGTATTATAATATTTTTTAGGAATAATATCACAAAAAACAAGCTATAGTATTTTCAGAACAATTTTTTTTTCGTAAATTGTACTTAAATATCTTGATTCCCAATACTTTCCCCTAATAATCACCCACATTTGTACAAGTATTGCATTATGCAATTTTTATAAGGAATAATATGACGAAAAACAAGCAATAGTATCTTCAGAAAAATTTTTGTTTTCCAGAGTAGAACTGTAAGTTTCTTCATTCCCAATCCTATTCTATTATAATCGCCCACATTTGTTCAAAATTGATGTTATCCAATTTTTTATAAAGAATAATATCACGAAAACCAAGCGATACTATATTCATAACATTTTTGTTTTCTTGAATTGCAGTGTAAATTTCTTGATTCCCAATTCTTTTCCGTTATAAACAACCACACATATTCAAATATGGTATTTTTAAAGGTAGTAATATGAAGAAAAACAAGTGATAGTATTATTAGAAATATTTTTTTAAATTGAAGTTTGAATATCTTCATTTCCTATCCTTTTCCGTTATTATCACCCACATTTGTACAAATATGATATTATAAAATTTTTAAAGGGAATATTATCACAAAAAACAAGTAAGAAATTTCAGAAGAATTTTTGTTTTCTTTTATTGCGCTGTAAATTTCTTGTTTCCCAATCCTTTACCGTTAATATCACCCACATTTGTTCAAATATAGAATCATTTAAATTTTATTGGAAATAATATCACGAAAAACAAGCGAAAGTATTTTCAGAATAATTTTTGTTTTCATGAATTGCACTGTGAATATCTTGATTCCCAATTCTTTTCTTTATAATCTCGTACATATGTTCAAATTTGGTTTTCTCCAATTTTTTGAGGGAATAATATGACGAAAATAGGTACTAATATTTTCAGAACAATTTTTGTTTTCTTGAATTGCACTGTGAATTTCTTGTTTCCTAATCCAATTCCAATATAATTCCAAACTTTTGTGTAAATTAGTTGTTATCCAATTTTTATAGGGAATAATATCACGAAAAACAAGCGATAGTATTTTCAGAAAAAAATTTGTTATTTTATGTTTTTATGATATAATCATCCACAATGGTTCAAATATTATATAATAATATTTTTATAGGGAATAATATCACGGGTAAATATTGTTAGAATTTTCGGAACAATGTTTTGTTCTTGGCTTGCATTGTGAATTTCTTAATTCCCAATCCTATTCCGGTATAACCCCTCATATTTGTGCAAATTAGTTATCCAATTTTTATAGGGAATAATATCACGAAAACAAGTAATATTATTTTCAGAAAATTTTTTGTTTTCTTAATTTCCAATGTGAATTTTTTGATTCCCAATACTTTTCCGTTAAAATCATCCACATTTGTACAAATATGATTATTATATTATTTTTTTTAGGAATAATATCACGAAAAACAAGCGATAGTATTTTCAGAACAATTTTTTTTTCATGAAGTGCACTGAGAATTTCATGATTCACAATCCCTTTCCGTTAAAATCACCCAAATATGATCAAATATGGTGTTATCCAATTTTTATAGGGAATAATATCACGAAAAACAAGTGTAAGAAATTTCAAAAAAATTTGTGTTTTCTTTAATTGCACTGTGAATTTCTTGTTTCCTAATCCAATTCCAATATAATCCCAAACTTTTGTGCAAATTAGTTGTTATCCAATTTTTATAGGGAATAATATCACGAAAAACAAGCGATAGTATTTTCAGAAAAAAATTTGTTTTCTTTAGTTGAACAGGGAATTTCCTGATTCCTAATCCTTTTACGTTAAAATCACCCACGTTTGTTCAAATATAGTATCATACAATTTTTATTGGAAATAATATCACGAAAAACAAGCGATAGTATTTTCAGAACAATTTTTTTTCTTCAATTGCACTGTGGATTTCATGAGTCACACTCCTTTTACATTAAAATCGACCACATTTGTTTAAATATGGTGTTATCATATTTTTATAGGAAATAATATCACGAAAAACAAGTGTAAGAAATTTCAAAAAAAATTTTATTTTCTTAAAATGCTCTGTGAAATTCTAGTTTCCTAATCCAATTCCAATATAATCCCTAACATTTGTGGAAATGTGGAGTTATTCAATTTTTATCGGGAAAAATATCAAGAATAACAAGTAATATTATTTCAGAAAAATTTTGGTTTTCCCTAATTGCACTGTATACTTCTTGATTCCAAATCCTATTCCGTTATATCCACCCACATTTGCTCAAATATGGTGTTATCCAATTTTTAAAGGAAAAAATATCACAAAAACAAGCGATAATAATTTCAGAACAATTTCTGTTTTCTTGAAATGAACTGTGAACTTCTTGTTTCTCAATACTTTTCCGTTAAAAGTTTCCACATTTGTTCAAATATGGAATTATACAATTATGATTGAGAATAATATCACGAAGAACGAGCGATATTATTTTCATAACAATTTTTGTTTTCTTTAATTACACTGTGAATTTCTTGATTCCCAATCCTTTTCTGTGAAAATCATCAGCAATTGTTCAAATATGGTATTATACAAGTTTTATAGGGAATAATATCACGGAAACAAGCGATAGTTTTGTCAGAAAAATTTTCGTTTTCTTGATTTGAACTGTAAATTTCTTGATTCCCAATCCTTATCCGTTATAATCATCCACATTTCTACACATATGGTATTATACAATTTTTATAGGGAATAAAATGACGAAAAACAAGCGATACTATTTTGAAAAAAAAATTTTTTTTTCTTGAATTTGACTGTGAATATCTTGATTCCCAATCCTTTTCCGTTATAATCACCCACATATGTTCAAATATGGTGTTATATAATTTTTATAGGGAATCATTTCACGAAAAACAAGCGATAGTATTTTCAGAATAATTTTTTTTTAATTGAATTGCACTGTGAATGTCTTGATTCGCAATCCTTTTCCGTTATAATCACCCACATATGTTCAAATATGGTGTTATATAATTTTTATAGGGAATAAATTAACGAAAAACGAGCGATAGTATTTTCAGAATATTTTTTTTATTGAACTTTGAATATCTTCATTTCCAATCCTTTTCCGTTAGCATCCCCCACATTTGTACAAATATGGTGTTATCCAATTTTTATAGGAAATATTAATATGACGTAAAATAAGTGATTGTATTTTCAGAACAATCTTTATTATCTTGAATTGCACTGTGAATATCTTGATTCCCAATTCTTTTGCGTCATAATCTCCCACAATTTTTCAAATATGTTGTTATCAAATTTTAATGGGGAATAATATGTCGAAAAACAAGCGATGGTATCTTCAGAACAATTTTTGTTTTCTTGAATTGCAGTCTGAATTTCTTGATTCTCAATCGTTTTCTGTTAATATCATCCACAATTGTTCAAATATGGTATTATACAATTTTTATTGAGAATAATATCAGGAAAAACAAGGGATAGTATCGAAAGAAAAACTGGCAATTTACCTCAACAATAACGATAATTAATTTGACCGGTTTCTGTGTACAACACCACCTTCAGGTCACACACCGAAACCGGTCAAATGAAATATCCTTATTGTTGTGGAAAAATGCCAGTTTTTCTTTCGGTATGATATTCCACCAAATTAAGCCTGAAACATCTACATTAAGGCGATAGTATTTTCATAACAATGTTTGTTTTCTTGAATTGCACTGTGAATTTGTTGATTGCAAATTTTTTTCCGTTATAATAACCCACATATTTTTAAATATGGTGTTATCATATTTTTATAGGGAATAATATGACGAAAAAAAAGTGATAGTATTTTCAGAAATATTTGTTTTAATTGCACTGTGAATATCTTCATTACCAATCATTTTCCGTTGTAATCACCCACCTTTGTACAAATATGAAAATATACAATTTTAATAGGGAATAATATCACAAAAACAAGTGTAAGATAGTTCAGGAATAATATCACGAACACCAAGTAATAATATTTTTAGAAAAATTTTTGTTTTCTCTAATTGCACTGTATATTTCTTGATTTCCAATCCAATTCCGTTACATCCACCCACATTTGTTCAAATATGGGGTTATCCAATTTTTTAAAGGAATAAATATCACGAAAAACAGGCGATAGAATTTTATAGAAATTTTACTTTTCTTGAGTTGCACTGTGGATGTCTTGATTTTCAATCTTTATCCGTTAAAATCACCAACATTTGTTCAAATATAGTATCATACAATTTTTATTAGAAATAATTTCACGAAAAACAAGCGATAGTTTTTTCAGAACATTTTTTGTTTTCTTGAGATGCACCGTGAATGTCATAATTCCTAATCCTTTTCCGGTATAAACGCTTACATTTGTGCAAATTAGTTGTTGTCCAATTTTTATAGGGAATAATATCACGAAAAACAAGCGATAGTATTTTCAGAAAAAAATTTGTTTTCTTGAGTTGAACTGTGAATTTCTTGATTCCCAATCCTTGTCCGTTTATACACCCACATATGTTCAAATTAGGTGTTATTATAATTTTATAGGGACAAATATGACGAAAAGTAAGTGATAGTATTTTCAGAACAATTTTTGTTTTCTTGAATTGCACCGTGAATATCTTGTTTCCCAATCCTTTTCCGTTAAAATCACAATATTATGTTCAAATATGGTGTTATCCAATTTTTAAAGTGAATAATATCTCGAAAAACAAGCGATAGAATTTCAGAAAAATTTTACTTTTCTTAATTTGCACTGTGAATGTCTTGATTCCCAATCGTTATCCGTTAAAATCACCCACGTTTGTTCAAATATAGTATCATACAATTTTTATTGGAAATAATATCACGAAAAACAAGCGATAGTATTTTCAGAACAATTTTTTTTTCTTCAATTGCACTGTGGATTTCTTGAGTCACACTCCTTCTACATAAAAAAAGACCACATATGTTTAAATATGGTGTTATCCAATTTTTATAGGGAATAATATCACGGAAAACAAGCGATTGTATATTCAGAACAATTTTTGTTTCGTGAATTGTACTGTGATCATCTTGATTCCCAATATTTTTTCGATATAATTATCCACATTTGTAAAAATATGGTATTATAATATTTTTTAGGAATAATATCACAAAAAACAAGCTATAGTATTTTCAGAACAATTTTTTTTTCGTAAATTGTACTTAAATATCTTGATTCCCAATACTTTCCCCTAATAATCACCCACATTTGTACAAGTATTGCATTATGCAATTTTTATAAGGAATAATATGACGAAAAACAAGCAATAGTATCTTCAGAAAAATTTTTGTTTTCTAGAGTAGAACTGTAAGTTTCTTCATTCCCAATCCTATTCTATTATAATCGCCCACATTTGTTCAAAATTGATGTTATCCCATTTTTTATAAAGAATAATATCACGAAAACCAAGCGATACTATATTCATAACATTTTTGTTTTCTTGAATTGCAGTGTAAATTTCTTGATTCCCAATTCTTTTCCGTTATAAACAACCACACATATTCAAATATGGTATTTTTAAAGGTAGTAATATGAAGAAAAACAAGTGATAGTATTATTAGAAATATTTTTTTAAATTGAAGTTTGAATATCTTCATTTCCTATCCTTTTCCGTTATTATCACCCACATTTGTACAAATATGATATTATAAAATTTTTAAAGGGAATATTATCACAAAAAACAAGTAAGAAATTTCAGAAGAATTTTTGTTTTCTTTTATTGCGCTGTAAATTTCTTGTTTCCCAATCCTTTACCGTTAATATCACCCACATTTGTTCAAATATAGAATCATTTAAATTTTATTGGAAATAATATCACGAAAAACAAGCGAAAGTATTTTCAGAATAATTTTTGTTTTCATGAATTGCACTGTGAATATCTTGATTCCCAATTCTTTTCTTTATAATCTCGTACATATGTTCAAATTTGGTTTTCTCCAATTTTTTGAGGGAATAATATGACGAAAATAGGTACTAATATTTTCAGAACAATTTTTGTTTTCTTGAATTGCACTGTGAATTTCTTGTTTCCTAATCCAATTCCAATATAATTCCAAACTTTTGTGTAAATTAGTTGTTATCCAATTTTTATAGGGAATAATATCACGAAAAACAAGCGATAGTATTTTCAGAAAAAAATTTGTTATTTTATGTTTTTATGATATAATCATCCACAATGGTTCAAATATTATATAATAATATTTTTATAGGGAATAATATCACGGGTAAATATTGTTAGAATTTTCGGAACAATGTTTTGTTCTTGGCTTGCATTGTGAATTTCTTAATTCCCAATCCTATTCCGGTATAACCCCTCATATTTGTGCAAATTAGTTATCCAATTTTTATAGGGAATAATATCACGAAAACAAGTAATATTATTTTCAGAAAATTTTTTGTTTTCTTAATTTCCAATGTGAATTTTTTGATTCCCAATACTTTTCCGTTAAAATCATCCACATTTGTACAAATATGATTATTATATTATTTTTTTTAGGAATAATATCACGAAAAACAAGCGATAGTATTTTCAGAACAATTTTTTTTTCATGAAGTGCACTGAGAATTTCATGATTCACAATCCCTTTCCGTTAAAATCACCCAAATATGATCAAATATGGTGTTATCCAATTTTTATAGGGAATAATATCACGAAAAACAAGTGTAAGAAATTTCAAAAAAATTTGTGTTTTCTTTAATTGCACTGTGAATTTCTTGTTTCCTAATCCAATTCCAATATAATCCCAAACTTTTGTGCAAATTAGTTGTTATCCAATTTTTATAGGGAATAATATCACGAAAAACAAGCGATAGTATTTTCAGAAAAAAATTTGTTTTCTTTAGTTGAACAGGGAATTTCCTGATTCCTAATCCTTTTACGTTAAAATCACCCACGTTTGTTCAAATATAGTATCATACAATTTTTATTGGAAATAATATCACGAAAAACAAGCGATAGTATTTTCAGAACAATTTTTTTTTCTTCAATTGCACTGTAGATTTCATGAGTCACACTCCTTTTACATTAAAATCGACCACATTTGTTTAAATATGGTGTTATCATATTTTTATAGGAAATAATATCACGAAAAACAAGTGTAAGAAATTTCAAAAAAAATTTTATTTTCTTAAAATGCTCTGTGAAATTCTAGTTTCCTAATCCAATTCCAATATAATCCCTAACATTTGTGGAAATGTGGAGTTATTCAATTTTTATCGGGAAAAATATCAAGAATAACAAGTAATATTATTTCAGAAAAATTTTGGTTTTCCCTAATTGCACTGTATACTTCTTGATTCCAAATCCTATTCCGTTATATCCACCCACATTTGCTCAAATATGGTGTTATCCAATTTTTAAAGGAAAAAATATCACAAAAACAAGCGATAATAATTTCAGAACAATTTCTGTTTTCTTGAAATGAACTGTGAACTTCTTGTTTCTCAATACTTTTCCGTTAAAAGTTTCCACATTTGTTCAAATATGGAATTATACAATTATGATTGAGAATAATATCACGAAGAACGAGCGATATTATTTTCATAACAATTTTTGTTTTCTTTAATTACACTGTGAATTTCTTGATTCCCAATCCTTTTCTGTGAAAATCATCAGCAATTGTTCAAATATGGTATTATACAAGTTTTATAGGGAATAATATCACGGAAACAAGCGATAGTTTTGTCAGAAAAATTTTCGTTTTCTTGATTTGAACTGTAAATTTCTTGATTCCCAATCCTTATCCGTTATAATCATCCACATTTCTACACATATGGTATTATACAATTTTTATAGGGAATAAAATGACGAAAAACAAGCGATACTATTTTGAAAAAAAAATTTTTTTTTCTTGAATTTGACTGTGAATATCTTGATTCCCAATCCTTTTCCGTTATAATCACCCACATATGTTCAAATATGGTGTTATATAATTTTTATAGGGAATCATTTCACGAAAAACAAGCGATAGTATTTTCAGAATAATTTTTTTTTAATTGAATTGCACTGTGAATGTCTTGATTCGCAATCCTTTTCCGTTATAATCACCCACATATGTTCAAATATGGTGTTATATAATTTTTATAGGGAATAAATTAACGAAAAACGAGCGATAGTATTTTCAGAATATTTTTTTTATTGAACTTTGAATATCTTCATTTCCAATCCTTTTCCGTTAGCATCCCCCACATTTGTACAAATATGGTGTTATCCAATTTTTATAGGAAATATTAATATGACGTAAAATAAGTGATTGTATTTTCAGAACAATCTTTATTATCTTGAATTGCACTGTGAATATCTTGATTCCCAATTCTTTTGCGTCATAATCTCCCACAATTTTTCAAATATGTTGTTATCAAATTTTAATGGGGAATAATATGTCGAAAAACAAGCGATGGTATCTTCAGAACAATTTTTGTTTTCTTGAATTGCAGTCTGAATTTCTTGATTCTCAATCGTTTTCTGTTAATATCATCCACAATTGTTCAAATATGGTATTATACAATTTTTATTGAGAATAATATCAGGAAAAACAAGGGATAGTATCGAAAGAAAAACTGGCAATTTACCTCAACAATAACGATAATTAATTTGACCGGTTTCTGTGTACAACACCACCTTCAGGTCACACACCGAAACCGGTCAAATGAAATATCCTTATTGTTGTGGAAAAATGCCAGTTTTTCTTTCGGTATGATATTCCACCAAATTAAGCCTGAAACATCTACATTAAGGCGATAGTATTTTCATCACAATGTTTGTTTTCTTGAATTGCACTGTGAATTTGTTGATTGCAAATTTTTTTCCGTTATAATAACCCACATATTTTTAAATATGGTGTTATCATATTTTTATAGGGAATAATATGACGAAAAAAAAGTGATAGTATTTTCAGAAATATTTGTTTTAATTGCACTGTGAATATCTTCATTACCAATCATTTTCCGTTGTAATCACCCACCTTTGTACAAATATGAAAATATACAATTTTAATAGGGAATAATATCACAAAAACAAGTGTAAGATAGTTCAGGAATAATATCACGAACACCAAGTAATAATATTTTTAGAAAAATTTTTGTTTTCTCTAATAGCACTGTATATTTCTTGATTTCCAATCCAATTCCGTTACATCCACCCACATTTGTTCAAATATGGGGTTATCCAATTTTTTAAAGGAATAAATATCACGAAAAACAGGCGATAGAATTTTATAGAAATTTTACTTTTCTTGAGTTGCACTGTGGATGTCTTGATTTTCAATCTTTATCCGTTAAAATCACCAACATTTGTTCAAATATAGTATCATACAATTTTTATTAGAAATAATTTCACGAAAAACAAGCGATAGTTTTTTCAGAACATTTTTTGTTTTCTTGAGATGCACCGTGAATGTCATAATTCCTAATCCTTTTCCGGTATAAACGCTTACATTTGTGCAAATTAGTTGTTGTCCAATTTTTATAGGGAATAATATCACGAAAAACAAGCGATAGTATTTTCAGAAAAAAATTTGTTTTCTTGAGTTGAACTGTGAATTTCTTGATTCCCAATCCTTGTCCGTTTATACACCCACATATGTTCAAATTAGGTGTTATTATAATTTTATAGGGACAAATATGACGAAAAGTAAGTGATAGTATTTTCAGAACAATTTTTGTTTTCTTGAATTGCACCGTGAATATCTTGTTTCCCAATCCTTTTCCGTTAAAATCACAATATTATGTTCAAATATGGTGTTATCCAATTTTTAAAGTGAATAATATCTCGAAAAACAAGCGATAGAATTTCAGAAAAATTTTACTTTTCTTAATTTGCACTGTGAATGTCTTGATTCCCAATCGTTATCCGTTAAAATCATCCACGTTTGTTCAAATATAGTATCATACAATTTTTATTGGAAATAATATCACGAAAAACAAGCGATAGTATTTTCAGAACAATTTTTTTTTCTTCAATTGCACTGTGGATTTCTTGAGTCACACTCCTTCTACATAAAAAAAGACCACATATGTTTAAATATGGTGTTATCCAATTTTTATAGGGAATAATATCACGGAAAATAAGCGATTGTATATTCAGAACAATTTTTGTTTCGTGAATTGTACTGTGATCATCTTGATTCCCAATATTTTTTCGATATAATTATCCACATTTGTAAAAATATGGTATTATAATATTTTTTAGGAATAATATCACAAAAAACAAGCTATAGTATTTTCAGAACAATTTTTTTTTCGTAAATTGTACTTAAATATCTTGATTCCCAATACTTTCCCCTAATAATCACCCACATTTGTACAAGTATTGCATTATGCAATTTTTATAAGGAATAATATGACGAAAAACAAGCAATAGTATCTTCAGAAAAATTTTTGTTTTCTAGAGTAGAACTGTAAGTTTCTTCATTCCCAATCCTATTCTATTATAATCGCCCACATTTGTTCAAAATTGATGTTATCCAATTTTTTATAAAGAATAATATCACGAAAACCAAGCGATACTATATTCATAACATTTTTGTTTTCTTGAATTGCAGTGTAAATTTCTTGATTCCCAATTCTTTTCCGTTATAAACAACCACACATATTCAAATATGGTATTTTTAAAGGTAGTAATATGAAGAAAAACAAGTGATAGTATTATTAGAAATATTTTTTTAAATTGAAGTTTGAATATCTTCATTTCCTATCCTTTTCCGTTATTATCACCCACATTTGTACAAATATGATATTATAAAATTTTTAAAGGGAATATTATCACAAAAAACAAGTAAGAAATTTCAGAAGAATTTTTGTTTTCTTTTATTGCGCTGTAAATTTCTTGTTTCCCAATCCTTTACCGTTAATATCACCCACATTTGTTCAAATATAGAATCATTTAAATTTTATTGGAAATAATATCACGAAAAACAAGCGAAAGTATTTTCAGAATAATTTTTGTTTTCATGAATTGCACTGTGAATATCTTGATTCCCAATTCTTTTCTTTATAATCTCGTACATATGTTCAAATTTGGTTTTCTCCAATTTTTTGAGGGAATAATATGACGAAAATAGGTACTAATATTTTCAGAACAATTTTTGTTTTCTTGAATTGCACTGTGAATTTCTTGTTTCCTAATCCAATTCCAATATAATTCCAAACTTTTGTGTAAATTAGTTGTTATCCAATTTTTATAGGGAATAATATCACGAAAAACAAGCGATAGTATTTTCAGAAAAAAATTTGTTATTTTATGTTTTTATGATATAATCATCCACAATGGTTCAAATATTATATAATAATATTTTTATAGGGAATAATATCACGGGTAAATATTGTTAGAATTTTCGGAACAATGTTTTGTTCTTGGCTTGCATTGTGAATTTCTTAATTCCCAATCCTATTCCGGTATAACCCCTCATATTTGTGCAAATTAGTTATCCAATTTTTATAGGGAATAATATCACGAAAACAAGTAATATTATTTTCAGAAAATTTTTTGTTTTCTTAATTTGCAATGTGAATTTTTTGATTCCCAATACTTTTCCGTTAAAATCATCCACTTTTGTACAAATATGATTATTATATTATTTTTTTTAGGAATAATATCACGAAAAACAAGCGATAGTATTTTCAGAACAATTTTTTTTTCATGAAGTGCACTGAGAATTTCATGATTCACAATCCCTTTCCGTTAAAATCACCCAAATATGATCAAATATGGTGTTATCCAATTTTTATAGGGAATAATATCACGAAAAACAAGTGTAAGAAATTTCAAAAAAATTTGTGTTTTCTTTAATTGCACTGTGAATTTCTTGTTTCCTAATCCAATTCCAATATAATCCCAAACTTTTGTGCAAATTAGTTGTTATCCAATTTTTATAGGGAATAATATCACGAAAAACAAGCGATAGTATTTTCAGAAAAAAATTTGTTTTCTTTAGTGGAACAGGGAATTTCCTGATTCCTAATCCTTTTACGTTAAAATCACCCACGTTTGTTCAAATATAGTATCATACAATTTTTATTGGAGATAATATCACGAAAAACAAGCGATAGTATTTTCAGAACAATTTATTTTTCTTCAATTGCACTGTGGATTTCTTGAGTCACACTCCTTTTACATTAAAATCGACCACATTTGTTTAAATATGGTGTTATCATATTTTTATAGGAAATAATATCACGAAAAACAAGTGTAAGAAATTTCAAAATAATTTTATTTTCTTAAAATGCTCTGTGAATTTCTAGTTTCCTAATCCAATTCCAATATAATCCCTAACATTTGTGCAAATGTGGAGTTATTCAATTTTTATCGGGAAGAATATCAAGAATAACAAGTAATATTATTTCAGAAAAATTTTGGTTTTCCCTAATTGCACTGTATACTTCTTGATTCCAAATTCTATTCCGTTATATCCACCCACATTTGCTCAAATATGGTGTTATCCAATTTTTAAAGGAAAAAATATCACAAAAACAAGCGATAATAATTTCAGAACAATTTCTGTTTTCTTGAAATGAACTGTGAAATTCTTGTTTCTCAATACTTTTCCGTTAAAAGTTTCCACATTTGTTCAAATATGGAATTATACAATTATGATTGAGAATAATATCACGAAGAACGAGCGATATTATTTTCATAACAATTTTTGTTTTCTTTAATTACACTGTGAATTTCTTGATTCCCAATCCTTTTCTGTGAAAATCATCAGCAATTGTTCAAATATGGTATTATACAAGTTTTATAGGGAATAATATCACGGAAACAAGCGATAGTTTTGTCAGAAAAATTTTCGTTTTCTTGATTTGAACTGTAAATTTCTTGATTCCCAATCCTTATCCGTTATAATCATCCACATTTCTACACATATGGTATTATACAATTTTTATAGGGAATAAAATGACGAAAAACAAGCGATACTATTTTGAAAAAAAAATTTTTTTTTCTTGAATTTGACTGTGAATATCTTGATTCCCAATCCTCTTCCGTTATAATCACCCACATATGTTCAAATATGGTGTTATATAATTTTTATAGGGAATCATTTCACGAAAAACAAGCGATAGTATTTTCAGAATAATTTTTTTTTAATTGAACTTTGAATATCTTCATTCCCAATCCTTTTCCATTATAATCCCCCACATTTGTACCAATATGGTGTTATCCAATTTTTAAAGGAAATAATAATATGAAGTAAAATAAGAATTTGTATTTTCAGAACAATCTTTATTTTCTTGAATTGCACTGTGAATGTCTTGATTCCCAATCCTTTTCCGTTATAATCACCCACATATGTTCAAATATGGTGTTATATAATTTTTATAGGGAATAAATTAACGAAAAACGAGCGATAGTATTTTCAGAATATTTTTTTTATTGAACTTTGAATATCTTCATTTCCAATCCTTTTCCGTTAGCATCCCCCACATTTGTACAAATATGGTGTTATCCAATTTTTATAGGAAATATTAATATGACGTAAAATAAGTGATTGTATTTTCAGAACAATCTTTATTATCTTGAATTGCACTGTGAATATCTTGATTCCCAATTCTTTTGCGTCATAATCTCCCACAATTTTTCAAATATGTTGTTATCAAATTTTAATGGGGAATAATATGTCGAAAAACAAGCGATGGTATCTTCAGAACAATTTTTGTTTTCTTGAATTGCAGTCTGAATTTCTTGATTCTCAATCGTTTTCTGTTAATATCATCCACAATTGTTCAAATATGGTATTATACAATTTTTATTGAGAATAATATCAGGAAAAACAAGGGATAGTATCGAAAGAAAAACTGGCAATTTACCTCAACAATAAGGATATTTAATTTGACCGGTTTCTGTGTACAACACCACCTTCAGGTCACACACCGAAACCGGTCAAATGAAATATCCTTAGTGTTGTGGAAAAATGCCAGTTTTTCTTTCGGTATGATATTCCACCAAATTAAGCCTGAAACATCTACATTTAAGCGATAGTATTTTCATAACAATGTTTGTTTTCTTGAATTGCACTGTGAATTTCTTGATTGCAAATTTTTTTCCGTTATAATAACCCACATATTTTTAAATATGGTGTTATCATATTTTTATAGGGAATAATATGACGAAAAAAAAGTGATAGTATTTTCAGAAATATTTGTTTTAATTGCACTGTGAATATCTTCATTACCAATCCTTTTCCGTTGTAATCACCCACCTTTGTACAAATATGAAAATATACAATTTTAATAGGGAATAATATCACAAAAACAAGTGTAAGATAGTTCAGGAATAATATCACGAACACCAAGTAATAATATTTTTAGAAAAATTTTTGTTTTCTCTAATTGCACTGTATATTTCTTGATTTCCAATCCAATTCCGTTACATCCACCCACATTTGTTCAAATATGGGGTTATCCAATTTTTTAAAGGAATAAATATCACGAAAAACAGGCGATAGAATTTTATAGAAATTTTACTTTTCTTGAGTTGCACTGTGGATGTCTTGATTTTCAATCTTTATCCGTTAAAATCACCAACATTTGTTCAAATATAGTATCATACAATTTTTATTAGAAATAATTTCACGAAAAACAAGCGATAGTTTTTCCAGAACATTTTTTGTTTTCTTGAGATGCACCGTGAATGTCATAATTCCTAATCCTTTTCCGGTATAAACGCTTACATTTGTGCAAATTAGTTGTTGTCCAATTTTTATAGGGAATAATATCACGAAAAACAAGCGATAGTATTTTCAGAAAAAAATTTGTTTTCTTGAGTTGAACTGTGAATTTCTTGATTCCCAATCCTTGTCCGTTTATACACCCACATATGTTCAAATTAGGTGTTATTATAATTTTATAGGGACAAATATGACGAAAAGTAACTGATAGTATTTTCAGAACAATTTTTGTTTTCTTGAATTGCACCGTGAATATCTTGTTTCCCAATCCTTTTCCGTTAAAATCACAATATTATGTTCAAAAATGGTGTTATCCAATTTTTAAAGTGAATAATATCACGAAAAACAAGCGATAGAATTTTAGAACAATTTTACTTTTCTTGATTTGCACTGTGAATGTCTTGATTCCCAATCGTTATCCGTTAAAATCACCCACGTTTGTTCAAATATAGTATCATACAATTTTTATTGGAGATAATATCACGAAAAACAAGCGATAGTATTTTCAGAACAATTTTTTTTTCTTCAATTGCACTGTGGATTTCTTGAGTCACACTCCTTCTACATAAAAATCGACCACATATGTTTAAATATGGTGTTATCCAATTTTTATAGGAAATAATATCACGGAAAACAAGCGATAGTATTTTCAGAACAATTTTACTTTTCTTGAGTTGCACTGTGAATGTCTTGATTCCCAATCGTTATCCGTTAAAATCACCCACATTTCTTCAAATAGAGAATCATACAATTTTTATTGGAAATAATAACACGAAAAACAAGTGCTATTATTTTCAGAAAAATTTTTGTTTTATCGAATTGCACTGTAAATTTCTTGATTCACAATTCTCTTCCGTTATAATTATCCACAATTGTTCAAATATGGAATTATACAATTCTTATAAGTAATAATATCTCGGGAAACAAGCGATTGTATATTCAGAACAATTTTTGTTTCGTGAATTGTACTGTGATCATCTTGATTCCCAATATTTTTTCGATATAATTATCCACATTTGTAAAAATATGGTATTATAATATTTTTTAGGAATAATATCACAAAAAACAAGCTATAGTATTTTCAGAACAATTTTTTTTTCGTAAATTGTACTGTAAATATCTTGATTCCCAATACTTTCCCCTAATAATCACCCACATTTGTACAAGTATTGCATTATGCAATTTTTATAAGGAATAATATGACGAAAAACAAGCAATAGTATCTTCAGAAAAATTTTTGTTTTCTAGAGTAGAACTGTAAGTTTCCTCATTCCCAATCCTATTCTATTATAATCGCCCACATTTGTTCAAAATTGATGTTATCCAATTTTTTATAAAGAATAATATCACGAAAACCAAGCGATAGTATATTCATAACATTTTTATTTTCTTGAATTGCAGTGTAAATTTCTTGATTCCCAATTCTTTTCCGTTATAAACAACCACACATATTCAAATATGGTATTTTTAAAGGTAGTAATATGAAGAAAAACAAGTGATAGTATTATTAGAAATATTTTTTTAAATTGAAGTTTGAATATCTTCATTTCCTATCCTTTTCCGTTATTATCACCCACATTTGTACAAATATGATATTATAAAATTTTTAAAGGGAATATTATCACAAAAAACAAGTAAGAAATTTCAGAAGAATTTTTGTTTTCTTTTATTGCGCTGTAAATTTCTTGTTTCCCAATCCTTTACCGTTAATATCACCCACATTTGTTCAAATATAGAATCATTTAAATTTTATTGGAAATAATATCACGAAAAACAAGCGAAAGTATTTTCAGAATAATTTTTGTTTTCATGAATTGCACTGTGAATATCTTGATTCCCAATTCTTTTCTTTATAATCTCGTACAAATGTTCAAATTTGGTTTTCTCCAATTTTTTGAGGGAATAATATGACGAAAATAGGTACTAATATTTTCAGAACAATTTTTGTTTTCTTGAATTGCACTGTGAATTTCTTGTTTCCTAATCCAATTCCAATATAATTCCAAACTTTTGTGTAAATTAGTTGTTATCCAATTTTTATAGGGAATAATATCACCAAAAACAAGCGATAGCATTTTCAGAAAAAAATTTGTTATTTTATGTTTTTATGTTATAATCATCCACAATGGTTCAAATATGATATAATAATATTTTTATAGGGAATAATATCACGGGAAAATATTGTTAGAATTTTCGGAACAATGTTTTGTTCTTGGCTTGCATTGTGAATTTCTTAATTCCCAATCCTATTCCGGTATAACCACTTATATTTGTGCAAATTAGTTATCCAATTTTTATAGGGAATAATATCACGAAAACAAGTAATATTATTTTCAGAAAATTTTTTGTTTTCTTAATTTGCAATGTGAATTTTTTGATTCCCAATACTTTTCCGTTAAAATCATCCACATTTGTACAAATATGATTATTATATTATTTTTTTTAGGAATAATATCACGAAAAACAAGTGTATGAAATTTCAAAAAGAATTTGTGTTTTCTTGAATTGCACTGTGAATTTCTTGTTTCCCTTATCCAATTCCAATATAATCCCAAACTTTTGTGCAAATTAGTTGTTATCCAATTTTTATAGGGATTAATATCACGAAAAACAAGCGATAGTATTTTCAGAAAAAAATTTGTTTTCTTTAGTTGAACAGTGAATTTCCTGATTCCTAATCCTTTTACGTTATACTCACCCACATATGTTCAAATTTGGTGTTATCATAATTTTATAAGGAGTAATATGACGAAAAATAAGTGATAGTATTTTCAGAACAATTTTTTTTTCTTGAATTGCACTGTGGATTTCTAAGTCACACTTCTTTTCCGTAAAAATCGACCTTATATATTCAAATATGGTGTTATCATATTTTTATAGGGAATAATATCACGAAAATCAAGTGTAAGAAATTTAAAAAAAAATTTTGTTTTCTTGAATTGCACTGTGAATTTCTTGTTTTCTAATCCAATACCAACATAATCCCTAGCATTTGTGTAAAAATGGAGTTATTCAAATTTTATTGGGAAGAATATAACGAATAACAAATAATATTATTTTCAGAAAAATTTTTGTTTTCTCTAATTGCACTGTATATTTCTTGATTACGAATCCTTTTCCGTTATATCCACACACATTTGTTAAAATATGGTGTGATCCAATTTTTTAACACGTTCAACCCGACGGACGCGAATGCGCGTCCGAGGTGCGTTGCCAAGACACCGAAGGACGCGCATTCGCGTCTGTTAATGACCTCTCTGATGACCTCACTGAAGACCTCTCTGAAGACTTTTCTGAAGGACGCGAACTCATGTCTTTAAATAATTATCGAGTTTTGTAATAAAAAAATTTTTTAAACTAATTTTAAAATTACACTTAATTGACTGGCCAAATTAATGTGGAGGAAAAACCTTTCCGTTTTTCACGATTGCACACTAGAAATATTCCGGGTTGAATGTGTTAAGGGAAAAATATCACGAAAAACAAGCGATAGTATTTTCAGAATAATTTCTGTTTTCTTGAATTGCACTATGTAACCTTGATTCCCAATACTTTTCCGTTAAAATTATTATCCACATTTGTTCAAATATGGAATTATACAATTATTATTGAGAATAATATCACTAAAAACGAGCGATATTATTTTCATAACAATTTTTTTTCTTGAATTACACTGTGAATTTCTTGTTACCCAATCCTTTTCCGTTATAATCTTCCACATTTCAACACATGTGGTATTATACAATTTTTATAGGGAATAATATGACAAAAACAAGCTATAGTATTTTCAGAACAATTTTTGTTTTCTTGAAATGCACTGTGAATATCTTAATTCCCAATCATTTTCCGTTATAATGACCCACATTTGTACAATTATAGTTTTAATCAATTTATATAGGGAATAATATCACGAAAAACAGTTGTGAGAATTTTTAGAAAAATTTTTATTTCTTGAATTGTATTGTGAATTTCTTGATTCCCAATCCTATTCCGGTATAAACCCTTATATTTGTGCAAATTAGTTGTTATCCAATTTTATAGGGAATAATATCACGAATAACAAGCCATATTATTTTCAGAAAATTTTGTTTTCTCTAATTTCACTGTGAATTTCTTGATTCCCAATACTTTTCCGTTAAAATCATCCACATTTGTACAAATATGGTATGATAATATTTTTTTAGGAATAATATCACTAACAACAAGCGATAGTATTTTCAGAACATTTTTTTTTTCGTGAATTGCACTGTGAATATCTTCATTCCCAATACTTTCCTGTTCTAGTCACCCACATTTGTACAATTATGGCATTATACAATTTTTTTTATATGACGAAAAACCAGTGATAGTATCTTCAGACAATTTCTTGTTTCTTGAATTGCACTGTGAGTATTTTGATTCCCAATTTTTTCCGTCATAATCTCCTAAATATGTTCAAATATGGTGTTATTCATTTTTATAGGGCATAATATGAGGAAAATTATGTACTAGTATTTTCAGAACAATTTTTATTTTCTTGAATTGCACTGTGAATTTTTTGATTGAAAATATTTTTCCGTTATAATCACCGACATATTTTTAAATATGGTGTTATCATATTTTTAAAGGGAATAATATGACGAAAAATAAGTGATAGTATTTTCAGAAATATTTTTTTTAATTGCACTGTGAATATCTTCATTACCAATCCTTTTCCGTTGTAATCACCCACCTTTGTACAAATATGATAATATACAATTTTAATAGGGAATAATATCACAAAAACAAGTCTAAGAAATTTCAAGAATAATATCACGAATACCAAGTAATAATATTTTTTGAAAAATTTTTGTTTTCTGTAATTGCACTGCATAATTCTTGATTCCCAATCCAATTCTGTTATATCCACCCACATTTGTTCAAATATGGTGTTATCCAATTTTTTTAAGGAATAAATATCACGGAAAACAGGCGATAGAATTTTATAGAAACTTTACTTTTCTTGAGTTGCACTGTGGATGTCTTGATTTTCAATCTTTATCCGTTAAAATCACCAACATTTGTTCAAATATAGTATCATACAATTTTTATTAGAAATAATTTCACAAAAAACAAGCGATAGTATTTTCAGAACATTTTTTGTTTTCTTGAATTGCACTGTAAATATCATAATTCCCAATCCTTTTCCGTTATTATCGCCCACATTTGTACATATATGGTTTTAAGGAATTTATAAAGGGAATAATATCACGAAATATAAGTGTGAGAATTTTTAGAACAATTTTTTTAATTGAATTGCATTGTGAATTTCTTGATTCCCAATTCTATTCCGGTATAAACCCTTACATTTGTGCAAATTAGTTGTTATCCAATTTTTATAGGGAATAATATCACGAAACACAAGCGATAGTATTTTCAGAAAAAAATTTGTTTTCTTGAGTTGAACTGTGAATGTCTTGATTCCCAATCGTTATACGTTAAAATCACCAACATTTGTTCAAATATAGTATCATACAATTTTTATTAGAAATAATTTCACAAAAAACAAGCGATAGTATTTTCAGAACATTTTTTGTTTTCTTGAATTGCACTGTAAATATCATAATTCCCAATCCTTTTCCGTTATTATCGCCCACATTTGTACATATATGGTTTTAAGGAATTTATAAAGGGAATAATATCACGAAATATAAGTGTGAGAATTTTTAGAACAATTTTTTTAATTGAATTGCATTGTGAATTTCTTGATTCCCAATTCTATTCCGGTATAAACCCTTACATTTGTGCAAATTAGTTGTTATCCAATTTTTATAGGGAATAATATCACGAAACACAAGCGATAGTATTTTCAGAAAAAAATTTGTTTTCTTGAGTTGAACTGTGAATGTCTTGATTCCCAATCGTTATACGTTAAAATCACCCACGTTTGTTCAAATATAGTATCATACAATTTCTATTGGAAATAATATCACGAAAACCAAGCGATAGAATATTCATAACATTTTTGTTTTCTTGAATTGCAGTGTAAATTTCTTGATTCCCAACTCTTTTCCGTTATAAACAACCACACATATTCAAATATGGTATTTTTAAAGGTAGTAATATGAAGAAAAACAAGTGATAGTATTATTAGAAATATTTTTTTAAATTGAAGTTTGAATATCTTCATTTCCTATCCTTTTCCGTTATTATCACCCACATTTGTACAAATATGATATTATAAAATTTTTAAAGGGAATATTATCACAAAAAACAAGTAAGAAATTTCAGAAGAATTTTTGTTTTCTTTTATTGCGCTGTAAATTTCTTGTTTCCCAATCCTTTACCGTTAATATCACCCACATTTGTTCACATATAGAATCATTTAAATTTTATTGGAAATAATATCACGAAAAACAAGCGATAGTATTTTCAGAATAATTTTTGTTTTCATGAATTGCACTGTGAATATCTTGATTCCCAATTCTTTTCTTTATAATCTCGTACATATGTTCAAATTTGGTTTTCTCCAATTTTTTGAGGGAATAATATGACGAAAATAGGTACTAATATTTTCAGAACAATTTTTGTTTTCTTGAATTGCACTGTGAATTTCTAGTTTCCTAATTCAATTCCAATATAATTCCAAACTTTTGTGTAAATTAGTTGTTATCCAATTTTTATAGGGAATAATATCACGAAAAACAAGCGATAGTATTTTCAGAAAAAAATTTTTTATTTTATGTTTTTATGTTATAATCTTCCACAATGGTTCAAATATGATATAATAATATTTTTATAGGAAATAATATCACGGGAAATTATTGTTAGAATTTTCGGAACAATGTTTAGTTCTTGGCTTGCATTGTGAATTTCTTAATTCCCAATCCTATTCCGGTATAACCCCTTATATTTGTGCAAATTAGTTATCCAATTTTTATAGGGAATAATATCACGAAAACAAGTAATATTATTTTCAGAAAATTTTTTGTTTTCTTAATTTGCAATGTGAAGTTTTTGATTCCCAATACTTTTCCGTTAAAATCATCCACATTTGTACAAATATGATTATTATATTATTTTTTTTAGGAATAGTATCACGAAAAACAAGCGATAGTATTTTCAGAAAGATTTTTTTTCAGGAAGTGCACTGAGAATTTCTTGATTCACAATCCCTTTCCGTTAAAATCACCCAAATATGATCAAATATGGTGTTATCCAATTTTTATAGAGAATAATATCACGAAAAACAAGTGTAAGAAATTTCAAAAAAATTTGTGTTTTCTTTAATTGTACTGTGAATTTCTTGTTTCCTAATCCAATTCCAATATAATCCCAAACTTTTGTGCAAATTAGTTGTTATCCAATTTTTATAGGGAATAATATCACGAAAAACAAGCGATAGTATTTTCAGAAAAAAATTTGTTTTCTTTAGTGGAACAGGGAATTTCCTGATTCCTAATCCTTTTACGTTAAAATCACCCACGTTTGTTCAAATATAGTATCATACAATTTTTATTGGAAATAATATCACGAAAAACAAGCGATAGTATTTTCAGAACAATTTTTTTTTCATGAAGTGCACTGAGAATTTCATGATTCACAATCCCATTCCGTTAAAATCACCCAAATATGATCAAATATGGTGTTATACAATTTTTATAGGGAATAATATCACGAAAAACAAGTGTAAGAAATTTCAAAAAAATTTGTGTTTTCTTTAATTGCACTGTGAATTTCTTGTTTCCTAATCCAATTAAAATATAATCCCAAACTTTTGTGCAAATTAGTTGTTATCCAATTTTTATAGGGAATAATATCACGAAAAACAAGCGATAGTATTTTCAGAACAATTTTTTTTTCTTCAATTGCACTGTAGATTTCATGAGTCACACTCCTTTTACATTAAAATCGACCACATTTGTTTAAATATGGTGTTATCATATTTTTATAGGAAATAATATCACGAAAAACAAGTGTAAGAAATTTCAAAAAAAATTTTATTTTCTTAAAATGCTCTGTGAAATTCTAGTTTCCTAATCCAATTCCAATATAATCCCTAACATTTGTGGAAATGTGGAGTTATTCAATTTTTATCGGGAAAAATATCAAGAATAACAAGTAATATTATTTCAGAAAAATTTTGGTTTTCCCTAATTGCACTGTATACTTCTTGATTCCAAATCCTATTCCGTTATATCCACCCACATTTGCTCAAATATGGTGTTATCCAATTTTTAAAGGAAAAAATATCACAAAAACAAGCGATAATAATTTCAGAACAATTTCTGTTTTCTTGAAATGAACTGTGAACTTCTTGTTTCTCAATACTTTTCCGTTAAAAGTTTCCACATTTGTTCAAATATGGAATTATACAATTATGATTGAGAATAATATCACGAAGAACGAGCGATATTATTTTCATAACAATTTTTGTTTTCTTTAATTACACTGTGAATTTCTTGATTCCCAATCCTTTTCTGTGAAAATCATCAGCAATTGTTCAAATATGGTATTATACAAGTTTTATAGGGAATAATATCACGGAAACAAGCGATAGTTTTGTCAGAAAAATTTTCGTTTTCTTGATTTGAACTGTAAATTTCTTGATTCCCAATCCTTATCCGTTATAATCATCCACATTTCTACACATATGGTATTATACAATTTTTATAGGGAATAAAATGACGAAAAACAAGCGATACTATTTTGAAAAAAAAATTTTTTTTTCTTGAATTTGACTGTGAATATCTTGATTCCCAATCCTTTTCCGTTATAATCACCCACATATGTTCAAATATGGTGTTATATAATTTTTATAGGGAATCATTTCACGAAAAACAAGCGATAGTATTTTCAGAATAATTTTTTTTTAATTGAATTGCACTGTGAATGTCTTGATTCGCAATCCTTTTCCGTTATAATCACCCACATATGTTCAAATATGGTGTTATATAATTTTTATAGGGAATAAATTAACGAAAAACGAGCGATAGTATTTTCAGAATATTTTTTTTATTGAACTTTGAATATCTTCATTTCCAATCCTTTTCCGTTAGCATCCCCCACATTTGTACAAATATGGTGTTATCCAATTTTTATAGGAAATATTAATATGACGTAAAATAAGTGATTGTATTTTCAGAACAATCTTTATTATCTTGAATTGCACTGTGAATATCTTGATTCCCAATTCTTTTGCGTCATAATCTCCCACAATTTTTCAAATATGTTGTTATCAAATTTTAATGGGGAAAATATGTCGAAAAACAAGCGATGGTATCTTCAGAACAATTTTTGTTTTCTTGAATTGCAGTCTGAATTTCTTGATTCTCAATCGTTTTCTGTTAATATCATCCACAATTGTTCAAATATGGTATTATACAATTTTTATTGAGAATAATATCAGGAAAAACAAGGGATAGTATCGAAAGAAAAACTGGCAATTTACCTCAACAATAACGATAATTAATTTGACCGGTTTCTGTGTACAACACCACCTTCAGGTCACACACCGAAACCGGTCAAATGAAATATCCTTATTGTTGTGGAAAAATGCCAGTTTTTCTTTCGGTATGATATTCCACCAAATTAAGCCTGAAACATCTACATTAAGGCGATAGTATTTTCATCACAATGTTTGTTTTCTTGAATTGCACTGTGAATTTGTTGATTGCAAATTTTTTTCCGTTATAATAACCCACATATTTTTAAATATGGTGTTATCATATTTTTATAGGGAATAATATGACGAAAAAAAAGTGATAGTATTTTCAGAAATATTTGTTTTAATTGCACTGTGAATATCTTCATTACCAATCATTTTCCGTTGTAATCACCCACCTTTGTACAAATATGAAAATATACAATTTTAATAGGGAATAATATCACAAAAACAAGTGTAAGATAGTTCAGGAATAATATCACGAACACCAAGTAATAATATTTTTAGAAAAATTTTTGTTTTCTCTAATAGCACTGTATATTTCTTGATTTCCAATCCAATTCCGTTACATCCACCCACATTTGTTCAAATATGGGGTTATCCAATTTTTTAAAGGAATAAATATCACGAAAAACAGGCGATAGAATTTTATAGAAATTTTACTTTTCTTGAGTTGCACTGTGGATGTCTTGATTTTCAATCTTTATCCGTTAAAATCACCAACATTTGTTCAAATATAGTATCATACAATTTTTATTAGAAATAATTTCACGAAAAACAAGCGATAGTTTTTTCAGAACATTTTTTGTTTTCTTGAGATGCACCGTGAATGTCATAATTCCTAATCCTTTTCCGGTATAAACGCTTACATTTGTGCAAATTAGTTGTTGTCCAATTTTTATAGGGAATAATATCACGAAAAACAAGCGATAGTATTTTCAGAAAAAAATTTGTTTTCTTGAGTTGAACTGTGAATTTCTTGATTCCCAATCCTTGTCCGTTTATACACCCACATATGTTCAAATTAGGTGTTATTATAATTTTATAGGGACAAATATGACGAAAAGTAAGTGATAGTATTTTCAGAACAATTTTTGTTTTCTTGAATTGCACCGTGAATATCTTGTTTCCCAATCCTTTTCCGTTAAAATCACAATATTATGTTCAAATATGGTGTTATCCAATTTTTAAAGTGAATAATATCTCGAAAAACAAGCGATAGAATTTCAGAAAAATTTTACTTTTCTTAATTTGCACTGTGAATGTCTTGATTCCCAATCGTTATCCGTTAAAATCATCCACGTTTGTTCAAATATAGTATCATACAATTTTTATTGGAAATAATATCACGAAAAACAAGCGATAGTATTTTCAGAACAATTTTTTTTTCTTCAATTGCACTGTGGATTTCTTGAGTCACACTCCTTCTACATAAAAAAAGACCACATATGTTTAAATATGGTGTTATCCAATTTTTATAGGGAATAATATCACGGAAAATAAGCGATTGTATATTCAGAACAATTTTTGTTTCGTGAATTGTACTGTGATCATCTTGATTCCCAATATTTTTTCGATATAATTATCCACATTTGTAAAAATATGGTATTATAATATTTTTTAGGAATAATATCACAAAAAACAAGCTATAGTATTTTCAGAACAATTTTTTTTTCGTAAATTGTACTTAAATATCTTGATTCCCAATACTTTCCCCTAATAATCACCCACATTTGTACAAGTATTGCATTATGCAATTTTTATAAGGAATAATATGACGAAAAACAAGCAATAGTATCTTCAGAAAAATTTTTGTTTTCTAGAGTAGAACTGTAAGTTTCTTCATTCCCAATCCTATTCTATTATAATCGCCCACATTTGTTCAAAATTGATGTTATCCAATTTTTTATAAAGAATAATATCACGAAAACCAAGCGATACTATATTCATAACATTTTTGTTTTCTTGAATTGCAGTGTAAATTTCTTGATTCCCAATTCTTTTCCGTTATAAACAACCACACATATTCAAATATGGTATTTTTAAAGGTAGTAATATGAAGAAAAACAAGTGATAGTATTATTAGAAATATTTTTTTAAATTGAAGTTTGAATATCTTCATTTCCTATCCTTTTCCGTTATTATCACCCACATTTGTACAAATATGATATTATAAAATTTTTAAAGGGAATATTATCACAAAAAACAAGTAAGAAATTTCAGAAGAATTTTTGTTTTCTTTTATTGCGCTGTAAATTTCTTGTTTCCCAATCCTTTACCGTTAATATCACCCACATTTGTTCAAATATAGAATCATTTAAATTTTATTGGAAATAATATCACGAAAAACAAGCGAAAGTATTTTCAGAATAATTTTTGTTTTCATGAATTGCACTGTGAATATCTTGATTCCCAATTCTTTTCTTTATAATCTCGTACATATGTTCAAATTTGGTTTTCTCCAATTTTTTGAGGGAATAATATGACGAAAATAGGTACTAATATTTTCAGAACAATTTTTGTTTTCTTGAATTGCACTGTGAATTTCTTGTTTCCTAATCCAATTCCAATATAATTCCAAACTTTTGTGTAAATTAGTTGTTATCCAATTTTTATAGGGAATAATATCACGAAAAACAAGCGATAGTATTTTCAGAAAAAAATTTGTTATTTTATGTTTTTATGATATAATCATCCACAATGGTTCAAATATTATATAATAATATTTTTATAGGGAATAATATCACGGGTAAATATTGTTAGAATTTTCGGAACAATGTTTTGTTCTTGGCTTGCATTGTGAATTTCTTAATTCCCAATCCTATTCCGGTATAACCCCTCATATTTGTGCAAATTAGTTATCCAATTTTTATAGGGAATAATATCACGAAAACAAGTAATATTATTTTCAGAAAATTTTTTGTTTTCTTAATTTGCAATGTGAATTTTTTGATTCCCAATACTTTTCCGTTAAAATCATCCACTTTTGTACAAATATGATTATTATATTATTTTTTTTAGGAATAATATCACGAAAAACAAGCGATAGTATTTTCAGAACAATTTTTTTTTCATGAAGTGCACTGAGAATTTCATGATTCACAATCCCTTTCCGTTAAAATCACCCAAATATGATCAAATATGGTGTTATCCAATTTTTATAGGGAATAATATCACGAAAAACAAGTGTAAGAAATTTCAAAAAAATTTGTGTTTTCTTTAATTGCACTGTGAATTTCTTGTTTCCTAATCCAATTCCAATATAATCCCAAACTTTTGTGCAAATTAGTTGTTATCCAATTTTTATAGGGAATAATATCACGAAAAACAAGCGATAGTATTTTCAGAAAAAAATTTGTTTTCTTTAGTGGAACAGGGAATTTCCTGATTCCTAATCCTTTTACGTTAAAATCACCCACGTTTGTTCAAATATAGTATCATACAATTTTTATTGGAGATAATATCACGAAAAACAAGCGATAGTATTTTCAGAACAATTTATTTTTCTTCAATTGCACTGTGGATTTCTTGAGTCACACTCCTTTTACATTAAAATCGACCACATTTGTTTAAATATGGTGTTATCATATTTTTATAGGAAATAATATCACGAAAAACAAGTGTAAGAAATTTCAAAATAATTTTATTTTCTTAAAATGCTCTGTGAATTTCTAGTTTCCTAATCCAATTCCAATATAATCCCTAACATTTGTGCAAATGTGGAGTTATTCAATTTTTATCGGGAAGAATATCAAGAATAACAAGTAATATTATTTCAGAAAAATTTTGGTTTTCCCTAATTGCACTGTATACTTCTTGATTCCAAATTCTATTCCGTTATATCCACCCACATTTGCTCAAATATGGTGTTATCCAATTTTTAAAGGAAAAAATATCACAAAAACAAGCGACAATAATTTCAGAACAATTTCTGTTTTCTTGAAATGAACTGTGAAATTCTTGTTTCTCAATACTTTTCCGTTAAAAGTTTCCACATTTGTTCAAATATGGAATTATACAATTATGATTGAGAATAATATCACGAAGAACGAGCGATATTATTTTCATAACAATTTTTGTTTTCTTTAATTACACTGTGAATTTCTTGATTCCCAATCCTTTTCTGTGAAAATCATCAGCAATTGTTCAAATATGGTATTATACAAGTTTTATAGGGAATAATATCACGGAAACAAGCGATAGTTTTGTCAGAAAAATTTTCGTTTTCTTGATTTGAACTGTAAATTTCTTGATTCCCAATCCTTATCCGTTATAATCATCCACATTTCTACACATATGGTATTATACAATTTTTATAGGGAATAAAATGACGAAAAACAAGCGATACTATTTTGAAAAAAAAATTTTTTTTTCTTGAATTTGACTGTGAATATCTTGATTCCCAATCCTCTTCCGTTATAATCACCCACATATGTTCAAATATGGTGTTATATAATTTTTATAGGGAATCATTTCACGAAAAACAAGCGATAGTATTTTCAGAATAATTTTTTTTTAATTGAACTTTGAATATCTTCATTCCCAATCCTTTTCCATTATAATCCCCCACATTTGTACCAATATGGTGTTATCCAATTTTTAAAGGAAATAATAATATGAAGTAAAATAAGAATTTGTATTTTCAGAACAATCTTTATTTTCTTGAATTGCACTGTGAATGTCTTGATTCCCAATCCTTTTCCGTTATAATCACCCACATATGTTCAAATATGGTGTTATATAATTTTTATAGGGAATAAATTAACGAAAAACGAGCGATAGTATTTTCAGAATATTTTTTTTATTGAACTTTGAATATCTTCATTTCCAATCCTTTTCCGTTAGCATCCCCCACATTTGTACAAATATGGTGTTATCCAATTTTTATAGGAAATATTAATATGACGTAAAATAAGTGATTGTATTTTCAGAACAATCTTTATTATCTTGAATTGCACTGTGAATATCTTGATTCCCAATTCTTTTGCGTCATAATCTCCCACAATTTTTCAAATATGTTGTTATCAAATTTTAATGGGGAATAATATGTCGAAAAACAAGCGATGGTATCTTCAGAACAATTTTTGTTTTCTTGAATTGCAGTCTGAATTTCTTGATTCTCAATCGTTTTCTGTTAATATCATCCACAATTGTTCAAATATGGTATTATACAATTTTTATTGAGAATAATATCAGGAAAAACAAGGGATAGTATCGAAAGAAAAACTGGCAATTTACCTCAACAATAAGGATATTTAATTTGACCGGTTTCTGTGTACAACACCACCTTCAGGTCACACACCGAAACCGGTCAAATGAAATATCCTTAGTGTTGTGGAAAAATGCCAGTTTTTCTTTCGGTATGATATTCCACCAAATTAAGCCTGAAACATCTACATTTAAGCGATAGTATTTTCATAACAATGTTTGTTTTCTTGAATTGCACTGTGAATTTCTTGATTGCAAATTTTTTTCCGTTATAATAACCCACATATTTTTAAATATGGTGTTATCATATTTTTATAGGGAATAATATGACGAAAAAAAAGTGATAGTATTTTCAGAAATATTTGTTTTAATTGCACTGTGAATATCTTCATTACCAATCCTTTTCCGTTGTAATCACCCACCTTTGTACAAATATGAAAATATACAATTTTAATAGGGAATAATATCACAAAAACAAGTGTAAGATAGTTCAGGAATAATATCACGAACACCAAGTAATAATATTTTTAGAAAAATTTTTGTTTTCTCTAATTGCACTGTATATTTCTTGATTTCCAATCCAATTCCGTTACATCCACCCACATTTGTTCAAATATGGGGTTATCCAATTTTTTAAAGGAATAAATATCACGAAAAACAGGCGATAGAATTTTATAGAAATTTTACTTTTCTTGAGTTGCACTGTGGATGTCTTGATTTTCAATCTTTATCCGTTAAAATCACCAACATTTGTTCAAATATAGTATCATACAATTTTTATTAGAAATAATTTCACGAAAAACAAGCGATAGTTTTTCCAGAACATTTTTTGTTTTCTTGAGATGCACCGTGAATGTCATAATTCCTAATCCTTTTCCGGTATAAACGCTTACATTTGTGCAAATTAGTTGTTGTCCAATTTTTATAGGGAATAATATCACGAAAAACAAGCGATAGTATTTTCAGAAAAAAATTTGTTTTCTTGAGTTGAACTGTGAATTTCTTGATTCCCAATCCTTGTCCGTTTATACACCCACATATGTTCAAATTAGGTGTTATTATAATTTTATAGGGACAAATATGACGAAAAGTAACTGATAGTATTTTCAGAACAATTTTTGTTTTCTTGAATTGCACCGTGAATATCTTGTTTCCCAATCCTTTTCCGTTAAAATCACAATATTATGTTCAAAAATGGTGTTATCCAATTTTTAAAGTGAATAATATCACGAAAAACAAGCGATAGAATTTTAGAACAATTTTACTTTTCTTGATTTGCACTGTGAATGTCTTGATTCCCAATCGTTATCCGTTAAAATCACCCACGTTTGTTCAAATATAGTATCATACAATTTTTATTGGAGATAATATCACGAAAAACAAGCGATAGTATTTTCAGAACAATTTTTTTTTCTTCAATTGCACTGTGGATTTCTTGAGTCACACTCCTTCTACATAAAAATCGACCACATATGTTTAAATATGGTGTTATCCAATTTTTATAGGAAATAATATCACGGAAAACAAGCGATAGTATTTTCAGAACAATTTTACTTTTCTTGAGTTGCACTGTGAATGTCTTGATTCCCAATCGTTATCCGTTAAAATCACCCACATTTCTTCAAATAGAGAATCATACAATTTTTATTGGAAATAATAACACGAAAAACAAGTGCTATTATTTTCAGAAAAATTTTTGTTTTATCGAATTGCACTGTAAATTTCTTGATTCACAATTCTCTTCCGTTATAATTATCCACAATTGTTCAAATATGGAATTATACAATTCTTATAAGTAATAATATCTCGGGAAACAAGCGATTGTATATTCAGAACAATTTTTGTTTCGTGAATTGTACTGTGATCATCTTGATTCCCAATATTTTTTCGATATAATTATCCACATTTGTAAAAATATGGTATTATAATATTTTTTAGGAATAATATCACAAAAAACAAGCTATAGTATTTTCAGAACAATTTTTTTTTCGTAAATTGTACTGTAAATATCTTGATTCCCAATACTTTCCCCTAATAATCACCCACATTTGTACAAGTATTGCATTATGCAATTTTTATAAGGAATAATATGACGAAAAACAAGCAATAGTATCTTCAGAAAAATTTTTGTTTTCTAGAGTAGAACTGTAAGTTTCCTCATTCCCAATCCTATTCTATTATAATCGCCCACATTTGTTCAAAATTGATGTTATCCAATTTTTTATAAAGAATAATATCACGAAAACCAAGCGATAGTATATTCATAACATTTTTATTTTCTTGAATTGCAGTGTAAATTTCTTGATTCCCAATTCTTTTCCGTTATAAACAACCACACATATTCAAATATGGTATTTTTAAAGGTAGTAATATGAAGAAAAACAAGTGATAGTATTATTAGAAATATTTTTTTAAATTGAAGTTTGAATATCTTCATTTCCTATCCTTTTCCGTTATTATCACCCACATTTGTACAAATATGATATTATAAAATTTTTAAAGGGAATATTATCACAAAAAACAAGTAAGAAATTTCAGAAGAATTTTTGTTTTCTTTTATTGCGCTGTAAATTTCTTGTTTCCCAATCCTTTACCGTTAATATCACCCACATTTGTTCAAATATAGAATCATTTAAATTTTATTGGAAATAATATCACGAAAAACAAGCGAAAGTATTTTCAGAATAATTTTTGTTTTCATGAATTGCACTGTGAATATCTTGATTCCCAATTCTTTTCTTTATAATCTCGTACAAATGTTCAAATTTGGTTTTCTCCAATTTTTTGAGGGAATAATATGACGAAAATAGGTACTAATATTTTCAGAACAATTTTTGTTTTCTTGAATTGCACTGTGAATTTCTTGTTTCCTAATCCAATTCCAATATAATTCCAAACTTTTGTGTAAATTAGTTGTTATCCAATTTTTATAGGGAATAATATCACCAAAAACAAGCGATAGCATTTTCAGAAAAAAATTTGTTATTTTATGTTTTTATGTTATAATCATCCACAATGGTTCAAATATGATATAATAATATTTTTATAGGGAATAATATCACGGGAAAATATTGTTAGAATTTTCGGAACAATGTTTTGTTCTTGGCTTGCATTGTGAATTTCTTAATTCCCAATCCTATTCCGGTATAACCACTTATATTTGTGCAAATTAGTTATCCAATTTTTATAGGGAATAATATCACGAAAACAAGTAATATTATTTTCAGAAAATTTTTTGTTTTCTTAATTTGCAATGTGAATTTTTTGATTCCCAATACTTTTCCGTTAAAATCATCCACATTTGTACAAATATGATTATTATATTATTTTTTTTAGGAATAATATCACGAAAAACAAGTGTATGAAATTTCAAAAAGAATTTGTGTTTTCTTGAATTGCACTGTGAATTTCTTGTTTCCCTTATCCAATTCCAATATAATCCCAAACTTTTGTGCAAATTAGTTGTTATCCAATTTTTATAGGGATTAATATCACGAAAAACAAGCGATAGTATTTTCAGAAAAAAATTTGTTTTCTTTAGTTGAACAGTGAATTTCCTGATTCCTAATCCTTTTACGTTATACTCACCCACATATGTTCAAATTTGGTGTTATCATAATTTTATAAGGAGTAATATGACGAAAAATAAGTGATAGTATTTTCAGAACAATTTTTTTTTCTTGAATTGCACTGTGGATTTCTAAGTCACACTTCTTTTCCGTAAAAATCGACCTTATATATTCAAATATGGTGTTATCATATTTTTATAGGGAATAATATCACGAAAATCAAGTTTAAGAAATTTAAAAAAAAATTTTGTTTTCTTGAATTGCACTGTGAATTTCTTGTTTTCTAATCCAATACCAACATAATCCCTAGCATTTGTGTAAAAATGGAGTTATTCAAATTTTATTGGGAAGAATATAACGAATAACAAATAATATTATTTTCAGAAAAATTTTTGTTTTCTCTAATTGCACTGTATATTTCTTGATTACGAATCCTTTTCCGTTATATCCACACACATTTGTTAAAATATGGTGTGATCCAATTTTTTAACACGTTCAACCCGACGGACGCGAATGCGCGTCCGAGGTGCGTTGCCAAGACACCGAAGGACGCGCATTCGCGTCTGTTAATGACCTCTCTGATGACCTCACTGAAGACCTCTCTGAAGACTTTTCTGAAGGACGCGAACTCATGTCTTTAAATAATTATCGAGTTTTGTAATAAAAAAATTTTTTAAACTAATTTTAAAATTACACTTAATTGACTGGCCAAATTAATGTGGAGGAAAAACCTTTCCGTTTTTCACGATTGCACACTAGAAATATTCCGGGTTGAATGTGTTAAGGGAAAAATATCACGAAAAACAAGCGATAGTATTTTCAGAATAATTTCTGTTTTCTTGAATTGCACTATGTAACCTTGATTCCCAATACTTTTCCGTTAAAATTATTATCCACATTTGTTCAAATATGGAATTATACAATTATTATTGAGAATAATATCACTAAAAACGAGCGATATTATTTTCATAACAATTTTTTTTCTTGAATTACACTGTGAATTTCTTGTTACCCAATCCTTTTCCGTTATAATCTTCCACATTTCAACACATGTGGTATTATACAATTTTTATAGGGAATAATATGACAAAAACAAGCTATAGTATTTTCAGAACAATTTTTGTTTTCTTGAAATGCACTGTGAATATCTTAATTCCCAATCATTTTCCGTTATAATGACCCACATTTGTACAATTATAGTTTTAATCAATTTATATAGGGAATAATATCACGAAAAACAGTTGTGAGAATTTTTAGAACAATTTTTTTTTCTTGAATTGTATTGTGAATTTCTTGATTCCCAATCCTATTCCGGTATAAACCCTTATATTTGTGCAAATTAGTTGTTATCCAATTTTATAGGGAATAATATCACGAATAACAAGCCATATTATTTTCAGAAAATTTTGTTTTCTCTAATTTCACTGTGAATTTCTTGATTCCCAATACTTTTCCGTTAAAATCATCCACATTTGTACAAATATGGTATGATAATATTTTTTTAGGAATAATATCACTAACAACAAGCGATAGTATTTTCAGAACATTTTTTTTTTCGTGAATTGCACTGTGAATATCTTCATTCCCAATACTTTCCTGTTCTAGTCACCCACATTTGTACAATTATGGCATTATGCAATTTTTTTTATATGACGAAAAACCAGTGATAGTATCTTCAGACAATTTCTTGTTTCTTGAATTGCACTGTGAGTATTTTGATTCCCAATTTTTTCCGTCATAATCTCCTAAATATGTTCAAATATGGTGTTATTCATTTTTATAGGGCATAATATGAGGAAAATTATGTACTAGTATTTTCAGAACAATTTTTATTTTCTTGAATTGCACTGTGAATTTTTTGATTGAAAATATTTTTCCGTTATAATCACCGACATATTTTTAAATATGGCGTTATCATATTTTTAAAGGGAATAATATGACGAAAAATAAGTGATAGTATTTTCAGAAATATTTTTTTTAATTGCACTGTGAATATCTTCATTACCAATCCTTTTCCGTTGTAATCACCCACCTTTGTACAAATATGATAATATACAATTTTAATAGGGAATAATATCACAAAAACAAGTCTAAGAAATTTCAAGAATAATATCACGAATACCAAGTAATAATATTTTTTGAAAAATTTTTGTTTTCTGTAATTGCACTGCATAATTCTTGATTCCCAATCCAATTCTGTTATATCCACCCACATTTGTTCAAATATGGTGTTATCCAATTTTTTTAAGGAATAAATATCACGGAAAACAGGCGATAGAATTTTATAGAAACTTTACTTTTCTTGAGTTGCACTGTGGATGTCTTGATTTTCAATCTTTATCCGTTAAAATCACCAACATTTGTTCAAATATAGTATCATACAATTTTTATTAGAAATAATTTCACAAAAAACAAGCGATAGTATTTTCAGAACATTTTTTGTTTTCTTGAATTGCACTGTAAATATCATAATTCCCAATCCTTTTCCGTTATTATCGCCCACATTTGTACATATATGGTTTTAAGGAATTTATAAAGGGAATAATATCACGAAATATAAGTGTGAGAATTTTTAGAACAATTTTTTTAATTGAATTGCATTGTGAATTTCTTGATTCCCAATTCTATTCCGGTATAAACCCTTACATTTGTGCAAATTAGTTGTTATCCAATTTTTATAGGGAATAATATCACGAAACACAAGCGATAGTATTTTCAGAAAAAAATTTGTTTTCTTGAGTTGAACTGTGAATGTCTTGATTCCCAATCGTTATACGTTAAAATCACCCACGTTTGTTCAAATATAGTATCATACAATTTCTATTGGAAATAATATCACGAAAACCAAGCGATAGAATATTCATAACATTTTTGTTTTCTTGAATTGCAGTGTAAATTTCTTGATTCCCAACTCTTTTCCGTTATAAACAACCACACATATTCAAATATGGTATTTTTAAAGGTAGTAATATGAAGAAAAACAAGTGATAGTATTATTAGAAATATTTTTTTAAATTGAAGTTTGAATATCTTCATTTCCTATCCTTTTCCGTTATTATCACCCACATTTGTACAAATATGATATTATAAAATTTTTAAAGGGAATATTATCACAAAAAACAAGTAAGAAATTTCAGAAGAATTTTTGTTTTCTTTTATTGCGCTGTAAATTTCTTGTTTCCCAATCCTTTACCGTTAATATCACCCACATTTGTTCACATATAGAATCATTTAAATTTTATTGGAAATAATATCACGAAAAACAAGCGATAGTATTTTCAGAATAATTTTTGTTTTCATGAATTGCACTGTGAATATCTTGATTCCCAATTCTTTTCTTTATAATCTCGTACATATGTTCAAATTTGGTTTTCTCCAATTTTTTGAGGGAATAATATGACGAAAATAGGTACTAATATTTTCAGAACAATTTTTGTTTTCTTGAATTGCACTGTGAATTTCTAGTTTCCTAATTCAATTCCAATATAATTCCAAACTTTTGTGTAAATTAGTTGTTATCCAATTTTTATAGGGAATAATATCACGAAAAACAAGCGATAGTATTTTCAGAAAAAAAATTTTTATTTTATGTTTTTATGTTATAATCTTCCACAATGGTTCAAATATGATATAATAATATTTTTATAGGAAATAATATCACGGGAAATTATTGTTAGAATTTTCGGAACAATGTTTAGTTCTTGGCTTGCATTGTGAATTTCTTAATTCCCAATCCTATTCCGGTATAACCCCTTATATTTGTGCAAATTAGTTATCCAATTTTTATAGGGAATAATATCACGAAAACAAGTAATATTATTTTCAGAAAATTTTTTGTTTTCTTAATTTGCAATGTGAAGTTTTTGATTCCCAATACTTTTCCGTTAAAATCATCCACATTTGTACAAATATGATTATTATATTATTTTTTTTAGGAATAGTATCACGAAAAACAAGCGATAGTATTTTCAGAAAGATTTTTTTTCAGGAAGTGCACTGAGAATTTCTTGATTCACAATCCCTTTCCGTTAAAATCACCCAAATATGATCAAATATGGTGTTATCCAATTTTTATAGAGAATAATATCACGAAAAACAAGTGTAAGAAATTTCAAAAAAATTTGTGTTTTCTTTAATTGTACTGTGAATTTCTTGTTTCCTAATCCAATTCCAATATAATCCCAAACTTTTGTGCAAATTAGTTGTTATCCAATTTTTATAGGGAATAATATCACGAAAAACAAGCGATAGTATTTTCAGAAAAAAATTTGTTTTCTTTAGTGGAACAGGGAATTTCCTGATTCCTAATCCTTTTACGTTAAAATCACCCACGTTTGTTCAAATATAGTATCATACAATTTTTATTGGAAATAATATCACGAAAAACAAGCGATAGTATTTTCAGAACAATTTTTTTTTCATGAAGTGCACTGAGAATTTCATGATTCACAATCCCATTCCGTTAAAATCACCCAAATATGATCAAATATGGTGTTATACAATTTTTATAGGGAATAATATCACGAAAAACAAGTGTAAGAAATTTCAAAAAAATTTGTGTTTTCTTTAATTGCACTGTGAATTTCTTGTTTCCTAATCCAATTAAAATATAATCCCAAACTTTTGTGCAAATTAGTTGTTATCCAATTTTTATAGGGAATAATATCACGAAAAACAAGCGATAGTATTTTCAGAACAATTTTTTTTTCTTCAATTGCACTGTAGATTTCATGAGTCACACTCCTTTTACATTAAAATCGACCACATTTGTTTAAATATGGTGTTATCATATTTTTATAGGAAATAATATCACGAAAAACAAGTGTAAGAAATTTCAAAAAAAATTTTATTTTCTTAAAATGCTCTGTGAAATTCTAGTTTCCTAATCCAATTCCAATATAATCCCTAACATTTGTGGAAATGTGGAGTTATTCAATTTTTATCGGGAAAAATATCAAGAATAACAAGTAATATTATTTCAGAAAAATTTTGGTTTTCCCTAATTGCACTGTATACTTCTTGATTCCAAATCCTATTCCGTTATATCCACCCACATTTGCTCAAATATGGTGTTATCCAATTTTTAAAGGAAAAAATATCACAAAAACAAGCGATAATAATTTCAGAACAATTTCTGTTTTCTTGAAATGAACTGTGAACTTCTTGTTTCTCAATACTTTTCCGTTAAAAGTTTCCACATTTGTTCAAATATGGAATTATACAATTATGATTGAGAATAATATCACGAAGAACGAGCGATATTATTTTCATAACAATTTTTGTTTTCTTTAATTACACTGTGAATTTCTTGATTCCCAATCCTTTTCTGTGAAAATCATCAGCAATTGTTCAAATATGGTATTATACAAGTTTTATAGGGAATAATATCACGGAAACAAGCGATAGTTTTGTCAGAAAAATTTTCGTTTTCTTGATTTGAACTGTAAATTTCTTGATTCCCAATCCTTATCCGTTATAATCATCCACATTTCTACACATATGGTATTATACAATTTTTATAGGGAATAAAATGACGAAAAACAAGCGATACTATTTTGAAAAAAAAATTTTTTTTTCTTGAATTTGACTGTGAATATCTTGATTCCCAATCCTTTTCCGTTATAATCACCCACATATGTTCAAATATGGTGTTATATAATTTTTATAGGGAATCATTTCACGAAAAACAAGCGATAGTATTTTCAGAATAATTTTTTTTTAATTGAATTGCACTGTGAATGTCTTGATTCGCAATCCTTTTCCGTTATAATCACCCACATATGTTCAAATATGGTGTTATATAATTTTTATAGGGAATAAATTAACGAAAAACGAGCGATAGTATTTTCAGAATATTTTTTTTATTGAACTTTGAATATCTTCATTTCCAATCCTTTTCCGTTAGCATCCCCCACATTTGTACAAATATGGTGTTATCCAATTTTTATAGGAAATATTAATATGACGTAAAATAAGTGATTGTATTTTCAGAACAATCTTTATTATCTTGAATTGCACTGTGAATTTCTTGATTCCCAATACTTTTCCGTTAAAATCATCCACATTTGTACAAATATGGTATGATAATATTTTTTTAGGAATAATATCACTAACAACAAGCGATAGTATTTTCAGAACATTTTTTTTTTCGTGAATTGCACTGTGAATATCTTCATTCCCAATACTTTCCTGTTCTAGTCACCCACATTTGTACAATTATGGCATTATGCAATTTTTTTTATATGACGAAAAACCAGTGATAGTATCTTCAGACAATTTCTTGTTTCTTGAATTGCACTGTGAGTATTTTGATTCCCAATTTTTTCCGTCATAATCTCCTAAATATGTTCAAATATGGTGTTATTCATTTTTATAGGGCATAATATGAGGAAAATTATGTACTAGTATTTTCAGAACAATTTTTATTTTCTTGAATTGCACTGTGAATTTTTTGATTGAAAATATTTTTCCGTTATAATCACCGACATATTTTTAAATATGGCGTTATCATATTTTTAAAGGGAATAATATGACGAAAAATAAGTGATAGTATTTTCAGAAATATTTTTTTTAATTGCACTGTGAATATCTTCATTACCAATCCTTTTCCGTTGTAATCACCCACCTTTGTACAAATATGATAATATACAATTTTAATAGGGAATAATATCACAAAAACAAGTCTAAGAAATTTCAAGAATAATATCACGAATACCAAGTAATAATATTTTTTGAAAAATTTTTGTTTTCTGTAATTGCACTGCATAATTCTTGATTCCCAATCCAATTCTGTTATATCCACCCACATTTGTTCAAATATGGTGTTATCCAATTTTTTTAAGGAATAAATATCACGGAAAACAGGCGATAGAATTTTATAGAAACTTTACTTTTCTTGAGTTGCACTGTGGATGTCTTGATTTTCAATCTTTATCCGTTAAAATCACCAACATTTGTTCAAATATAGTATCATACAATTTTTATTAGAAATAATTTCACAAAAAACAAGCGATAGTATTTTCAGAACATTTTTTGTTTTCTTGAATTGCACTGTAAATATCATAATTCCCAATCCTTTTCCGTTATTATCGCCCACATTTGTACATATATGGTTTTAAGGAATTTATAAAGGGAATAATATCACGAAATATAAGTGTGAGAATTTTTAGAACAATTTTTTTAATTGAATTGCATTGTGAATTTCTTGATTCCCAATTCTATTCCGGTATAAACCCTTACATTTGTGCAAATTAGTTGTTATCCAATTTTTATAGGGAATAATATCACGAAACACAAGCGATAGTATTTTCAGAAAAAAATTTGTTTTCTTGAGTTGAACTGTGAATGTCTTGATTCCCAATCGTTATACGTTAAAATCACCCACGTTTGTTCAAATATAGTATCATACAATTTCTATTGGAAATAATATCACGAAAACCAAGCGATAGAATATTCATAACATTTTTGTTTTCTTGAATTGCAGTGTAAATTTCTTGATTCCCAACTCTTTTCCGTTATAAACAACCACACATATTCAAATATGGTATTTTTAAAGGTAGTAATATGAAGAAAAACAAGTGATAGTATTATTAGAAATATTTTTTTAAATTGAAGTTTGAATATCTTCATTTCCTATCCTTTTCCGTTATTATCACCCACATTTGTACAAATATGATATTATAAAATTTTTAAAGGGAATATTATCACAAAAAACAAGTAAGAAATTTCAGAAGAATTTTTGTTTTCTTTTATTGCGCTGTAAATTTCTTGTTTCCCAATCCTTTACCGTTAATATCACCCACATTTGTTCACATATAGAATCATTTAAATTTTATTGGAAATAATATCACGAAAAACAAGCGATAGTATTTTCAGAATAATTTTTGTTTTCATGAATTGCACTGTGAATATCTTGATTCCCAATTCTTTTCTTTATAATCTCGTACATATGTTCAAATTTGGTTTTCTCCAATTTTTTGAGGGAATAATATGACGAAAATAGGTACTAATATTTTCAGAACAATTTTTGTTTTCTTGAATTGCACTGTGAATTTCTAGTTTCCTAATTCAATTCCAATATAATTCCAAACTTTTGTGTAAATTAGTTGTTATCCAATTTTTATAGGGAATAATATCACGAAAAACAAGCGATAGTATTTTCAGAAAAAAAATTTTTATTTTATGTTTTTATGTTATAATCTTCCACAATGGTTCAAATATGATATAATAATATTTTTATAGGAAATAATATCACGGGAAATTATTGTTAGAATTTTCGGAACAATGTTTAGTTCTTGGCTTGCATTGTGAATTTCTTAATTCCCAATCCTATTCCGGTATAACCCCTTATATTTGTGCAAATTAGTTATCCAATTTTTATAGGGAATAATATCACGAAAACAAGTAATATTATTTTCAGAAAATTTTTTGTTTTCTTAATTTGCAATGTGAAGTTTTTGATTCCCAATACTTTTCCGTTAAAATCATCCACATTTGTACAAATATGATTATTATATTATTTTTTTTAGGAATAGTATCACGAAAAACAAGCGATAGTATTTTCAGAAAGATTTTTTTTCAGGAAGTGCACTGAGAATTTCTTGATTCACAATCCCTTTCCGTTAAAATCACCCAAATATGATCAAATATGGTGTTATCCAATTTTTATAGAGAATAATATCACGAAAAACAAGTGTAAGAAATTTCAAAAAAATTTGTGTTTTCTTTAATTGTACTGTGAATTTCTTGTTTCCTAATCCAATTCCAATATAATCCCAAACTTTTGTGCAAATTAGTTGTTATCCAATTTTTATAGGGAATAATATCACGAAAAACAAGCGATAGTATTTTCAGAAAAAAATTTGTTTTCTTTAGTGGAACAGGGAATTTCCTGATTCCTAATCCTTTTACGTTAAAATCACCCACGTTTGTTCAAATATAGTATCATACAATTTTTATTGGAAATAATATCACGAAAAACAAGCGATAGTATTTTCAGAACAATTTTTTTTTCATGAAGTGCACTGAGAATTTCATGATTCACAATCCCATTCCGTTAAAATCACCCAAATATGATCAAATATGGTGTTATACAATTTTTATAGGGAATAATATCACGAAAAACAAGTGTAAGAAATTTCAAAAAAATTTGTGTTTTCTTTAATTGCACTGTGAATTTCTTGTTTCCTAATCCAATTAAAATATAATCCCAAACTTTTGTGCAAATTAGTTGTTATCCAATTTTTATAGGGAATAATATCACGAAAAACAAGCGATAGTATTTTCAGAAAAAAATTTGTTTTCTTTAGTGGAACAGGGAATTTCCTGATTCCTAATCCTTTTACGTTAAAATCACCCACGTTTGTTCAAATATAGTATCATACAATTTTTATTGGAAATAATATCACGAAAAACAAGCGATAGTATTTTCAGAACAATTTATTTTTCTTCAATTGCACTGTGGATTTCTTGAGTCACACTCCTTTTACATTAAAATCGACCACATATGTTTAAATATGGTGTTATCATATTTTTATAGGAAATAATATCACGAAAAACAAGTGTAAGAAATTTCAAAAAAATTTTATTTTCTTAAAATGCTCTGTGAATTTCTAGTTTCCTAATCCAATTCCAATATAATCCCTAACATTTGTGCAAATGTGGAGTTATTCAATTTTTATCGGGAAGAATATCAAGAATAACAAGTAATATTATTTCAGAAAAATTTTGGTTTTCCCTAATTGCACTGTATACTTCTTGATTCCAAATCCTATTCCGTTATATCCACCCACATTTGCTCAAATATGGTGTTATCCAATTTTTAAAGGAAAAAATATCACAAAAACAAGCGATAATAATTTCAGAACAATTTCTGTTTTCTTGAAATGAACTGTGAAATTCTTGTTTCTCAATACTTTTCCGTTTAAAGTTTCCACATTTGTTCAAATATGGAATTATACAATTATGATTGAGAATAATATCACGAAGAACGAGCGATATTATTTTCATAACAATTTTTGTTTTCTTTAATTACACTGTGAATTTCTTGATTCCCAATCCTTTTCTGTGAAAATCATCAGCAATTGTTCAAATATGGTATTATACAAGTTTTATAGGGAATAATATCACGGAAACAAGCGATAGTTTTGTCAGAAAAATTTTCGTTTTCTTGATTTGAACTGTAAATTTCTTGATTCCCAATCCTTATCCGTTATAATCATCCACATTTCTACACATATGGTATTATACAATTTTTATAGGGAATAAAATGACGAAAAACAAGCGATACTATTTTGAAAAAAAAATTTTTTTTTCTTGAATTTGACTGTGAATATCTTGATTTTCAATCCTTTTCCGTTATAATCACCCACATATGTTCAAATATGGTGTTATATAATTTTTATAGGGAATCATTTCACGAAAAACAAGCGATAGTATTTTCAGAATAATTTTTTTTTAATTGAATTGCACTGTGAATGTCTTGATTCGCAATCCTTTTCCGTTATAATCACCCACATATGTTCAAATATGGTGTTATCTAATTTTTATAGGAAATTATAATATGACGTAAAATAAGAATTTGTATTTTCAGAACAATCTTTATTTTCTTGAATTGCACTGTGAATGTCTTGATTCGCAATCCTTTTCCGTTATAATCACCCACATATGTTCAAATATGGTGTTATATAATTTTTATAGGGAATAAATTAACGAAAAACGAGCGATAGTATTTTCAGAATATTTTTTTTATTGAACTTTGAATATCTTCATTTCCAATCCTTTTCCGTTAGCATCCCCCACATTTGTACAAATATGGTGTTATCCAATTTTTATAGGAAATATTAATATGACGTAAAATAAGTGATTGTATTTTCAGAACAATCTTTATTATCTTGAATTGCACTGTGAATATCTTGATTCCCAATTCTTTTGCGTCATAATCTCCCACAATTTTTCAAATATGTTGTTATCAAATTTTAATGGGGAATAATATGTCGAAAAACAAGCGATGGTATCTTCAGAACAATTTTTGTTTTCTTGAATTGCAGTCTGAATTTCTTGATTCTCAATCGTTTTCTGTTAATATCATCCACAATTGTTCAAATATGGTATTATACAATTTTTATTGAGAATAATATCAGGAAAAACAAGGGATAGTATCGAAAGAAAAACTGGCAATTTACCTCAACAATAAGGATATTTAATTTGACCGGTTTCTGTGTACAACACCACCTTCAGGTCACACACCGAAACCGGTCAAATGAAATATCCTTAGTGTTGTGGAAAAATGCCAGTTTTTCTTTCGGTATGATATTCCACCAAATTAAGCCTGAAACATCTACATTTAAGTGATAGTATTTTCATAACAATGTTTGTTTTCTTGAATTGCACTGTGAATTTCTTGATTGCAAATTTTTTTCCGTTATAATAACCCACATATTTTTAAATATGGTGTTATCATATTTTTATAGGGAATAATATGACGAAAAAAAAGTGATAGTATTTTCAGAAATATTTGTTTTAATTGCACTGTGAATATCTTCATTACCAATCCTTTTCCGTTGTAATCACCCACCTTTGTACAAATATGAAAATATACAATTTTAATAGGGAATAATATCACAAAAACAAGTGTAAGATAGTTCAGGAATAATATCACGAACACCAAGTAATAATATTTTTAGAAAAATTTTTGTTTTCTCTAATTGCACTGTATATTTCTTGATTTCGAATCCAATTCCGTTACATCCACCCACATTTGTTCAAATATGGGGTTATCCAATTTTTTAAAGGAATAAATATCACGAAAAACAGGCGATAGAATTTTATAGAAATTTTACTTTTCTTGAGTTGCACTGTGGATGTCTTCATTTTCAATCTTTATCCGTTAAAATCACCAACATTTGTTCAAATATAGTATCATACAATTTTTATTAGAAATAATTTCACGAAAAACAAGCGATAGTTTTTCCAGAACATTTTTTGTTTTCTTGAGATGCACCGTGAATGTCATAATTCCTAATCCTTTTCCGGTATAAACGCTTACATTTGTGCAAATTAGTTGTTGTCCAATTTTTATAGGGAATAATATCACGAAAAACAAGCGATAGTATTTTCAGAAAAAAATTTGTTTTCTTGAGTTGAACTGTGAATTTCTTGATTCCCAATCCTTGTCCGTTTATACACCCACATATGTTCAAATTAGGTGTTATTATAATTTTATAGGGACAAATATGACGAAAAGTAAGTGATAGTATTTTCAGAACAATTTTTGTTTTCTTGAATTGCACCGTGAATATCTTGTTTCCCAATCCTTTTCCGTTAAAATCACAATATTATGTTCAAAAATGGTGTTATCCAATTTTTAAAGTGAATAATATCACGAAAAACAAGCGATAGAATTTTAGAACAATTTTACTTTTCTTGATTTGCACTGTGAATGTCTTGATTCCCAATCGTTATCCGTTAAAATCACCCACATTTCTTCAAATAGAGAATCATACAATTTTTATTGGAAATAATAACACGAAAAACAAGTGCTATTATTTCCAGAAAAATTTTTGTTTTATCGAATTGCACTGTAAATTTCTTGATTCACAATTCTCTTCCGTTATAATTATCCACAATTGTTCAAATATGGAATTATACAATTCTTATAAGTAATAATATCTCGGGAAACAAGCGATTGTATATTCAGAACAATTTTTGTTTCGTGAATTGTACTGTGATCATCTTGATTCCCAATATTTTTTCGATATATATATCCACATTTGTAAAAATATGGTATTATAATATTTTTTAGGAATAATATCACAAAAAACAAGCTATAGTATTTTCAGAAAAATTTTTTTTTCGTAAATTGTACTGTAAATATCTTGATTCCCAATACTTTCCCCTAATAATCACCCACATTTGTACAAGTATTGCATTATGCAATTTTTATAAGGAATAATATGACGAAAAACAAGCAATAGTATCTTCAAAAAAATATTTGTTTTCTAGAGTAGAACTGTAAGTTTCCTCATTCCCAATCCTATTCTATTATAATCGCCCACATTTGTTCAAAATTGATGTTATCCAATTTTTTATAAAGAATAATATCACGAAAACCAAGCGATAGTATATTCATAACATTTTTATTTTCTTGAATTGCAGTGTAAATTTCTTGATTCCCAATTCTTTTCCGTTATAAACAACCGCACATATTCAAATATGGTATTTTTAAAGGTAGTAATATGAAGAAAAACAAGTGATAGTATTATTAGAAATATTTTTTTAAATTGAAGTTTGAATATCTTCATTTCCTATCGTTTTCCGTTATTATCACCCACATTTGTACAAATATGATATTATAAAATTTTTAAAGGGAATATTATCACAAAAAACAAGTAAGAAATTTCAGAAGAATTTTTGTTTTCTTTTATTGCGCTGTAAATTTCTTGTTTCCCAATCCTTTACCGTTAATATCACCCACATTTGTTCTAATATAGAATCATTTAAATTTTATTGGAAATAATATCACGAAAAAGAAGCGAAAGTATTTTCAGAATAATTTATGTTTTCATGAATTGCACTGTGAATATCTTGATTCCCAATTTTTTTTCTTTATAATCTCGTACATATGTTCAAATTTGGTTTTCTCCAATTTTTTGAGGGAATAATATGACGAAAATAGGTACTAATATTTTCAGAACAATTTTTGTTTTCTTGAATTGCACTGTGAATTTCTTGTTTCCTAATCCAATTCCAATATAATTCCAAACTTTTGTGTAAATTAGTTGTTATCCAATTTTTATAGGGAATAATATCACCAAAAACAAGCGATAGTATTTTCAGAAAAAAATTTGTTATTTTATGTTTTTATGTTATAATCATCCACAATGGTTCAAATATGATATAATAATATTTTTATAGGGAATAATATCACGGGAAAATATTGTTAGAATTTTCGGAACAATGTTTTGTTCTTGGCTTGCATTGTGAATTTCTTAATTCCCAATCCTATTCCGGTATAACCCCTTATATTTGTGCAAATTAGTTATCCAATTTTTATAGGGAATAATATCACGAAAACAAGTAATATTATTTTCAGAAAATTTTTTGTTTTCTTAATTTGCAATGTGAATTTTTTGATTCCCAATACTTTTCCGTTAAAATCATCCACATTTGTACAAATATGATTATTATATTATTTTTTTAGGAATAATATCACGAAAAACAAGTGTATGAAATTTCAAAAAAATTTGTGTTTTCTTGAATTACACTGTGAATTTCTTGTTTCCCTTATCCAATTCCAATATAATCCCAAACTTTTGTGCAAATTAGTTGTTATCCAATTTTTATAGGGAATAATATCACGAAAAACAAGCGATAGTATTTTCAGAAAAAAATTTGTTTTCTTTAGTTGAACAGTGAATTTCCTGATTCCTAATCCTTTTACGTTATACTCACCCACATATGTTCAAATTTGGTGTTATCATAATTTTATAAGGAGTAATATGACGAAAAATAAGTGATAGTATTTTCAGAACAATTTTTTTTTCTTGAATTGCATTGTGGATTTCTAAGTCACACTTCTTTTCCGTAAAAATCGACCACATATATTCAAATATGGTGTTATCATATTTTTATAGGGAATAATATCACGAAAATCAAGTGTAAGAAATTTCAAAAAAAATTTTGTTTTCTTGAATTGCACTGTGAATTTCTTGTTTTCTAATCCAATACCAACATAATCCCTAGCATTTGTGTAAAAATGGAGTTATTCAAATTTTATTGGGAAGAATATAACGAATAACAAATAATATTATTTTCAGAAAAATTTTTGTTTTCTCTAATTGCACCGTATATTTCTTGATTACGAATCCTTTTCCGTTATATCCACACACATTTGTTAAAATATGGGGTGATCCAATTTTTTAAGGGAAAAATATCACGAAAAACAAGCGATAGTATTTTCAGAATAATTTCTGTTTTCTTGAATTGCACTATGTAACCTTGATTCCCAATACTTTTCCGTTAAAATTATTATCCACATTTGTTCAAATATGGAATTATACAATTATTATTGAGAATAATATCACTAAAAACGAGCGATATTATTTTCATAACAATTTTTTTTCTTGAATTACACTGTGAATTTCTTGTTACCCAATCCTTTTCCGTTATAATCTTCCACATTTCAACACATGTGGTATTATACAATTTTTATAGGGAATAATATGACAAAAACAAGCAATAGTATTTTCAGAACAATTTTTGTTTTCTTGAAATGCACTGTGAATATCTTAATTCCCAATCATTTTCCGTTATAATGACCCACATTTGTACAATTATAGTTTTAATCAATTTATATAGGGAATAATATCACGAAAAACAGTTGTGAGAATTTTTAGAACAATTTTTTTTTCTTGAATTGTATTGTGAATTTCTTGATTCCCAATCCTATTCCGGTATAAACCCTTATATTTGTGCAAATTAGTTGTTATCCAATTTTATAGGGAATAATATCACGAATAACAAGCCATATTATTTTCAGAAAATTTTGTTTTCTCTAATTTCACTGTGAATTTCTTGATTCCCAATACTTTTCCGTTAAAATCATCCACATTTGTACAAATATGGTATGATAATATTTTTTTAGGAATAATATCACTAACAACAAGCGATAGTATTTTCAGAACATTTTTTTTTTCGTGAATTGCACTGTGAATATCTTCATTCCCAATACTTTCCTGTTCTAGTCACCCACATTTGTACAATTATGGCATTATGCAATTTTTTTTATATGACGAAAAACCAGTGATAGTATCTTCAGACAATTTCTTGTTTCTTGAATTGCACTGTGAGTATTTTGATTCCCAATTTTTTCCGTCATAATCTCCTAAATATGTTCAAATATGGTGTTATTCATTTTTATAGGGCATAATATGAGGAAAATTATGTACTAGTATTTTCAGAACAATTTTTATTTTCTTGAATTGCACTGTGAATTTTTTGATTGAAAATATTTTTCCGTTATAATCACCGACATATTTTTAAATATGGTGTTATCATATTTTTAAAGGGAATAATATGACGAAAAATAAGTGATAGTATTTTCAGAAATATTTTTTTTAATTGCACTGTGAATATCTTCATTACCAATCCTTTTCCGTTGTAATCACCCACCTTTGTACAAATATGATAATATACAATTTTAATAGGGAATAATATCACAAAAACAAGTCTAAGAAATTTCAAGAATAATATCACGAATACCAAGTAATAATATTTTTTGAAAAATTTTTGTTTTCTGTAATTGCACTGCATAATTCTTGATTCCCAATCCAATTCTGTTATATCCACCCACATTTGTTCAAATATGGTGTTATCCAATTTTTTTAAGGAATAAATATCACGGAAAACAGGCGATAGAATTTTATAGAAACTTTACTTTTCTTGAGTTGCACTGTGGATGTCTTGATTTTCAATCTTTATCCGTTAAAATCACCAACATTTGTTCAAATATAGTATCATACAATTTTTATTAGAAATAATTTCACAAAAAACAAGCGATAGTATTTTCAGAACATTTTTTGTTTTCTTGAATTGCACTGTAAATATCATAATTCCCAATTCTTTTCCGTTATTATCGCCCACATTTGTACATATATGGTTTTAAGGAATTTATAAAGGGAATAATATCACGAAATATAAGTGTGAGAATTTTTAGAACAATTTTTTTAATTGAATTGCATAGTGAATTTCTTGATTCCCAATCCTATTCCGGTATAAACCCTTACATTTGTGCAAATTAGTTGTTATCCAATTTTTATAGGGAATAATATCACGAAACACAAGCGATAGTATTTTCAGAAAAAAATTTGTTTTCTTGAGTTGAACTGTGAATGTCTTGATTCCCAATCGTTATACGTTAAAATCACCCACGTTTGTTCAAATATAGTATCATACAATTTTTATTGGAAATAATATCACGAAAACCAAGCGATAGTATATTCATAACATTTTTGTTTTCTTGAATTGCAGTGTAAATTTCTTGATTCCCAATTCTTTTCCGTTATAAACAACCACACATATTCAAATATGGTATTTTTAAAGGTAGTAATATGAAGAAAAACAAGTGATAGTATTATTCGAAATATTTTTTTAAATTGAAGTTTGAATATCTTCATTTCCTATCCTTTTCCGTTATTATCACCCACATTTGTACAAATATGATATTATAAAATTTTTAAAGGGAATATTATCACAAAAAACAAGTAAGAAATTTCAGAAGAATTTTTGTTTTCTTTTATTGCGCTGTAAATTTCTTGTTTCCCAATCCTTTACCGTTAATATCACCCACATTTGTTCACATATAGAATCATTTAAATTTTATTGGAAATAATATCACGAAAAACAAGCGATAGTATTTTCAGAATAATTTTTGTTTTCATGAATTGCACTGTGAATATCTTGATTCCCAATTCTTTTCTTTATAATCTCGTACATATGTTCAAATTTGGTTTTCTCCAATTTTTTGAGGGAATAATATGACGAAAATAGGTACTAATATTTTCAGAACAATTTTTGTTTTCTTGAATTGCACTGTGAATTTCTAGTTTCCTAATTCAATTCCAATATAATTCCAAACTTTTGTGTAAATTAGTTGTTATCCAATTCTTATAGGGAATAATATCACGAAAAACAAGCGATAGTATTTTCAGAAAAAAATTTTTTATTTTATGTTTTTATGTTATAATCTTCCACAATGGTTCAAATATGATATAATAATATTTTTATAGGGAATAATATCACGGGAAATTATTGTTAGAATTTTCGGAACAATGTTTAGTTCTTGGCTTGCATTGTATATTTCTTAATTCCCAATCCTATTCCGGTATAACCCCTTATATTTGTGCAAATTAGTTATCCAATTTTTATAGGGAATAATATCACGAAAACAAGTAATATTATTTTCAGAAAATTTTTTGTTTTCTTAATTTGCAATGTGAAGTTTTTGATTCCCAATACTTTTCCGTTAAAATCATCCACATTTGTACAAATATGATTATTATATTATTTTTTTTAGGAATAGTATCACGAAAAACAAGCGATAGTATTTTCAGAAAGATTTTTTTTCATGAAGTGCACTGAGAATTTCTTGATTCACAATCCCTTTCCGTTAATATTCACCCAAATATGATCAAATATGGTGTTATACAATTTTTATAGGGAATAATATCACGAAAAACAAGTGTAAGAAATTTCAAAAAAATTTGTGTTTTCTTTAATTGCACTGTGAATTTCTTGTTTCCTAATCCAATTCCAATATAATCCCAAACTTTTGTGCAAATTAGTTGTTATCCAATTTTTATAGGGAATAATATCACGAAAAACAAGCGATAGTATTTTCAGAAAAAAATTTGTTTTCTTTAGTGGAACAGGGAATTTCCTGATTCCTAATCCTTTTACGTTAAAATCACCCACGTTTGTTCAAATATAGTATCATACAATTTTTATTGGAAATAATATCACGAAAAACAAGCGATAGTATTTTCAGAACAATTTATTTTTCTTCAATTGCACTGTGGATTTCTTGAGTCACACTCCTTTTACATTAAAATCGACCACATTTGTTTAAATATGGTGTTATCATATTTTTATAGGAAATAATATCACGAAAAACAAGTGTAAGAAATTTCAAAAAAATTTTATTTTCTTAAAATGCTCTGTGAATTTCTAGTTTCCTAATCCAATTCCAATATAATCCCTAACATTTGTGCAAATGTGGACTTATTCAATTTTTTCGGGAAGAATATCAAGAATAACAAGTAATATTATTTCAGAAAAATTTTGGTTTTCCCTAAATGCACTGTATACTTCTTGATTCCAAATCCTATTCCGTTATATCCACCCACATTTGCTCAAATATGGTGTTATCCAATTTTTAAAGGAAAAAATATCACAAAAACAAACGATAATAATTTCAGAACAATTTCTGTTTTATTGAAATGAACTGTGAAATTCTTGTTTCTCAATACTTTTCCGTTAAAAGTTTCCACATTTGTTCAAATATGGAATTATACAATTATGATTGAGAATAATATCACGAAGAACGAGCGATATTATTTTCATAACAATTTTTGTTTTCTTTAATTACACTGTGAATTTCTTGATTCCCAATCCTTTTCTGTGAAAATCATCAGCAATTGTTCAAATATGGTATTATACAAGTTTTATAGGGAATAATATCACGGAAACAAGCGATAGTTTTGTCAGAAAAATTTTCGTTTTCTTGATTTGAACTGTAAATTTCTTGATTCCCAATCCTTATCCGTTATAATCATCCACATTTCTACACATATGGTATTATACAATTTTTATAGGGAATAAAATGACGAAAAACAAGCGATACTATTTTGAAAAAAATTTTTTTTTTTCTTGAATTTGACTGTGAATATCTTGATTCCCAATCCTTTTCCGTTATAATCACCCACATATGTTCAAATATGGTGTTATATAATTTTTATAGGGAATCATTTCACGAAAAACAAGCGATAGTATTTTCAGAATAATTTTTTTTTTAATTGAACTTTGAATATCTTCATTCCCAATCCTTTTCCATTATAATCCCCCACATTTGTACCAATATGGTGTTATCTAATTTTTATAGGAAATTATAATATGACGTAAAATAAGAATTTGTATTTTCAGAACAATCTTTATTTTCTTGAATTGCACTGTGAATATCTTGATTCCCAATTCTTTTGCGTCATAATCTCCCACAATTTTTCAAATATGTTGTTATCAAATTTTAATGGGGAATAATATGTCGAAAAACAAGCGATGGTATCTTCAGAACAATTTTTGTTTTCTTGAATTGCAGTCTGAATTTCTTGATTCTCAATCGTTTTCTGTTAATATCATCCACAATTGTTCAAATATGGTATTATACAATTTTTATTGAGAATAATATCAGGAAAAACAAGGGATAGTATCGAAAGAAAAACTGGCAATTTACCTCAACAATAAGGATATTTAATTTGACCGGTTTCTGTGTACAACACCACCTTCAGGTCACACACCGAAACCGGTCAAATGAAATATCCTTAGTGTTGTGGAAAAATGCCAGTTTTTCTTTCGGTATGATATTCCACCAAATTAAGCCTGAAACATCTACATTTAAGCGATAGTATTTTCATAACAATGTTTGTTTTCTTGAATTGCACTGTGAATTTCTTGATTGCAAATTTTTTTCCGTTATAATAACCCACATATTTTTAAATATGGTGTTATCATATTTTTATAGGGAATAATATGACGAAAAAAAAGTGATAGTATTTTCAGAAATATTTGTTTTAATTGCACTGTGAATATCTTCATTACCAATCCTTTTCCGTTGTAATCACCCACCTTTGTACAAATATGAAAATATACAATTTTAATAGGGAATAATATCACAAAAACAAGTGTAAGATAGTTCAGGAATAATATCACGAACACCAAGTAATAATATTTTTAGAAAAATTTTTGTTTTCTCTAATTGCACTGTATATTTCTTGATTTCCAATCCAATTCCGTTACATCCACCCACATTTGTTCAAATATGGGGTTATCCAATTTTTTAAAGGAATAAATATCACGAAAAACAGGCGATAGAATTTTATAGAAATTTTACTTTTCTTGAGTTGCACTGTGGATGTCTTGATTTTCAATCTTTATCCGTTAAAATCACCAACATTTGTTCAAATATAGTATCATACAATTTTTATTAGAAATAATTTCACGAAAAACAAGCGATAGTTTTTCCAGAACATTTTTTGTTTTCTTGAGATGCACCGTGAATGTCATAATTCCTAATCCTTTTCCGGTATAAACGCTTACATTTGTGCAAATTAGTTGTTGTCCAATTTTTATAGGGAATAATATCACGAAAAACAAGCGATAGTATTTTCAGAACAATTTTACTTTTCTTGAGTTGCACTGTGAATGTCTTGATTCCCAATCCTTGTCCGTTTATACACCCACATATGTTCAAATTAGGTGTTATTATAATTTTATAGGGACAAATATGACGAAAAGTAAGTGATAGTATTTTCAGAACAATTTTTGTTTTCTTGAATTGCACCGTGAATATCTTGTTTCCCAATCCTTTTCCGTTAAAATCACAATATTATGTTCAAAAATGGTGTTATCCAATTTTTAAAGTGAATAATATCACGAAAAACAAGCGATAGAATTTTAGAACAATTTTACTTTTCTTGATTTGCACTGTGAATGTCTTGATTCCCAATCGTTATCCGTTAAAATCACCCACGTTTGTTCAAATATAGTATCATACAATTTTTATTGGAGATAATATCACGAAAAACAAGCGATAGTATTTTCAGAACAATTTTTTTTTCTTCAATTGCACTGTGGATTTCTTGAGTCACACTCCTTCTACATAAAAATCGACCACATATGTTTAAATATGGTGTTATCCAATTTTTATAGGAAATAATATCACGGAAAACAAGCGATAGTATTTTCAGAACAATTTTACTTTTCTTGAGTTGCACTGTGAATGTCTTGATTCCCAATCGTTATCCGTTAAAATCACCCACATTTCTTCAAATAGAGAATCATACAATTTTTATTGGAAATAATAACACGAAAAACAAGTGCTATTATTTTCAGAAAAATTTTTGTTTTATCGAATTGCACTGTAAATTTCTTGATTCACAATTCTCTTCCGTTATAATTATCCACAATTGTTCAAATATGGAATTATACAATTCTTATAAGTAATAATATCTCGGGAAACAAGCGATTGTATATTCAGAACAATTTTTGTTTCGTGAATTGTACTGTGATCATCTTGATTCCCAATATTTTTTCGATATAATTATCCACATTTGTAAAAATATGGTATTATAATATTTTTTAGGAATAATATCACAAAAAACAAGCTATAGTATTTTCAGAACAATTTTTTTTTCGTAAATTGTACTGTAAATATCTTGATTCCCAATACTTTCCCCTAATAATCACCCACATTTGTACAAGTATTGCATTATGCAATTTTTATAAGGAATAATATGACGAAAAACAAGCAATAGTATCTTCAGAAAAATTTTTGTTTTCTAGAGTAGAACTGTAAGTTTCCTCATTCCCAATCCTATTCTATTATAATCGCCCACATTTGTTCAAAATTGATGTTATCCAATTTTTTATAAAGAATAATATCACGAAAACCAAGCGATAGTATATTCATAACATTTTTATTTTCTTGAATTGCAGTGTAAATTTCTTGATTCCCAATTCTTTTCCGTTATAAACAACCACACATATTCAAATATGGTATTTTTAAAGGTAGTAATATGAAGAAAAACAAGTGATAGTATTATTAGAAATATGTTTTTAAATTGAAGTTTGAATATCTTCATTTCCTATCCTTTTCCGTTATTATCACCCACATTTGTACAAATATGATATTATAAAATTTTTAAAGGGAATATTATCACAAGAAACAAGTAAGAAATTTCAGAAGAATTTTTGTTTTCTTTTATTGCGCTGTAAATTTCTTGTTTCCCAATCCTTTACCGTTAATATCACCCACATTTGTTCAAATATAGAATCATTTAAATTTTATTGGAAATAATATCACGAAAAACAAGCGAAAGTATTTTCAGAATAATTTTTGTTTTCATGAATTGCACTGTGAATATCTTGATTCCCAATTCTTTTCTTTATAATCTCGTACAAATGTTCAAATTTGGTTTTCTCCAATTTTTTGAGGGAATAATATGACGAAAATAGGTACTAATATTTTCAGAACAATTTTTGTTTTCTTGAATTCCACTGTGAATTTCTTGTTTCCTAATCCAATTCCAATATAATTCCAAACTTTTGTGTAAATTAGTTGTTATCCAATTTTTATAGGGAATAATATCACCAAAAACAAGCGATAGCATTTTCAGAAAAAAAATTGTTATTTTATGTTTTTATGTTATAATCATCCACAATGGTTCAAATATGATATAATAATATTTTTATAGGGAATAATATCACGGGAAAATATTGTTAGAATTTTCGGAACAATGTTTTGTTCTTGGCTTGCATTGTGAATTTCTTAATTCCCAATCCTATTCCGGTATAACCCCTTATATTTGTGCAAATTAGTTATCCAATTTTTATAGGGAATAATATCACGAAAACAAGTAATATTATTTTCAGAAAATTTTTTGTTTTCTTAATTTGCAATGTGAATTTTTTGATTCCCAATACTTTTCCGTTAAAATCATCCACATTTGTACAAATATGATTATTATATTATTTTTTTAAGGAATAATATCACGAAAAAAAAGTGTATGAAATTTCAAAAAAATATGTGTTTTCTTGAATTGCACTGTGAATTTCTTGTTTCCCTTATCCAATTCCAATATAATCCCAAACTTTTGTGCAAATTAGTTGTTATCCAATTGTTATAGGGAATAATATCACGAAAAACAAGCGATAGTATTTTCAGAAAAAAATTTGTTTTCTTTAGTTGAACAGTGAATTTCCTGATTCCTAATCCTTTTACGTTATACTCACCCACATATGTTCAAATTTGGTGTTATCATAATTTTATAAGGAGTAATATGACGAAAAATAAGTGATAGTATTTTCAGAACAATTTTTTTTTCTTGAATTGCACTGTGGATTTCTAAGTCACACTTCTTTTCCGTAAAAATCGACCACATATATTCAAATATGGTGTTATCATATTTTTATAGGGAATAATATCACGAAAATCAAGTGTAAGAAATTTCAAAAAAAATTTTGTTTTCTTGAATTGCACTGTGAATTTCTTGTTTTCTAATCCAATACCAACATAATCCCTAGCATTTGTGTAAAAATGGAGTTATTCAAATTTTATTGGGAAGAATATAACGAATAACAAATAATATTATTTTCAGAAAAATTTTTGTTTTCTCTAATTGCACCGTATATTTCTTGATTACGAATCCTTTTCCGTTATATCCACACACATTTGTTAAAATATGGTGTGATCCAATTTTTTAAGGGAAAAATATCACGAAAAACAAGCGATAGTATTTTCAGAATAATTTCTGTTTTCTTGAATTGCACTATGTAACCTTGATTCCCAATACTTTTCCGTTAAAATTATTATCCACATTTGTTCAAATATGGAATTATACAATTATTATTGAGAATAATATCACTAAAAACGAGCGATATTATTTTCATAACAATTTTTTTTCTTGAATTACACTGTGAATTTCTTGTTACCCAATCCTTTTCCGTTATAATCTTCCACATTTCAACACATGTGGTATTATACAATTTTTATAGGGAATAATATGACAAAAACAAGCAATAGTATTTTCAGAACAATTTTTGTTTTCTTGAAATGCACTGTGAATATCTTAATTCCCAATCATTTTCCGTTATAATGACCCACATTTGTACAATTATAGTTTTAATCAATTTATATAGGGAATAATATCACGAAAAACAGTTGTGAGAATTTTTAGAACAATTTTTTTTTCTTGAATTGTATTGTGAATTTCTTGATTCCCAATCCTATTCCGGTATAAACCCTTATATTTGTGCAAATTAGTTGTTATCCAATTTTATAGGGAATAATATCACGAATAACAAGCCATATTATTTTCAGAAAATTTTGTTTTCTCTAATTTCACTGTGAATTTCTTGATTCCCAATACTTTTCCGTTAAAATCATCCACATTTGTACAAATATGGTATGATAATATTTTTTTAGGAATAATATCACTAACAACAAGCGATAGTATTTTCAGAACATTTTTTTTTTCGTGAATTGCACTGTGAATATCTTCATTCCCAATACTTTCCTGTTCTAGTCACCCACATTTGTACAATTATGGCATTATGCAATTTTTTTTATATGACGAAAAACCAGTGATAGTATCTTCAGACAATTTCTTGTTTCTTGAATTGCACTGTGAGTATTTTGATTCCCAATTTTTTCCGTCATAATCTCCTAAATATGTTCAAATATGGTGTTATTCATTTTTATAGGGCATAATATGAGGAAAATTATGTACTAGTATTTTCAGAACAATTTTTATTTTCTTGAATTGCACTGTGAATTTTTTGATTGAAAATATTTTTCCGTTATAATCACCGACATATTTTTAAATATGGTGTTATCATATTTTTAAAGGGAATAATATGACGAAAAATAAGTGATAGTATTTTCAGAAATATTTTTTTTAATTGCACTGTGAATATCTTCATTACCAATCCTTTTCCGTTGTAATCACCCACCTTTGTACAAATATGATAATATACAATTTTAATAGGGAATAATATCACAAAAACAAGTCTAAGAAATTTCAAGAATAATATCACGAATACCAAGTAATAATATTTTTTGAAAAATTTTTGTTTTCTGTAATTGCACTGCATAATTCTTGATTCCCAATCCAATTCTGTTATATCCACCCACATTTGTTCAAATATGGTGTTATCCAATTTTTTTAAGGAATAAATATCACGGAAAACAGGCGATAGAATTTTATAGAAACTTTACTTTTCTTGAGTTGCACTGTGGATGTCTTGATTTTCAATCTTTATCCGTTAAAATCACCAACATTTGTTCAAATATAGTATCATACAATTTTTATTAGAAATAATTTCACAAAAAACAAGCGATAGTATTTTCAGAACATTTTTTGTTTTCTTGAATTGCACTGTAAATATCATAATTCCCAATTCTTTTCCGTTATTATCGCCCACATTTGTACATATATGGTTTTAAGGAATTTATAAAGGGAATAATATCACGAAATATAAGTGTGAGAATTTTTAGAACAATTTTTTTAATTGAATTGCATAGTGAATTTCTTGATTCCCAATCCTATTCCGGTATAAACCCTTACATTTGTGCAAATTAGTTGTTATCCAATTTTTATAGGGAATAATATCACGAAACACAAGCGATAGTATTTTCAGAAAAAAATTTGTTTTCTTGAGTTGAACTGTGAATGTCTTGATTCCCAATCGTTATACGTTAAAATCACCCACGTTTGTTCAAATATAGTATCATACAATTTTTATTGGAAATAATATCACGAAAACCAAGCGATAGTATATTCATAACATTTTTGTTTTCTTGAATTGCAGTGTAAATTTCTTGATTCCCAATTCTTTTCCGTTATAAACAACCACACATATTCAAATATGGTATTTTTAAAGGTAGTAATATGAAGAAAAACAAGTGATAGTATTATTAGAAATATTTTTTTAAATTGAAGTTTGAATATCTTCATTTCCTATCCTTTTCCGTTATTATCACCCACATTTGTACAAATATGATATTATAAAATTTTTAAAGGGAATATTATCACAAAAAACAAGTAAGAAATTTCAGAAGAATTTTTGTTTTCTTTTATTGCGCTGTAAATTTCTTGTCTCCCAATCCTTTACCGTTAATATCACCCACATTTGTTCACATATAGAATCATTTAAATTTTATTGGAAATAATATCACGAAAAACAAGCGATAGTATTTTCAGAATAATTTTTGTTTTCATGAATTGCACTGTGAATATCTTGATTCCCAATTCTTTTCTTTATAATCTCGTACATATGTTCAAATTTGGTTTTCTCCAATTTTTTGAGGGAATAATATGACGAAAATAGGTACTATATTTTCAGAACAATTTTTGTTTTCTTGAATTGCACTGTGAATTTCTAGTTTCCTAATTCAATTCCAATATAATTCCAAACTTTTGTGTAAATTAGTTGTTATCCAATTTTTATAGGGAATAATATCACGAAAAACAAGCGATAGTATTTTCAGAAAAAAATTTTTTATTTTATGTTTTTATGTTATAATCTTCCACAATGGTTCAAATATGATATAATAATATTTTTATAGGGAATAATATCACGGGAAATTATTGTTAGAATTTTCGGAACAATGTTTAGTTCTTGGCTTGCATTGTGAATTTCTTAATTCCCAATCCTATTCCGGTATAACCCCTTATATTTGTGCAAATTAGTTATCCAATTTTTATAGGGAATAATATCACGAAAACAAGTAATATTATTTTCAGAAAATTTTTTGTTTTCTTAATTTGCAATGTGAAGTTTTTGATTCCCAATACTTTTCCGTTAAAATCATCCACATTTGTACAAATATGATTATTATATTATTTTTTTTAGGAATAGTATCACGAAAAACAAGCGATAGTATTTTCAGAAAGATTTTTTTTCATGAAGTGCACTGAGAATTTCTTGATTCACAATCCCTTTCCGTTAAAATCACCCAAATATGATCAAATATGGTGTTATCCAATTTTTATAGAGAATAATATCACGAAAAACAAGTGTAAGAAATTTCAAAAAAAATTGTGTTTTCTTTAATTGCACTGTGAATTTCTTGTTTCCTAATCCAATTCCAATATAATCCCAAACTTTTGTGCAAATTAGTTGTTATCCAATTTTTATAGGGAATAATATCACGAAAAACAAGCGATAGTATTTTCAGAAAAAAATTTGTTTTCTTTAGTTGAACAGTGAACTTCCTGATTCCTAATCCTTTTACGTTAAAATCACCCACGTTTGTTCAAATATAGTATCATACAATTTTTATTGGAAATAATATCACGAAAAACAAGCGATAGTATTTTCAGAACAATTTTTTTTTCTTCAATTGCACTGTGGATTTCTTGAGTCACACTCCTTTTACATTAAAATCGACCACATATGTTTAAATATGGTGTTATCATATTTTTATAGGAAATAATATCACGAAAAACAAGTGTAAGAAATTTCAAAAAAATTTTATTTTCTTAAAATGCTCTGTGAATTTCTAGTTTCCTAATCCAATTCCAATACAATCCCTAACATTTGTGCAAATGAGGAGTTATTCAATTTTTATCGGGAAGAATATCAAGAATAACAAGTAATATTATTTCAGAAAAATTTTGGTTTTCCCTAATTGCACTGTATACTTCTTGATTCCAAATCCTATTCCGTTATATCCACCCACATTTGCTCAAATATGGTGCTATCCAATTTTTAAAGGAAAAAATATCACAAAAACAAGCGATAATAATTTCAGAACGACTTCGGTTTTCTTGAAATGAACTGTGAAATTCTTGTTTCCCAATACATTTCCGTTAAAAGTTTCCACATTTGTTCAAATATGGAATTATACAATTATGATTGAGAATAATATCACGAAGAACGTGCGATATTATTTTCATAACAATTTTTGTTTTCTTTAATTACACGGTGAATTTCTTGATTCCCAATCCTTTTCTGTGAAAATCATCAGCAATTGTTCAAATATGGTATTATACAAGTTTTATAGGGAATAATATCACGGAAACAAGAGATAGTTTTGTCAGAAAAATTTTTGTTTTCTTGATTTGAACTGTAAATTTCTTGATTCCCAATCCTTATCCGTTATAATCATCCACATTTCTACACATATGGTATTATACAATTTTTATAGGGAATAAAATGACGAAAAACAAGCGATACTATTTTGAAAAAAAAAATTTTTTTTCTTGAATTTGACTGTGAATATCTTGATTTTCAATCCTTTTCCGTTATAATCACCCACATATGTTCAAATATGGTGTTATATAATTTTTATAGGGAATCATTTCACGAAAAACAAGCGATAGTATTTTCAGAATAATTTTTTTTTAATTGAACTTTGAATATCTTCATTCCCAATCCTTTTCTTTTATAATCCCCCACATTTGTACCAATATGGTGTTATCCAATTTTTATAGGAAATAATAATATGACGTAAAATAAGAATTTGTATTTTCAGAACAATCTTTATTTTCTTGAATTGCACTGTGAATGTCTTGATTCGCAATCCTTTTCCGTTATAATCACCCACATATGTTCAAATATGGTGTTATATAATTTTTATAGGGAATAAATTAACGAAAAACGAGCGATAGTATTTTCAGAATATTTTTTTTATTGAACTTTGAATATCTTCATTTCCAATCCTTTTCCGTTAGCATCCCCCACATTTGTACAAATATGGTGTTATCCAATTTTTATAGGAAATATTAATATGACGTAAAATAAGTGATTGTATTTTCAGAACAATCTTTATTATCTTGAATTGCACTGTGAATATCTTGATTCCCAATTCTTTTGCGTCATAATCTCCCACAATTTTTCAAATATGTTGTTATCAAATTTTAATGGGGAATAATATGTCGAAAAACAAGCGATGGTATTTTCAGAACAATTTTTTTTTCGTAAATTGTACTGTAAATATCTTGATTCCCAATACTTTCCCCTAATAATCACCCACTTTTGTACAAGTATTGCATTATGCAATTTTTAAAGGAATAATATGACGAAAAACAAGCAATAGTATCTTCAGAAAAATTTTTGTTTTCTTGAGTAGAACTGTAAGTTTCTTCATTCCCAATCCTATTCTATTATAATCACCCACATTTGTTCAAAATTGATGTTATCCAATTTCTTATAAAGAATAATATCACGAAAACCAAGCGATAGTATATTCATAACATTTTTGTTTTCTTGAATTGCAGTGTAAATTTCTTGATTCCCAATTCTTTTCCGTTATAAACAACCACACATATTCAAATATGGTATTTTTAAAGGTAGTAATATGAAGAAAAACAAGTGATAGTATTATTAGAAATATTTTTTTAAATTGAAGTTTGAATATCTTCATTTCCTATCCTTTTCCGTTATTATCACCCACATTTGTACAAATATGATATTATAAAATTTTTAAAGGGAATATTATCACAAAAAACAAGTAAGAAATTTCAGAAGAATTTTTGTTTTCTTTTATTGCGCGTAAATTTCTTGTTTCCCAATCCTTTATCGTTAATATCACCCACATTTGTTCAAATATAGAATCATTTAAATTTTATTGGAAATAATATCACGAAAAACAAGCGATAGTATTTTCAGAATAATTTTTGTTTTCATGAATTGCACTGTGAATATCTTGATTCCCAATTCTTTTCTTTATAATCTCGTACATATGTTCAAATTTGGTTTTCTCCAATTTTTTGAGGGAATAATATGACGAAAATAGGTACTAATATTTTCAGAACAATTTTTGTTTTCTTGAATTGCACTGTGAATTTCTTGTTTCCTAATCCAATTCCAATATAATTCCAAACTTTTGTGTAAATTAGTTGTTATCCAATTTTTATAGGGAATAATATCACGAAAAACAAGCGATAGTATTTTCAGAAAAAAATTTTTTATTTTATGTTTTTATGTTATAATCATCCACAATGGTTCAAATCTGATATAATAATATTTTTATAGGGAATAATATCACGGGAAAATATTGTTAGAATTTTCGGAACAATGTTTTGTTCTTGGCTTGCATTGTGAATTTCTTAATGCCCAATCCTATTCCGGTATAACCACTTATATTTGTGCAAATTAGTTATCCAATTTTTATAGGGAATAATATCACGAAAACAAGTAATATTATTTTCAGAAAATTTTTTGTTTTCTTAATTTGCAATGTGAAGTTTTTGATTCCCAATACTTTTCCGTTAAAATCATCCATATTTGTACAAAAAAGATTATTATATTATTTTTTTTAGGAATAGTATCACGAAAAACAAGCGATAGTATTTTCAGAACAATTTTTTTTCATGAAGTGCACTGAGAATTTCTTGATTCACAATCCCTTTCCGTTAAAATCACCCAAATATGATCAAATATGGTGTTATCCAATTTTTATAGAGAATAATATCACGAAAAACAAGTGTAAGAAATTTCAAAAAAATTTGTGTTTTCTTTAATTGCACTGTGAATTTCTTGTTTCCTAATCCAATTCCAATATAATCCCAAACTTTTGTGCAAATTAGTTGTTATCCAATTTTTATAGGGAATAATATCACGAAAAACAAGCGATAGTATTTTCAGAAAAAAATTTGTTTTCTTTAGTTGAACAGTGAACTTCCTGATTCCTAATCCTTTTACGTTAAAATCACCCACGTTTGTTCAAATATAGTATCATACAATTTTTATTGGAAATAATATCACGAAAAACAAGCGATAGTATTTTCAGAACAATTTTTTTTTCTTCAATTGCACTGTGGATTTCTTGAGTCACACTCCTTTTACATTAAAATCGACCACATATGTTTAAATATGGTGTTATCATATTTTTATAGGAAATAATATCACGAAAAACAAGTGTAAGAAATTTCAAAAAAAATTTTATTTTCTTAAAATGCTCTGTGAATTTCTAGTTTCCTAATCCAATTCCAATATAATCCCTAACATTTGTGCAAATGTGGAGTTATTCAATTTTTATCGGGAAGAATATCAAGAATAACAAGTAATATTATTTCAGAAAAATTTTGGTTTTCCCTAATTGCACTGTATACTTCTTGATTCCAAATCCGTTATTATCACCCACATTTGTACAAATATGATATTATAAAATTTTCAAAGGGAATATTATCACAAAAAACAAGTAAGAAATTTTAGAAGAATTTTTGTTTTCTTTTATTGCGCTGTAAATTTCTTGTTTCCCAATCCTTTACCGTTAATATCACCCACATTTGTTCACATATAGAATCATTTAAATTTTATTGGAAATAATATCACGAAAAACAAGCGATAGTATTTTCAGAATAATTTTTGTTTTCATGAATTGCACTGTGAATATCTTGATTCCCAATTCTTTTCTTTATAATCTCGTACATATGTTCAAATTTGGTTTTCTCCAATTTTTTGAGGGAATAATATGACGAAAATAGGTACTAATATTTTCAGAACAATTTTTGTTTTCTTGAATTGCACTGTGAATTTCTTGTTTCCTAATTCAATTCCAATATAATTCCAAACTTTTGTGTAAATTAGTTGTTATCCAATTTTTATAGGGAATAATATCACGAAAAACAAGCGATAGTATTTTCAGAAAAAAATTTTTTATTTTATGTTTTTATGTTAAAATCTTCCACAATGGTTCAAATATGATATAATAATATTTTTATAGGGAATAATATCACGGGAAAATATTGTTAGAATTTTCGGAACAATGTTTTGTTCTTGGCTTGCATTGTGAATTTCTTAATTCCCAATCCTATTCCGGTATAACCCCTTATATTTGTGCAAATTAGTTATCCAATTTTTATATGGAATAATATCACGAAAACAAGTAATATTATTTTCAGAAAATTTTTTGTTTTCTTAATTTCCAATGTGAATTTTTTGATTCCCATTACTTTTCCAGTAAAATCATCCACATTTGTACAAATATGATTATTATATTATTTTTTTTAGGAATAGTTACACGAAAAACAAGCGATAGTATTTTCAGAACAATTTTTTTTCATGAAGTGCACTGAGAATTTCTTGATTCACAATCCCTTTCCGTTAAAATCACCCAAATATGATCAAATATGGTGTTATCCAATTTTTATAGAGAATAATATCACGAAAAACAAGTGTAAGAAATTTCAAAAAAATTTGTGTTTTCTTTAATTGCACTGTGAATTTCTTGTTTCCTAATCCAATTCCAATATAATCCCAAACTTTTGTGCAAATTAGTTGTTATCCAATTTTTATAGGGAATAATATCACGAAAAACAAGCGATAGTATTTTCAGAAAAAAATTTGTTTTCTTTAGTTTAACAGTGAACTTCCTGATTCCTAATCCTTTTACGTTAAAATCACCCACGTTTGTTCAAATTTAGTATCATACAATTTTTATTGGAAATAATATCACGAAAAACAAGCGATAGTATTTTCAGAACAATTTTTTTTTCTTCAATTGCACTGTGGATTTCTTGAGTCACACTCCTTTTACATTAAAATCGACCACATATGTTTAAATATGGTGTTATCATATTTTTATAGGAAATAATATCACGAAAAACAAGTGTAAGAAATTTCAAAAAAAATTTTATTTTCTTAAAATGCTCTGTGAATTTCTAGTTTCCTAATCCAATTCCAATATAATCCCTAACATTTGTGCAAATGTGGAGTTATTCAATTGTTATCGGGAAGAATATCAAGAATAACAAGTAATATTATTTCAGAAAAATTTTGGTTTTCCCTAATTGCACTGTATACTTCTTGATTCCAAATCCTATTCCGTTATATCCACCCACATTTGCTCAAATATGGTGCTATCCAATTTTTAAAGGAAAAAATATCACAAAAACAAGCGATAATAAATTCAGAACAATTTCTGTTTTCTTGAAATGAACTGTGAAATTCATGTTTCCCAATACTTTTCCGTTAAAAGTTTCCACATTTGTTCAAATATAGAATTATACAATTATGATTGAGAATAATATCACGAAGAACGTGCGATATTATTTTCATAACAATTTTTGTTTTCTTTAATTACACTGTGAATTTCTTGATTCCCAATCCTTTTCTGTGAAAATCATCAGCAATTGTTCAAATATGGTATTATACAAGTTTTATAGGGAATAATATCACGGAAACAAGCGATAGTTTTGTCAGAAAAATTTTTGTTTTCTTGATTTGAACTGTAAATTTCTTGATTCCCAATCCTTATCCGTTATAATCATCCACATTTCTACACATATGGTATTATACAATTTTTATAGGGAATAAAATGACGAAAAACAAGCGATACTATTTTGAAAAAAAATTTTTTTTTTCTTGAATTTGACTGTGAATATCTTGATTTTCAATCCTTTTCCGTTATAATCACCCACATATGTTCAAATATGGTGTTATATAATTTTTATAGGGAATCATTTCACGAAAAACAAGCGATAGTATTTTCAGATTAATTTTATTTTTAATTGAACTTTGAATATCTTCATTCCCAATCCTTTTCCATTATAATCCCCCACATTTGTACCAATATGGTGTTATCCAATTTTTATAGGAAATAATAATATGACGTAAAATAAGAATTTGTATTTTCAGAACAATCTTTATTTTCTTGAATTGCACTGTGAATGTCTTGATTCGCAATCCTTTTCCGTTATAATCACCCACATATGTTCAAATATGGTGTTATATAATTTTTATAGGGAATAAATTAACGAAAAACGAGCGATAGTATTTTCAGAATATTTTTTTTATTGAACTTTGAATATCTTCATTTCCAATCCTTTTCCGTTAGCATCCCCCACATTTGTACAAATATGGTGTTATCCAATTTTTATAGGAAATATTAATATGACATAAAATAAGTGATTGTATTTTCAGAACAATCTTTGTTATCTTGAATTGCACTGTGAATATCTTGATTCCCAATTCTTTTGCGTCATAATCTCCCACAATTTTTCAAATATGTTGGTATCAAATTTTAATGGGGAATAATATGTCGAAAAACAAGCGATGGTATCTTCAGAACAATTTTTGTTTTCTTGAATTGCAGTCTGAATTTCTTGATTCTCAATCGTTTTCTGTTAATATCATCCACAATTGTTCAAATATGGTATTATACAATTTTTATTGAGAATAATATCAGGAAAAACAAGCGATAGTATCGAAAGAAAAACTGGCAATTTACCTCAACAATAAGGATATTTAATTTGACCGGTTTCTGTGTACAACACCACCTTCAGGTCACACACCGAAACCGGTCAAATGAAATATCCTTATTGTTGTGGAAAAAAGCCAGTTTTTCTTTCGGTATGATATTCCACCAAATTAAGCCTGAAACAACTACATTTAAGCGATAGTATTTTCATAACAATGTTTGTTTTCTTGAATTGCACTGTGAATTTCTTGATTGCAAATTGTTTTCCGTTATAATAACCCACATATTTTTAAATATGGTGTTATCATATTTTTATAGGGAATAATATGACGAAAAAAAAGTGATAGTATTTTCAGTAAAAATTGTTTTAATTGCACTGTGAATATCTTCATTACCAATCCTTTTCCGTTGTAATCACCCACCTTTGTACAAATATGATAATATACAATTTTTATTGGAAATAATATCACGAAAAACAAGCGATAGTATTTTCAGAACAATTTTTTTTCCTTCAATTGCACTGTGGATTTCTTGAGTCACACTCCTTCTACATAAAAATCGACCACATATGTTTAAATATGGTGTTATCCAATTTTTATAGGGAATAATATCACGGAAAACAAGCGATAGTATTTTCAGAACAATTTTACTTTTCTTGAGTTGCACTGTGAATGTCTTGATTCCCAATCGTTATCCGTTAAAATCACCCACATTTCTTCAAATACAGAATCATACAATTTTTATTGGAAATAATAACACGAAAAACAAGTGCTATTATTTTCAGAAAAATTTTTGTTTTATTGAATTGCACTGTAAATTTCTTGATTCACAATTCTCTTCCGTTATAATTATCCACAATTGTTCAAATATGGTATTGTACAATTCTTATTAGTAATAAAATCACGGGAAACAGGCGATTGTATATTCAGAACAATTTTTGTTTCGTGAATTGTACTGTGATCATCTTGATTCCCAATATTTTTTCGATATAATTATCTACATTTGTAAAAATATGGTATTATAATATTTTTTTAGGAATAATATCACAAAAAACAAGCTATAGTATTTTCAGAACAATTTTTTTTTCGTAAATTGTACTGTAAATATCTTGATTCCCAATACTTTCCCCTAATAATCACCCACTTTTGTACAAGTATTGCATTATGCAATTTTTAAAGGAATAATATGACGAAAAACAAGCAATAGTATCTTCAGAAAAATTTTTGTTTTCTTGAGTAGAACTGTAAGTTTCTTCATTCCCAATCCTATTCTATTATAATCACCCACATTTGTTCAAAATTGATGTTATCCAATTTCTTATAAAGAATAATATCACGAAAACCAAGCGATAGTATATTCATAACATTTTTGTTTTCTTGAATTGCAGTGTAAATTTCTTGATTCCCAATTCTTTTCCGTTATAAACAACCACACATATTCAAATATGGTATTTTTAAAGGTAGTAATATGAAGAAAAACAAGTGATAGTATTATTAGAAATATTTTTTTAAATTGAAGTTTGAATATCTTCATTTCCTATCCTTTTCCGTTATTATCACCCACATTTGTACAAATATGATATTATAAAATTTTTAAAGGGAATATTATCACAAAAAACAAGTAAGAAATTTCAGAAGAATTTTTGTTTTCTTTTATTGCGCGTAAATTTCTTGTTTCCCAATCCTTTATCGTTAATATCACCCACATTTGTTCAAATATAGAATCATTTAAATTTTATTGGAAATAATATCACGAAAAACAAGCGATAGTATTTTCAGAATAATTTTTGTTTTCATGAATTGCACTGTGAATATCTTGATTCCCAATTCTTTTCTTTATAATCTCGTACATATGTTCAAATTTGGTTTTCTCCAATTTTTTGAGGGAATAATATGACGAAAATAGGTACTAATATTTTCAGAACAATTTTTGTTTTCTTGAATTGCACTGTGAATTTCTTGTTTCCTAATCCAATTCCAATATAATTCCAAACTTTTGTGTAAATTAGTTGTTATCCAATTTTTATAGGGAATAATATCACGAAAAACAAGCGATAGTATTTTCAGAAAAAAATTTTTTATTTTATGTTTTTATGTTATAATCATCCACAATGGTTCAAATCTGATATAATAATATTTTTATAGGGAATAATATCACGGGAAAATATTGTTAGAATTTTCGGAACAATGTTTTGTTCTTGGCTTGCATTGTGAATTTCTTAATTCCCAATCCTATTCCGGTATAACCACTTATATTTGTGCAAATTAGTTATCCAATTTTTATAGGGAATAATATCACGAAAACAAGTAATATTATTTTCAGAAAATTTTTTGTTTTCTTAATTTCCAATGTGAATTTTTTGATTCCCAATACTTTTCCGTTAAAATCATCCATATTTGTACAAATATGATTATTATATTATTTTTTTTAGGAATAGTATCACGAAAAACAAGCGATAGTATTTTCAGAACAATTTTTTTTCATGAAGTGCACTGAGAATTTCTTGAGTCACAATCCCTTTCCGTTAAAATCACCCAAATATGATCAAATATGGTGTTATCCAATTTTTATAGAGAATAATATCACGAAAAAAAGTGTAAGAAATTTCAAAAAAATTTGTGTTTTCTTTAATTGCACTGTGAATTTCTTGTTTCCTAATCCAATTCCAATATAATCCCAAACTTTTGTGCAAATTAGTTGTTATCCAATTTTTATAGGGAATAATATCACGAAAAACAAGCGATAGTATTTTCAGAAAAAAATTTGTTTTCTTTAGTTGAACAGTGAACTTCGTGATTCCTAATCCTTTTACGTTAAAATCACCCACGTTTGTTCAAATATAGTATCATACAATTTTTATTGGAAATAATATCACGAAAAACAAGCGATAGTATTTTCAGAACAATTTTTTTTTCTTCAATTGCACTGTGGATTTCTTGAGTCACACTCCTTTTACATTAAAATCGACCACATATGTTTAAATATGGTGTTATCATATTTTTATAGGAAATAATATCACGAAAAACAAGTGTAAGAAATTTCAAAAAAATTTTATTTTCTTAAAATGCTCTGTGAATTTCTAGTTTCCTAATCCAATTCCAATATAATCCCTAACATTTGTGCAAATGTGGAGTTATTCAATTTTTATCGGGAAGAATATCAAGAATAATAAGTAATATTATTTCAGAAAAATTTTGGTTTTCCCTAATTGCACTGTATACTTCTTGATTCCAAATCCGTTATTATCACCCACATTTGTACAAATAAGATATTATAAAATTTTTAAAGGGAATATTATCACAAAAAACAAGTAAGAAATTTTAGAAGAATTTTTGTTTTCTTTTATTGCGCTGTAAATTTCTTGTTTCCCAATCCTTTACCGTTAATATCACCCACATTTGTTCACATATAGAATCATTTAAATTTTATTGGAAATAATATCACGAAAAACAAGCGATAGTATTTTCGGAATAATTTTTGTTTTCATGAATTGCACTGTGAATATCTTGATTCCCAATTCTTTTCTTTATAATCTCGTACATATGTTCAAATTTGGTTTTCTCCAATTTTTTGAGGGAATAATATGACGAAAATAGGTACTAATATTTTCAGAACAATTTTTGTTTTCTTCAATTGCACTGTGGATTTCTTGAGTCACACTCCTTTTACATTAAAATCGACCACATATGTTTAAATATGGTGTTATCATATTTTTATAGGAAATAATATCACGAAAAACAAGTGTAAGAAATTTCAAAAAAAATTTTATTTTCTTAAAATGCTCTGTGAATTTCTAGTTTCCTAATCCAATTCCAATATAATCCCTAACATTTGTGCAAATGTGGAGTTATTCAATTGTTATCGGGAAGAATATCAAGAATAACAAGTAATATTATTTCAGAAAAATTTTGGTTTTCCCTAATTGCACTGTATACTTCTTGATTCCAAATCCTATTCCGTTATATCCACCCACATTTCCTCAAATATGGTGCTATCCAATTTTTAAAGGAAAAAATATCACAAAAACAAGCGATAATAATTTCAGAACAATTTCTGTTTTCTTGAAATGAACTGTGAAATTCTTGTTTCCCAATACTTTTCCGTTAAAAGTTTCCACATTTGTTCAAATATAGAATTATACAATTATGATTGAGAATAATATCACGAAGAACGAGCGATATTATTTTCATAACAATTTTTGTTTTCTTTAATTACACTGTGAATTTCTTGATTCCCAATCCTTTTCTGTGAAAATCATCAGCAATTGTTCAAATATGGTATTATACAAGTTTTATAGGGAATAATATCACGGAAACAAGCGATAGTTTTGTCAGAAAAATTTTTGTTTTCTTGATTTGAACTGTAAATTTCTTGATTCCCAATCCTTATCCGTTATAATCATCCACATTTCTACACATATGGTATTATACAATTTTTATAGGGAATAAAATGACGAATAACAAGCGATACTATTTTGAAAAAAAATTTTTTTTTTCTTGAATTTGACTGTGAATATCTTGATTTTCAATCCTTTTCCGTTATAATCACCCACATATGTTCAAATATGGTGTTATATAATTTTTATAGGGAATCATTTCACGAAAAACAAGCGATAGTATTTTCAGAATAATTTTTTTTTTAATTGAACTTTGAATATCTTCATTCCCAATCCTTTTCCATTATAATCCCCCACATTTGTACCAATATGGTGTTATCCAATTTTTATAGGAAATAATAATATGACGTAAAATAAGAATTTGTATTTTCAGAACAATCTTTATTTTCTTGAATTGCACTGTGAATGTCTTGATTCGCAATCCTTTTCCGTTATAATCACCCACATATGTTCAAATATGGTGTTATATAATTTTTATAGGGAATAAATTAACGAAAAACGAGCGATAGTATTTTCAGAATATTTTTTTTATTGAACTTTGAATATCTTCATTTCCAATCCTTTTCCGTTAGCATCCCCCACATTTGTACAAATATGGTGTTATCCAATTTTTATAGGAAATATTAATATGACGTAAAATAAGTGATTGTATTTTCAGAACAATCTTTGTTATCTTGAATTGCACTGTGAATATCTTGATTCCCAATTCTTTTGCGTCATAATCTCCCACAATTTTTCAAATATGTTGGTATCAAATTTTAATGGGGAATAATATGTCGAAAAACAAGCGATGGTATCTTCAGAACAATTTTTGTTTTCTTGAATTGCAGTCTGAATTTCTTGATTCTCAATCGTTTTCTGTTAATATCATCTACAATTGTTCAAATATGGTATTATACAATTTTTATTGAGAATAATATCAGGAAAAACAAGCGATAGTATCGAAAGAAAAACTGGCAATTTACCTCAACAATAAGGATATTTAATTTGACCGGTTTCTGTGTACAACACCACCTTCAGGTCACACACCGAAACCGGTCAAATGAAATATCCTTATTGTTGTGGAAAAAAGCCAGTTTTTCTTTCGGTATGATATTCCACCAAATTAAGCCTGAAACAACTACATTTAAGCGATAGTATTTTCATAACAATGTTTGTTTTCTTGAATTGCACTGTGAATTTCTTGATTGCAAATTGTTTTCCGTTATAATAACCCACATATTTTTAAATATGGTGTTATCATATTTTTATAGGGAATAATATGACGAAAAAAAAGTGATAGTATTTTCAGTAAAAATTGTTTTAATTGCACTGTGAATATCTTCATTACCAATCCTTTTCCGTTGTAATCACCCACCTTTGTACAAATATGATAATATACAATTTTTATTGGAAATAATATCACGAAAAACAAGCGATAGTATTTTCAGAACAATTTTTTTTCTTCAATTGCACTGTGGATTTCTTGAGTCACACTCCTTCTACATAAAAATCGACCACATAGGTTTAAATATGGTGTTATCCAATTTTTATAGGGAATAATATCACGGAAAACAAGCGATAGTATTTTCAGAACAATTTTACTTTTCTTGAGTTGCACTGTGAATGTCTTGATTCCCAATCGTTATCCGTTAAAATCACCCACATTTCTTCAAATACAGAATCATACAATTTTTATTGGAAATAATAACACGAAAAACAAGTGCTATTATTTTCAGAAAAATTTTTGTTTTATTGAATTGCACTGTAAATTTCTTGATTCACAATTCTCTTCCGTTATAATTATCCACAATTGTTCAAATATGGTATTGTACAATTCTTATTAGTAATAAAATCACGGGAAACAGGCGATTGTATATTCAGAACAATTTTTGTTTCGTGAATTGTACTGTGATCATCTTGATTCCCAATATTTTTTCGATATAATTATCTACATTTGTAAAAATATGGTATTATAATATTTTTTTAGGAATAATATCACAAAAAACAAGCTATAGTATTTTCAGAACAATTTTTTTTTCGTAAATTGTTCTGTAAATATCTTGATTCCCAATACTTTCCCCTAATAATCACCCACTTTTGTACAAGTATTGCATTATGCAATTTTTAAAGGAATAATATGACGAAAAACAAGCAATAGTATCTTCAGAAAAATTTTTGTTTTCTTGAGTAGAACTGTAAGTTTCTTCATTCCCAATCCTATTCTATTATAATCACCCACATTTGTTCAAAATTGATGTTATCCAATTTCTTATAAAGAATAATATCACGATAACCAAGCGATAGTATATTCATAACATTTTTGTTTTCTTGAATTGCAGTGTAAATTTCTTGATTCCCAATTCTTTTCCGTTATAAACAACCACACATATTCAAATATGGTATTTTTAAAGGTAGTAATATGTAATTTCTTAATTCCCAATCCTATTCCGGTATAACCCCTTATATTTGTGCAAATTAGTTATCCAATTTTTATAGGGAATAATATCACGAAAACAAGTAATATTATTTTCAGAAAAATTTTTTGTTTTCTTAATTTGCAATGTGAATTTTTTGATTCCCAATACTTTTCCGTTAAAATCATCCACATTTGTACAAATATGATTATTATATTATTTTTTTAGGAATAATATCACGAAGAACAAGCGATAGTAATTTTAGAACAATTTTTTTTCATGAAGTGCACTGAGAATTTCTTGATTCACAATCCCTTTCCGTTAAAATCACCCAAATATGATCAAATATGGTGTTATCCAATTTTTATAGGGAATAATATCACGAAAAACAAGTGTAAGAAATTTCAAAAAAATTTGTGTTTTCTTTAATTGCACTGTGAATTTCATGTTTCCTAATCCAATTCCAATATAATCCCAAACTTTTGTGCAAATTAGTTGTTATCCAATTTTTATAGGGAATAATATCACGAAAAACAAGCGATAGTATTTTTAGAAAAAAATTTGTTTTCTTTAGTTGAACAGTGAATTTCCTGATTCCTAATCCTTTTACGTTATACACACCCACATATGTTCAAATTTGGTGTTATCATAATTTTATAAGGAGTAATATGACGAAAAATAAGTGATAGTATTTTCAGAACAATTTTTTTTCTTGAAAACGCACTGTGGATTTCTAAGTCACACTCCTTTTCCGCAAAAATCGACCACATATATTCAAATATGGTGTTATCATATTTTTATAGGGAATAATATCACGAAAATCAAGTGTAAGAAATTAAAAAAAAAATTTTGTTTTCTTTAATTGCACTGTGAATTTCTTGTTTTCTAATCCAATACCAACTTAATCCCTAGCATTTGTGTAAAAATGGAGTTTTTTAAATTTTATTGGGAAGAATATCACGAATAACAAATAATATTTTTTTCAGAAAAATTTTTGTTTTCTCTAATTGCACTGTATATTTCTTGATTACGAATCCTTTTCCGTTATATCCAAACACATTTGTTAAAATATGGTGTGATCCAATTTTTTAAGGGAAAAATATCACGAAAAACAAGCGATAGTATTTTCAGAATAATTTCTGTTTTCTTGAATTGCACTATGTAACCTTGATTCCCAATACTTTTCCGTTAAAATTGTTATCCACATTTGTTCAAATATGGAATTATACAATTATTATTGAAAATAATATCACTAAAAACGAGCGATATTATTTTCATAACAATTTTTGTTTTCTTGAATTACACTGTGAATTTCTTGTTACCCAATCCTTTTCCGTTATATTCCTTCACATTTCAACACATGTGGTATTATACAATTTTTATAGGGAATAATATAACAAAAACAAGCAATAGTATTTTCAGAACAATTTTTGTTTTCTTGAAATGCACTGTGAATATCTTAATTCCCAATAATTTTCCGTTATAATGACCCACATTTGTACAATTATAGTTTTAAACAATTTATATAGGGAATAATATCACGAAAAACAGTTGTGAGAATTTTTAGAACAATTTTTTTTTCTTGAATTACATAGTGAATTTCTTGATTCCCAATCCTATTCCGGTATAAACCCTTACATTTGTGCAAATTAGTTGTTATCCAATTTTATACGGAATAATATCACGAATAACAAGCCGTATTATCTTCAGAAAATTTTGTTTTCTCTAATTTCACTGTGAATTTCTTGATTCCCAATACTTTTCCGTTAAAATCATCCACATTTGTACAAATATGGTATGATAATATTTTTTTAGGAATAATATCACTAACAACAAGCGATAGTATTTTCAGAACATTTTTTTTTTCGTGTTTCAGAACAATTTTTTTTTCATCTTCATTCCCAATACTTTCCTGTTATAGTCACCCACATTTGTACAATTATGGCATTATGCAATTTTTTTTATATGACGAAAAACCAGTGATAGTATCTTCAGACAATTTCTTGTTTCTTGAATTGCACTGTGAGTATTTTGATTCCCAATTTTTTTCCGTCATAATCTCCTAAATATGTTCAAATATGGTGTTATTCATTTTTATAGGGAATAATATGAGGAAAAATATGTACTAGTATTTTCAGAACAATTTTTATTTTCTTGAATTGCACTGTGAATTTTTTGATTGAAAATATTTTTCCGTTATAATCACCGACATATTTTTAAATATGGTGTTATCATATTTTTATAGGGAGTAATATGACGAAAAATAAGTGATAGTATTTTTAGAAATATTTTTTTTAATTGCACTGTGAATATCTTCATTACCAATCCTTTTCCGTTGTAATCACCCACCTTTGTACAGATATACACAATTATATATACAATTTTAATAGGGAATAATATCACAAAAACAAGTCTAAGAAATTTCAAGAATAATATCACGAATACCAAGTAATAATAATATTTTTTGAAAAATTTTTGTTTTCTGTAATTGCACTGCATAATTCTTGATTCCCAATCCAATTCTTTTATATCCACCCACATTTGTTCAAATATGGTGTTATCCAATTTTTTTAAGGAACAAATATCACGAAAAACAGGCGATAGAATTTTATAGAAACTTTACTTTTCTTGAGTTGCGCGGTGGATGTCTTGATTTTCAATCTTTATTGGTTAAAATCACCAACATTTGATCAAATATAGTATCATACAATTTTTATTAGAAATAATTTCACAAAAAACAAGCGATAGTATTTTCAGAACATTTTTTGTTTTCTTGAATTGCACTGTGAAAATCATAATTCCCAATCCTTTTCCGTTATTATCGCCCACATTTTTACATATATGGTTTTAAGGAATTTATAAAGGGAATAATATCACGAAATATAAGTGTGAGAATTTTTAGAACAATTTTTTTAATTGAATTGCATTGTGAATTTCTTGATTCCCAATCCGATTCCGGTATAAACCCTTACATTTGTGTAAATTAGTTGTTATCCAATTTTTATAGGGAATAATATCACGAAACACAAGCGATAGTATTTTCAGAAAAAAATTTGTTTTCTTGAGTTGAACTCTGAATTTCTTGATTCCCAATCCTTATCCGTTTATACACCCACATATGTTCAAATTAGGTGTTATTATAATTTTATATGCACAAATATGACGCAAAGTAAGAGATAGTATTTTCAGAAGAATTTTTGTTTTCTTGAATTGCACCGTGAATATCTTGTTTCCCAATCCTTTTCCGTTAAAATCACAATATAATGTTCAAATATGGTGTTATCCAATTTTTAAAGTGAATAATATCACGAAAAACAAGCGATAGAATTTTAGAAAAATTTTACTTTTCTTGAGTTGCACTGTGAATGTCTTGATTCCCAATCGTTATACGTTAAAATCACCCACGTTTGTTCAAATATAGTATCATACAATTTTTATTGGAAATAATATCACGAAAACCAAGCGATAGTATATTCATAACATTTTTGTTTTCTTGAATTGCAGTGTAAATTTCTTGATTCCCAATTCTTTTCCGTTATAAACAACCACACATATTCAAATATGGTATTTTTAAAGGTAGTAATATGAAGAAAAACAAGTGATAGTATTATTAGAAATATTTTTTTAAATTGAAGTTTGAATATCTTCATTTCCTATCCTTTTCCGTTATTATCACCCACATTTGTACAAATATGATATTATATAATTTTTAAAGGGAATATTATCACAAAAAACAAGTAAGAAATTTTAGAAGAATTTTTGTTTTCTTTTATTGCGCTGTAAATTTCTTGTTTCCCAATCCTTTACCGTTAATATCACCCACATTTGTTCACATATAGAATCATTTAAATTTTATTGGAAATAATATCACGAAAAACAAGCGATAGTATTTTCAGAATAATTTTTGTTTTCATGAATTGCACTGTGAATATCTTGATTCCCAATTCGTTTCTTTATAATCTCGTACATATGTTCAAATTTGGTTTTCTCCAATTTTTTGAGGGAATAATATGACGAAAATAGTTACCAATATTTTCAGAACAATTTTTGTTTTCTTGAATTGCACTGTGAATTTCTTGTTTCCTAATTCAATTCCAATATAATTCCAAACTTTTGTGTAAATTAGTTGTTATCCAATTTTTGTAGGGAATAATATCACGAAAAACAAGCGATAGTATTTTCAGAAAAAAATTTTTTATTTTATGTTTTTATGTTATAATCTTCCACAATGGTTCAAATATGATATAATAATATTTTTATAGGGAATAATATCACGGGAAAATATTGTTAGAATTTTCGGAACAATGTTTAGTTCTTGGCTTGCATTGTGAATTTCTTAATTCCCAATCCTATTCCGGTATAACCCCTTATATTTGTGCAAATTAGTTATCCAATTTTTATAGGGAATAATATCACGAAAACAAGTAATATTATTTTCAGAAAATTTTTTGTTTTCTTAATTTGCAATGTGAATTTTTTGATTCCCAATACTTTTCCAGTAAAATCATCCACATTTGTACAAATATGATTATTATATTATTTTTTTAGGAATAGTATCACGAAAAACAAGCGATAGTATTTTCAAAACAATTTTTTTTCATGAAGTGCACTGAGAATTTCTTGATTCACAATCCCTTTCCGTTAAAATCACCCAAATATGATCAAATATGGTGTTATCCAATTTTTATAGAGAATAATATCACGAAAAACAAGTGTAAGAAATTTCAAAAAAAATTGTGTTTTCTTTAATTGCACTGTGAATTTCTTGTTTCCTAATCCAATTCCAATATAATCCCAAACCTTTGTGCAAATTAGTTGTTATCCAATTTTTATAGGGAATAATTACACGAAAAACAAGCGATAGTATTTTCAGAAAAAAATTTGTTTTCTTTAGTTGAACAGTGAACTTCCTGATTCCTAATCCTTTTACGTTAAAATCACCCACGTTTGTTCAAATATAGTATCATTCAATTTTTATTGGAAATAATATCACGAAAAACAAGCGATAGTATTTTCAGAACAATTTTTTTTTCTTGAATTGCACTGTGAATGTCTTGATTCGCAATCCTTTTCCGTTATATTCACCCACATATGTTCAAATATGGTGTTATATAATTTTTATAGGGAATAAATTAACGAAAAACAAGCGATAGTATTTTCAGAATATTTTTTTTATTGAACTTTGAATATCTTCATTTCCAATCCTTTTCCGTTAGCATCCCCCACATTTGTACAAATATGGTGTTATCCAATTTTTATAGGAAATATTAATGTGACGTAAAATAAGTGATTGTATTTTCAGAACAATCTTTGTTATCTTGAATTGCACTGTGAATATCTTGATTCCCAATTCTTTTGCGTCATTATCTCCCACAATTTTTCAAATATGTTGGTATCAAATTTTAATGGGGAATAATATGTCGAAAAACAAGCGATGGTATCTTCAGAACAATTTTTGTTTTCTTGAATTGCAGTCTGAATTTCTTGATTCTCAATCGTTTTCTGTTAATATCATCCACAATTGTTCAAATATGGTATTATACAATTTTTATTGAGAATAATATCAGGAAATACAAGCGATAGTATCGAAAGAAAAACTGGCAATTTACCTCAACAATAAGGATATTTAATTTGACGGTTTCTGTGTACAACACCACCTTCAGGTCACACACCGAAACCGGTCAAATGAAATATCCTTATTGTTGTGGAAAAAAGCCAGTTTTTCTTTCGGTATGATATTCCACCAAATTAAGCCTGAAACAACTACATTTAAGCGATAGTATTTTCATAACAATGTTTGTTTTCTTGAATTGCACTGTGAATTTCTTGATTGCAAATTGTTTTCCGTTATAATAACCCACATATTTTTAAATATGGTGTTATCATATTTTTATAGGGAATAATATGACGAAAAAAAAGTGATAGTATTTTCAGTAAAAATTGTTTTAATTGCACTGTGAATATCTTCATTACCAATCCTTTTCCGTTGTAATCACCCACCTTCGTACAAATATCATAATATACAATTTTTATTGGAAATAATATCACGAAAAACAAGCGATAGTATTTTCAGAACAATTTTTTTTCTTCAATTGCACTGTGGATTTCTTGAGTCACACTCCTTCTACATAAAAATCGACCACATAGGTTTAAATATGGTGTTATCCAATTTTTATAGGGAATAATATCACGGAAAACAAGCGATAGTATTTTCAGAACAATTTTACTTTTCTTGAGTTGCACTGTGAATGTCTTGATTCCCAATCGTTATCCGTTAAAATCACCCACATTTCTTCAAATACAGAATCATACAATTTTTATTGGAAATAATAACACGAAAAACAAGTGCTATTATTTTCAGAAAAATTTTTGTTTTATTGAATTGCACTGTAAATTTCTTGATTCACAATTCTCTTCCGTTATAATTATCCACAATTGTTCAAATATGGTATTATACAATTCTTATAAGTAATAAAATCACGGGAAACAAGCGATTGTATATTCAGAACAATTTTTGTTTCGTGAATTGTACTGTGATCATCTTGATTCCCAATATTTTTTCGATATAATTATCTACATTTGTAAAAATATGGTATTATAATCTTTTTTTAGGAATAATATCACAAAAAAAGAGCTATAGTATTTTCAGAACAATTTTTTTTTCGTAAATTGTACTGTAAATATCTTGATTCCCAATACTTTCCCCTAATAATCACCCACTTTTGTACAAGTATTGCATTATGCAATTTTTAAAGGAATAATATGACGAAAAACAAGCAATAGTATCTTCAGAAAAATTTTTGTTTTCTTGAGTAGAACTGTAAGTTTCTTCATTCCCAATCCTATTCTATTATAATCACCCACATTTGTTCAAAATTGATGTTATCCAATTTTTTATAAAGAATAATATCACGAAAACCAAGCGATAGTATATTCATAACATTTTTGATTTCTTGAATTGCAGTGTAAATTTCTTGATTCCCAATTCTTTTCTGTTATAAACAACCACACATATTCAAGTATGGTATTTTTAAAGGTAGTAATATGAAGAAAAACAAGTGATAGTATTATTAGAAATATTTTTTTAAATTGAAGTTTGAATATCTTCATTTCCTATCCTTTTCCGTTATTGTCACCCACATTTGTACAAATATGATATTATAAAATTTTTAAAGGGAATATTATCACAAAAAACAAGTAAGAAATTTCAGAAGAATTTTTGTTTTCTTTTATTGCGCGTAAATTTCTTGTTTCCCAATCCTTTACCGTTAATATCACCCACATTTGTTCAAATATAGAATCATTTAAATTTTATTGGAAATAATATCACGAAAAACAAGCGATAGTATTTTCAGAATAATTTTTGTTTTCATGAATTGCACTGTGAATATCTTGATTCCCAATTCTTTTCTTTATAATCTCGTACATATGTTCAAATTTGGTTTTCTCCAATTTTTTGAGGGAATAATATGACGAAAATAGGTACTAATATTTTCAGAACAATTTTTTTTTCTTGAATTGCACTGTGAATTTCTTGTTTCCTAATCCAATTCCAATATAATTCCAAACTTTTGTGTAAATTAGTTGTTATCCAATTTTTATAGGGAATAATATCACGAAAAACAAGCGATAGTATTTTCAGAAAAAATTTTTTTATTTTATGTTTTTATGTTATAATCATCCACAATGGTTCAAATATGATATAATAATATTTTTATAGGGAATAATATCACGGGAAAACATTGTTAGAATTTTCGGAACAATGTTTAGTTCTTGGCTTGCATTGTGAATTTCTTAATTCCCAATCCTATTCCGGTATAACCCCTTACATTGGTGCAAATTAGTTATCCAATTTTTATAGGGAATAATATCACGAAAACAAGTAATATTATTTTCAGAAAATTTTTTGTTTTCTTAATTTGCAATGTGAATTTTTTGATTCCCAATACTTTTCCGTTAAAATCATCCACATTTGTACAAATATGATTATTATATTATTTTTTTTAGGAATAATATCACGAAGAACAAGCGATAGTAATTTCAGAACAATTTTTTTTCATGAAGTGCACTGAGAATTTCTTGATTCACAATCCCTTTCCGTTAAAATCACCCAAATATGATCAAATATGGTGTTATCCAATTTTTATAGGGAATAATATCACGAAAAACAAGTGTAAGAAATTTCAAAAAAATTTGTGTTTTCTTTAATTGCACTGTGAATTTCATGTTTCCTAATCCAATTCCAATATAATCCCAAACTTTTGTGCAAATTAGTTGTTATCCAATTTTTATAGGGAATAATATCACGAAAAACAAGCGATAGTATTTTTAGAAAAAAATTTGTTTTCTTTAGTTGAACAGTGAATTTCCTGATTCCTAATCCTTTTACGTTATACACACCCACATATGTTCAAATTTGGTGTTATCATAATTTTATAAGGAGTAATATGACGAAAAATAAGTGATAGTATTTTCAGAACAATTTTTTTTTCTTGAAAACGCACTGTGGATTTCTAAGTCACACTCCTTTTCCGCAAAAATCGACCACATATATTCAAATATGGTGTTATCATATTTTTATAGGGAATAATATCACGAAAATCAAGTGTAAGAAATTAAAAAAAAAATTTTGTTTTCTTGAATTGCACTGTGAATTTCTTGTTTTCTAATCCAATACCAACATAATCCCTAGCATTTGTGTAAAAATGGAGTTTTTTAAATTTTATTGGGAAGAATATCACGAATAACAAATAATATTTTTTTCAGAAAAATTTTTGTTTTCTCTAATTGTACTGTATATTTCTTGATTACGAATCCTTTTCCGTTATATCCACACACATTTGTTAAAATATGGTGTGATCCAATTTTTTAAGGTAAAAATATCATGAAAAACAAGCGATATTATTTTCAGAATAATTTCTGTTTTCTTGAATTGCACTATGTAACCTTGATTCCCAATACTTTTCCGTTAAAATTATTATCCACATTTGTTCAAATATGGAATTATACAATTATTATTGAGAATAATATCACTAAAAACGAGCGATATTATTTTCATAACAATTTTTGTTTTCTTGAATTACACTGTGAATTACTTGTTACCCAATCCTTTTCCGTTATATTCCTTCACATTTCAACACATGTGGTATTATACAATTTTTATAGGGAATAATATAACAAAAACAAGCAATAGTATTTTCAGAAAAATTTTTGTTTTCTTGAAATGCACTGTGAATATCTTAATTCCCAATAATTTTCCGTTATAATGACCCACATTTGTACAATTATAGTTTTAAACAATTTATATAGGGAATAATATCACGAAAAACAAGCGATAGTATTTTCAGAAAAAAATTTGTTTTCTTGAGTTGAACTGTGAATTTCTTGATTCCCAATCCTTATCCGTTTATACACCCACATATGTTCAAATTAGGTGTTATTATAATTTTATAGGCACAAATATGACGTAAAGTAAGAGATAGTATTTTCAGAACAATTTTTGTTTTCTTGAATTGCACCGTGAATGTCATAATTCCCAATCCTTTTCCGGTATAAACCCTTACATTTGTGCAAATTAGTTGTTATCCAATTTTTAAAGTGAATAATATCTCGAAAAACAAGCGATAGAATTTTAGAATAATTTTACTTTTCTTGAATTGCAGTGTAAATTTCTTGATTCCCAATTCTTTTCCGTTATAAACAACCACACATATTCAAATATGGTATTTTTAAAGGTAGTAATATGAAGAAAAACAAGTGATAGTATTATTAGAAATATTTTTTTAAATTGAAGTTTGAATATCTTCACTTCCTATTCTTTTCCGTTATTATCACCCACATTTGTACAAATATGATATTATAAAATTTTTAAAGGGAATATTATCACAAAAAACAAGTAAGAAATTTCAGAAGAATTTTTGTTTTCTTTTATTGCGCGTAAATTTCTTGTTTCCCAATCCTTTACCGTTAATATCACCCACATTTGTTCAAATATAGAATCATTTAAATTTTATTGGAAATAATATCACGAAAAACAAGCGATAGTATTTTCAGAATAATTTTTGTTTTCATGAATTGCACTGTGAATATCTTGACTCCCAATTCTTTTCTTTATAATCTCGTACATATGTTCAAATTTGGTTTTCTCCAATTTTTTGAGGGAATAATATGACGAAAATAGGTTTTTGAATTTGAAAAATAGGTTTAAATATTTTCAGAACAATTTTTGTTTTCTTGAATTGCACTGTGAATTTCTAGTTTCCTAATTCAATTCCAATATAATTCCAAACTTTTGTGTAAATTAGTTGTTATCCAATTTTTATAGGGAATAATATCACGAAAAACAAGCGATAGTATTTTCAGAAAAAAATTTTTTATTTTATGTTTTTATGTTATAATCTTCCACAATGGTTCAAATATGATATAATAATATTTTTATAGGGAATAATTACACGGGAAAATATTGTTAGAATTTTCGGAACAATGTTTAGTTCTTGGCTTGCATTGTGAATTTCTTAATTCCCAATCCTATTCCGGTATAACCCCGTATATTTGTGCAAATTAGTTATCCAATTTTTATAGGGAATAATATCACGAAAACAAGTAATATTATTTTCAGAAAATTTTTTGTTTTCTAAATTTGCAATGTGAAGGTTTTGATTCCCAATACTTTTCCGTTAAAATCATCCACATTTGTACAAATATGATTATTATATTATTTTTTTTAGGAATAGTATCACGAAAAACAAGCGATAGTATTTTCAGAACAATTTTTTTTCATGAAGTGCACTGAGAATTTCTTGATTCACAATCACTTTCCGTTAAAATCACCCAAATATGATCAAATATGGTGTTATCCAATTTTTATAGAGAATAATATCACGAAAAACAAGTGTAAGAAATTTCAAAAAAAATTGTTTTCTTTAATTGCACTGTGAATTTCTTGTTTCCTAATCCAATTCCAATATAATCCCAAACTTTTGTGCAAATTAGTTGTTATCCAATTTTTATAGGGAATAATATCACGAAAAACAAGCGATAGTATTTTCAGAAAAAAATTTGTTTTCTTTAGTTGAACAGTGAATTTCCTGACTCCTAATCCTTTTACGTTAAAATCACCCACGTTTGTTCAAATATAGTATCATACAATTTTTATTGGAAATAATATCACGAAAAACAAGCGATAGTATTTTCAGAACAATTTTTTTCTTCAATTGCACTGTGGATTTCTTGAGTCACACTCCTTTTACATTAAAACGACCACATATGTTTAAATATGGTGTTATCATATTTTTATAGGAAATAATATCACGAAAAACAAGTGTAAGAAATTTCAAAAAAAAATTTATTTTCTTAAAATGCTCTGTGAATTTCTAGTTTCCTAATCCAATTCCAATATAATCCCTAACATTTGTGCAAATGTGGAGTTATTCAATTTTTATCGGGAAGAATATCAAGAATAACAAGTAATATTATTTCAGAAAAATTTTGGTTTTCCCTAATTGCACTGTATACTTCTTGATTCCAAATCCAATTCCGTTATATCCACCCACATTTGTTCAAATATGGTGTTATCCAATTTTTTAAAGGAATAAATATCACGAAAAACAGGCGATAGAATTTTATAGAAATTTTACTTTTCTTGAGTTGCACTGTGGATGTCTTGATTTTCAATCTTTATCCGTTAAAATCACCAACATTTGTTCAAATATAGTATCATACAATTTTTATTAGAAATAATTTCACGAAAAACAAGCGATAGTATGTTCAGAACATTTTTTGTTTTCTTGAAATCCACCGTGAAAATCATAATTCCCAATCCTTTTCCGGTATAAACCCTTACATTTGTGCAAATTAGTTGTTATCGAATTGTTGTGCAAATTAGTTGTTATCCAATATATAGGGAATAATATCACGAAAAACAAGCGATAGTATTTTCAGTAAAAAATTTGTTTTCTTGAGTTGAACTGTGAATTTCTTGATTCCCAATCCTTATCCGTTTATACACCCAATATGTTCAAATTAGGTGTTATTATAATTTTATTGGGACAAATATGACGAAAAGTAAGTGATAGTATTTTCAGAACAATTTTTGTTTTCTTGAATTGCACCGTGAATATCTTGTTTCCCAATTCTTTTCCGTTAAAATCACAATATTATGTTCAAAAATGGTGTCATCCAATTTTTAAAGTGAATAATATCTCGAAAAACAAGCGATAGAATTTTAGAAAAATTTTACTTTTCTTGAATTGCAGTGTAAATTTCTTGATTCCCAATTCTTTTCCGTTGTAAACAACCACACATATTCAAATATGGTATTTTTAAAGGTAGTAATATAAAGAAAAACAAGTGATAGTATTATTAGAAATATTTTTTTAAATTGAAGTTTGAATATCTTCACTTCCAATCCTTTTCCGTTATTATCACCCACATTTGTACAAATATGATATTATAAAATTTTTAAAGGGAATATTATCACAAAAAACAAGTAAGAAATTTCAGAAGAATTTTTGTTTTCTTTTATTGCGCGTAAATTTCTTGTTTCCCAATCCTTTACCGTTAATATCACCCACATTTGTTCAAATATAGAATCATTTAAATTTTATTGGAAATAATATCACGAAAAACAAGCGATAGTATTTTCAGAATAATTTTTGTTTTCATGAATTGCACTGTGAATATCTTGATTCCCAATTCTTTTCTTTATAATCTCGTACATATGTTCAAATTTGGTTTTCTCCAATTTTTTGAGGGAATAATATGACGAAAATAGGTACTAATATTTTCAGAACAATTTTTGTTTTCTTGAATTGCACTGTGAATTTCTTGTTTCCTAATTCAATTCCAATATAATTCCAAACTTTTGTGTAAATTAGTTGTTATCCAATTTTTATAGGGAATAATATCACGAAAAACAAGCGATAGTATTTTCAGAAAAAAATTTTTTATTTTATGTTTTTATGTTATAATTTTCCACAATGGTTCAAATATGATATAATAATATTTTTATAGGGAATAATTACACGGGAAAATATTGTTAGAATTTTCGGAACAATGTTTAGTTCTTGGCTTGCATTGTGAATTTCTTAATTCCCAATCCTATTCCGGTATAACCCCTTATATTTGTGCAAATTAGTTATCCAATTTTTATAGGGAATAATATCACGAAAACAAGTAATATTATTTTCAGAAAATTTTTTGTTTTCTTAATTTGCAATGTGAAGTTTTTGATTCCCAATACTTTTCCGTTAAAATCATCCACATTTGTACAAATATGATTATTATATTATTTTTTTAGGAATAGTATCACGAAAAACAAGCGATAGTATTTTCAGAACAATTTTTTTTCATGAAGTGCACTGAGAATTTCTTGATTCACAATCACTTTCCGTTAAAATCACCCAAATATGATCAAATATGGTGTTATCCAATTTTTATAGAGAATAATATCACGAAAAACAAGTGTAAGAAATTTCAAAAAAATTTGTTTTCTTTAATTGCACTGTGAATTTCTTGTTTCCTAATCCAATTCCAATATAATCCCAAACTTTTGTGCAAATTAGTTGTTATCCAATTTTTATAGGGAATAATATCACGAAAAACAAGCGATAGTATTTTCAGAAAAAAATTTGTTTTCTTTAGTTGAACAGTGAATTTCCTGATTCCTAATCCTTTTACGTTAAAATCACCCACGTTTGTTCAAATATAGTATCATACAATTTTTATTGGAAATAATATCACGAAAAACAAGCGATAGTATTTTCAGAACAATTTTTTTTCTTCAATTGCACTGTGGATTTCTTGGATCACACTCCTTTTACATTAAAACGACCACATATGTTTAAATATGGTGTTATCATATTTTTATAGGAAATAATATCACGAAAAACAAGTGTAAGAAATTTCAAAAAAAATTTTATTTTCTTAAAATGCTCTGTGAATTTCTAGTTTCCTAATCCAATTCCAATATAATCCCTAACATTTGTGCAAATGTGGAGTTATTCAATTTTTATCGGGAAGAATATCAAGAATAACAAGTAATATTATTTCAGAAAAATTTTGGTTTTCCCTAATTGCACTGTATACTTCTTGATTCCAAATCCTATTCCGTTATATCCACCCACATTTGCTCAAATATGGTGCTATCCAATTTTTAAAGGAAAAAATATCACAAAAACAAGCGATAATAATTTCAGAACAATTTCTGTTTTCTTGAAATGAACTGTGAAATTCTTGTTTCACAATACTTTTCCGTTAAAAGTTTCCACATTTGTTCAAATATGGAATTATATAATTATGATTGAGAATAATATCACGAAGAACGAGCGATATTATTTTCATAACAATTTTTGTTTTCTTTAATTACACTGTGAATTTCTTGATTCCCAATCCTTTTCTGTGAAAATCATCAGATTTTGTTCAAATATGGTATTATACAAGTTTTATAGGGAATAATATCAAGGAAACAAGCGATAGTTTTGTCAGAAAAATTTTTGTTTTCTTGATTTGAACTGTAAATTTCTTGATTCCCAATCCTTATCCGTTATAATCATCCACATTTCTACACATATGGTATTATACAATTTTTATAGGGAATAAAATGACGAAAAACAAGCGATACTATTTTGAAAAAAAAATTTTTTTTTCTTGAATTTGACTGTGAATATCTTGATTTTCAATCCTTTTCCGTTATAATCACCCACATATGTTCAAATATGGTGTTATATAATTTTTATAGGGAATCATTTCACGAAAAACAAGCGATAGTATTTTCAGAATAATTTTTTTTTAATTGAACTTTGAATATCTTCATTCCCAATCCTTTTCCATTATAATCCCCCACATTTGTACCAATATGGTGTTATCCAATTTTTATAGGAAATAATAATATGACGTAAAATAAGAATTTGTATTTTCAGAACAATCTTTATTTTCTTGAATTGCACTGTGAATGTCTTGATTCGCAATCCTTTTCCGTTATAATCACCCACATATGTTCAAATATGGTGTTATATAATTTTTATAGGGAATAAATTAACGAAAAACGAGCGATAGTATTTTCAGAAAATTTTTTTTATTGAACTTTGAATATCTTCATTTCCAATCCTATCCGTTAGCATCCCCCACATTTGTACAAATATGGTGTTATCCAATTTTTATAGGAAATATTAATATGACGTAAAATAAGTGATTGTATTTTCAGAACAATCTTTGTTATCTTGAATTGCACTGTGAATATCTTGATTCCCAATTCTTTTGCGTCATAATCTCCCACAATTTTTCAAATATGTTGGTATCAAATTTTAATGGGGAATAATATGTCGAAAAACAAGCGATGGTATCTTCAGAACAATTTTTGTTTTCTTGAATTGCAGTCTGAATTTCTTGATTCTCAATCGTTTTCTGTTAATATCATCTACAATTGTTCAAATATGGTATTATACAATTTTTATTGAGAATAATATCAGGAAAAACAAGCGATAGTATCGAAAGAAAAACTGGCAATTTACCTCAACAATAAGGATATTTAATTTGACCGGTTTCTGTGTACAACACCACCTTCAGGTCACACACCGAAACCGGTCAAATGAAATATCCTTATTGTTGTGGAAAAATGCCAGTTTTTCTTTCGGTATGATATTCCACCAAATTAAGCCTGAAACAACTACATTTAAGCGATAGTATTTTCATAACAATGTTTGTTTTCTTGAATTGCACTGTGAATTTCTTGATTGCAAATTGTTTTCCGTTATAATAACCCACATATTTTTAAATATGGTGTTATCATATTTTTATAGGGAATAATATGACGAAAAAAAAGTGATAGTATTTTCAGAAATATTTGTTTTAATTGCACTGTGAATATCTTCATTACCAATCCTTTTCCGTTGTAATCACCCACCTTTGTACAAATATGATAATATACAATTTTTATTGGAAATAATATCACGAAAAACAAGTGATAGTATTTTCAGAACAATTTTTTTTTCTTCAATTGCACTGTGGATTTCTTGAGTCACACTCCTTCTACATAAAAATCGACCACATATGTTTAAATATGGTGTTATCCAATTTTTATAGGGAATAATATCACGGAAAACAAGCGATAGTATTTTCAGAACAATTTTACTTTTCTTGAGTTGCACTGTGAATGTCTTGATTCCCAATCGTTATCCGTTAAAATCACCCACATTTCTACAAATAAAGAATCATACAATTTTTATTGGAAATAATAACACGAAAAACAAGTGCTATTATTTTCAGAAAAATTTTTGTTTTATTGAATTGCACTGTAAATTTCTTGATTCACAATTCTCTTCCGTTATAATTATCCACAATTGTTCAAATATGGTATTATACAATTCTAATAAGTAATAAAATCACGGGAAACAAGCGATTGTATATTCAGAACAATTTTTGTATCGTGAATTGTACTGTGATCATCTTGATTCCCAATATTTTTTCGATATAATTATCTTCATTTGTAAAAATATGGTATTATAATATTTTTTTAGGAATAATATCACAAAAAACAAGCTATAGTGTTTTCAAAACAATTTTTTTTTCGTAAATTGAACTGTAAATATCTTGATTCCCAATACTTTCCCCTAATAATCACCCACTTTTGTACAAGTATTGCATTATGCAATTTTTAAAGGAATAATATGACGAAAAACTAGCAAGAGTATCTTCAGAAAAATTTTTGTTTTCTTGAGTAGAACTGTAAGTTTCTTCATTCCCAATCCTATTCTATTATAATCACCCACATTTGTTCAAAATTGATGTTATCTAATTTTTTATAAAGAATAATATCACGAAAACCAAGCGATAGTATATTCATAACATTTTTGTTTTCTTGAATTGCAGTGTAAATTTCTTGATTCCCAATTCTTTTCCGTTATAAACAACCACACATATTCAAATATGGTATTTTTAAAGGTAGTAATATGAAGAAAAACAAGTGATAGTATTATTAGAAATATTTTTTTAAATTGAAGTTTGAATATCTTCATTTCCTATCCTTTTCCGTTATTATCACCCACATTTGTACAAATATGATATTATAAAATTTTTTAAAGGGAATATTATCACAAAAAACAAGTAAGAAATTTCAGAAGAATTTTTGTTTTCTTTTATTGCGCGTAAATTTCTTATTTCCCAATCCTTTACCGTTAATATCACCCACATTTGTTCAAATATAGAATCATTTAAATTTTATGGGAAATAATATCACGAAAAACAAGCGATAGTATTTTCAGAATAATTTTTGTTTTCATGAATTGCACTGTGAATATCTTGATTCCCAATTCTTTTCTTTATAATCACGTACATATGTTCAAATTTGGTTTTCTCCAATTTTTTGAGGGAATAATATGACGAAAATAGGTACTAATATTTTCAGAACAATTTTTGTTTTCTTGAATTGCACTGTGAATTTCTTGTTTCCTAATCCAATTCCAATATAATTCCAAAAGTTTGTGTAAATTAGTTGTTATCCAATTTTTATAGGGAATAATATCACGAAAAACAAGCGATAGTATTTTCAGAAAAAAATTTTTTATTTTATGTTTTTATGTTATAATCATCCACAATGGTTCAAATATGATATAATAATATTTTTATAGGGAATAATATCACGGGAAAATATTGTTAGAATTTTCGGAACAATGTTTTGTTCTTGGCTTGCATTGTGAATTTCTTAATTCCCAATCCTATTCCGGTATAACCCCTTATATTTGTGCAAATTAGTTATCCAATTTTTATAGGGAATAATATCACGAAAACAAGTAATATTATTTTCAGAAAATATTTTGTTTTCTTAATTTGCAATGTGAATTTTTTGATTCCCAATACTTTTCCGTTAAAATCATCCACATTTGTACAAATATGATTATTATATTATTTTTTTTAGGAATAATATCACGAAAAACAAGCGATAGTATTTTCAGAACAATTTTTTTTCATGAAGTGCACTGAGAATTTCTTGATTCACAATCCCTTTCCGTTAAAATCACCCAAATATGATCAAATATGGTGTTATCCAATTTTTATAGGGAATAATATCACGAAAAACAAGTGTAAGAAATTTCAAAAAAATTTGTGTTTTCTTTAATTGCACTGTGAATTTCATGTTTCCTAATCCAATTCCAATATAATCCCAAACTTTTGTGCAAATTAGTTGTTACCTAATTTTTATAGGGAATAATATCACGAAAAACAAGCGATAGTATTTTTAGAAAAAAATTTGTTTTCTTTAGTTGAACAGTGAATTTCCTGATTCCTAATCCTTTTACGTTATACACACCCACATATGTTCAAATTTGGTGTTATCATAATTTTAAAAGGAGTAATATGACGAAAAATAAGTGATAGTATTTTCTGAACAATTTTTTTTTCTTGAAAACGCACTATGGATTTCTAAGTCACACTCCTTTTCCGCAAAAATCGACCACATATATTCAAATATGGTGTTATCATATTTTTATAGGGAATAATATCACGAAAATCAAGTGTAAGAAATTTCAAAAAAAATTTTGTTTTCTTGAATTGCACTGTGAATTTCTTGTTTTCTAATCCAATACCAACATAATCCCTAGCATTTGTGTAAAAATGGAGTTATTTAAATTTTATTGGGAAGAATATCACGAATAACAAATAATATTATTTTCAGAAAAATTTTTGTTTTCTGTAATTGCACTGTAAATTTCTTGATTACGAATCCTTTTCCGTTATATCCACACACATTTGTTAAAATATGGTGTGATCCAATTTTTTAAGGGAATAATATCACGAAAAACAAGCGATAGTATTTTCAGAATAATTTCTGTTTTCTTGAATTGCACTGTATAACCTTGATTCCCAATACTTTTCCGTTAAAATTATTATCCACATTTGTTCAAATATGGAATTATACAATTATTATTGAGAATAATATCACTAAAAACGAGCGATATTATTTTCATAACAATTTTTGTTTCTTGAATTACACTGTGAATTTCTTGTTACCCAATCCTTTTCCGTTATATTCCTTCACATTTCAACACATGTGGTATTATACAATTTTTATAGGGAATAATATAACAAAAACAAGCAATAGTATTTTCAGAACAATTTTTGTTTTCTTGAAATGCACTGTGAATATCTTAATTCCCAATAATTTTCCGTTATAATGACCCACATTTGTACAATTAAAGTTTTAAACAATTTATATAGGGAATAATATCACGAAAAACAGTTGTGAGAATTTTTAGAACAATTTTTTTTTCTTGAATTGCATTGTGAATTTCTTGATTCCCAATCCTATTCCGGTATAAACCCTTACATTTGTGCAAATTAGTTGTTATCCAATTTTTATAGTGAATAATATCACGAAAAACAAGCGATAGAATATCAGAAAAATTTTACTTTTCTTGAGTTGCACTGTCAATGTCTTGATTCCCAATCCTTATCGGTTAAAATCACCCACGTTTGTTCAAATATAGTATCGTACAATTTTTATTGGAAATAATATCACGAAAAACAAGCGATAGTATTTTCAGAACAATTTTTTTTTCTTCAATTGCACTGTGGATTTCTTAAATCACACTCCTATTACATTAAAATCGACCACATATGTTTAAATATGGTGTTATCATATTTTTATAGGGTATAATATTACGGAAACAAGCGATAGTTTTTTCAGAAAAAATTTGTTTTCTTGATTTGAACTGTAAATTTCTTGATTCCCAATCCTTATCCGTTATAATCATCCACATTTCTACACATATGGTATTATACAATTTATATAGGGAATAAAATGACGAAAAACAAGTGATACTATTTTGAAAAAAAAAATTTTATTTTCTTGAATTTGACTGTGAATATCTTAATTCCCAATCCTTTTCCGTTATAATCACCCACATATGTTCAAATATGGTGTTATATAATTTTTATAAGGAATCATTTCACGAAAAACAAGCGATAGTATTTTTAGAATAATTTTTTTTTAATTGAACTTTGAATATCTTCATTCCCAATCCTTTTCCGTTAAATCCCCCACATTTGTACCAATATGGTGTTATCCAATTCTTATAGGAAATAATAATATGACGTAAAATAAGAATTTGTATTTTCAGAACAATCTTTATTTTCTTGAATTGCACCTTGAATGTCATGATTCGCAATCCTTTTCCGTTATAATCACCCACATATGTTCAAATATGGTGTTATATAATTTTTATAGGGAATAAATTAACGAAAAACAAGCGATAGTATTTTCAGAATATTTTTTTTTATTGACCTTTGAATATCTTCATTTCCAATCCTTTTCCGTTAGAATCCCCCACATTTGTACAAATATGGTGTTATCCAATTTTTATAGGAAATAATAATATGACGTAAAATAAGTGATTGTATTTTCAGAGCAATCTTTATTATCTTGAATTGCACTGTGAATATCTTGATTCCCAATTCTTTTGCGTCATAATCTCCCACAATTGTTCAAATAAGTTGTTATCAAATTTTAAAGGGGAATAATATGACGAAAAACAAGCGATTGTATCTTCAGAACAATTTTTGTTTTCTTGAATTGCAGTCTGATTTTCTTGATTCTCAATCGTTTTCTGTTAATATCATCCACAATTGTTTAAATATGGTATTATACAATTTTATTGAGAATAATATCAGGAAAAACAAGCGATAGTATTGAAAGAAAAACTGGCAATTTACCTCAACAATAAGGATATTTAATTTGACCGGTTTCTATGTACAACACCACCTTCAGGTCACACACCGAAACCGGTCAAATGAAATATCCTTATTGTTTTGGAAAAATGACAGTTTTTCTTTCGGTATGATATTCCACCAAATTAAGCCTGAAACAACTACATTTAAGCGATAGTATTTTCATAACAATGTTTGTTTTCTTGAATTGCACTGTGAATTTCTTGATTGCAAATTGTTTTCCGTTATAATAACCCACATATTTTTTAATATGGTGTTATCATATTTTTATAGGGAATAATATGACGAAAAAAAATGATAGTATTTTCAGAAATATTTTTTTTAATTGCACTGTGAATATCTTCATTACCAATCCTTTTCCGTTGTAATCTCCCACCTTTGTACAAATATGATAATATACAATTTTAATAGGGAATAATATCACAAAAACAAGTGTAAGATATTTCAAGAATAATATCACGAACACCAAGTAATAATATTTTTAGAAAAATTTTTGTTTTCTCTAATTGCACTGTATATTTCTTGATTCCTAATCCAATTCCGTTATATACACCCACATTTGTTCAAATATGGTGTTATCCAATTTTTTAAAGGAATAAATATCACGAAAAACAGGCGATAGAATTTTATAGAAATTTTACTTTTCTTGAGTTGCACTGTGGATGTCTTGATTTTCAATCTTTATCCGTTAAAATCACCAACATTTGTTCAAATATAGTATAATACAATTTTTATTAGAAATAATTTCACGAAAAACAAGCGATAGTATGTTCAGAACATTTTTTGTTTTCTTGAATTGCACCGTGAATGTCATAATTCCCAATCCTTTTCCGGTATAAACCCTTACATTTGTGCAAATTAGTTGTTATCCAATTTTTATAGGGAATAATATCACGAAAAACAAGCGATAGTATTTTCAGAAAAAAATTTGTTTTCATGAGTTGAACTGTGAATTTCTTTATTCCCAATCGTTATCCGTTAAAATCACCCACGTTTGTTCAAATATAGTATCATACAATTTTTATTGGAAATAATATCACGAAAAACAAGCGATAGTATTTTCAGAACAATTGTTTCTTCTTCAATTGCACTGTGGATTTCTTGAGTCACACTCCTTTTACATTAAAATCGACCAAATATGTTTAAATATGGTGTTATCCAATTTTTATTGGGAATTATATCACGGAAAACAAGCGATAGTATTTTCAGAACAATTTGTTTTTTTTTTAGTAGCTCTGTGAATTTCTTGATTCCCAATCGTTATCCGTTAAAATCACCCACATTTCTTCAAATACAGAATCATACATATTTATTGGAAATAATAACACGAAAAACAAGTGCTATTATTTTCAGAAAAATTTTTGTTTTATTGAATTGCACTGTAAATTTCTTGATTCACAATTCTCTTCCGTTATAATTATCCACAATTGTTCAAATATGGTATTATACAATTCTTATAAGTAATAATATCACGGGAAACAAGCGATAGTATATTCAGAACAATTTTTGTTTCGTAATTTGTACTGTAAATATCTTGATTCCCAATACTTTCCCCTAATAATCACCCACATTTGTACAAGTATTGCATTATGCAATTTTTATAAGGAATAATAGGACGAGAAACAAGCAATAGTATCTTCAGAAAAATTTTTGTTTTCTTGAGTAGAACTGTAAATTTCTTCATTCCAAATCCTATTCTATTATAATCACCCACATTTGTTCAAAATTGATGTTAACCAATTTTTATAGGGAATAATATCACGAAAAACAAGCGATAGTATTTTCAGAAAAAAATTTGTTTTCTTTAGTTGAACAGTGAATTTCCTGATTCCTAATCCTTTTACGTTATACACACCCACATACGTTCAAATTTGGTGTTATCATAATTTTATAAGGAGTAATATGACGAAAAATAAGTGATAGTATTTTCAGAACAATTTTTTTTTCTTGAATTGCACTGTGGATTTCTAAGTCACACTCCTTTTCCGTAAAAATCGACCACATATATTCAAATATGGTGTTATCATATTTTTATAGGGAATAATATCACGAAAATCAAGTGTAAGAAATTTCAAAAAAAATTTTGTTTTCTTGAATTCCACTGTGAATTTCTTGTTTTCTAATCCAATACCAACATAATCCCTAGCATTTGCGTAAAAATGGATTTATTCAAATTTTATTGGGAAGAATATCACGAATAACAAATAATATTATTTTCAGAATAATTTCTGTTTTCTTGAATTGCACTATGTAACCTTGATTCCCAATACTTTTCCGTTAAAATTATTATCAACATTTGTTCAAATATGGAATTATACAATTATTATTGAGAATAATATCACTAAAAACGAGCGATATTATTTTCATAACAATTTTTGTTTTCTTGAATTACACTGTGAATTTCTTGTTACCCAATCCTTTTCCGTTATATTCATTCACATTTCAACACATGTGGTATTATACAATTTTTATAGGGAATAATATAACAAAAACAAGCAATAGTATTTTCAGAACAATTTTTGTTTTCTTGAAATGCACTGTGAATATCTTAATTCCCAATAATTTTCCGTTATAAAAATACCCACATTTGTACAATATTAGTTTTAAACAATTTATATAGGGAATAATATCTCGAAAAACAGTTGTGAGAAATTTTAGAACAATTTTTTTTTCTTGAATTGCATTGTGAATTTCTTGTTACCCAATCCTTTTCCATTATATTCATTCACATTTCAACACATGTGGTATTATACAATTTTTATAGGGAATAATATTACGAATAACAAGCCATATTATTTTCAGAAAATTTTGTTTTCTCTAATTTCACTGTGAATTTCTTGATTCCCAATACTTTTCCGTTAAAAACATCCACATTTGTACAAATATGGTATGATAATATTTTTTTAGGAATAATATCACTAACAACAAGCGATAGTATTTTCAGAACATTTTTTTTTCGTGAATTGCACTGTGAATATCTTCATTCCCAATACTTTCCTGTTATAGTCACCCACATTTGTACAATTATGGCATTATGCAATTTTTTTTATATGACGAAAAACCAGTGATAGTATATTCAGACAATTTGTTGTTTCTTGAATTGTACTGTGAGTATTTTGATTCCCAATTTTTTTCCGTCATAATCTCCTAAATATGTTCAAATATGGTGTTATTCATTTTTATAGGGAATAATATGAGGAAAAATATGTACTAGTATTTTCAGAACAATTTTTATTTTCTTGAATTGCACTGTGAATTTTTTGATTGCAAATTGTTTTCCGTTATAATCACCGACATATTTTTAAATATGGTGTTATCATATTTTTATAGGGAATAATATGACGAAAAATAAGTGATAGTATTTTCAGAAATATTTTTTTTAATTGCACTGTGAATATCTTCATTACCAATCCTTTTCCGTTGTAATCACCCACCTTTGTACAAATATGATAATATACAATTTTAATAGGGAATAATATCACAAAAACAAGTCTAAGAAATTTCAAGAATAATATCACGAATACCAAGTAATAATATTTTTTGAAAAATTTTTGTTTTCTGTAATTGCACTGCATAATTCTTGATTCCCAATCCAATTCTGTTATATCCACCCACATTTGTTCAAATATGGTGTTATCCAATTTTTTTAAGGAATAAATATCACGAAAAACAGGCGATAGAATTTTATAGAAACTTTACTTTTCTTGAGTTGCTTGTGGATGTCTTGATTTTCAATCTTTATCCGTTAAAATCACCAACATTTGTTCAAATATAGTATCATACAATTTTTATTAGAAATAATTTCACAAAAAACAAGCGATAGTATTTTCAGAACATTTTTTGTTTTCTTGAATTGCACTGTGAAAATCATAATTCCCAATCCTTTTCCGCTATTATCGCCCATATTTGTACATATATGGTTTTAAGGAATTTATAAAGGGAATAATATCACGAAATATAAATGTGAGAATTTTTAGAACAATTTTTTTAATTGAATTGCATTGTGATTTTCTTTATTTCCAATCCTATTCCGGTAGAAACCCTTACATTTGTGCAAATTAGTTGTTATCCAATTTTTATAGGGAATAATATCACGAAACACAAGCGATAATATTTTCAGAAAAAAATTTGTTTTCTTGAGTTGAACTGTGAATTTCTTGATTCCCAATCCTTATCCGTTTATACACCCACATATGTTGAAATTAGGCGTTATTATAATTTTATAGGGACAAATATGACGAAAAGTAAGTGATAGTATTTTCAGAACAATTTTTGTTTTCTTGAATTGCACCGTGAATATCTTGTTTCCCAATCCTTTTCCGTTAAAATCACAATATAATGTTCAAATATGGTGTTATCCAATTTTTAAAGTGAATAATATCACGAAAAACAAGCGATAGAATTTCGGAAAAATTTTACTTTTCTTGAGTTGCACTGTGAATGTCTTGATTCCCAATCGTTATCCGACTAAATCACCCACGTTTGTTCAAATATAGTATCATACAATTTTTATTGGAAATAATATCACGAAAAACAAGCGATAGTATTTTCAGGACAATTTTTTTTTCTTCAATTGCACTGTGGATTTCTTGAGTCACACTCCTTCTACATTAAAATCGACCACATATGTTTAAATATGGTGTTATCCAATTTTTATAGGGAATAATATCACGGAAAACAAGCGATAGTATTTTCAGAACAATTTTACTTTTCTTGAGTTGCACTGTGAATGTCTTGATTCCCAACGTTATCCGTTAAAATCACCCACATTTCTTCAAATACAGAATCATACAATTTTTATTGGAAATAATAACACGAAAAACAAGTGCTATTAGTTTCAGAAAAATTTTTGTTTTATTGAATTGCACTGTAAATTTCTTGATTCACAATTCTCTTCCGTTATAATTATCTACATTTGTTCAAATATGGTATTATACAATTCTTATAAGTAATAATATCACGGGAAACAAGCGATAGTATATTCAGAACAATTTTTGTTTCGTGAATTGTACTGTGATCATCTTGATTCCCAATATTTTTTCGATATAATTATCCACATTTGTAAAAATATGGTAATATAATATTTTTATAGGAATAATAACACAAAAAACAAGCTATAGTATCTTCAGAACAATTTTTTTTTCGTAAATTGTACTGTAAATATCTTGATTCCAAATACTTTCCCCTAATGATCACCCACATTTGTACAAGTATTGCATTATGCAATTCTTATAAGGAATAATATGACGAGAAACAAGCAATAGTATCTTCAGAAAAATTTTTGTTTTCTTGAGTAGAACTGTAAATTTCTTCATTCCCAATCCTATTTTATTATAATCACCCACATTTGTTCAAAATTGATGTTATCCAATTTTTTATAAAGAATAATATCATGAAAACCAAGCGATAGTATATTCATAACATTTTTGTTTTCTTGAATTGCAGTGTAAATTTCTTGATTCCCAATTCTTTTCTGTTATAAACAACCACACATATTCAAATATGGTATTTTTAAAGGTAGTAATATGAAGAAAAACAAGTGATAGTATTATTAGAAATATTTTTTTAAATTGAAGTTTGAATATCTTCATTTCCTATCCTTTTCCGTTATTATCACCCACATTTGTACAAATATGATATTATAAAATTTTTAAAGGGAATATTATCACAAAAAACAAGTAAGAAATTTCAGAAGAATTTTTGTTTTCTTTTATTGCGCGTAAATTTCTTGTTTCCCAATCCTTTACCGTTAATATCACCCACATTTGTTCAAATATAGAATCATTATATTTTATTGGAAATAATATCACGAAAAACAAGCGATAGTATTTTCAGAATAATCTTTGTTTTCATGAATTGCACTGTGAATATCTTGATTCCCAATTCTTTTCTTTATAATCTCGTACATATGTTCAAATTTGGTTTTCTCCAATTTTTTGAGGGAATAATATGACGAAAATAGGTACTAATATTTTCAGAACAATTTTTGTTTTCTTGAATTGCACTGTGAATTTCTTGTTTCCTAATTCAATTCCAATATAATTCCAAACTTTTGTGTAAATTAGTTGTTATCCAATTTTTATAGGGAATAATATCACGAAAAACAAGCGATAGTATTTTCAGAAAAAAATTTGTTATTTTATGTTTTTATGTTATAATCATCCACAATGGTTCAAATATGATATAATAATATTTTTATAGGGAATAATATCACGGGAAAATATTGTTAGAATTTTCGGAACAATGTTTTGTTCTTGGCTTGCATTGTGAATTTCTTAATTCCCAATCCTATTCCGGTATAACCCCTTATATTTGTGAAAATTAGCGATCAAGTTTTTATAGTGAATAATATCACGAAAACAAGTAATATTATTTTCAGAAAATTTTTTGTTTTCTTAATTTGCAATGTGAATTTTTTGATTCCCAATACTTTTCCGTTAAAATCATCCACATTTGTACAAATATGATTATTATATTATTTTTTTAGGAATAATATCACGAAAAACAAGCGATAGTATTTTCAGAACAATTTTTTTTTCATGAAGTGCACTGAGAATTTCTTGATTCACAATCCCTTTCCGTTAAAATCACCCAAATATGATCAAATATGGTGTTATCCAATTTTTATAGGGAATAATATCACGAAAAACAAGTGTAAGAAATTTCAAAAAAATTTGTGTTTTCTTGAATTGCACTGTGAATTTCATGTTTCCTAATCCAATTCCAATATAATCCCAAACTTTTGTGCAAATTAGTTGTTATCCAATTTTTATAGGGAATAATATCACGAAAAACAAGCGATAGTATTTTCAGAAAAAAATTTGTTTTCATGAGTTGAACTGTGAATTTCTTTATTCCCAATCGTTATCCGTTAAAATCACCCACGTTTGTTCAAATATAGTATCATACAATTTTTATTGGAAATAATATCACGAAAAACAAGCGATAGTATTTTCAGAACAATTGTTTCTTCTTCAATTGCACTGTGGATTTCTTGAGTCACACTCCTTTTACATTAAAATCGACCAAATATGTTTAAATATGGTGTTATCCAATTTTTATTGGGAATTATATCACGGAAAACAAGCGATAGTATTTTCAGAACAATTTGTTTTTTTTTGAGTAGCTCTGTGAATTTCTTGATTCCCAATCGTTATCCGTTAAAATCACCCACATTTCTTCAAATACAGAATCATACATATTTATTGGAAATAATAACACGAAAAACAAGTGCTATTATTTTCAGAAAAATTTTTGTTTTATTGAATTGCACTTTAAATTTCTTGATTCACAATTCTCTTCCGTTATAATTATCCACAATTGTTCAAATATGGTATTATACAATTCTTATAAGTAATAATATCACGGGAAACAAGCGATAGTATATTCAGAACAATTTTTGTTTCGTAATTTGTACTGTAAATATCTTGATTCCCAATACTTTCCCCTAATAATCACCCACATTTGTACAAGTATTGCATTATGCAATTTTTATAAGGAATAATAGGACGAGAAACAAGCAATAGTATCTTCAGAAAAATTTTTGTTTTCTTGAGTAGAACTGTAAATTTCTTCATTCCAAATCCTATTCTATTATAATCACCCACATTTGTTCAAAATTGATGTTAACCAATTTTTATAGGGAATAATATCACGAAAAACAAGCGATAGTATTTTCAGAAAAAAATTTGTTTTCTTTAGTTGAACAGTGAATTTCCTGATTCCTAATCCTTTTACGTTATACACACCCACATACGTGCAAATTTGGTGTTATCATAATTTTATAAGGAGTAATATGACGAAAAATAAGTGATAGTATTTTCAGAAAAATTTTTTTTTCTTGAATTGCACTGTGGATTTCTAAGTCACACTCCTTTTCCGTAAAAATCGACCACATATATTCAAATATGGTGTTATCATATTTTTATAGGGAATAATATCACGAAAATCAAGTGTAAGAAATTTCAAAAAAAATTTTGTTTTCTTGAATTCCACTGTGAATTTCTTGTTTTCTAATCCAATACCAACATAATCCCTAGCATTTGCGTAAAAATGGATTTATTCAAATTTTATTGGGAAGAATATCACGAATAACAAATAATATTATTTTCAGAATAATTTCTGTTTTCTTGAATTGCACTATGTAACCTTGATTCCCAATACTTTTCCGTTAAAATTATTATCAACATTTGTTCAAATATGGAATTATACAATTATTATTGAGAATAATATCACTAAAAACGAGCGATATTATTTTCATAACAATTTTTGTTTTCTTGAATTACACTGTGAATTTCTTGTTACCCAATCCTTTTCCGTTATATTCATTCACATTTCAACACATGTGGTATTATACAATTTTTATAGGGAATAATATAACAAAAACAAGCAATAGTATTTTCAGAACAATTTTTGTTTTCTTGAAATGCACTGTGAATATCTTAATTCCCAATAATTTTCCGTTATAAAAATACCCACATTTGTACAATTATAGTTTTAAACAATTTATATAGGGAATAATATCTCGAAAAACAGTTGTGAGAAATTTTAGAACAATTTTTTTTTCTTGAATTGCATTGTGAATTTCTTGTTACCCAATCCTTTTCCGTTATATTCATTCACATTTCAACACATGTGGTATTATACAATTTTTATAGGGAATAATATTACGAATAACAAGCCATATTATTTTCAGAAAATTTTGTTTTCTCTAATTTCACTGTGAATTTCTTGATTCCCAATACTTTTCCGTTAAAAACATCCACATTTGTACAAATATGGTATGATAATATTTTTTTAGGAATAATATCACTAACAACAAGCGATAGTATTTTCAGAACATTTTTTTTTCGTGAATTGCACTGTGAATATCTTCATTCCCAATACTTTCCTGTTATAGTCACCCACATTTGTACAATTATGGCATTATGCAATTTTTTTTATATGACGAAAAACCAGTGATAGTATATTCAGACAATTTGTTGTTTCTTGAATTGCACTGTGAGTATTTTGATTCCCAATTTTTTTCCGTCATAATCTCCTAAATATGTTCAAATATGGTGTTATTCATTTTTATAGGGAATAATATGAGGAAAAATATGTACTAGTATTTTCAGAACAATTTTTATTTTCTTGAATTGCACTGTGAATTTTTTGATTGCAAATTGTTTTCCGTTATAATCACCGACATATTTTTAAATATGGTGTTATCATATTTTTATAGGGAATAATATGACGAAAAATAAGTGATAGTATTTTCAGAAATATTTTTTTTAATTGCACTGTGAATATCTTCATTACCAATCCTTTTCCGTTGTAATCACCCACCTTTGTACAAATATGATAATATACAATTTTAATAGGGAATAATATCACAAAAACAAGTCTAAGAAATTTCAAGAATAATATCACGAATACCAAGTAATAATATTTTTTGAAAAATTTTTGTTTTCTGTAATTGCACTGCATAATTCTTGATTCCCAATCCAATTCTGTTATATCCACCCACATTTGTTCAAATATGGTGTTATCCAATTTTTTTAAGGAATAAATATCACGAAAAACAGGCGATAGAATTTTATAGAAACTTTACTTTTCTTGAGTTGCTTGTGGATGTCTTGATTTTCAATCTTTATCCGTTAAAATCACCAACATTTGTTCAAATATAGTATCATACAATTTTTATTAGAAATAATTTCACAAAAAACAAGCGATAGTATTTTCAGAACATTTTTTGTTTTCTTGAATTGCACTGTGAAAATCATAATTCCCAATCCTTTTCCGCTATTATCGCCCATATTTGTACATATATGGTTTTAAGGAATTTATAAAGGGAATAATATCACGAAATATAAATGTGAGAATTTTTAGAACAATTTTTTTAATTGAATTGCATTGTGATTTTCTTTATTTCCAATCCTATTCCGGTAGAAACCCTTACATTTGTGCAAATTAGTTGTTATCCAATTTTTATAGGGAATAATATCACGAAACACAAGCGATAATATTTTCAGAAAAAAATTTGTTTTCTTGAGTTGAACTGTGAATTTCTTGATTCCCAATCCTTATCCGTTTATACACCCACATATGTTCAAATTAGGCGTTATTATAATTTTATAGGGACAAATATGACGAAAAGTAAGTGATAGTATTTTCAGAACAATTTTTGTTTTCTTGAATTGCACCGTGAATATCTTGTTTCCCAATCCTTTTCCGTTAAAATCACAATATAATGTTCAAATATGGTGTTATCCAATTTTTAAAGTGAATAATATCACGAAAAACAAGCGATAGAATTTCGGAAAAATTTTACTTTTCTTGAGTTGCACTGTGAATGTCTTGATTCCCAATCGTTATCCGACTAAATCACCCACGTTTGTTCAAATATAGTATCATACAATTTTTATTGGAAATAATATCACGAAAAACAAGCGATAGTATTTTCAGGACAATTTTTTTTTCTTCAATTGCACTGTGGATTTCTTGAGTCACACTCCTTCTACATTAAAATCGACCACATATGTTTAAATATGGTGTTATCCAATTTTTATAGGGAATAATATCACGGAAAACAAGCGATAGTATTTTCAGAACAATTTTACTTTTCTTGAGTTGCACTGTGAATGTCTTGATTCCCAACGTTATCCGTTAAAATCACCCACATTTCTTCAAATACAGAATCATACAATTTTTATTGGAAATAATAACACGAAAAACAAGTGCTATTAGTTTCAGAAAAATTTTTGTTTTATTGAATTGCACTGTAAATTTCTTGATTCACAATTCTCTTCCGTTATAATTATCTACATTTGTTCAAATATGGTATTATACAATTCTTATAAGTAATAATATCACGGGAAACAAGCGATAGTATATTCAGAACAATTTTTGTTTCGTGAATTGTACTGTGATCATCTTGATTCCCAATATTTTTTCGATATAATTATCCACATTTGTAAAAATATGGTAATATAATATTTTTATAGCAATAATAACACAAAAAACAAGCTATAGTATCTTCAGAACAATTTTTTTTTCGTAAATTGTACTGTAAATATCTTGATTCCAAATACTTTCCCCTAATGATCACCCACATTTGTACAAGTATTGCATTATGCAATTCTTATAAGGAATAATATGACGAGAAACAAGCAATAGTATCTTCAGAAAAATTTTTGTTTTCTTGAGTAGAACTGTAAATTTCTTCATTCCCAATCCTATTTTATTATAATCACCCACATTTGTTCAAAATTGATGTTATCCAATTTTTTATAAAGAATAATATCATGAAAACCAAGCGATAGTATATTCATAACATTTTTGTTTTCTTGAATTGCAGTGTAAATTTCTTGATTCCCAATTCTTTTCTGTTATAAACAACCACACATATTCAAATATGGTATTTTTAAAGGTAGTAATATGAAGAAAAACAAGTGATAGTATTATTAGAAATATTTTTTTAAATTGAAGTTTGAATATCTTCATTTCCTATCCTTTTCCGTTATTATCACCCACATTTGTACAAATATGATATTATAAAATTTTTAAAGGGAATATTATCACAAAAAACAAGTAAGAAATTTCAGAAGAATTTTTGTTTTCTTTTATTGCGCGTAAATTTCTTGTTTCCCAATCCTTTACCGTTAATATCACCCACATTTGTTCAAATATAGAATCATTATATTTTATTGGAAATAATATCACGAAAAACAAGCGATAGTATTTTCAGAATAATCTTTGTTTTCATGAATTGCACTGTGAATATCTTGATTCCCAATTCTTTTCTTTATAATCTCGTACATATGTTCAAATTTGGTTTTCTCCAATTTTTTGAGGGAATAATATGACGAAAATAGGTACTAATATTTTCAGAACAATTTTTGTTTTCTTGAATTGCACTGTGAATTTCTTGTTTCCTAATTCAATTCCAATATAATTCCAAACTTTTGTGTAAATTAGTTGTTATCCAATTTTTATAGGGAATAATATCACGAAAAACAAGCGATAGTATTTTCAGAAAAAAATTTGTTATTTTATGTTTTTATGTTATAATCATCCACAATGGTTCAAATATGATATAATAATATTTTTATAGGGAATAATATCACGGGAAAATATTGTTAGAATTTTCGGAACAATGTTTTGTTCTTGGCTTGCATTGTGAATTTCTTAATTCCCAATCCTATTCCGGTATAACCCCTTATATTTGTGAAAATTAGCTATCAAGTTTTTATAGTGAATAATATCACGAAAACAAGTAATATTATTTTCAGAAAATTTTTTGTTTTCTTAATTTGCAATGTGAATTTTTTGATTCCCAATACTTTTCCGTTAAAATCATCCACATTTGTACAAATATGATTATTATATTATTTTTTTAGGAATAATATCACGAAAAACAAGCGATAGTATTTTCAGAACAATTTTTTTTTCTTGAAGTGCACTGAGAATTTCTTGATTCACAATCCCTTTCCGTTAAAATCACCCAAATATGATCAAATATGGTGTTATCCAATTTTTATAGGGAATAATATCACGAAAAACAAGTGTAAGAAATTTCAAAAAAATTTGTGTTTTCTTGAATTGCACTGTGAATTTCTTGTTTCCTAATCCAATTCCAATATAATCCCAAACTTTTGTGCAAATTAGTTGTTATCCAATTTTTATAGGGAATAATATCACGAAAAACAAGCGATAGTATTTTCAGAAAAAAATTTGTTTTCTTTAGTTGAACAGTGAGTTTCCTGATTTCTAATCCTTTTAGGTTATACACACCCACATATGTTCTAATTTGGTGTTATCATAATTTTATAATGAGTAATATGACGAAAAATAAGTGATAGTATTTTCAGAACAATTTTTTTTCTTGAATTGCACTGTGGATTTCTATGTCACACTCCTTTTCTGTAAAAATCGAACACATATGTTCAAATATGATGTTATCATGTTTTTATAGGGAATAATATCACGAATAACAAATAATATTATTTTCAGAATAATTTCTGTTTTCTTGAATTGCACTATGTAACCTTGATTCCCAATACTTTTCCGTTAAAATTATTATCAACATTTGTTCAAATATGGAATTATACAATTATTATTGAGAATAATATCACTAAAAACGAGCGATATTATTTTCATAACAATTTTTGTTTTCTTGAATTACACTGTGAATTTCTTGTTACCCAATCCTTTTCCGTTATATTCATTCACATTTCAACACATGTGGTATTATACAATTTTTATAGGGAATAATATAACAAAAACAAGCAATAGTATTTTCAGAACAATTTTTGTTTTCTTGAAATGCACTGTGAATATCTTAATTCCCAATAATTTTCCGTTATAAAAATACCCACATTTGTACAATTATAGTTTTAAACAATTTATATAGGGAATAATATCTCGAAAAACAGTTGTGAGAAATTTTAGAACAATTTTTTTTTCTTGAATTGCATTGTGAATTTCTTGTTACCCAATCCTTTTCCGTTATATTCATTCACATTTCAACACATGTGGTATTATACAATTTTTATAGGGAATAATATTACGAATAACAAGCCATATTATTTTCAGAAAATTTTGTTTTCTCTAATTTCACTGTGAATTTCTTGATTCCCAATACTTTTCCGTTAAAAACATCCACATTTGTACAAATATGGTATGATAATATTTTTTTAGGAATAATATCACTAACAACAAGCGATAGTATTTTCAGAACATTTTTTTTTCGTGAATTGCACTGTGAATATCTTCATTCCCAATACTTTCCTGTTATAGTCACCCACATTTGTACAATTATGGCATTATGCAATTTTTTTTATATGACGAAAAACCAGTGATAGTATATTCAGACAATTTGTTGTTTCTTGAATTGCACTGTGAGTATTTTGATTCCCAATTTTTTTCCGTCATAATCTCCTAAATATGTTCAAATATGGTGTTATTCATTTTTATAGGGAATAATATGAGGAAAAATATGTACTAGTATTTTCAGAACAATTTTTATTTTCTTGAATTGCACTGTGAATTTTTTGATTGCAAATTGTTTTCCGTTATAATCACCGACATATTTTTAAATATGGTGTTATCATATTTTTATAGGGAATAATATGACGAAAAATAAGTGATAGTATTTTCAGAAATATTTTTTTTAATTGCACTGTGAATATCTTCATTACCAATCCTTTTCCGTTGTAATCACCCACCTTTGTACAAATATGATAATATACAATTTTAATAGGGAATAATATCACAAAAACAAGTCTAAGAAATTTCAAGAATAATATCACGAATACCAAGTAATAATATTTTTTGAAAAATTTTTGTTTTCTGTAATTGCACTGCATAATTCTTGATTCCCAATCCAATTCTGTTATATCCACCCACATTTGTTCAAATATGGTGTTATCCAATTTTTTTAAGGAATAAATATCACGAAAAACAGGCGATAGAATTTTATAGAAACTTTACTTTTCTTGAGTTGCTTGTGGATGTCTTGATTTTCAATCTTTATCCGTTAAAATCACCAACATTTGTTCAAATATAGTATCATACAATTTTTATTAGAAATAATTTCACAAAAAACAAGCGATAGTATTTTCAGAACATTTTTTGTTTTCTTGAATTGCACTGTGAAAATCATAATTCCCAATCCTTTTCCGCTATTATCGCCCATATTTGTACATATATGGTTTTAAGGAATTTATAAAGGGAATAATATCACGAAATATAAATGTGAGAATTTTTAGAACAATTTTTTTAATTGAATTGCATTGTGATTTTCTTTATTTCCAATCCTATTCCGGTAGAAACCCTTACATTTGTGCAAATTAGTTGTTATCCAATTTTTATAGGGAATAATATCACGAAACACAAGCGATAATATTTTCAGAAAAAAATTTGTTTTCTTGAGTTGAACTGTGAATTTCTTGATTCCCAATCCTTATCCGTTTATACACCCACATATGTTCAAATTAGGCGTTATTATAATTTTATAGGGACAAATATGACGAAAAGTAAGTGATAGTATTTTCAGAACAATTTTTGTTTTCTTGAATTGCACCGTGAATATCTTGTTTCCCAATCCTTTTCCGTTAAAATCACAATATAATGTTCAAATATGGTGTTATCCAATTTTTAAAGTGAATAATATCACGAAAAACAAGCGATAGAATTTCGGAAAAATTTTACTTTTCTTGAGTTGCACTGAGAATGTCTTGATTCCCAATCGTTATCCGACTAAATCACCCACGTTTGTTCAAATATAGTATCATACAATTTTTATTGGAAATAATATCACGAAAAACAAGCGATAGTATTTTCAGGACAATTTTTTTTTCTTCAATTGCACTGTGGATTTCTTGAGTCACACTCCTTCTACATTAAAATCGACCACATATGTTTAAATATGGTGTTATCCAATTTTTATAGGGAATAATATCACGGAAAACAAGCGATAGTATTTTCAGAACAATTTTACTTTTCTTGAGTTGCACTGTGAATGTCTTGATTCCCAACGTTATCCGTTAAAATCACCCACATTTCTTCAAATACAGAATCATACAATTTTTATTGGAAATAATAACACGAAAAACAAGTGCTATTAGTTTCAGAAAAAATTTTGTTTTATTGAATTGCACTGTAAATTTCTTGATTCACAATTCTCTTCCGTTATAATTATCTACATTTGTTCAAATATGGTATTATACAATTCTTATAAGTAATAATATCACGGGAAACAAGCGATAGTATATTCAGAACAATTTTTGTTTCGTGAATTGTACTGTGATCATCTTGATTCCCAATATTTTTTCGATATAATTATCCACATTTGTAAAAATATGGTAATATAATATTTTTATAGGAATAATAACACAAAAAACAAGCTATAGTATCTTCAGAACAATTTTTTTTTCGTAAATTGTACTGTAAATATCTTGATTCCAAATACTTTCCCCTAATGATCACCCACATTTGTACAAGTATTGCATTATGCAATTCTTATAAGGAATAATATGACGAGAAACAAGCAATAGTATCTTCAGAAAAATTTTTGTTTTCTTGAGTAGAACTGTAAATTTCTTCATTCCCAATCCTATTTTATTATAATCACCCACATTTGTTCAAAATTGATGTTATCCAATTTTTTATAAAGAATAATATCATGAAAACCAAGCGATAGTATATTCATAACATTTTTGTTTTCTTGAATTGCAGTGTAAATTTCTTGATTCCCAATTCTTTTCTGTTATAAACAACCACACATATTCAAATATGGTATTTTTAAAGGTAGTAATATGAAGAAAAACAAGTGATAGTATTATTAGAAATATTTTTTTAAATTGAAGTTTGAATATCTTCATTTCCTATCCTTTTCCGTTATTATCACCCACATTTGTACAAATATGATATTATAAAATTTTTAAAGGGAATATTATCACAAAAAACAAGTAAGAAATTTCAGAAGAATTTTTGTTTTCTTTTATTGCGCGTAAATTTCTTGTTTCCCAATCCTTTACCGTTAATATCACCCACATTTGTTCAAATATAGAATCATTATATTTTATTGGAAATAATATCACGAAAAACAAGCGATAGTATTTTCAGAATAATCTTTGTTTTCATGAATTGCACTGTGAATATCTTGATTCCCAATTCTTTTCTTTATAATCTCGTACATATGTTCAAATTTGGTTTTCTCCAATTTTTTGAGGGAATAATATGACGAAAATAGGTACTAATATTTTCAGAACAATTTTTGTTTTCTTGAATTGCACTGTGAATTTCTTGTTTCCTAATTCAATTCCAATATAATTCCAAACTTTTGTGTAAATTAGTTGTTATCCAATTTTTATAGGGAATAATATCACGAAAAACAAGCGATAGTATTTTCAGAAAAAAATTTGTTATTTTATGTTTTTATGTTATAATCATCCACAATGGTTCAAATATGATATAATAATATTTTTATAGGGAATAATATCACGGGAAAATATTGTTAGAATTTTCGGAACAATGTTTTGTTCTTGGCTTGCATTGTGAATTTCTTAATTCCCAATCCTATTCCGGTATAACCCCTTATATTTGTGAAAATTAGCGATCAAGTTTTTATAGTGAATAATATCACGAAAACAAGTAATATTATTTTCAGAAAATTTTTTGTTTTCTTAATTTGCAATGTGAATTTTTTGATTCCCAATACTTTTCCGTTAAAATCATCCACATTTGTACAAATATGATTATTATATTATTTTTTTAGGAATAATATCACGAAAAACAAGCGATAGTATTTTCAGAACAATTTTTTTTTCTTGAAGTGCACTGAGAATTTCTTGATTCACAATCCCTTTCCGTTAAAATCACCCAAATATGATCAAATATGGTGTTATCCAATTTTTATAGGGAATAATATCACGAAAAACAAGTGTAAGAAATTTCAAAAAAATTTGTGTTTTCTTGAATTGCACTGTGAATTTCTTGTTTCCTAATCCAATTCCAATATAATCCCAAACTTTTGTGCAAATTAGTTGTTATCCAATTTTTATAGGGAATAATATCACGAAAAACAAGCGATAGTATTTTCAGAAAAAAATTTGTTTTCTTTAGTTGAACAGTGAGTTTCCTGATTTCTAATCCTTTTAGGTTATACACACCCACATATGTTCTAATTTGGTGTTATCATAATTTTATAATGAGTAATATGACGAAAAATAAGTGATAGTATTTTCAGAACAATTTTTTTTCTTGAATTGCACTGTGGATTTCTATGTCACACTCCTTTTCTGTAAAAATCGAACACATATGTTCAAATATGATGTTATCATGTTTTTATAGGGAATAATATCACGAATAACAAATAATATTATTTTCAGAATAATTTCTGTTTTCTTGAATTGCACTATGTAACCTTGATTCCCAATACTTTTCCGTTAAAATTATTATCAACATTTGTTCAAATATGGAATTATACAATTATTATTGAGAATAATATCACTAAAAACGAGCGATATTATTTTCATAACAATTTTTGTTTTCTTGAATTACACTGTGAATTTCTTGTTACCCAATCCTTTTCCGTTATATTCATTCACATTTCAACACATGTGGTATTATACAATTTTTATAGGGAATAATATAACAAAAACAAGCAATAGTATTTTCAGAACAATTTTTGTTTTCTTGAAATGCACTGTGAATATCTTAATTCCCAATAATTTTCCGTTATAAAAATACCCACATTTGTACAATTATAGTTTTAAACAATTTATATAGGGAATAATATCTCGAAAAACAGTTGTGAGAAATTTTAGAACAATTTTTTTTTCTTGAATTGCATTGTGAATTTCTTGTTACCCAATCCTTTTCCGTTATATTCATTCACATTTCAACACATGTGGTATTATACAATTTTTATAGGGAATAATATTACGAATAACAAGCCATATTATTTTCAGAAAATTTTGTTTTCTCTAATTTCACTGTGAATTTCTTGATTCCCAATACTTTTCCGTTAAAAACATCCACATTTGTACAAATATGGTATGATAATATTTTTTTAGGAATAATATCACTAACAACAAGCGATAGTATTTTCAGAACATTTTTTTTTCGTGAATTGCACTGTGAATATCTTCATTCCCAATACTTTCCTGTTATAGTCACCCACATTTGTACAATTATGGCATTATGCAATTTTTTTTATATGACGAAAAACCAGTGATAGTATATTCAGACAATTTGTTGTTTCTTGAATTGCACTGTGAGTATTTTGATTCCCAATTTTTTTCCGTCATAATCTCCTAAATATGTTCAAATATGGTGTTATTCATTTTTATAGGGAATAATATGAGGAAAAATATGTACTAGTATTTTCAGAACAATTTTTATTTTCTTGAATTGCACTGTGAATTTTTTGATTGCAAATTGTTTTCCGTTATAATCACCGACATATTTTTAAATATGGTGTTATCATATTTTTATAGGGAATAATATGACGAAAAATAAGTGATAGTATTTTCAGAAATATTTTTTTTAATTGCACTGTGAATATCTTCATTACCAATCCTTTTCCGTTGTAATCACCCACCTTTGTACAAATATGATAATATACAATTTTAATAGGGAATAATATCACAAAAACAAGTCTAAGAAATTTCAAGAATAATATCACGAATACCAAGTAATAATATTTTTTGAAAAATTTTTGTTTTCTGTAATTGCACTGCATAATTCTTGATTCCCAATCCAATTCTGTTATATCCACCCACATTTGTTCAAATATGGTGTTATCCAATTTTTTTAAGGAATAAATATCACGAAAAACAGGCGATAGAATTTTATAGAAACTTTACTTTTCTTGAGTTGCTTGTGGATGTCTTGATTTTCAATCTTTATCCGTTAAAATCACCAACATTTGTTCAAATATAGTATCATACAATTTTTATTAGAAATAATTTCACAAAAAACAAGCGATAGTATTTTCAGAACATTTTTTGTTTTCTTGAATTGCACTGTGAAAATCATAATTCCCAATCCTTTTCCGCTATTATCGCCCATATTTGTACATATATGGTTTTAAGGAATTTATAAAGGGAATAATATCACGAAATATAAATGTGAGAATTTTTAGAACAATTTTTTTAATTGAATTGCATTGTGATTTTCTTTATTTCCAATCCTATTCCGGTAGAAACCCTTACATTTGTGCAAATTAGTTGTTATCCAATTTTTATAGGGAATAATATCACGAAACACAAGCGATAATATTTTCAGAAAAAAATTTGTTTTCTTGAGTTGAACTGTGAATTTCTTGATTCCCAATCCTTATCCGTTTATACACCCACATATGTTCAAATTAGGCGTTATTATAATTTTATAGGGACAAATATGACGAAAAGTAAGTGATAGTATTTTCAGAACAATTTTTGTTTTCTTGAATTGCACCGTGAATATCTTGTTTCCCAATCCTTTTCCGTTAAAATCACAATATAATGTTCAAATATGGTGTTATCCAATTTTTAAAGTGAATAATATCACGAAAAACAAGCGATAGAATTTCGGAAAAATTTTACTTTTCTTGAGTTGCACTGAGAATGTCTTGATTCCCAATCGTTATCCGACTAAATCACCCACGTTTGTTCAAATATAGTATCATACAATTTTTATTGGAAATAATATCACGAAAAACAAGCGATAGTATTTTCAGGACAATTTTTTTTTCTTCAATTGCACTGTGGATTTCTTGAGTCACACTCCTTCTACATTAAAATCGACCACATATGTTTAAATATGGTGTTATCCAATTTTTATAGGGAATAATATCACGGAAAACAAGCGATAGTATTTTCAGAACAATTTTACTTTTCTTGAGTTGCACTGTGAATGTCTTGATTCCCAACGTTATCCGTTAAAATCACCCACATTTCTTCAAATACAGAATCATACAATTTTTATTGGAAATAATAACACGAAAAACAAGTGCTATTAGTTTCAGAAAAAATTTTGTTTTATTGAATTGCACTGTAAATTTCTTGATTCACAATTCTCTTCCGTTATAATTATCTACATTTGTTCAAATATGGTATTATACAATTCTTATAAGTAATAATATCACGGGAAACAAGCGATAGTATATTCAGAACAATTTTTGTTTCGTGAATTGTACTGTGATCATCTTGATTCCCAATATTTTTTCGATATAATTATCCACATTTGTAAAAATATGGTAATATAATATTTTTATAGGAATAATAACACAAAAAACAAGCTATAGTATCTTCAGAACAATTTTTTTTTCGTAAATTGTACTGTAAATATCTTGATTCCAAATACTTTCCCCTAATGATCACCCACATTTGTACAAGTATTGCATTATGCAATTCTTATAAGGAATAATATGACGAGAAACAAGCAATAGTATCTTCAGAAAAATTTTTGTTTTCTTGAGTAGAACTGTAAATTTCTTCATTCCCAATCCTATTTTATTATAATCACCCACATTTGTTCAAAATTGATGTTATCCAATTTTTTATAAAGAATAATATCATGAAAACCAAGCGATAGTATATTCATAACATTTTTGTTTTCTTGAATTGCAGTGTAAATTTCTTGATTCCCAATTCTTTTCTGTTATAAACAACCACACATATTCAAATATGGTATTTTTAAAGGTAGTAATATGAAGAAAAACAAGTGATAGTATTATTAGAAATATTTTTTTAAATTGAAGTTTGAATATCTTCATTTCCTATCCTTTTCCGTTATTATCACCCACATTTGTACAAATATGATATTATAAAATTTTTAAAGGGAATATTATCACAAAAAACAAGTAAGAAATTTCAGAAGAATTTTTGTTTTCTTTTATTGCGCGTAAATTTCTTGTTTCCCAATCCTTTACCGTTAATATCACCCCCATTTGTTCAAATATAGAATCATTATATTTTATTGGAAATAATATCACGAAAAACAAGCGATAGTATTTTCAGAATAATCTTTGTTTTCATGAATTGCACTGTGAATATCTTGATTCCCAATTCTTTTCTTTATAATCTCGTACATATGTTCAAATTTGGTTTTCTCCAATTTTTTGAGGGAATAATATGACGAAAATAGGTACTAATATTTTCAGAACAATTTTTGTTTTCTTGAATTGCACTGTGAATTTCTTGTTTCCTAATTCAATTCCAATATAATTCCAAACTTTTGTGTAAATTAGTTGTTATCCAATTTTTATAGGGAATAATATCACGAAAAACAAGCGATAGTATTTTCAGAAAAAAATTTGTTATTTTATGTTTTTATGTTATAATCATCCACAATGGTTCAAATATGATATAATAATATTTTTATAGGGAATAATATCACGGGAAAATATTGTTAGAATTTTCGGAACAATGTTTTGTTCTTGGCTTGCATTGTGAATTTCTTAATTCCCAATCCTATTCCGGTATAACCCCTTATATTTGTGAAAATTAGCGATCAAGTTTTTATAGTGAATAATATCACGAAAACAAGTAATATTATTTTCAGAAAATTTTTTGTTTTCTTAATTTGCAATGTGAATTTTTTGATTCCCAATACTTTTCCGTTAAAATCATCCACATTTGTACAAATATGATTATTATATTATATTTTTAGGAATAATATCACGAAAAACAAGCGATAGTATTTTCAGAACAATTTTTTTTTCATGAAGTGCACTGAGAATTTCTTGATTCACAATCCCTTTCCGTTAAAATCACCCAAATATGATCAAATATGGTGTTATCCAATTTTTATAGGGAATAATATCACGAAAAACAAGTGTTAGAAATTTCAAAAAAATTTGTGTTTTCTTGAATTGCACTGTGAATTTCTTGTTTCCTAATCCAATTCCAATATAATCCCAAACTTTTGTGCAAATTAGTTGTTATCCAATTTTTATAGGGAATAATATCACGAAAAACAAGCGATAGTATTTTCAGAAAAAAATTTGTTTTCATGAGTTGAACTGTGAATTTCTTTATTCCCAATCGTTATCCGTTAAAATCACCCACGTTTGTTCAAATATAGTATCATACAATTTTTATTGGAAATAATATCACGAAAAACAAGCGATAGTATTTTCAGAACAATTGTTTCTTCTTCAATTGCACTGTGGATTTCTTGAGTCACACTCCTTTTACATTAAAATCGACCAAATATGTTTAAATATGGTGTTATCCAATTTTTATTGGGAATAATATCACGGAAAACAAGCGATAGTATTTTCAGAACAATTTGTTTTTTTTTGAGTAGCTCTGTGAATTTCTTGATTCCCAATCGTTATCCGTTAAAATCACCCACATTTCTTCAAATACAGAATCATACATATTTATTGGAAATAATAACACGAAAAACAATTGCTATTATTTTCAGAAAAATTTTTGTTTTATTGAATTGCACTGTAAATTTCTTGATTCACAATTCTCTTCCGTTATAATTATCCACAATTGTTCAAATATGGTATTATACAATTCTTATAAGTAATAATATCACGGGAAACAAGCGATAGTATATTCAGAACAATTTTTGTTTCGTAATTTGTACTGTAAATATCTTGATTCCCAATACTTTCCCCTAATAATCACCCACATTTGTACAAGTATTGCATTATGCAATTTTTATAAGGAATAATAGGACGAGAAACAAGCAATAGTATCCTCAGAAAAATTTTTGTTTTCTTGAGTAGAACTGTAAATTTCTTCATTCCAAATCCTATTCTATTATAATCACCCACATTTGTTCAAAATTGATGTTAACCAAATTTTATAGGGAATAATATCACGAAAAACAAGCGATAGTATTTTCAGAAAAAAATTTGTTTTCTTTAGTTGAACTGTGAATTTCCTGATTCCTAATCCTTTTACGTTATACACACCCACATATGTTCAAATTTGGTGTTATCATAATTTTATAAGGAGTAATATGACGAAAAATAAGTGATAGTATTTTCAGAACAATTTTTTTTTCTTGAATTGCACTGTGGATTTCTAAGTCACACTCCTTTTCCGTAAAAATCGACCACATATATTCAAATATGGTGTTATCATATTTTTATAGGGAATAATATCACGAAAATCAAGTGTAAGAAATTTCAAAAAAAATTT